>CM067064.1:7357188-8037188 GCA_033980235.1 Diadema setosum
GGCCCCTGGGCCTGGGCCCACTTGGGCTCTGGGCCCCTGATTCCGGGCCAAGGCCCGTGGCCTTGGGTCCGGCCTTAGGCCCCGCCTTTGGCCCGGCTGTACTTTGTACATGGTCTATGTGAAATCAGGCTCGTCTGTAACTGTATAATTACAAATAATTACAAATAATCACAAATGATCAACAGGTCCATACGACATATAGGAGTATATGCATATATGCATATATGATTATATGAATATATACAATGTATGTGAATATATACTATTATATATGAATATATAAATGTGATCAGGCATTCTGCTACAGTGTCAGATCATTCATATATATGCATGTATAAATGGCATACATTCATGTGTAATGCTACTTGATTGAACCAGCCAATGGAGAAAGATCACACCATTGAACAATACTTGAAAGACATGTACAGTTCAATGACTCATTGCTTGTTATTATGAACTCTGTAGAGGTATGCAGCCCTCTTCAGATGAAAAACATACAGTTGGCTATCAAACAGAGCTTGCAAAACCATCAACAATTTATTGAGTTGGATTTGTGTGTGTGTGTGTGTGTTAGAGCTATTTGGCTTGTTTCCTTCGCATGCATCATCACAAATTCCCGAAGTCTGAATAAAGTGAAACCAAGACCTTCATATAGATGTGCTGCATTGTAAGGTGCTGGATCAGAGCACTACCATAAGATTGACACCATGGCGGGAATTGTGCTAACAGTGTACTATCCTTCCTGTGCATTTATGTTAAAGTGTACCAATACCCTGAAAATCACATTTTAAACTAGAAATGTCACTATGGCGACTGATACCTCCACCATAATGCATGATTCTCCCAATAGGTGTATAGTACAATGTCTTCACAATGTGTGATGACAGTTTCACATAACTGGCAAAATACTGATATGACAGGTTTGTCAGAAATGTATTGAATGTTCACTTTCCTCAAACTGGGTTTGCTATAATTGTCTAAGAGTGCAGGTACACATATTTGGGGGATTGAGGATTTTTACTTGACTTCTGACCGACCCTGTTATAAGTTTATGCATTGAGTACTTTTCAAGGTATGAAGAAAGAGTGTAATTACAGTACAAAATAGATTTTTTTTTTCATTTAAACCTGACCTTTGATCCTTAACCTTTGACCTCTGACCTTCTGGCTGGAAATTTCCCGGAGAATCTCCATTAGGTAATACAACATGTATATATTAAGTTTTAAAACTAATAATGCAAGCATTGAATATACACTAGTATATGAGGGAAACAGTAAAATTTTGAGGAGTTGACCTTGACCTTTGACCCCTGACTACATACTGACCCATGACCCCTAAATTCTCTAGATAATCCCTGCCAGTCAGTACATGCATATGTATACAAGTTCTATGAAGATACATTAAACCATTTGCGAGAAAAGTGAAATTGCAACATATTCACCTAACCTTTGACCTTATGACATGAAACTCTCTCTGGAGAATCTTTACGCAGTAGTACATGTCTACACTAAGTTTCAATAAAATACCTTCGGGCATTGCATAGATATGGGGGAAATAGCAACATTTTTGCATTTGACCTTGACCTTTTGACCTTTGACCTCTTGCCAATGTCACTAAAATCTCCTCAACTAATTGCCCCATCATACATCATCCTTGGACCAAGTTTGGTGAAAGCTACTTCATCCAGTTTTGAGTTATCACGTAAACAGATAAATTTTAGGATTTGACCTTGATCTTTGACCTCTGTCCGATTTCACTAAAAAAACTAACATGTAATTGTCCCATCATACATCATCCTCAGACAAAGTTTGGTGAAATTTGCTCAATCCAGTCTTGAGTTATCGCGTAAACGGATACAATTTCATGATTTGACATTGACCTTTGGCCGATTTCACCCAAAATCTAAAGAAGTAATTGCCCCATCATACTTTATACTTGGACCAAGTTTGGTAAAATTCCAGTCAATATTTCTCAAGTTATCGCGTAAACGAATGCGGACGGACGGACGGGCGTACGGACGTACGGGCGTATGGACGTACGTACGGACGTACAGACGTACGGACGGACGGACAACCCGAAAACATAAGAGATCTTGTCTGCACCAAATACTACACTCCGACAGAAGAACTATCAAATTTGGTAACATTTTAACAATTGTGACCCGCTACAACAAAAAGGTCCTAAAGTCGCGCACGGTCGAAGCCGTGAAAATCGAGTTTGAAGTCAGCGCATTAAAATTGGTCAAAACTTACGATTTTCTGATTTTGATATATTATTGGAGTCTAACATGTCTTCTATCATCTGTCGAAATTTTGAAGCAAAATGATGAAAGGAAAGACCAAAAAATAGCGTTTTTCTGAGCCATGTTTTTTGGCGTTTCAACGAAGCAGAAACTGGTTTGAAAATTTGGATTGAGCGCCACAGATAGGTTCTGCCCCTAACAACGACCAGAGTGATCTCATTGGTCAGTTTGCTGCTTGCTGCTAACCGAAGCGTGAAGCTCGCACACTGCCCAGTCGACTGGTGCGTGCGGCCGGGGTGCGCTATGCTCAGCCGCTTCTCACATCCTGGTCACTGATTGGTTGGTGAGGAGACCTCCGACGCCGATGTGCTTGAATGAACTCTTCGGGGGTTGCTAGGGCTTACCTTCTATTGTCCAGAGGTGAAAACTGACTTGCGTGTGTTGATCGCGATTGCGTTGAAAGGAAGACTTTAAGGGCGCTTTTCTCAAAACAGTGACTTTCCAGATGTCTCGACATGCTCTCTTTTAAACATCGATATCTCCGCAGCCGATTATTTTTATAAAATGTGTTATATATCAATTTAAAGCAGAAAGATTAGGGGATTATACCATGCAATTTTCAAATAATCGACCTCTCCCGACTTTAGAATCATTTTGTTGTAGCGGGTCACAATTAATGTCAATTCAAAGTTCCATGCATTTTCAGAGCACAGTCCCTATTCCTTTTTGTTTTTTTATTAATTCTTTTTCAATGTAGCATTACTGATTTGGATAAATATTCATACTCTCAGACAAATAGGAAAGGGGAAACATGTCACAATGCATTTTAAAATTTTAAAACTCTTACCTTCAATTACATTCTCAGTTCCTCCCACATTCACGCTTTCTATGAAGTCTGATCCCCTTAGCTGAAAGAAAAGTAAACAAAGAACTTAATTCATTCTTATGTGGGTGATAAAACTGGAAATTATGCAGGTAATGAAATTGAAAAAAGAAAATATCTCAAAGCTTTCCTGATTGACAATCAAAAAAAAAATGTTAATCATTCAAATTGGGAAGTCCATGTCAATTTCTCTGAATAAAGACTCTTAACTTATGTTGCTGTTATTCTTATGATTACTATTGTAAACAAGCGATCATCATTTCTATTATAATCATCATCATCGATCATCATCATCATCATCATCATCATCATCATCATCATCATCATCATCATCATGGACATTAGGAGACTCACCATCTCCCTGCCCGACATGCCATAGGAAGCGATGTGAAAGACACAGTCCACTCCATTACACAACTCCTCTATAACTTCTCTGTCTCGGATGTCCCCCTGTACAAATAGCATTGTAGAATATGACACCAGCAGTTTCATTACAATGTGTACAAACTTGTATAATATGTCATTTCATAACTGAATCATGCCGTTCAGTTGTTGTTTTTTCAAATTGTCATAGAAATGTATAACATAATGCATACAACAATATCATTCAAAAACTTTCATCCCAAAGTCGGGGGGGGGGGGGGGGGGGGCTATAAAAATTCAATGGAGATGCTTTAATGTTTACCCTTTTGGAAAGACTGCATTATATTTGGTAAAATTTACCACATGCTCTTTGTTTCACAGTTATACCTGAACAACTTTGATTTCTGGATCGTAGTCCTCAAGCGGAGCCCCTTTGTCAAACAATGTGACCTTTGCACCCAGCATATGCAGTGCTCTGCCCAGATGAATTCCGACAAAGCCAGTGCCACCTGTCACAAGGACGCGACGACCCTGAAATGATTCTACCTTCAGGGACCTGCAGAGAGCACAAGACAGGGTAACAAAGTAGATCAAGTGTGATACGTCTGGCTGGTACTATGATTGTCGAAATCTACACACCTGGTTAACATACACTGTACCTGGTTGTGGGCATTAAATAACTTGCTCTGCCCAGATGAATTCCGACAAAGCCAGTGCCACCTGTCACAAGGACGCGACGACCCTGAAATGATTCTACCTTCAGGGACCTGCAGAGAGCACAAGACAGGGTAACAAAGTAGATCAAGTGTGATACGTCTGGCTGGTACTATGATTGTCGAAATCTACACACCTGGTTAACATACACTGTACCTGGTTGTGGGCATTAAATAACTTGTTTGCCCCTCTACTTCTCCATCGTCTGGATGCGGTGACTATTCAAACTTATGTTTTCTGTGCTGTGCGGCTTTTACATTGAGAACATGGGCATGAAAATTGCTGTTCAGGGTTATATTTTTCCTTTTTTTTTGTCTCCCATGCTTTCTCCAAGTTAGATTTGAAAGAGATGAGTGATGTGCTGTTTACCACATCTAGCCTGTGACATTTCTGAATCTAGCCTGTGTCATTTCTAAATCTAGCCTGTGACATTTCTTCACCAATCATGGAAAGCATTACAGTGCACTCCCGTTATAACAAACATGGTTATAACGAAAAGCTTGTTACAATGTGTCTATGACCAAATTTTTACTGAATTGTAACAAGCTTTTCGTATAAACTTTATAACCATGTTTGTTATGACGGGAGTGCACTGTAATGTTTTCCATGATTGGCGAAATGTCACAGGATAGATAGATTTAATGATCATTAATTATCCTTGACCGGAAGATCGGTCTGTATCTGGTCGTCGGGGATACGTTCCTCGGAGACTGCGTCTGGCTTCACGGATCCGGAGGAGAGCAATAACGTCAATTACGTCTGTCCTCAGAGGACAGACAGATCTATCTATAATCAGCCACGCACTTTATTTAATATTAGGCAATTGTGCACTTATGGAAAAGTTGGCTTTATCATTTGGCTACAATTCAGCAACATTCGACTTCAATAAATAGAAAGAAAACTACTGCCACAGCACTGCACTCCACTCTACGTACTGGTGCTTTGCTGGTCCCGAGGACTTTGTTCCCAAATTCAGAACATTAATTTACGAGTAATTAATTGGCTGCTGCTTAGTCTTACTACATTTTAACTTTCAATGGGTTCTCAGGCGCATGATTCATCTAAATTGGCTCTGACCTAGGCCTCCACTGGTTCAGGATATTTACAGACAGTGCAGTGAATAGTGTGTCTAGATCTACGGACGGGTCTACGTACGCGTAGGCCGGCCTACTTTTTACTACTGTGTAACTTCAATCTAACAACAAACATATTTTAATGCATGTGGGACTAGCACTGCGCCCCAAAGCTAAACACTGATCTACGGGGAATCTCTTAGTTAATTCATACTAGTACATTTTCAGATCTTTGCTCTTCACTACTTTACCTAATAACAGCCCCTGCTCGGTGTTTGTGGCGTGCATTTGCGGAGGTCGTCATTTTCATTAGAAAGAAATAAAAAGTTGTCGATCGATCTTTTCGTCGAGTTGCTTCCTGCGCGCTTATTATGGAACATTTATAACGCACAACACGCCGATCGTGCGATCAACACGTGTGATCGAACATGACTGTATGTATCTTATACAATGTACTGTACTTGCTAGCTTGCGAAATGAGGCTGAAATTTGTGAGGTGTCAATCTCTCTAACAAAATGGGCAGGAAGAGCCGGTATAAGAAATTCAAAGCTGTAGACCCTTATTGTACTGGTCAGAGGAAGGCATTGTTGATTAGGTATGCTCTTACGTAATATTTTGTTTTTGTTACCTTTAATTGGCCGAGCAGAAATGTCGAGTAAATTGAGTGAAGTGAGTGAGGAAGGAGAACAGTAACCAAGTAACGCCGTGGTCCCACGCGTCGATAGTCATGTAGGGTGGCACATCCAATTACTGGACGCTTTCTTTCGTGGCTTTGAATTCCGTACTCAGAGGATGAAATTTGGGCTAAAAATAAAATCACTTATTCACAGACTCCTGGAAATTACGAATTCAGCCAACTGATGTCAATTGTTCACTCCAGTTTTTAGAAAATATGCTTCAAACATAACCCTCTACAAAAGTTGTCTTTTTGCGCGGTGCAAAATCGCATTGTAAATTAATTAGGGCCTACCGGACACGATTTTCGCCATGAAATAATCGACATCTCTCGCACCTAATCCTTGCACAAGAATCACAATTTATCCCACAAATCATCGTACACATTATCACTGAGCGGATGACAAAGAAAAAATTGGCAAATGAGGCTAAAATTTCGTATTTTACGGTAAAATGTCTGTCTTGAACATTTCGAACAGTTTACAGAATAAAACCTTGTGAAAAAATCGACAACTGGTTAGACTCTACTTCTACTTCTAGTTTACATGCTTTGTCTATGGGAGCTGCACGCGCGGGTGATGAGTTGCGGGCCCCTTAGCACAGTCCGCATCGTTCGCGTTTGAGGACGATAGCTACAAATTTCCGATATCGATCAGTGAATTACTTTTTGGTTCTATTGGAATCTTCGGCATTTTTCCTGTATGTGAGTGGGATTTCATAGAATTTCAGTCGCGAAATGTGATTCAAACATGCATAAATATTAGCTATCTCGAGGTGCGGGTCACTCAACTATAAATTTGAGGTAAAATGTGAATTTTTTTGTGTTTTTACATTTTTATGTGGCGTTTTTTACGATTTCGGTCCACACAAAGTTCTGTGAGGCTAATCTACGAAGTCTCGCGCGTACAGAATGTCATTAGTACGCAAAAATGTGCGTGTCCGGTAATACCATGTGTCCGGTAATACCATGCTTGCCCCTACAGTAGTGTCATCATTTAATACAGTATTTGCGTTCAATAGTAAAGACATATAATTGACACTTTTTACCTTAATCTATAACTATGTGATATCGACATAATCTGGAAATCTCCTTTATGGCAATGTTTCTGTTAATTTTGTAAAGTAAAGCTGTAAAGTTGTTAGTTGGCAATGCAATATATGGCATTGTCATCCACGAGAAGTAAAATTTAACAATATTGCAATAAACATACAATTAAATAGGGCCTAGGGTGTTTCATCATCAGTTGTAACTGTTAGTATTTAACTTGTTCTTGTCAACAGTTAAAAAGTCAGAATACATTCTGTATCAATACTGTCATCATTTTCTGCCATTGCAATCTGGCAATTAAGGTAGCTGCCCTGACAGATGCATGCCATTAACTGAACATGTTGTAGCGTTTCTCCCTAGTTGAGGTGCCGAGGGTGTATAGGAAATAAACGCTATCAGGATATTTACTATTATTAGGCCCTAATTAATGCTATAAATAAACACTAATAGCAAACAGGCTCAGCCTCTGCTTACCTTTATGAGCAGCTGCTCCCGATTACCAAGTGCAGGTAGTGAATATGGTCAGTGGTGGTCGCTGTTGTAAGCGTCCAAGGACCGGGACGGGGGACAGTCAAGGTACTGGAAATTTAGTCCTTTTAGGTCGTCTGTCCTGGGTCCGTCTGTCTCTCTGTCTCAGGGTTACCCTCCACGTGAACTTTCCGTGCATGCGACCGGTGCGTGCACGCACGTTTGTTGGGGTTTGTGCTGTCCGTCAGCCTGTGCTGGCACACATGCCGTGTACCGGAGGGTACGCGGCCGTGTGGCCAAGCCAAATACTATAGTGTATGCGTGGCGACGGACGGTGCTACACATCGGTCAACCTATTTGTACCGCGGCACCGGTATTGGCTTGTATATTCCCGGTGGCAGATATATTATCGCCGACCGTGTATGTTATATACTCCAGGGGGGTGTTTCATCAACGCTTGTCAGCGCCGACAACTGTCGGCGCTGACCAATTTCAGCGAAATCCTTGGTTTTGATTGGCTGAGATGCTCTGGTCACTGACTGTTACTATGGTGATTCAAGTTGTCGGCGCCGACAAACGTTGATGAAACACCCCCCTGGTGGGAGATATATTATCGCCGACCGTATGTGTTATATACTCCTGGGGGGTGTTTCATCAACGTTTGTCGGCGCCGACAACTTGAATCACCATAGTAACAGTCAGTGACCAGAGCATCTCAGCCAATCAAAACCAAGGATTTTGCTGAAATTGGTCAGCGCCGACAGTTGTCGCCGCTGACAAGCGTTGATGAAACACCCCCCAGGTGGCAGATATATTATCGCCGACCGTGTATGTTATATACTTCAGGTGGCAGATATAATCGCCATCCATACAACCAAACCGAGCGCCGAGCACGGAGTTCAACCAGTCTTACTACACTCCCCCCTGTCCTATAGATTGTCACCTGTATGGCAACAATCTTCAAGGAAAAATAATTTTCCTCCATTCTTTTTGCCTGTGGAACTTAAGTTTGCCGGAGTGCCGATTAACGGCAATTCTAGCAGAATGCCTGTAAATGGCCATCCCGGCAAAACTACATTTTCCATTGAAAAAGCATAATTAGGTTGGTCTAGCTGCCAAAACCTTCAGCGCACTGGAGGCAGATTTAAAGAAGAGTTACCTGAAGGGGAGTCCAGTGGAGGGAGACAGAGAGACATTATTAGGGTGTGTGGTGACAGACACCGCGGACCTTTTCCTAACTGCGCATATATGTCTTATCATATGCGCAGTTCCAAATTAACTTCTGTAAGCTTTCTTACAGAGATTCATAACTATGGACATATTTGTACTAATTATTCTACAGATATATACATATATACAACGGCCAGATAGATGGCATTAATGGCCGTAGAGGCGGTGCCCATTGGCGAGGGTCTCCGCCAGCAGGGTCGGCAGAGCCACCCCACCGATGTTTGCCACCACCTGGCCCACATCACCGACAAAGAGTGGGGTATTATACCACATGTCGGGATGGGGTTTCAGGTGGGGCGAGTCTGTCTCCAGCAACAATCTGTTGCTGGGGATGGCCCGCACGGCCTCCTGCTGGACATGCCCAAAGGTCCGGGCCAGGCCAGTTATCCCAAAATAGGCATTTGGGAAAGTCCGGCACCAGTCCCGGACGAGGGCAACACTCCCACTGAAACAGTGGAGATGAATCCTTTGGAACCGCTGGCATCTCTGCCTTAGCAGGCGGAGAGCCAGCCGGTGGGGCACCGTGCTGCATATGTCCGCAGCACTACCCCTGAGGTGCATCACTAGGACGAACCCCAGGGTTCCCAGGTCAAGGATCCTTCCGAAAAGGTCCTCCTGGGACCCCACCTGGTTCCTGGGCATTGACAAGTCAAAGCCCAGTTCGCTCACTGCAACAACCCGAGGGTGTTGCAAGTGGCGAACAAAGGATTCCCACTGTACGGCGGTGAAATTTGCTGCCCTCTTTGGGTGGATTCCCACCGCCACTTTGTATTTGAGGGCCTGATGGAAATGGCCCTCAAATCCGGCCTCGGTGAACTTTTGTGGATCACAAAAGTTCACCACCCCACCGGCCAGTCGGACCGGCATCCTTGGAACCCTCCCTGGGGTCAGTGTCCTGTCCCCGGGGTTTTCCAGGGAGTCCATTTGGAGCCGGTCCAGATGGAAGTGAGCGTCGTAAGCCCAGACTGCCGGAGGAGATGGTGCTCTTTGGAGCGCCGGAGCCCTCCTTGGCTCTGCCACCTCTGCAACCCCTGCACCCCTCGTGTCCATTATGTTCACCGGGCCTCGGGCAGGGGGTTGGGCTGTCTCCTCGGCCGGCACCCCCAGCTGCTGCTGCAGTGTTCTGGGAAGCCGGCCGAGAAGAAAGGCCATTACACGCCAATGAACCAAGGCTGCCGGCGTGTTTATGGGGGAGATGGAGGGCACAACTCTTGGCCAGTGTTCCCTGGCAATCATGCTCTCCATCTCCATAAACACATCCATCGGGATGGTGGATGTGCTGGCCTGCCAGACTTCATTGGCGTGGGCCACCAGGTCATCCAAACTGGCTCCTTCGCCAATCAGATGCCTGGCTATCAGCCCAAGCCCCTCCACCCGCCGAGTCACCGCCTCCGACCACCTTGGGCTCAGGTGGTCCTTATGGGGGCGGAAGTAATCCGGCAGGTGGTTGTAGACATGTCCTCGCAATTTTTGCGTGACATGTTTGCACCCTACCACCGGACACTTCCGCCCCCGCCCGTGGCGTGGTTGTTTTGGGGGGGCTAGGGGTGTGGCCTGGGCTTGTGTTACCCTTCCACGTCCCCTGCCCCCCTCTGTCACTACCCCACCCTGGCGGGGCTGCCCAGGCACACTGTGAGTCCGAAGGCTCTCAGCAGCCCGGGCCCGAGCCCTCTGTTGCCGCCGCACCTGCCAGCACTTCCAGTTTTTGTATTTTTTACTCCCTTTCTTCGAACCAACGAACTTCTTTATGCCTGTGGATTGAGGCTGTTCTTCGAAAAGAGTGAAGCCGCCGGCATAACCGGCAGGCTCTGGTTCGTTAGCCTCTGGGAATGCGGGGGCCGGCAGGGGCGGCAGGCAGTCCGTCGGAGTGGGGGATGGAGTGGGGCTTCGAAATAATTCAACCAGCCCCATCTCCATGTCCAGGTCATCGTTGGCTAGGGTGGTCAGTTCATCATGAGTTGTACCCGCGTCATGTGGTTCCATCTGCAAAGAAAGAAATTCATGCATTATTGTTGTTACTTAATTACTGCTGCATCTTCTCACAGAATGGGCAATAGTATTTACGGTATCAATTACCATGCCCTCTTCCGGAGTTATTCTAATGCAGCTCCCATGGAACCACTAAAATGCACGAATATACGTTCGTGCATTTTAGTGTATTTTAGTGTATTTTAGTGTATAAGCCTGCACGTATGGTGCAGTGAGAAAAAAAACAAACAAACAAACAGAGGATGAGAGTATATCTATGTTTGTACAAATCGGGTTAACAAATGTATCAAATTTCTTATAATACACCACTTTCAGTTAAAAGAGAGAAAAAAGGAAAAATGGCAAGAAAAAAACAAGAAATCTCGGAACACGTTACGTCCAGTAGGACGACGCACCAACTAAGATTGCCGAATATGCACACAACGTCACTTCAGCAGCCGGGTATAATACGGAGAAAGTATAAGAAAGCAAAATACAAAATAACACAAATTGCTACTTACATTCATGTCTGGATCACCGGTGCAGTGCGGAATTGGGGTTTTGTTTAGCTCCCCAAAACAACAGGTGGATGCTCAAGAGGAGCTAAACAAGAGGAACTTGACCGCGGGATCGAAAACGGCGCAAATCTTGTCACCTGGTCTAAACGGCGCGCTTCCAAACAATAGCAGCATCCGCACATGAACTAACTGTTACGAAAATCCCAAAATCACCGCTTAACTAACGTAAAATTAAACTTAATTTACCTAAATTTAACAATTTCCTTTCTCCGTAAACCAAAAAGAGAGTTTTTTCCTGTTGCTGTTGTGACTTTCTGGTCTGCCCCACCCGTACGTAATGGGTTGGCAAGACCGTAATTTACCACAAAATTGTACAAATTAATGAAAACCGGCAGCAGTAAGCGCCGGTATTTGTTCCCAACCGGAAAATTGATACAAATAATTTGTTTGTAAAAAAGATATCCCTCAAATGTTTGAAAAACAAACTCGTGAAGAGTTGGTATAAATTGCTTCAGAAATCCTAACAAATTCCAAAATAATAAAATACATTAGACTAACTTATCAGTTTCTTACGGGTTTTCAGAAAAAGAGCATCCTTGCCGCCCCTGTAAATTGGCGGCAAATTTGAAATTCCTAAAATAAGTCCCTACGGGTTCAGAAAAAGAACATCCTCGTCGCCATTGTAGCGTTTCTCCCTAGTTGAGGTGCCGAGGGTGTATAGGGAATAAACGCTATCAGGATATTTACTATTATTACGCCCTAATTAATGCTATAAATAAACACTAATAGCAAACAGGCTCAGCCTCTGCTTACCTTTATGAGCAGCTGCTCCCGTTTACCAAGTGCAGGTAGTGAATATGGTCAGTGGTGGTCGCCGTTGTAAGCGTCCAAGGACCGGGACGGGGGACAGTCAAGGTACTGGAAATTTAGTCCTTTTAAGTCGTCTGTCCTGGGTCCGTCTGTCTCTCTGTCTCAGGGTTATCCTCCACGTGAACTTTCCGTGCGTGCGACCGGTGCATGCACGCACGTTTGTTGGGGTTTGTGCTGTCCGTCAGCCTGTGCTGGCACATACGTCGTGTACCGGAGGGTACGCGGCCGTGTGGCCAAGCCAAATACTATAGTGCATGCGTGGCAACGGACGGTGCTACACATCGGTCAACCTATTATGTACCGCGGCACCGGTATTGGCTTGTATATTCCCGGTGGCAGATATATTATCGCCGACCGTGTATATGTTATATACTCCTGGTGGCAGATATATTATCGCCGACCGTATGTGTTACATACTCCTGGTGGCAGATATATTATCGCCGACCGTATGTGATATACCTCTTGGTGGCAGATATATTATCGCCGACCGTGTATGTTATATACTTCAGGTGGCAGATATAATCGCCATCCATACAACCAAACCGAGCGCCGAGCACGGAGTTCAACCTGTCTTACTACAATGTTGATAGAGACGCCAATGTCGGCCTTTTTAATTTCTTAAAATGTCTTATGTAAGGACTTACTGAACTTACTGAAGCGCCGCATCTGTCTTGGTAGTGTACCAATGTAGTGCGGCTAGGGTGAGGGGGCTATTCGCCCTTATACTTAGTAACCCATTGATAATCTTAATTCTGTTTTGAAGCCATTTATTGACGTTGCATGAACTGCTGCTGGGAGGAGATTGTTCCAGTCTTGAATTACCCTTAGACTGAAGGAATACTTCCTCGCATCTACTCTCATGTGTTGCTTCTGGATTTTGAGTTGGTGTCCTCTTGTGCTCTGATGTGTTGCAAGTTGGAAGATTTCTGTTGGGTTGATTCTATCTATCTTATTGAATATTCTGTAGGTTTGGATTAAGTCTGCTCTCCTGTGTCTATCTTCTAGTGTAATTTCATAAGGAGGAGTTTCTGGAGTCTTTCTTCATATGGAAGGTGTCTTACGGTATGTGTGGGATGAGTTTGGTGGTTCTTCTCTGCATTCCTTCCAACAGTTTGATGTCCTTATTTAGATGTGGTCTCCACACTCATGGCACTTGGATACAATAGTCAAGATGGGGCCTAATCAGCGACTTGTACAGTTGCATGATTATTTCTGAACTTCTGTATTTAAAGGAGCATTTTACCATGCCAAGCGTTTGGTTTGCTTTCTTGGTTGCTTCTGCACAATGGTCAATCAATCTATTCTTTGATTTTGTGTGTGAGTGTGGGGGGGGGGGGGGGGGGGTAGTATTAATCCTCTTTCTAATGACTTTGTGTTCTGCCTGCCAGTGTTCTTATTTCCTAGGGATTGTTGTGGGCATATCGCCCTTTATTTTGATATTGAGTTGATTTTTTTTTTAATAAATAAAACAAAACAAAACCAAGAGGCAAGACTAGGTCTAGTGATCTGACCATATTTAAGTATGGACAGACAAGATTTCCATACCCTTACATACACATTTTAGGCCAAGGGTTCTACACAGATCCCCCAGCCACACACTTCTCCACACTGCACTATCAAGTAGGGCCTACATGGTCTTGAGATTCTAAACTTTCTTGAGAAGATGCATAGGGATGTGCTACAAACAAAGGAAGAAGATTGCCCTAGGGTCTAACGGTAATGGTTTATTGAATAAAATTCACTTGCAGCCATGAAGAAGGCTGAATTGCAGAATTTTGTACACTCATTTTGCAATAACATACATAATACAAATATTCTTCGATTAAAATGTTAAACTACACAATCATTATATCTGTACTTGACAACTGATCAGTTCATTTCTGCATTGTGGGAAAATGTTTTTCATTCATGCCTTATTCTTACCTTCTTTTTTTCTCTCTCTCTCAGGCAAGAAAATGTCTTCAACAAGGCACCAAAGAAAGATGACTTCGAACAGAAGCCACCGAAGGGTTTCTTAGACCTAATGGATTCAATAGCACGGAGCAAAAATCAAACAAAGCCACCGAAGAGAAAACGCAGGAAGGATGAAGATGCAGAAGAAGATATTTCAGGTAACATTTTGTGATGTATCTTTTATTGTTATTTCTTCTTGGCAATCACTGCTTGATTGGTAGATATCCCTTTGATATAAACAACCAGGATTCTTTAGTGAAACGACTCTCATAATGCAGATGTGAAACCATACACTCTAATGACAGCACCACTTTCATTGCAGTCAACTGAGGTCAACAGTATAAATTCATTAATCTAGAGAGTCAGATATGAAGTAGTGTATCCGATATGCCAGCATACACTTTCTGTAGTACATCCAAACGAGGGGAAGTAGCAATAGATCAAACAGAGAAGTCACCCTTGCCTAAAATACATCTATAGGATAGCTAGCAAGTACCTGTCATAAACCAAAAATCAGTGATTGTGACAAAGGCTAAGGCTACAGGATTTCAGCTTTCATCAATTAAGTGATGTGTGTGGGAACATTCATACTGAAGGATGTTCTCACGTGAGCCTAATCAGCTTCTATAGGAGAATATGTACATTGTATACGCCGAATATTTCGCGAGGTTTTTATTTTCGCAAATTTCGCGAGGCAGCTGCTATTCGCGAAATTAAAAGCACGCGAAAATATCGACTCTAATGCTGATATGATTGTGACGTATGCGTATACATGTGACAGTTCAATACAGGGCCCCGTTTCATAAAACTTGTTATTAATAACAAGTTACGATAGTTGTTATAAGCTACTGAAATCCTTGCATCTGATTGGCTGAGAGCAAATTTGTCATAGAAATGTGGCAGTTGTTACTGCTAACAAGTTTTATGAAACGGGACCCAGGACTCCACCATCGCGAATTTAACCACTCGCGAAATTGTCCGGAAGGCCCACTTCGCGAAAATTTAGACTCGCGAAATATATGTCGTATACAGTACTTGTGTTAATATGGCACAATATTATTTCATTATTCATGCTCATATGAAAGTCTGAAGTACATTGTATTTAATGTTTGGGATTCATTCTAATGGAACTTCTCTTAACCCATTGAAGACTTGTCTTGAGTATTACTTGGGCAGGTTTCTATGGGAACTGTGTGTTAAAGCAAAATTAGCTCATCCTCAACAGGTGTGATATTTCTTGTTTGACTTGTGGCAATCCTTCTGTAGGGATTTTCCATCAGGTTTTTCCGTCGTCTTATAGATTATTATGGTGATTTCATGTGAATTGTTTAAAATACAATTGTATGACAAAAGTATTTCCTTCATGGCTGTGGTTAAAGATCATTGCATTCTCACACAGCCTGAGAGATTGTTTTTATTCAATTCATAAGAACTGGGAATTGGTATACTTGTGCCAAACACAGCAAGATAGAGCTTACATCAAACATATAATATACACGTGTGTAGGTTGAGTGACGTTTTAAAAATGCTGTTCACATTGTGCAGAAAAGAAGAGCAAGAATGAGAAGTTTAAGCGGCGACCTTGGGAATCTGACGAACAATTCCTGGGCCGAGTCGACCGGCTAGCTGGCAACATTATCGCCAAGGAGAAGATGGAGATCGTCAAAAGTGGTGGGGACAAGGAGCCCGCCCCCAAGAGGCTGACCAAGGAGAAGGAGCGGAAGCTGAAGAGACTCAAGAAGAGTGCAGAGGAAGCCAAGAAAACGTTAGTGTGCTGTGCACTCCTCTTTTTTTATGAAAAAAGATTTTTTTTAGATGTTTTTGAGAATATTTCATATATCCACACCCAAAAGGAAACCACATATTCTGGTATTGGTAGGTCTATAAACTTCATATTCCTATTACTAAATTGGAAGCTAATCTTTGAATGTTGTGGTATAACTCTAGTGATTTTTTTTTTTAAATAATAAATTTCTATAGGGCCTATCTTTTTAATGTCATACATCATGCACCAAGGTGAACAGAGATTGGAAAGTCCTCATCAAATTGTTTGCATTCCAGTAATTTGTTGGATACATGAGACATACATGCATGAGTAGTCTCTTTCTTCCAATAGTTGGTTTATATCATGATATTTCCATTAAACAAGTGTCAGATAGGTTCTAAGAATTACTGTAGGGTATGTTCATGAGTGGATATTAACAAATAGTGTTCAATAAAGTAATCATTTTTTTTTTCCTCATGCTCATTATCATATTCTTCATATATCATGTAGACATCACTACTGTTGCAGATGCCTATGACCTTTGATTACTGCTTTTTCTAATTATCAGGAGACTTGAAGAGCGGAAAAAGTATGCAAAAGCCGTGAAAAATGACAAAATGCTGGATTCTATTGAAAAGGAAATGATGAAAGGTAAGAAATAAGCCCGTACACTTTCATTTAACTGCATATTAAGTCAAGTTTCATTTTTGTTTCCTTCAATGTCAGAATGATGTGGGACATTTCAGCTGTGTTGTGAAATCTTGTCATATTTTCAATACCTGCTCTGTACCTATTTTGCTGACAATTTATATGAGCAGTGTTTATTTTCATAATCTTAAAATACATGGAGAATATGCAGAATGCAATCAATTATAACATGTATGTCAGAGACTACAAAGTCACCAACCACTTGTACAATCATTTTTTCACTGCGAAACTTTCAGTATGCTCCATTTATAAAAAGTGACCACTTGTCATAGACTGATGTGAAAACGTTTCCATTCCATAGGTTGAACACCCAGTCTTGCATTCCTTTGCAACATTTCAACAAAATGAAGGGAAAAATAATGACAAATTTCCCCATGCCATGAATTGTCACTTTCAACAGATTATGTGTCAATATTGCCATAGTCAAAGACACACGGTAATGCAAGTTGAATGGTTGAAGAAAGTGGATTGGATATTCCTCTGCACTGAAGTGCAAGCCATGCATGATTAGTTCTGATGACCATGTTTGATGAAACATACATAACTCCGTCTTCCAGGGTGCATGTTATTTGCTCTGCTTGTTGTATTTATATTGTCCAGATACTGTCAAGTTTGGAGAGGTTGCTATGGAACCTCCCACTCTCACAAAAGCCCCGAGGAAAAGTCAAGATGCAGCAAAAGTGAGTACCCAGAGACCTTAGAGAAGTAAAAAGAAAAGAAACTTTATATGGTGGACTTTTGTGACACCCCTGACGATTTGCTACAGCTTCTGTTGCAATGTCTTACACTTTTTCTTCTCCTTGAATGTAATGACAATGATTGACAACTTTTCTCACTATTCCTTGAAGACTACTGTTGAATGCTCCTCACTTGATGAGTTGACATGTTCTTTCATTTCCTAGTGATGTATATATCTTTTTTTACTCGCTTTGCTGCTTTCGTGAAAGATAACTGTCAGAGGTACACTCCCAATTTGAGTACAGGCAACACCTGTTGTCTGAAGTCCTGGGGACTAGCATCTTTCTTTCGTTATAAAAACTGTATTGAAATTTTGTAACAGCCAAGCAGTAAAGTACATAAAGATAATTACGTAGATGATGATTTTAGGGCCTGAACTTTTACTTCATTGTGGCAAGAACTGAGTTATTATTGTACAATGCATTGTATTTATTATAATGGAGATGGACTGTGTTCATGTGGAAAGAGTAGATTTCCTTTACATACTTATTGTTTGTTTCCTTGCATATGCCAGTAAGAGAACTTTGGTGTAAAAAGGGGGGTGTTTTGGCTTATTCAGTTTACTCAGTAAGTACATCTTACTGTTTCCTAAGATTTCATGTATTTAGTACACAACTGTATTTTGCCCGAAATCGTTACAGCAAAGTTATACTGTAAAGTTCGAGTGAAATAGATACGGTGGGCAAAATGTGATATCTCATTTTCTCTTCTTCGTGTGTTTTGTTTTGCTTTGTCTTCCAACAAACATACAGCCGGGTCAACGAGAGTTGCTTCTCAAAGGACTGATGAATCCTGGACCGTCACAAAAGCGTTTGAAAAAAGCAAATACGCCAGGAAAGGCACGTTCACGGAAGGCCAACCCAAACTCGAAGGAAATAAAGAGAAGGAAAGACATGTCGTCATCAGAGAAGATGAGATTTGACCGGGCCAGAGAAGCTGTGATTGAAGCGTATAGGAAACAGAAAAACACCAGGAGGATAGAGTTGCCACAACTTGGCGATGGAGACCCTAGCTGATGCTATACAAGGGCAACAGAGTGACTGAACTGATGAAATTGTTGCAGAATGTGAAACCTCAGTTCTTGAATAATATTTTCTGGAGTCTGGAATGATGAGAGAGTGATTTTTGTGTGTTTACATATTGGGAGTTGCATATAAATTTGTATTGCTATTTGAATCTTTTTTTGCCGTACAGAAGAATGATGACCCAGTGGTGGTCAGATTGGTCATCACCATATCCACACAGGAGAAGCTCTGTTTGACACATCATTTCCAAATGACATTTTAACAAGTGATATGTTATGTAGAATTGAGTGGCAGTGGCAGTGAAAGCATGATTTCATCACAAAATCTTGTACACATCACTGTCAAATTCACATTTTGTTTTCTTCCTTTTGCTCCTGTTAACATGTGTTAGGACATCAACTTGGTGATTGCTTGCTCATACTGTCTTTTTTCAAATTGCACTTCTTGTCGTTATGAGGAATACAGTCAACCTTGCCTATTAAAGTCAAATCTATTTGAATTGAAGAAATGGCTATAACTTATAGAAAATTCAGCTTATGAGGGATTAACCCGTTGAGGACAAGTTTCGAGTATACTCAGGCAAGTGTCTAAAAAAAAAGGATGTGAGTGTTGTAGCAATATCAGCCCAACCTCAACAGGGTTAAAATCAGTAGAATATAAAGAGAAGAGGGCTTGAATAGACCTTCAACTTAGGCAATTCAACTTTTACAAGGTCAGCTTAAGAAGAGTTAACTGTACAAATGTACTTGTAAATCAGTGAATAAAGTCAGTTATTTCTTGAGAATAAGCTGTAAGGAAACCATCATGGTATATTTTGTCCAAAAAAAAACACACATTACTTTTTGTATTTCCATGAAGTTTTGAATGTTCCATGTTAGACGACATCCATCGTAATCAATGCATGCACAATACAGTGAACTCCCTTTTTTTCAAAGTCCTCGGGACTGTCAGGTTTTTTTTGTTAGAATTATCAAAATTTAGTTATAACAAAACAACTAGAGAAGCACTCTGAGAGTGCAGACCTCTGCCAAGCAGTTCATTTTCACCACTGATCTTGTTCTTCTATAGGGATCAATGATTTCCACCCGTACGTATGCATGCTGAAAGTCGCCCTATTTCCCAATATAGAAGCCTTTTGTTATGTCATCAACCTCCAACTGCGCAGCATGCCTCATCTTAGCAGAAACTGGAGCATGCACTGTAGTGTGTGTATGAAAACCTCAAAAATGTGCAGCTTGAACTCCCAAGTTCATTGGCCCTACCTGCTAAAATATAAAAAATCCTTTGTAAAATCCACAAAATTTCCTGGATCACTACCAAAATTAAATCATCTGTTACGTGTTGTTCTCAGTCTTTCCTGTAAGTTTCATCCAAATTTGTTCCCTACTTTTTGAGTTATTTTGCACATGGACAAACGAGAATGCACTGTACATGTATGTCTTCTCTGTTTCCCCTTGAAATGGTCAATCCTTCCCTTTTATTTGGTAAGAGTTGTCATTACTTGTTACTTATTGCAGTAATCCCAATTGCAGCTCCTTGGAAGCTATAACGGGATGCAAATCATGTCATGTGCTAGTGGCGGTACAGAAGTGACAAGATGGTGCCTTTGTGCAAGTAAAGACATTGGTCCCTTTCTACTGCATGTGGAACCCAGTAGGAGGTTCCATCTTGTTGATGAAGGGTATATGTAGTGCAACATCACTGAACATGGTTGGGATTGGAACGAGTACCACAGATCCTGGCAAATTACAAATGTATGGCCAATTGATGCTCGTATCCAAATAAAGGAGATTTCTGGGCTAATGATGACTATCAGTTTTGGCTTTTTTAAAGACTTCACAGTGGGGATTAGAAGGCTTGTCAATCAGAATACTCTGCACAACTGACACAAATGTTCACTGAATAGATGACTCTGCCCCAAGTGGGGTATTCCTGTTTTTGGTATCGTCTGTAGTCCTACATGTGTGTGGGTACACATGTATGTAGCAACCTATGGTTGTCCACTTCATGAAAATTTTGTTGAAAGAAAATTGCCACAGTCTCGAGTATCTTTTCATTACAGGGCTTGTCTGTACTTGGATCTTTATGGTAAAGAAACTCATGAGCTTGTATGTACATGTATCACACTTGTGGCGCCCAATAATGAAGTGCTCTTGTGGGGTTCGAACCCGCACGTGTGCAACCTCACGTTTCTGAGACGTCGCCTTTAACCACTTGGCCATACGTCTCGACAAGTAAATAGTGTAAAAGAAGGACTCCTATCTAACACTTAATCAATAAAGATTTTGAAAGTACACAAAGACCTGTAGTGTTTGCAAAACATATTTTATTTGTATTTTGACTGTGACAGTGTGTTTTCTTCCATAATTGTACAAAATCCTGCTACGTTGTACAAAATAATTTCATGGTCCCAAATGCTGTAAAGTTTTAAGTCATCTCCAGGACACACATAGAATACAACATAGCAAAACTCATTGCAGCATTTGCATTTCCTGGCACCAAGCATTTGAATGTTAGACCCTTCATCACTGAGGAGCATGATGTAGACGACTCACATGTAGTATCCACAGATCGTCAGAAATAATTGTGAAATTGAACAGGGAATAGACTTGTCTTTGAGTGATTTGAAGCTCTCATGTACACAAGTAACTTTTCTTCCTGAGTAATTCCATCAAATCTTGCTTGTTTTGAGAGCATTTTTACATGATTAAATAGCTTCGTTCACAATACAGTTAAACTCGCCTAAGTCGACGTCGCATATGTCGAATAATCGCGTAAGTCGATGATTTTAAAAAGTCCTGATTTTTCCCCATTGACGTACGTGTATTAATTCACTCACAAGTCGAATTGTGTAACTCGAATACTCGCCTAAGTCGATGAAATTCCAAGAACACTTTCACGGAAAAACCATTGAATTCACTGTGCCTAAGTCGAATAAGATTTTATTGTGTAATAAATTACTGTCATTTATTATTCATTATTTATTACTCATCATTATTTTTTTTTTCAGATGAGTTTGAGGTGACCAAAAAAAAAAATGATCTAAAATCAAAATTCAAAGCGATCGCATGGGATCGTTTAACTCTCTTCGTATTTGGAGGTCCGCTGGTACAGCCCTATCAGCTGTCGCGCTACGTAAGTACAGCGTTCGTACAGTACACATGCATTCATTTACATGTACAGTACATGTATTGAGCTTGCAGTGTACATGTAGCTTGGCATTTGCAGCGCTGTGCAGTGGAGTGGTATAATGGATGAAGCTGCTGAGTTTTCAAAGCGGAAAGTAGGGGGAAAGTTACGGGCACAGGTAAATCAGAATTGCACCTCTACACGCATTTCAAGCCACGGTATGGTAAACTGGAATCAATCACTGCTCAAATATCGTTCATATTCACTTCCCCAAGGTTTAACAAGGGTGTAAAGTAATCGGACCTGTGCCAATACTAATGCACTGTCCATGCAAAGTTAGCCGCGGCCCTGCTGGGCGACCCGTGCTGCGGCACACCGCTCCAGCTCTCGGCTCCAGAGTAGACAACATACATGTACATACATAAATGTATGTACCTGTGGTGAAACTGTAAGTCAATTTTTTTCGACTTACGCACAAGTCGAAAATCGCCTAAGTCAATGTGTTTTGCTCAGTCCCGAGAAGATCGACTTATGCGAGTTTAACTGTAGTATAATTTGCTAAATGTTTCATGGTCACAGTAAATGGTACACATGTACGCAAAGGGGATTCTATAAATATCTTTCTTTAAAATCATGCAAAATGCTAGCCTCCATGGCTACAGACTACTGCAATAGGACTGCAAGTAAAAACAGCAACCCTATGGATCAGACCAGACAAGAGTTTAAATCCAAGATCTTATAATTACAGTGTATTATGACCACATTGATGTTTAAAGGAAAATGACACCAACATACATATTTAGATTGACAGAATACAGCAATATCAGTACAACACATAAGCAAAGTTTGGGAAAATTTGGACGATCTGTTTGGCCATTCCTGGGTGAAGAGGCTACTACAGTTTGTGATGTCACGCATAGAAAACAAAATTAAGAATATTAAAAGACTATTCAACATATTTTCACTTTTCAAGCATAACGACAGTGCAACTGACTTTTTCCATTCAGAAGGCAGGGGGAATAACATCACCCTAACATGAGGTCAGTAGCAAGTCAAGGGAATGTGTATCTTTCATAGAATATGAAATTTGTGGGACTCTCTATATTTTCTTAATTTCTTTTCCATACATGGCATCATGGTGAAGTAGTATTCTCACCTAGTCACAGCTGCACCATAACTTGAGCAATTCCTAAATTTTGCACGGATTGTCTGATTTTTGTCAAACTTTGCAGTGTGTTTTGTTTTACTGCTGCATTCACTCATTGCACATATACAATGTACATGTATGTTTGGGTTTCAATCATGGTACATTGTGTGTGTGCAAGTATACCCTCTACTGTCCAGAATTTCTTCTTGTGTTATCTATGATCGTCATATGGCATCCATTTGCTGTCCTGACTATGAGTGAACACATCCTCGGCAGTCACGTCAATGTTTTCACCAGGGATAGGCATGACAAGTCTGTGCGCTAGGAGCATCATGCGGTACGGAGAAACGTCCTTCCTCATGCTGTACGTGTAGTCTCCGACAATCGGATGACCGATGCTCTTGCAGTGCACCCGAAGCTGGTGTCGTCGCCCTGAGAGAAATCAGTCATGCAAATTTGTCACCAACACGGGAGCCATGGAGAGTTTGTAGCTTATAGGGGAGGGAGGGGTTGTCAGGGGTAATGTTCCTGCCTGGGTAAAGGGGCAATTGTATACCTTCATGCAATTTTTCCCTCATGAAATTCATATTCTGAATCACATAATTACAAAACAATAAGGGAATATAAAATATTGATGAAGTCCTTCTTTTCTTTTCCTTTTTTTTTGTACTGGGGAACCTCACTGAAACAAGGACCTTAAAACCGTAACACTTTGCTATATCAGGTTTCTCACTATATCGTAATACAAAAACAGAGAAATATTAAGAGATTGGACATGTAAAATTACCTTGTTATAAGAGGATTTGTTGTATTGGACTTCTTTAAAATGAGATCCACTGTACAGCCATCCTCTGCAATTAATCATTGCAATGCTTCTGGCATTGAGGAAAGGTGTGTGAAATCACCCTTACCACAATTCCTATTGAAGTAAAGCCCTCTTGATACACAGTTATACTTTAAAAACTGACACAAAAATTTAGTACAATCAGGTCTATTCTGGGTGACTGATTGAAATGAAGTCTTATGTTTGATTTTAAGCATACTCTCTTTGCATTGTAATGATGACTGTAGATGGCTATTCAAACCACAAATATCCCATTAGATTTACCGGTGTGAGGTTGTAGCAGCACTTTGGTAGCAGGCTCGCCTTCATACTCGCCCCTTGCTACCACCTGCAGCCGTGTCAGTGCAGTCAGCAGCCTGGTGCCTTGGGGGCACCTCCCATCATCAACCCTCATCATGTGGGTCAGGCCCTCCTCTGGGTTTTGATAGATGGACCGCCTTATCTCCAGCTCACTTCCCGCAACATGACCTCTGACCTTTAGTTCAGACGAAGAGAACAAAGAAAATAATTGGGGAAGTTTTTCATTCCATAAAGTTGCCATGATTGCTGTCATTACACCCAAGAGGATTATGGTAGTCTGGGGAATTAACAATACACCAACAAAATGGTATGGCACACTAAGACCAATCCAGGTAATATGCTTTATTACTACCAGTGAAAGTTTATTCAGTATTGTTAATACACCATCATGAAAACATACAGGATGTTGCCACCAGAAGCACTTATGTGGCATAAAATTGTGGCAGCAAAGGAACAATTACACCTTCAACTGTCATAAACTTAGGGCAATCTAATATCCATTTATACAAACTTTTCATATGCTAAGCTGTGATTGAGACATTAGATTTTTCTGGATACTGGGAGCGCCCCCCCCCCCCCCAAAAAAAAAAACAAAACACTAAATAAATAAATAAAAACGAAAAAAGAAAAAAATAGGGCTACTACAATTTAAATCTGATGCTGAAATTGAAAACAAGAGGTTGCTGCAGTGTCAGTCTTAACTTCAACATGTCCTATGAATGACATATAAGTCATGTGACAGTCAATTGCAGCTCTGCTATTCCTTCACATTTGCTTAAAGGGTGTGTACAGTTCTGGTCGAGGTGAGGATTTAGCTTTGCGAGATATTCAGAAACCACTCTATGAGATGTCAAAGAGCATGCAATTCTAAGGGGTATCAAAAGTTTATTTGATGAAAATCGGTTTTGAAATGGCTTAGATATCCAAAAACAAGGTGAAACAAAGAGATCCTAATAAAAGGCGTGGCCTGTCGCCTTTTATTATTAGCACTTTTTTGGATATCACAGCCATTTGAAAACCAATTTTCATCAAATAAACATTACATCCTTGTTAAGATTACATGCTCTTTCATATTTCATAACAGGTTTCTCATTATCTCACTTAGGAATGTTCAAAACATGAATCCCCACCTCAACCAGTACTTTTCAGTCCCTTTAATATACTACATGTTTAAGTATCTTACCAGTGCCAGATACTGTTTGGTCACTTTGCGATTCTTGAACATCTCCATCCCGACAGCAGAAGCCTTCTTGTTGAGGGCGATGCACAGAACACCACTTGTTGAATAGTCCAAGCGATGCACAAATCTTGTAGGGTAAATAAGTTAGGAAGGGGACTCACATGAGAAAAATACATGCAAATTTGGGTGAAATGTTTGCCTAATGTTCTCTTATTTGGAATAAGGGAATTCACAGTACCATAACCGAGTATTAAACTACAGCTTGGTAGTAGATTGGACTGTATTTTTAACACATCAAAACATAAACCAGAGTTTGGAAGGCAAGGCTCAAGACCTTTATGGTGGCTATACCTGTCCATTTTGCAATTGTATTTTATCATCATGTCATTTGCAAGTACACTGAAACTCAATAAATCTATCAACTTGCAAAAACATTGCCTCCTGCAATATGCATTGTATATCCTCTCCAAGGGAGGATATTGCTCATTTTTCTTTTGAAGAGGGATAATTCTTTCTTTTTCCATCAATATGATTCTGAACAGCGAATTTGACTGGCAAAAATTACCATACAAGTCCAAGTTCATGAAATATATTCTACATAACAGGGGATGAATATACACGCACATATGAATTATCACACTTTTTTTTTCACTATCATCAAATGTGCAAATGTACAAATCTACAACTGTTTCAGATAGAGGTCGTTTCAATTTAACAAAATCAACTTACAATCGTGAGATATTTCATTCACTCTAGCTTCAAACCAAAAAATAAGTTCATAAAATTACCGGAAACTGTGGCAGAGTTGTCCATCTACCAAGTCTGGGTAGAAATGTGCTAATTGTGTCTCCACAGTCACTGCATCTTCTGCCTTGTCACTGTTGATCTTAACATCATAGTGTTTGTCAACAATGATGTAGTTGTCACTTTTGTATAAAATCTGTTGACCGCAAGCAAAAACATAAAAAACACTGCATCTTAAAATGTGTTTCTTAATGTTGATGTTAAACTATTGGCAACACTTGATAAAGACACCTTGAATAAACAAAGGGCAACTTCTATATTT
Organism: Diadema setosum; assembly: GCA_033980235.1. Classification (NCBI taxonomy): domain Eukaryota; kingdom Metazoa; phylum Echinodermata; class Echinoidea; order Diadematoida; family Diadematidae; genus Diadema; species Diadema setosum. Next base: position 7,383,097 of record CM067064.1, read on the forward strand.
TCACCAGGAGCATGCTGGTGTAAGTGCAGATTTTTCCTCAGTTTAAATGCATGAATTCCTGTGTAAGTGATTTGTGTCTATGTCACATGCCTTCTGGGTCTATCTAATTGACAGCAATAACCTACACTATGTATGATCAGAGTGTGATAAATGTGTACGAGTATATGTATCTCTAGAGGAAAATATTGCCACTGCTGTCATGATACTCGGTACTCAGGAGACTCTTAGTGTGACATATTTAAAGGGCTGCCATCATCTACAGTTGTATATCACTCATTCTACTACTGAATGTCATTTCTGTTTGTCTTCTTATTTTGTGTTGGAGCTTTGGTGAATCTGTATCCTTCTTTCTTTCTTTTTTTTTTAACCCGCTGAGGACGAGTCCCGAGTATACTCGGGCAAGCGTCTATGGGAAATGCGTGTTGTTGCAAAATCAAACTGTCCTCAACGGGTTAATGTACAGTACACATTTTTCAACATGGTCATTATGGAAATAACTGCCTAAAAGCTACCATGTACATGTAACCAAACCCAAAAGACTAAGGATAAATGGCCTTTCTTAAGGCAACATAAGTGATGTCAGTGAGCTCAACCAAGAACGTCAAAATTAAGTCCATGGTCATATCCAATGACGAACCAGAGCAGCAGCTCCTCGTCTTTATTTACATCATGGTACACATCAACAGCTAAGAAGCAATTTATGATTTAAATCTCTGTATGTATCATATAACTTTCTTCACTCTTTTTTTTCATACATGTGTTTTTTTGTTTGTTTGTTTGTTTGTTTGTTTGTTTGTTTGTTTGTTTGTTTGTTTGTTTTGTTTCATTACCTTTATGTCATCCAAGCTTGCTGGGGTATTCATTCCAAGTAGAACTCGACACAGGTATGAGTACTTCCAGCGAAGATAAACATGAACATGTTGACTCACTCTGCCGGCCAACATTCATGGGTGCTTTTCATGGATGAAGTTGTGCAAATCATCTACAAAGGCAAACCTGAAAAGAAAAATGACAAAGAGTACATGGTAAGCATTTTATCCATCCATCTTGCTACATCTGCAGGCATGAAACAAATCAAAGTTCAGTATACCGTACCACACTATGTATTATATTTTCTTCAACAGATGAGGCAATAGGCAGGTCAGGTTAGACCCTTTTCAGGAGAAAATTCATGAAACAATGTGCATTTCCTTCCCAGCTCATTCTCAACTATTTGGGGCTTGATGATTGCCTTCCTGATAAGGCTAAGGGCAAGGGTCTGTATCATTCTATCATTAAACTGCATCAAGTATTCAAGGTCAGGAGGGGTATACAGCCACACACGTGGTTGTATCCATAATAATCCCAGTTGCTGGATACAGCCACACACACCCGCCGTGCACATCATACATCATCATTTCTTCAATTGTATTCCTCTGTATAAACGTTTACTGAAGAAAACTCATAATCCATACCTTCATCCCACTGCTTATTAGAATATTAGTTATGATAATCCCTTGCAACATGTGTTTTTTTGTTTTTGTTTTTGTTTTTTTAAGAAGGTTTTTAGGCCTAGGCACCTACTTCATTTCTAAACATTTATTTGCTAAATTGTTTTTTCTCCATGGTTTTTTGATCTGGTCGCAGTAAGGCCCTACCAGCTAGCATAGATGCAAGTTCGGCACTTTCAATCATCTTGTTACTAGACCTATACATGCTAAACTCAAATTAAGGAAGAAACAGAAAGTCGGCTATTCTGGGTTTTGTGACACGTTGACATGTGGGCCTGTGCTGTGCTGTGGCGTGACAGTGCTAGTCAGTGACTTAAGTCTGCAAGAACCTGCAAGAATCTTCAGGACTGAAGGAGGCAGAATACAGAAGAAGAAGAAGAAGTCACAAACACAATTAGAAATTGGTGGGACTGAGCAATGACCCATCATACGACATCATACTGACAATCTAGATATAAATGACAGGCTAACATGCGCGTGCGTGTAGGGCGATGAACATTTTCCCGATAACTTACCGCCCCGAACACTTGATTTAGGCTCCTCTATTTATATCATTGTGGACGCTGTCTTCTTTTCTTGGTGCAGTCCTAGAAGGTTGACTCACTGTGTTGAATTTCGGGTCCATACATTTCATACGACACGATGTATACGGACTGTGCTGGATCCTCGCTATCATATCCAGCGCACGAACCAACCATCTTCCATCCTACGTTTTGCTAGTATAGCGCCATCTAACAACAATTTACCCGTAAACATCTACGCAGCTAACTGCATCTTCCATGAGCCTTCTCCTCAGTTTCTTACTTTCTTTTTCATTTCTGTCTTTCATTCTCTCTCCCTCTTTCTCTACTGTCCTTCTGTCTTTCCTTTTTTATCCCTTTATTTCTTCTTCATCTTCTGTTTGTTTTTTTCGTTTTTCCATCGTCTTCATCTCCTTTTGTCTCTTTAGCCATCATAAGTTTTCTCCTCTTTCACTTTCTAATAACCATCAATCACCATATCAATCCATCTTTTTCCATCTCAATTCAAAGTGGCAATTCATTTCTTTCGATACCAATCACTATTCAATGAAGATAAAAGACAATTTATGCGCACTGAAGGATGGCATAAAATCCGTTTAATCCGTGGCACAAAAAGCAGTTTGTCAGCCATGTTGGCGAACATTGCAACACATAACAAATGCATTGTTTCCACTTTAATATACCGCCATATCTCTGGGATGAGGGTATCTATACCCGTCTGTTTAGAACACTGCCCTATAATGGTGGTTCATGAAAAGTGTCATCGCAAAACGAGTTATCAGGATTCTTATCAAGATTTGAGATAGTTGAGACCTGCGAGTCACAACCAAGAAAATAATGAAAGAAAATTTGGGATATTTTTAATCATATAAATACTGAATTATACATATATATTTTTTTTCTTGTTATGCAAAAAGTGAGGACTATATCATATATCACTTGAAATGTATTTTGCTCTATCTGATTGCGGACTTACTACAGAATGTTCAAAAATACGTAGCTGCACTTATAATTATACATGCAGCACTTAACCCGATTTTCCATGAAACTCTTCATTCATTATACACCTCATAAATATCGCACAATTTTAATGAAGAATATACGTTTTTATTTACATGTTTATTGCTTTTCTATATATGAACCCAGTGTTCTTTGCATGTGACGCCATTATATCCAATACTGATATGCTAAATCAAATCTGTTTGTGAACGCTTCGAATCGGGCCTCAGTCGGGTCAATCAGTATGGGTGTAACTTTGTGATGATCGGACATGTACTTTTTGTTTTCATTCGTCCAGTATGTTGCACCGAAAGTGTATGCAACCAGCCTTACAATTTCGAAAGGAACCAAATGCATTACACTATTCCCGGAGACAAAATTAATTGAGTCCCTCAAAATGAAGCAATTAATATAAAAAAGATAAACATTTCAAAACGTAAAAGCTACACACAGAGGTATTCTCCACATATTTCCTATGTTAAATTGCTTTATGATAATCATTTATATGCACAGCACTTTTATGTCTTGCCATGATAGACGTATAGTTGATACACACTTAGTGTATATAGATAATCAAGTTAATGTGCAAAAGGTATCTTTTTTTTAATAAGAATTGAAAAACACATGAATTTGATAAAGATAGTTATGTCCAGCCGATTTCTTTTGCTTCTTCTGAAACGAAAATCGTCTTAACTGCCCATCTTTATCGTATGAACATCACTATAAATCTCTGTCATTCTAAAGATGACGATCTGAGCATTCTTTTTTTTTTAAGAGTCATGTATCTTCACTTACATTCCCATGGACTTACGACGAATATATTAATTTCATTTCATTTATTTTCACCGTATGCATATACACCTGTACATAAAAATGTGGGAATAGTGTGACAAGTATAACATGAAAATGTGACAAAACAAACCAACAAGCAAACAAACAACCAAAGTTATCAAGTAAAGGGGTTAATGAGAAGGCAGTTGGCCTTATTTAGAATTAACCCCGGGAAAGTAAATACAGTGTTTTGTCTCTTCTTTCTATGACTGACAAAAAAGTCGGCACATACGCGCACATTACACAAACCCAAGCACACTAACAATGCGCAAGATGTATAATTTTCACAAACACACCCCTATCATGCTAATCTCTTCAATTCAGAATGATATTGATTAATTCCAGAATACCTTTCAAGTAAAATATGCTTGAAAAGCTTTCTTAAAACTTTTTACCGTTTTCTTATACATCTCACATTAAAGTGTAACTAGAATTCCAGATTTGAGGGCCTTGAAAAATATTTATTTTATAAAGGATAGACATTGTCTCTCTCCCGGTAAACATCGATCGTTTATTATCACCCTGATAGGCCTATATATGGCATCTCCTGTGGTGCTCTCCTGGATGCCACCCTTGGTTTACAACGGACTGAATTATCACAACTGTGTGTGTGCGTGTGTGTGTGTGTGTGTGTGTGTGTGCGAGTGTGTGTATGTTTGTGTATGTGTGCGTGCGTGTGTGTGTAGTGTGTGTGTGTGTGTGTTTTAATAAATGCAAATTCTTTGTAATCGATACAGCCAACCCTTTAAATTTCTGCCCCTGAAAGGTTTCATAATTTATAGATTCAGATTTTGACACCGTAAAGTGCTACCATTTTGGAGGAGGAACTTGAAAGTTAGCCCGAATCCCACATTGTTGTCCTTTGACCCTATGTGGGTCTGTGCAAAAGTTTTAACATAAAAGTATTGCCCGAAAAAAACCCCACTCAAAACAAAACAAAACAAAACAAAACAAAACAAAACAAAACAAAACAAAACAAAACAAAACAACAACACAAACATGCTGTATCCTTGTGATAAAAACATATATAACAAAAATCAAAGTTTAGAAGCAGTGGAACATTGAATATTGCAACTACATAACGAATACCAACAATCAATATGCCACAATGAACAATCTGAATAATACATCACCAGAACAACGGATCCGACCTACATACCCACTGTCATGTCTTGTATATTACTATAAAGTTCAAACGTTACATCATTTGCTGTTTGTGTTGGTGTATGCAACAATATTGCATCTTACACTCAACAAGGTTTAAAATGTGTTCATATCGTAGTTGTGATACTTTTATTACTACTTCATGACATCCGCATGGCGAATATAAGAACACATGCCAATTCTCTTCAGCATGAAATGAAATACGAAAAAGGAAAAAAAAATCTACAGACGTATTAAACAGAGATTAATAGGCCCTATATTGTAAAAAGTAGATTTCATAGATAACATCAATCAAATTCCCCTGGAACTCACACTCTAATCATTGCAAAATCCATTATGAATTCTAGAAAATAAACTAATATATTACATGTAACAACTGTTAACCAAACAACGAATTGCGTTGCCTGCCATAAGCATGGACACTACCAACAGTACCGGCACTAGGTAGTTCCCATTGGTATATCTCACCTCCCTGGTATAATTTGGTATGGTGTAATTTGTAAATTGTGTAAATTACCACCAAACAGATACTAGTAACGGTAACGCCGCTGGAGCCAGGCGTACGGATGCGTCGTGGATGGAGTTCAGTCACTGGTAGCTTTCATGGTAGAGCCCAGCTGTGGATGGGGCGGGCGCGTGGTTTGTAGCAAAGTCATTCAAACGAGAAGTGAAGACATCCACCAACGATCCGCGGTACGCTCCGGCGGTGTGTGCGAGAATAATGCAGTGCAACCTCAATGCTGGATTGCCATTGGGAATCAGGGAGTTTCAAAAACAGTACACACTGTTGGAGTTGTATGTAGGCCTATGCAGTATTGTGTGAGGGGACTAGTACGGAGGACCCGAGAAGCCTCTCCTAACTCTTCTACAAAGTGGGATGCCATTCCGCTTCATCTGCTAGTCTGTGATCTAACGGATTATTATGACATGCTTTTCATCGTCTGTTTACCAGTTTGCAATGACCATCCCTTCGTCGTGAAGAATCGTACAACATTCTAGACGCTTTCGCCGCTTTCCCTCTCCACCCGTACGAGTTTTCACCCCTGTGCGAGCACATCATCCAAGCCAGCCCTCCCGAATCAACAGGATCTCGCTCCGCTCCTCGCTCGCTTGACCGCTAGCAAGCGCTGGCAATGGGCCGAGCACACTCATAAACTGGTACCACTGGTCAGCGATGTCCATTCTCAACCACAACATACCAGGATCAAGACTGCCCAGGAACAATAAAAGATCATTTTGTATGGATCTAACGTTAAACGAAGCCGGTAACATTATTGAATGAATGGTCACTTCTTAGCTGTGGGATGTGGAGTAGGCCTACCACACAACACAGCTCTGTTGTCAGAATCAACTAACAACTTTCTTGCCCCGTATCGCAATAGTGATACTTATATTACTTCTCTATAGACCAGTCTATATAGGAATGAGGATAAATGGAGTAGTTTCTATGCATTGTTTGTATGACTTGCTGATTTTCAGCTAGAAATCATCTTCGAGGAAAAACTTTTGATTCAGTGACTCTGTTTGTAAGGGAAGCAACCTCAGCCTCTTGTTTTGTGGAGTTGTACACACAGAGAGGTCGGAGGTTTGAAGTTTGGATTAAATGTGATGAATTGACACCAGAGCTGTGGCAGTGGAACCATGGATATTCTCACCAGTTTAGCTGCAGTCCTGCTCTTCGAGACCCTGTGTGTCGGTCTGTCAGGTGAGCTGATCTTGTTTTACTCTGACCTTCCTTGATATTTTGTAATAATCTCCCGAGTCCTTTGAGTTCTCTTCTGGAGGAAGCACTCAAATTCAAGATATTGATGAATCGTGTAAAACTCCAAAGCGAGACAATGCTCCTTCTCACAGTAAATTAACGAGTGGAATAAGTTACCATCATTTGTAGTTGACAGCCCATCAGCGAACTGTTTTGGCCCAAATTCACGAAGGTGGTACAAATGAAACCAAGGTTTAAAGCCAAGTGTCTCAAGGAATATTTTGTTATGATCGAGAGGTAATTTCTTCGACAAAATGACTGTTTTGTTGACGAAATTAACATTTCGTGGACGAAATGTTCATTTAGTCACAAAATGTTATTTTGTTTCAAAATAATCATTTCAGCGACGAAATGACTGACTTTGTAACGAAATATACATGCGACATTTGGCGCTCCATGGTTTTTGTCCATGGTTTAAACCATGAACAGTTTCATTTGTGCCACCTTCCTGAATTTGGGCCTTTGAGTCTATTAAATTTTGAGAGATTCTGGTGTCAGAACAATAAGAAACATAACCCTAAAGAGCTATTTCCTGTCCGTGCGATACATTTTCTGCACACCGCCTACCAAAGAGTTATCAATTTCATATCATGGTGAGACAAAGGGGCAAATACAGCTGTAATGGACGTGTAATAAGATGGTACTTCCCATGGTTTGTTGTAGTTCAAATTCATGCGTGTGTTTTGATGCATGATGGGAAACATTTGCACCATTTCGATATTGTTTGGTCCAGCAGTCTGCTTGGTTACGATTGAATTTAGTAGGGCTGGATGGGGATAACTTGTCTTTGCTCTTTAAAAGAAACCAAAAACAAACTTGCCACAATATCAAGAGATTGACACAGAACATCATCCTGCCATACACTGTCACCACAAAAGAAAAAAAAAAAAAGATAGGCTCATCAAGAAACAAAACCATACGATCTCTTTGATTCTATGTTTATGAAATATTCTTTATATATACCTGTAAATAGACACCTTCATCTCTGCGGTATCTGAATATAAATGGCTATAAATTAGTAGTGTAACTGAAACTAGGAGCTATGCTGTGCTACTACTCTGCATTTCTTACATGCTATGTATTTCTTTCGATCGTTATGATGATGATGATGATGATTCATGATGATGATTATGATGATTCATGATGATGATGATGATGATGATGATGATGATGATGATGATGATGGTGATGTTGACGTCTGGCATTGAACCTACAGCATCTGTCGCGACAGGGAGTCTGTGAAGGTTGAGGCAAGGATCAATTCTCTGATGTTCCGCCGCATCAAAGTTTTGGCTGCAGTGCCAAGGCTTCCATCTGTCTTCGTCCATTTCGGAAAGCCAATTTTATGTTGTCCTTCATTAACGAGTGCTCCAAAGGAACGGCATTCTACATTGTTTTCTGAGCACTGCTGCTTCTGGTATTGGATGAAAAAGCTGCTTAAAAGTCACCTACAAGTAGTCTGCATTCGCTGCTGATGATTTGATAGCAAAAACAGTGTTATTAAAGACACTGATGGGATTATTTTGTAGGTTTCATTGGGGATGTGGGAAAAGTAAAGAAGATGATCACAAAAGCTGGATTTGTATCAGAGTCCAAATGTCTCTACACTGTAGTAAGACATTAATTTTGACTCTTTTTGGTAGAGACCGAGGTGAAAAAAAAAATACATTGTATTGTGATGTAATAATTGTAATGGCATACTTGATTGCAAAAATGTGTACTTAATTGTATACCAGTAATATACATTGTACTTGAAATACAATAGGTGCGTACTTGAAATTGATCATTTATTTGGATAGATACATGTACATGTAATAATGCTCCTGTTTACTATATAATCAACTACAATTGTATGATCTTTCAAATACTACATACAGTTAAGTACTGTTTTTTCCCCAATTAGATCAACACACATACAATGTACAAATGCCAGCAGCTTGTCAAAGTTGATATGAAGCGTGACACTTCATTTATTGCTTGCAGCATCAGAATGTGACAATGGATCAAATCCATTTATGTTTGCACAGACTATCTGGGATTTTTCACATGTACTCTGTGCCTATTTTTATGTAAATCCTGTCTCAATTAAGACATTGGTACTTTAAATGCCTCTCTGCATTGGTGCTTTAAATGTCTAGCTGTCTACACTGTAATTCATCAGATAATGCTCCATTTTCCTGTAATTGATAAGGAAGTCAATTTATGTACTTGAGCAAGCTGGAATCTAATATGAGCAAGGAGATTGCCTGCACACCATGGTATTAGGGTGAAAGCTGCCAGTTTTATGTGCGTGTCGGTGACTCACACCAATCAAGACCTATAAATGCAATGGGAAACACCCAACTGGCAACGAATTGTGGCAGGGAAGGTCTGCATTAATAGCATCTTTTTGGGGGAAAATGGCTGTGTCCATATGTGGGATTTTAAGAATGCAGTCATTGAAAAGAATGAGAATGGCACTGAATGTGTGTGTGTGTGTGTGTGTTGGGTGGGGGGGGGGGTTGTCTTTGAATAAAAAATCAAGTTCCTTGAAAAATGAAATGTACAGTAGCATGAGCCATTAATGATCTTTTGTGCGTATGCATGTTAACCCATTGAGGACGGTTTGATTTTGCTACAACACGCCTTTCCCTAGACACCTGCCTGAATACTCGGCACTCGCCCTCAACTGGTTAAGAATTCTCAATGTTCTGTGTATATATGTGTACATATTAGTACATTTCTTTCTTCTTTTGTTTAGTTCAGTATGGCCTTTCCGAGGGCTTCTAACAACCAAATTGTACTACAGTACTTTAGTTGTGTATGAAATCATTATCATTAAGAAGAATTTGTTGTGTTGAGGTCAGGTTTATGGACACTGAATTGATATTGAGGCAAAATTTGGCAAGAATAGGATCTTACATTTGTACATTGGAAGCATTGCTGATCTCTGTACTTATGAAATGGAGCAGCTGATTGAGTAATTACTGTACATGTGAATCTAGTTGAATTTATTCATAAGAGAACACCATCTTGAAGGGTGATTGTTCTAACCTGGCATTTGAAAAAAAAAATTGTGGAAACATGGTACAGTAATGTAGGGAGCTTACATTGTATGTAGTCTCTACATTAGCAATGAATGCAATATGGATGGACTGTAGACTGATAAAGAGGTCAAGAGGGTCAAGAGGGATACCTATTAAATGCTTGTCAATATTGTAGTATAGATGGCACTGCTGGTGGAATAGAGGGTATGATTTCTATGTTAAACTACATGGAAATTGCGCCTGCAGACTGTCCTAACAATACAATGACCCATAAAGAATAAGGGTCTGTCCAAAGTCTGTTATCAGTGTTTGTTGAAAGGATCTCAGCCCATTTACTGTATTGTGAAGAGCACATACTGATCAAATGGACAGTATTTGCAAGGGTTTGCTGGTAAGAGCAAACAGTGCTAAATGGTAACAAACCATGTTGTCTGATTCGCCCTTGTTGAATGATATGTAATACACAAGTGTGTAAATGCAGGTTGAACAGCTTTGCCATTTGAAATACAAATTAGTACCACGGTATGTAAAAGGGGCCACAACGTATCTGTGTGGGTAATTATCGTTCAATTATTTCATCTTACAGTGCATACATACCAGTCAAGATGTCGAGTTTAAACTTTAAGACTGTATCACTTGGTAGATTGAAAAAAGAAAAAGAAGAAGAAAAGGAACGATGCTTATTTGTATGCATATTCAAGTTTTAAAGGGACTGTACAGTACTGGTTGAGGTGGGGATTCATGTTTTGAAGATTCCTACATGTAAGTGAGATAATGAGAAACCTTTTATGAAAAATGAAAGAGCATGTAATTTTAAGGATTCAACGTTTATTTGATGAAAACTGGTTTTCAGATGGCTGAGATATCCAAAAAAGTGATAATAATTAAAGGCGACAGGCCACACTTTTTATTAGGATTCTTTGTTTCACCTTGTTTTTGGATATCTCAGCCATTCCAAAACCGATTTTCATCAAATAAACTTTTGATACCCCTTAGAATTGCATGCTCTTTTACATCTCACAGAGTGGTTTCTGAATATCTTGCAAAACGTTAAGAGCTAAATCCTCACCTCGACCAGAACTGTACACACCCTTTAGTGCTAGATCTGTCATTTATCCATCACCATATAAGGTATTACATTAGCAAAAGTACGTATCTGTGTGTCGGAGAAACAGTAGTAGGAGCATTCAGGATATCGATAGCAATACACAGTAGGCAGATCATTACTTGTGGTACATTGCTATTACCACAACACTTTATTCTCAATAAATTTTGTTCGTATCTGTATAGATTTGGTCTGCTGCAGTGTATGCCCATTATGCTGTTCGGATTTATCTACAGACTTTGCTCTGTGGCTAGATTTGATGGCCCTATATACACCAGTCAATTGCAGGATGTGGTTTGTAGATAGCAAATTCTGAGCAGGAGTTTGTGGCTGATGTCTCAAGTTCATGGTATGCCATCCAGTGTGTAATGAACAGATGAGCCTAATCCATCAGTCTCGGCCTTTTTGAGCAGTGTGTGTCAGTGACGACTTGCCCCTGCATGCTTCACTCTGATGCACTGTATAGAACGTGTTGCTCCGAACATTTCAAATTTGAGCAAATAAGAGACTACATTTAGTAACACTGTAGCAAAAGATTTGGTAAACCTGAAGTGCATTTATTTAAAGTTCATACAGTACACAGGTCCCAAAGGTGCACTGACCTTGTTAGTATTGTACATTCTATCTTTGATGCAGAGGTATGGAGAGGACAAATTTGCTTACTTTGAGTTGTAAAAATAGAAATAAAAAGTACCCAGAGTTGGTTAAAAAATGAAAAACAGAATCCAAACCAACTAACAAACTTAAAGTTGTGAAAATGAAAGTATTGTATTCTTCCAAGAATAATTTTTTTTTTCTTGACCATCAAATTGAATTATGCTGACATGACAACATGTGGTATTTTTATTGTTATTATTATCATTATTTTTTTTTGTGAAGATGTAGATTGCCCAGACAGTGGAATGTTTAGTGGTTTAGAAAGAAAGTGGTTTCTCTGTGGGTAGGAAGATATTTGGGAGTAGAAACCTGACACTTCGTGCTGTAGTATTTTCTCTTGGGGTGAACTCCAAAGGTGCAGGTGCGAGGGGGCACGTTGCATGTGTCTGTGTGTCATGAGTTTGCTCGTTCTGGCAGTAACCATGCCGAGTGACTGGGCAGACCGGTAGAGGAAAGCTGAAAGTGGAGAAGGAGGGAGGTGCCGGCTATCACTGTGCAATTCTGACCTTTTACGTTTTGAGATGAAGTTTGAGTGGTGCCCTTACACACACTCACACACACACACACACACACACACACACACACACACACACTCACACACACATACACACACACACACACACTCACACACACACACACACACACACACACTCACACACACACACACACACACACAAACATCACAAGCATAAATCCAGAATTCATATCCACATGAAAATGAATGCAAATATGGCCCAAAATTGCAAGAATACAAAATCATTTTTAAGATGTATTAATAAGTTGGTAAACATTAACGAGGGATGTCCAAGGGGATACTTCACTTTGAAGAATTTAAGTTTAATGAATTATATTGGCTGGTAATGAATTGTTCAATAAAGGAACTATCACAGCCATTTGTAAAAGTACATATATATGCACATTGAAAGTACCTGTAGGTTCAGGTTGCAGAGCACTTTGAGGACTGAATTTGATTTTGGCTGAAATTGAGACAGTTTCACTTGATGGTCACTATAATACTTGTATTGAGTAGGGTTAATGCATTTTATTCGGAGGGAGGAAGCTCAAGAAATTACTTACATTGGTACATGTATATTGTAAATGCAGGAAGCTGTTTGCAATACTATGCCAAGTGTTCTGGATCCTATCTAGAGTTAAATAAAGATGAGTACAAAACAAAATACAGTATGAGGGAAAACAACATTTTATCAATGATATGAAGTTTAAATACTAAACAAGAAAGTGATAACAACACAGCTGTCTTAGTGAAAGCAGTCACTAAAACAACATGCAAGTATACCATGGCAAAGGTCCTAAAGAAACATGTTTTTAAATGTTTTCCTTTTCTGATAGTGATACATGTACTGTACCTTCCTTCCAAGCTTGTTATGTGAGAGGGCACTCAGTTCCTTTGTCTGATGTCATCTGGTCTGGATGGTGCAGATCACTTAAAAAAGAATCCTAATTCGAACCTCGGGGAAGAAGCGGGGATTGCTTTAGAAGTAGATGGGAAACTTGGACCAGAGATTTGCCTCAAGGTGGCTTAAAGAGCACTTGACCTCTCCCTACACCAGGTCACACCAGGGAGAGCCAGTGTAATGGCCCAGAGTGCATCTTGATGACAGGGAGGTGCTTTACTCTTTGTCGCATTCTCACTTCACCTCAGATTTTTGAGAGAGACTCTTTTCTTCACATTTTTGTTCTTAGCATGAAATGATGGGCTTAGCAATCAAATGGATTCTGTCTTGGAATTGGAGTGGGGTTTTGTTTGCGAAGAGAAATTTTCAAGAGAGAGTTGGCCTACACGTGGCTTCAAAAAAATGCACATGTACAATGTATGCAGACTACATTTATGCGCACCATCACCTCCTTGCATACAGTCATGAAGATACAATGCATAATTTCTTTCATGATGATGTGAATTTTTGTCTCAATGGAATATCTTTATTCTCCGTTCAAGGCTGAGTATACAATAGTATAGTGATGTGAAAACATACAGTGTGAGGAAGAACACATTGAAAATGGATGCAGTACAGGTTTGAATGAAGCTTGTGTGCAGACGCGACTGTGCACACGATGCTTCTTTACACAAGGTGTCAGGTGATTAGCCATTAACATGAAAGGGAATTCATAGTCATGCATTCCAGAGATTTTGAGCTGTTCTATGCTGATTTAGAGGCAATTCTATGAGTGCCGAGGATCATGAATTTCTTCGCTCCGCCGGTAAGGTGACGCTGAATTTTGTTGGAATTGGGCCACTCTCGGTGTTGGGTGTCTCGCACACCGACTGACAGGTCATCACCCTGTGAGGGATGATGCGAAGAGGAGTGCGGTTACACCTAATTTTCTCCGCATTGGTGGAGAAAAGGATTAGCAACAGCTTTCAGTGCCATCTCTGCAGCGTGTTGCATGTTGTGTATAAAATGTGATATGTACACAATTCTGTGTGATCCATGGTATGACATAGAATTGGACACATCGTCATTCATGAAAACTGACAGAGTAGAAGTTGTCCAGGGTGTATTGAGTGATGAGATGAGATTGGTAATTTAATTAAAATATTTAGTTCTACACAAATGTAGTCTCTGCCTTTGTATTATTGGACCCTATTGCATTGTATATGAGGTTAAGGGCTATTTACTGTACATACTGTAGTTGTACCATTTACAACTTGCACACAGTGTGCACATGGTAATTACTGTACCACGGTACTACGTAAATACCACGGCAGGAATCTCCTTCTGAACATAGTCCAAAAAGAGTCATTCGAATGAGAATTGAATCAGGGGGTACAGTATTTTGTTTTCAGCTGTACGTTTATATGCATGTGGGATTTTATGGGCAAATTACAATTGTTTTATAGCTGTATTAAGACAGCATCAGGCTGTGAGTGCATGAAACTGTATGTTTTAGTCCAAGAAAAAAAAAAAAAAACTTTTAAGGCACCTGCAAGATCCACAATGTTGTATAACAGTAACACTGTTGGTTTACAATGGCAGAGTAGAAACCAAACTTCATTTGTGTAAGAGACAATGTTTGCCAGTATGGTGGAGGCATCTAAATAGTGCCATGTTTGCAAGATACAGGTCTGTGAAAACTGGGATGGCAGCATCGATACAGCAGATATTAGTGGTGACCTCAGCTCTTGGCCTACTGTATGTACTGTCTCACAAACTACAATGTACACCTTGTACACGGAACAAGCTTGGTGTAGAATGCAGAATACAGTCATTCTGATTCATTAAATAGTCCATTGTCTAAAGTTCCTTGATGTGCTGCTTGAATCGCCTACCAGTATACAAAGCAAGTGCCACAATTAGTCACTGCTGATTTCACTGTCGTTTTCACTTTTGATTGTACAATGTTGCAATGTACAATGGTACACTCTGTTTATCCTTCAAAATAATCACAACAACACACACAACAACACACCATACACATACACCCAAGTTCATCTTTCGTGTATTACCGTAAACCCATCCCGCAATGAGATTCTGTATCCGTATTGAGTGAGCATGGGGCCCCACCATGTTTAGGGAAGTTATTTGTTCGATATCGCAAAGAGTTTACTAGACTCTCACTAGGAGAGAATAAAGAAGAAGAAGAAGAAAAAAAACTTGAACATCCATGTACATATGTAGGTGCATTTTCATCATGGAATAGAGTTACTACTACATGTAAAAGGTGTATGTGCACTGTACAGTGTATTAAAAATTGAGTTGTGGTCTCATAGAATACCGTACATGATTTACAGAGATTCTTTGGAGAGGGCCAAGGTTACAGCACTGCATCCTTGATTAATATTTGCTAACTGGGATTCAAATCAGTACCATCACCCTGACGGTGATGGTAACGGTAATAGGGACTTTTCGATTTGCACGTTGAGCCAGGCGTCACCCTGTTATGACGTAGTTTTTACGTACTGCGCATGCGCAAGTGTCGACCCTCGGCTCATCGCACAAATTTCGAACGCGTTAACCCCGGTTATCACCGTCCACCCAAATCGGTTGCGCCGCGCTCAACCCACCTTGCCATGACGTCACACTCCTCTCGGGTATCATGCGAAAGAGCACGATGACTCTCGGGAAATCCGTGCTCAGTTCACCTGTTTTCCTTTTTCTTTCGAGAGATTATTTATATTCTAATTACATGAAAGCTTATGATCTTGATACGTCACAGCAGCAGCGCTGACATACAAACTACAGCCTCTGGTACCTACTTTATTTGTCCGTTTTCACTGTTTCGCACTTTGCAACTGTCTGTCGTAGTCCCACACATGCATTTACACGTAATGCTTTACGCAAACAGATCTTGGTGCTTTTGACCTAGCTAGTGCAGCAGTGCATTTGCCTAGTAGTCTTACCATGCATCATGTTTTAAAATCCACATAATTCCTCCCAGGATACGCATCTAGTCAAAGACAAAATAAATATTACAAGTACAGAAACGAGTCACAAATTCCGCATACTAGTATGTGCACGCAAGGCACACGTTGCCTCCTGCACACGCCACGCACGGGACGTGACGCCGGCGCCCGAAATCGAAATGTGTTTTAGCAGCGGGTCAACGTACAGACGTGACGCCTTGACGTACGGTTGCGCTCGGCGGCACGTCCTTCTCGTTCACCCAATCGAAAACTCCCTAATATGAAGGTTGAGTGGCCACACTCTGAACTTGTTAAGCCATGCGGAAGCTATAGGGGAGCATCATGTTAGGGGGGCGCGAAATTGAATTACTCTGCACTCGCAGGCGTGACAAGGGAAACACTTGTTTTGCCTTCTGCGTGCTTCTGAGTGCTCCGCTATGCGCAGTTCTAATTGGTGTCATATGAATGCACAATCTCTCGTCTGGCAGGCTGCTTGCTGGCTCTGTTGTCTGGTATTACTGAACTCTCAATATCTCTGAGTAAACATTCCCGACTTTGGTTGTATTGTCAAGATGTTTTCAGCCAGTGTTTTTGCGGTGTCAGTTGTGTTTTGCAAATTGTTTTCATAACACAACAGAGTGTCTGGAAAAAAAAAAGGCCAACAAGTAAAATAAGTAAGAAAAATGAAACCAACAAATGCACCCTGTGTGTACTGTATAGTTTATAATTATGGATACTTGACTTATTTGTGGTTTCATGTTGTTTTGATTGCATATAGTGTAGCATACACTTTCCATATCTTAAACTCAGACAAAAACATCAACAAAGAAGGCAATGCACTGTTCATCACTTTCATAGAAAATGCAAAGAGAGAGTGCACCTTTCATGTGCCTTTAATACTTCACATATCATTGTAAACATTGAAAGTCAACTGCCCATAGCCATCAGTTATGATCAAACATCACTTCGTGCAAGGTAAATGATGCGGACAGATGAGATCCATAGATATGCATATGAACAGATCTAAACCAGACAATAAGTAGATAGTACAATTGTGTAGAAGGATAGTGACAGTGGGAAAAGGATAAAGGCTGGTTGCATGAATTAGAAGCACAAGCAAGTAGATTTGTGTATTGTTTAGGATTACATTAATTGTAAGACAAACATTCAATTTTAATCAGCAGGGGTTTGTGAGGAACAATTAAAATGTCACTTTGATAGTGTAGGGACCTGTAGGCCTACATGTGTACAGTGTTCATTTTTAAAAGTAGTTTGAAGAGTTGAGACTTTACTGAGAATATAAAATGTGTGATGTATATGAGAGTGAAAGTGTCAAAATGGTTCATACATCAGTTACATTCATGAGTTTTCTTTGTTTTACCATGGACCGGTCCATGGTTTTACCAAATGTCTGGACATTAGAAATCATACATAATGTACATTTTGTATGTGTACATGTTTATGTACACTCTACATCAACCCGACTTTACACTGTATGTATCTTTAGATCTTTAGCACTTGATAATACAGTGTACATGTACATGTAGTATCCCTACAATGTACACATATTTGGCATGAAAAATTAACAATGTTCTGTTGCCATCACGTGTGTAAATTCGTAGCACTGAGTACAGGCCCAGTATTATATTCAATGAACACTGCTCTACATAGTACTTGTCCCTGTAAAAGATGGTATCAATCGTTTTGAATGCTGTACCTGCTGAGCATGCTGACAGTATTCCTGACATGTGTGTCTTGTGATTTCGACGCTTAAAGGCCAGTGTGTACATGTACAGTTCTGGTTGAGGTGAGGATTTGGCTTTTAATGTTTTGCGAGATATTCAGAAACCACTCTATGAGATGTCAAAGAGCATGCAATTCTAAGGGGTATCAAAAGTTTATTTGATGAAAATCAGTTTTGAAATGGCTGAGATATCCACAAACAAGGTGAAACAAAGAGATCCTAATAAAGTTGTGGCCTGTCACCTTTTATTATTATCACTTTTTTGGATATCTCAGCCATTTGAAAACCAATTTTCATCAAATAAACATTGAATCCTTCTTAAGATTACATGCTCTTTCGTATTTTATATAAGGTTTCTCATTATCTCACTTAGGAATGTTCAAAACATGAATCCCCACCTAAACCAGTACTGTACAGTCCCTTCAATGAAAATTTTCACATTATCACTGCATGGTGAGGAGCGTATCTCACACCGCTTTATCTATTTCCTGCCCTGCAAAGATCTCTTTTTATTTGAGAAGTCTCACTCGGTACTGTTTGAACTGCAAATATACAATGCCTGTAGTAGTAAGAGACAATGTTACATGTTTCTGGAACTGTGTTTCCTTTTCTTTCTTTTCTTTTTGTCTTTTGCCTTTTTTTTTTTTTTTTAATCTGTTCAGTAGTTGTCCACAATGTGAGTGTGGAACCATCTGCTTCTCTGTAAACCTGTTAACAAAGGGGAAACATAGTCAGCTGTTACAATGGCTTTTGAGAGCTCTTATATCAAATGGTTTCAGGTTGTGCCGATGGCACCAGCTTTGTAAAATTGCTGCTGAATTTGTTACTGAAAGATTATGTGTGACTCATCTCTAACTGTGTCTAAATTGTAGCCCCCCCCCCAAAAAAAAAAGAAAAAAAGAAAAAAAAAAACATACAGCAGCTAGTGGCCCCTTGTAATGTGATGTATTGATTTATGCTAGGAAAAGAGACTGGATGTAATCATGTGAGTGTTAATGCAGCTGGGTTGAAGGCTTTTTGGGGACAATGAACCACTTTACGTGAAACTCTTGTGTGCGTGAAAGATATTTTCTTTTTGTTTTATAGTTTATAGTGGGAACATCTGCGTTTCTCTTTTCGAAGTTGATGCCTCTACAAGTGCACATGTGCACTAAATGTCTAAGTGGTGATGAGACAAAGATTTTACAATGTAGTTTATTGAAAAGGGAACTTCACAATACACAGATTCCAGCTACAATGTAGATTCTTAATAATGATATTTCATGAGAAGATAATATATCACAATGCACACACACAAAAAAAAAAAATCATGTTTGGCCAAATACAGGAACTTCCGAGGCATGGTATTCCACATGGTACAGATATTCTAGTGCAGGGTTATTGAATGCAGGGCTATTGGAATAATGCAAGCTTATAATCTATCACTGAATGCTCCACACAGAAGGCTGCTGTTTGGAATTAAACCTGAAAATCCCCAGCCCAGAGCGCAGATAATAAAGATTGAACAGTGCCAAATGTCTCCAGCTTTTAGCTGTTTTTGATCTGTGTGCGTAATACCTAGCTGGAGGACTCATTTTCATCTTGTGGAACTGATGCCAAAGACAATGTTCCAAAGCTTACACAGTATACACAGACTGTAATGGGAACTTAGATAAATAAACTTGATGTGTTTGAAATGCAGCAGCCTGGAACCGAGTTCTACGTAACATTTGCTTTTCACTACTTTGTACAAAGGCGGATACCTATCGTGGGAAATGAAAGAACAGTTCAGTGAGTGGGGAGAGCATCAGTATCTACTTTGACTATGAGTCTGGAAAAAGATCCCCGCTCTCTTTTTGACATTGACTGTCCACTGATAATCTTCTTTGCACTCCTACTAATCCTAATCCTTGAGGTCACAAGAGAGCTAAAAGACTGTTTGCTCTCTTTCTTTGAGGATTGAATGGACCATTACATGCTCCCTCACATTAGGGTGATTTTCTTTTCCTCTTTCAGCTTTTTCCATTCTTTTTAATACTGCTTTTTTTTTCCCCTTGCCCTTTTCTGTGAATGGGACAGAAACATATAACTGTCCTCTTTGTCAAATTAGCCACTTGCACCATAGTCCTTTTTTTTTTTGAACTTGAAAGAAATTTGTTTGTCCTTATCCTGCACAAAGTGCACTTGAAAGAAATTGGTTTGTCCTTTATCCTGCACAATATGCAAGGAAGCAAATACAACACAAGCGTGATGATCAGATGATGATGTTGAAACATTTAAACAGTGTTTGTAATTGTGCAGTTACTTTGATGCAGCTTTATAAGATATTTGAAATGGATAAGTGCATTTTGTCTATGCATGGACCAGCAGAATTTCAAACAAAAGCATTTATAACTTCCTTTTGCTCATTGTCAGGTGATTGAAACCTAGGTTATTGGCAAGCAGCACTCCTGATTGGAATTTTTATTCTATGTATGATATTATAAAGTGGCCTCATCATGTCTGAAAGCCATTTTCTTTTTGCATCCATGTATAGCCGTTGGTGTTTTGAACAGGAAGGGGAAAAGTTTAATAATCTGCGCAGATGTCTTTTTTAAAAGCAAATTATCTTTTAAAGGTCCAGTTTACCTTTGGGAGCAGTGATTTTAAAAATGTTCAAGATATCACATTTAATGCATATGTGTAGGTCTGTTGTATCACAAAACATCCTACCATATAAAATTTTCACAATAAAGCCTAAAATATAAGGAGATATCTGTATTTTTCTCAATAAACCATAACTGTAGACGGTTTAATCTGGAAGCATTCTTATTATAACTATTGTTCACATTTTGTGTATACTTAACATCGCTTATACGGATTCACATTTTTACTGTGGTTGTTTCTATCCATAACTAACATTTCAGAACTATTTTAAAGCACTAATGATGATTTTTTGTTTCATCTGCAAGTAGTAAATTATGCCTTTAAATGCTGGAAGCATCATTTTTAGAGTGCTCTCAGTTTCAGGTAAAATTATAATCATATGGTGACTTGGTATCAGCTACAAAAAAGATACATTTTACATTCACACACGAGCCTGATACCAGACATATTTTCTGTTGGACAGAGACTGCAACTGAAGTTGGGTAGTTATGGAAAAAGCTATTGCAGTATACATTTAAAGATAATAAAAAGTTTTGGTACCTCAAAAGTTTCCCTGAATTTCCTTGTCTTGGTTTGTGTTTCATGTTAAAGTACGTTGTTCTGTGAGAATTACTCGCCCCAAAGTGCTCTCATGTCTTAGTAGTCATGCAATAATGGTTTCGTACCAGAGCCGTCGCCGTACAGCGTCGATAAATATTGTACGTAAACACTGACTGTGACCAGCAGCGTGCAGCCCATTGTACGCATAGCTAACTGCGACCAGCAGCCCCATGCGCATAGCGTAATGGGGCTTCGCATTGTAACATTCAGGATCATGACAGAATTAGTATCGAGGGTAAATGTCAATTTAAAATCCCAAAATTTCTTCGATTTGAAGACTTACCAATTAAGTTGAAGTATTGAAAACAGGCTTCAAACAACGTTTGGTTCTGCCAATAGTCCCTTTCTTTTCAAATTGATGACTGAATGTGACTTGGTCGAGAGGACCTTGGGAGAGCTACATACACCATGGACCGATGCATACACTGACTACTACGGCCAGCGCATGCGCACACAAACATCTTATCCGTTGATATGGGATTTGAAATTTGTGCGCATGTGATGTGTTCGCATGCACTGGCTGTAGTACTCAGTGTACATGGTGTATGTAGCTCTCCCAAGGTCCTCTCGGCCGAGTCACATTCAGTCATCAATTCGAACAGAAAGGGACTATAGGCAGAACCAAACATTGCCCAAAGCCTGTTTTCAATATTTCACCTTAATTGGTAAGTCTTCAAATTGAAGAATTTTAGGGATTTTAAGTTAACATTTATCCCGCGATACTAAATCTGTCATGATCCTGAATGCTACAATGCGAAGCCCGATTACGCTATGCGTATGGGACTGCTGGTCGCTATGCGTATGGGGCTGCTGGTCGCAATTAATTGCATGATTACTAAGACATGAGAGCACTTTGGGGCGAGTAAGTCTCACAGTGTTAGTTATATGAAAGGTACTTTAACCTGAAACACAAACTAAGACAAGGAAATTTTTGAGGTACCAAAACTTTTTATTATCTTTAAGTACAAACATTGTATCTGCTGCTTATATGGAATGATATACTTATATTTTCATCTATCATTTTGATTGTTATGACAGTAGAAAACATACATGATGGAATGAACACTTCTAGGCATGAAAATGGTTTTGAGTGTCTCTCACAGTAGGATTTAACTATATGGGTGGTTTGTAAAATCAGCAGACAAGCAGCAGCAGTACACTTGGTGTCAGATAGATATAAATTAACTATACTCTCTTCCTGTGTATTGTCACGCTTCAGTCTTCAATGAAGCCTGGAGTCAGCTGGAGCATGTATCGCCATTCACCCCTCTGTTCTTTTCTTTCTCCCCCATTACTCCGAAGCACCCAGTATACATAAGGTGTTTTTCTCGTGCTCCCCAAGGCATTTGAAAGGCTCACCCATGCTCTGAATCATCAATGGATGCATAACCTCTCATCCATTGCGGTGGCCATAAACAATACAAAGCCACAACACACCTTTTTGGGGTGTCAGCATTCTAACGCCCCATCACAAAAGGTGCTTACAAGAATAGGGGGTTGGAGTGGGGGGAGGGGGCATGGGAAGTGAAAGTACACAGTAAACAATGATGTACAGTACCGGTACCAAAGACATGTACACGTATCTTGACGGCTGTGAACCAGATGAACAATGACACTGTACAAAGTGATTGCAACAAGTGCTACTTTGCCTATTCTTAAAGGGACTGTACAGTACTGGTTGAGGTGGGGATTCATGTTTTGAGCATTCCTAAGTGAGATAATGAAAAGCCTCTTATGAAATATGAAAGAGCATGTAATTTTAAGAAGGATCCAACATTTATTTGATAAAAATTAGTTTTCATATGGCTGAGATATCCCCAAAAGTGCTAAGAATAAAAGGCAACATGCCACAACTTTATTAGGATCTCTTTGTTTCACCTTGCTTTTGGATATCTCGGCCATTTCAAAACCGATTTTCATTGAATAAGCTTTTGATACCCCTTAGAACTGCATGCTCTTTGACATCTCATAGAGTGGTTTCTGAATATCTCGCAAAACGTTAAAAGCTAAATCCTCACCCAGAACTGTACACACCCTTTAAAATAAATCCACCCGTTTTGTGCCCCTCCACCATGTTTTGTCCAATATTGCGCAGACCTCTATTTGGGTCAATTCCACCGAAAGGTTGCATTATATGAAAATCAAACTATTGAGTATAGATGACTAATGAAGCTTAATGATATGATCTGGTATTGTTTACTCAAAGCAGCCTTTCACAACGGATATTTTGATACCTCATTTGTGAACATCGCTGAACATGGAGAGGAGTTATGTCCGAAAAACCTTCATTTTTCATGAAAATTGCCAATTTTTGCAGAAATTATGTATCATTTCTGATACACTATCATGACCATAATACAGCTTGTGTAATTCTCAGATGGCTTATTTTCTGAATGTTCTTTGGTCATAGATTGGTTTTATGATGTTCTAGAACTTGTTCCGGCATCAGTAAATATTATTCTCTCAATCTCAAAATGTGGTAGTTGATAGCGTCCCATAAGTCACGTTTTTGTGTACCATCAGTCACACTGGTTTTCCCTATCCTGCTACTGTACCAATGAGTAGATATTCATACCACTTGGCTCAGGGTAAGCACCAACTCTTTGCTACATTCAGGAAAGAAAATATCTTTCCAGAGACTCTGCGTGTAATAATATTTTAGAACTTACATGTACTTTCCCATGTGAAAAACGGTGGTCCTCAGATGTCCCATAAGTCACGACAGCAAGTTTTCGTTGCTGTATGTAATGCAATGATACTTTTCAAACTAAGTATGGTGTTTTCATAAACTGTGATATGATAGATCTAACCATGAACTGAGAAAAATGCATTTGATGCAACTATTTTCTCAAAATACTGGTTTGAAATTGCCGAAAATTGTCACTTTGTCCCATAAGTCACAATGGAATTGACCTTTGGTAGTGCATTGTGACTGATGTACAGGACCTTTCTCACTGATAATGATTCATTGAAGAAATATTTTTTCTTTCTCGCAATTTATACTGGTTGACAAGAAGGCTGGCAGAAATTTATAAAGTATGCCATGGTTGGGGAGAGCGGGAGGGTACCGTTTGTCCCCTTTTTCGTGCAGTCTATGACAATTCAAGGAACACCTCCCCCTCGATCTTGTTGAGCCACTACACTACGAAGAGCTTTGACATGTGTTTTACTCTATAGGGTCATGCTGCAGTCTGTAACGATTATAGATGGATTTCTGGTGTATCTGGGTTCATTTATAAACAACTCGCAGACAATGCTCATCTCAAATGTCCCTTTTGCCCTTGCAGGGAGTGCTCTTGAATAGCCATTCAAAGTCAAACACAAAGAACTATGCTGTGCCTTTTGCATTCTGCAGTGTTTGACCAGATGGAAAAGGGGACTGTGTGTGTCATGTTTTTCTTTTTGTCTTCTGCATAGCATACCCAGCCTCTGTGTAAGAAAAGAATGAATTTGAGGTTGGAGGGAGAAGTGAATGATAAATAAACATCCTTTGACTGATGAGTCGTAACTCTGGAATTTGAATTGTAGAACTACGTGTAGAGCCAGCAGCCAACAAACAATCTGTTTTGGGTTATAAACAGTGGTCTCAACCAGGTACTGAACCGTGCAGTATAACCAAAATTTTGGCTGTGGTACAAAATCCAGATTGATTTATCCATTATGAAAACAAGCAATCAGAGACAAAAAGAAACCCACCAAGGGTGATTTTATAGTAAAGAGTTGATTCTTCAGCTTCTTTTTATGTCTGTCGTGGCAGCGTCCTCCCCCCCCTCGTAAACGGCTGCTTTTGTTTCAGGAATAAAAGCTATACATTGTACATGCAGATCTGCACTATTGTCGTGCAACTGGGACTCGTTTACCACACATTACCGTCAACCGCACTTGATGGGATTCCAGTTGTCTGGCAAATAGCGATGCTGTAAAACTTGTAAACTGGGGATGAGAATTTGAACGCACTTTGTTCTGTGGGTTGGTTTCCCCCAATATTTAATACTAGTAGTCTGCAGGGCAGCGACTCTCATTCCACAGCAGTGAGGTCATCGGCACTTGGGGTCAAGTTGGAGCGAGGATTGACCACATGAAATCCACCTGCTGTGCCTGGAATTACATTGTAGAAAAAAAAACCCCACAATCATCTGCTTGTGCCTATATTTTTTGTTCTCCAGTCTATTTGGGAGTCTTCCACTATCCATATTTGGTAACACAAGAATCTTACTTTTATGAAGTCGCTTTGGAGAAAAACAAAAACACTGTTGACCTATATGATAGCATCAGGTATAGTCAGTATTAAGTGCTCAATTCAAACATGTAGCCAGAGATAGATTTTGTCATTTGTTTTTGCCATTTCTTTTTTTTTTACAACATAATTAAAGCAGCAGGTGTCTTGTTTTATGTTTCTTTAAAAAAAAATCTTGTTACACAGACCATCTTTTGGTATAGGTTGAATCTGCAGGTACCCACATCACCATTTTAACTCACTTGTGCAATTTAATTATCTCAGCAGGGAGTCTAATTACCAGCAGAAGTGACATTAACTTTTTATCCAAATCATGAGTGACTATCAAAAAAAGAAGAAAAAGAAAATGTCATAGGCATCAGATAGGGAAGAAAATGAGTTCACGATTCAAGTCCAGGGTTGGAGATAAGGTTAAGGATTCAAGGATACCAAATACTTGGGGTGCCTACTGTATGTATGAAACATGTTTTAGTTCGAAGATAGTTATCATGATAGGGGATTAATTTTGTGTAGTATTTGAAGTAGACTGAGATTGTGTTTACAGAGGGCCCTAGCCATGCTTCTGTGATTTCTTAATTTATGATGGACAAAATGCAGGGCACTTACTGAATTAAATACCTAAAAACATGGCAAACTCTTGAACTATCCACAAATGAGGGCCACCTCAAAAAACTTTGTCACTTCACAGAGTGCCTTATTGCTTGAGGTGCTTTTTACTCATTAAAACAATAAAAACATAAATGGGTTTCAAATTTCTTTTTTGTTACTGTAAAAACAAAACAAAAACAAACAAATAACAAATGTTTCTTGACTTTTCCTGTGCAGTGAAATGGTCCATCCCTCATATTTCTTGCTTGGTATAAACTCTGTCGTGGAAGAATTTTCTGTAAGGTGGCCCTAGATGACTTATCTTTAATCCCATCATGCTTTGTAATAGGATATCATTGATTTGGTGCAACTGGAGTCATCTTCAGTATGATGAACATTCCATCCTAGGGATGGCCCATACAAATATGCATGAAATCAAATGCAAATATGATTCTTGGACCAGGAAGTGTGACACCTCGCCGAAACCAAAGCAGAGCTCTCCCCCTTATGACCTGTAAACAAAACTGCTTGCACTTTTTCTCTAATGCCGACACCCTGTCCCTGCAGGTTATTTGGAGAGGGTGGCTGAGTGAATGCAAAGCCAAATTTTGCCTTGATATAAAGGCCAATTTTTACCCAAAAGTCTCCTCCCAAGATCCTTTTTAAATGAATGAATTTCCGTACTATGAAAATCTGTCTAAGTCAGTTAACATTAACTCCTTCGTTGACTTTCTGTTTTCTTTTTTTCTCACATACATGTAGGTCATCTATGAGAGTACATCGAGTAGATTACACAATTACACAACCAATGGGTTTTTTAGTACTTGTGTATTAGTTGACTACAGTGTACATGTATGTGCACTCTTTTCTTCAGTTGTTTGAATAACCCATATGAAAGGTCACAGCTACCAGGGGAGAGACTTTGGAACAATGTTTGCATTTCAGCTGTATTCATCTGCTTGAGGTCATGATCAACATACCTACATACATGTAGCTATGCAAGGATAAGACTATACTGTTCATTGATCTTTTTTTTTTTGTCCTGATGTATTGTATGATTTTATGAATGAGAGCAGGTTTCTCTCTTCACAGGGCTTTTCATAATACACATGCAATGGATGCAACAGGCTTTATTCTGGTTTTAGGAACAGTTTCTTTCTTTTTTTAAAATGAATACACAATGCTTATTGTTGTACATGTATCATGCATGTACAGCTGTAATGGATGCATCGTGCTATTAGTACTGCAGGTACTCGGGCGTAGTGTACATTTTATAGCTTCACGTACAGTGTAGAGGTGTACGGGGTGTTACATGTTCACTTCTGTCTACATCTCTGTTCTTTATGATGCCTGCTTTAGTATTGATAAGATAATTTTTCTCATTGCAGACTTTTTAGAATCAGCCAATACTATTTAAAGTTCACTTCAAGGGATGGTGAATTAGGGGGTACAAGGGCCTACATCAATTGTACATTGTTTACCGTTTTATATGATCTACATGTACGAAGAAGTACAGCAATGATGGATGAATTTCTTCTCCAGCTGTGCCAAACCTGATTTTGCACATAAATGTGTATATAATTACAGTTGAACCTCTATTATCCGGCCTCCCTTTATCCGGATCTCTCTATTATCCGGACGCAATCTCGCCGTGATTTTTTTATCTTTTGTAATAATTACGGGAGGAAAGGGGGATTCCCAACGGATACATTTCTTAATAATTATTTAGGTACATCATCCCAAGAATTTATAAAAGAAAATGATTTCATTCTTGCAAACACGAACCTCTATTTTAGGGTCTGTTACTGAGTGTAACAATGAAAAGGTTGCAGTATAAACATTACTACATGTGTTACAATGGGCTACATCAGTACATGTACATGTGTATGTAGACTCTACATGTATAAAGCATTGAGTCTCCCGTATCCGGCCAAATCCCTTATCCGGACGAGCCCCGGTCCCGACTTGTCCGGATACGAGAGGTTCAACTGTATGTACAACATTATAATGTGCACCTTATTTGCTGCTCCTGTTCAGAAATTTTATACACAGTTTCTCTAGTGCTGCTTTGGAGTACCTTGGTGAGTGTTGAAGGTCCAGTTTACCTTTGGGAGCAGTGATTTCAAAAATGTTCAAGATATCACATTTGATGCATATGTGTAGGTCTGTTGTATCATAAAACATCCTACCATATGAAATATTTGCAATAAAACCTAAAATATAAGGAGATAGCAGGGTTTTTCTCAGTAAACCGTAACTGTATACGGTTTAGTCTGGAAACATTTTTATTATAACTATTGTTCACATTTTGTGTATTTAACAACACTTCACATCAATTATACGGATTCAAATTTTGACGGTGGTTGTTTCTATCCCTAACTCACATTTTAGAACTATTTTAAAGCACTAATGCTTCCACCTGCAAATGGTAAATTATGCCTTTGAGCTCAAAGGTCTCATTGATATAAGAGGGCTTGCTGTGGGAGATGCCTCATCATTACAGGTATAATATATTGCCACAATGAGAGACCCCTCATTCTTCGTCTGGTAAAGGGTTTGAGTTGATGTATGGCTGTATGTAATCAGTTGGCCATTAGCAGTGCCCTTCCACCATGTCACATCCAGCAATTGAATGCTTTATTGCACTGCAAACATGAATGAAAGGATGGATGGGTGAATGAATGAATGAAGGAAGCAATGGTTGAATAAATGAGTAAATGAATGAATGAATGAATGAGTGAGTGAGTGAAGGCATGAATGATTTTAATACTGGGAATTCTCTTTATTAACAGTACTATTGGATCCTCTAGAAAAAGGAAGTAGCCCTCACATAATAGTGCATGCTTGCTGGTCGCTAAGGTTACGTCATATGTACATTTTCCTTGAAATGCACATTTCTGTGTGATTGACTCCAAAATAATTCATGCGAAGGGCATTGTGTAATTACACAATTCTGTTTGGAAAAAACCCCCAACAACATTCAAATATACAATGTACAGTGTCTGTAGAGAATTATGAAAAAAAAACAGTGATTATTAGCATTCACAGTAATATGAATATTAATCCTGTGGCACCTGAACTGGACACCTGAAGTGTCGCCATAATTGTTTGTGTATGGGTGCACGCATGCCTGCACATAATGCAGGGACAATGTATGTGTAGTGTGTGTTTTCCTATGGCTAGCAGCACTTGTCAACCCTGTATTTACCCATTCTACTAGTATCCAATTATGGTACAATGTATGAAATTAATTACTTCTGTAGATGAGTACAGGGTGTGGGTGTCAGGGGTAATGTATTGAGTTGACCACAGAAATGTTTGTGCATTGGAGAATACCCAATGCCAGCCTGTGTGATATCTCAGCCAGTCACATTGTGTATATCAGATCAGCTTTACGCTAAGCATTCAACACATGCTGTAAAACCATATATTTTCCTGTGCACGAAACTTGCGGAGTCGAGATTCGTGAAAGAAAAATCTTCACGAAAGTTTTTGTTTACACAGTGCACTGAATGCCAGTGACAATTTACTTGAGTTTTCTCCCATGAAAAAGGCCATCGGCATCCATTCGCCAAAGTTTCATGCCTTGAAAATGGCCATAGGCTCCCGTGCGCAAAAGTTTCATACTGTGAATGTTTCTGGTCTTTGCATTATTAGAATTTACCACATGATTTTGTCTTCCCCTGTACATTGTCTTCAATGCTTCTTTTTGTTTTGTTTTCCATGTGTCCTCTTGCATTTTTGATACCCTTCATCATCTAATGGTTTGGGGGAAAACGTGATGTATCACTCATGCGGGATTGACTCAAAAAGTGTGGTAGGAGTTTCATGGCGGCTACCTGGGAGATCTTTGTCTGGTGTGGCAAGTCACTCCCCCTTCTCCTCCTCCCCCCACCCCCCATCCGTCACTTGCATCCTGCTGGGAGTGTGTCACTGACAGCTCAATGTTCGCAGACGATTTAAACAATTGAGGCATTGCTTCAACCCTTCCCCTCTCCCCCCCCCCCCCACCTCCAGCGTGATTTAGTGTCAGAGTCCAGTAATTAGTCTTCTAATCGGCCTATTCCCAGTGCTGCAGTCATCTATTAAAGGGGGAGGGGGGCAGCCAAGAGTGACGTTTGAGAGTGTATATTAGCGTTCAATCACTGACGCTTGATAGGGGCAATAAAGCTGTTTGGGGACACTTGAGCGGTCGTCCATCAATTTCGCAGTTGCATTCATTAGCGCGCAAGGTAACGATCTTAGGGAAGGTGTGTCTGATTGATGGGTTACATAGAACATGGCTTGAGAAATGATTACGCACTCATGATACATCACTGACGATGGATGTTGACATTATGTAGGAATGCCACCCTCTCACTTCTTGAGCTTACTTCTTGAGCAGGTTTAATGATTTTAGGTTTATGCGAAGTGCGTGATAACATGTTTGAGAATGATTTAGTATCTGTTTACAGATTTGAGTGATTTTGATATCAATACTTTTTGTTAAATGAAAAAGATATACTGTATTATACATCCACAGCATGCAAAGCCATTGTGTTGTCTAGGATTCAAACTTTCAGTTCATCATCTGCACATCCTGAATAGGGAAATAAACAAATGAATGGAAGAATGGCGAGGTGAGTGAAATAATTCATACCACAATCTTAGCAAACAAAACTTTGAAACAGAAACTATGTATGTATCGAGCTCTCTTGTAAAAGCCTTGTGTGATTCAAGTATTAAAAAGTATCATGTCACAAGAAATCATGTCTGGGATTTACACGCCCCTCTTCCCGTTCAGAGAGAAAAAAAAAAGCACAATGTTTGCAAATCTGGCGATAGCAGTTTTGCCTTCAACACAAGAGAGATTTGCAGAAGACTGGAGACACTCCAATGTGAAGTCTTGATCTGCTGTGAAAGGGGAGATTAAGGCCAGACTGCAGTCAGTCCATAGATGCACACGGTTCACTTCATCTACTTCACTAATTCTATCTGCATCTCTTTCTCTCGCGGGAATGGATCGTTTTTCCAAAGATGGGCTTTTATCCTTTCAGAACAAGAGAAAGTTGGAACAAAAAAGAAAAAGGAAGAAATGGAAAAAAACAACCCTTTTTCTTCTTGGCAGTGATGTCTGCACACTGTTCAGCTGTCGTGAATTTTTTCTTCTCCTTTCGAGTGAAAGTGAGCTGTATTGTAAATTGAGCTGAGGTATAGAGCTCCAGACAGGAGGCGCATGGAAAATTTCAGACAAAGAAAGGCAGTTTGGTGTAGGAGAGTTTTTGTGTTGGTGGTAAAAAAAAGTTTAAATGTATTATGTGCTCTCACTGTGTATTTGATTAAAAGGATTTAAGCAAATGTGCATTTATTGAAGACTATTGCCGATACTGTATGCCCTGAACTGAATTAATGACTGATGCAGAATGTTGTAGAGAAGTAAAAACCAGTGCAGAGACTCTGCGTTTGATTATCAAAACTCTATTATACGTTGTACGCACGTTTGATGGCTGTAACTTGATTGATGTGCTTTTTTAATTCGTCCACAACTTGACCTACAGTGTATAAAATTGTACAGTCTGTTGTGAGTTAATAGCCAGCCCACTTCACTCAGGCATAACAATGGGCCTCGGATGAACAGGAAAATCATGGTGACAGAGTGGGGGGATTATGTAATCTCCATTTATTGGCAATTGATTTCCAGACATCTGAGCCAATTTGGCATAGAAGGCACTCCACAGCAGACTTGCCAATCAGGGATGAAAGCACAGTGTATCCAATTGCAAGTTGCTTATATAAATGCTGATATCATTTGAAACTTTCCACATAATACACTATTAAAAATGGCCCTATTTCTCAAGTGATAAAGAATCCTTTTTATTGTCTCATCGACCGCTTCCTGCTGCGCCTTGAGCTCATGCTCATCGGTGCATGTATGCACACCTCAAATACATGCACCTTGAATTCCCTGGTTTGTTGGCCCAATTTGCCAATGATACTGATTCAAAAAGAAAGAAAGAAAGAAAAAAAAAAGCTCCTGTATCCAGAGAGCAATCGAGATCACTACTAAAATTTAATCATCTGTTTGTTGTGTCATCATAAAATTTTCCTGGAAATAATTTTGCAAACAGACAAACAAACCAATGCCGGCAAAAACATAATGACCAGGTGAAAACATAAGCACTCTTGGAAAGGTATGAAAATACATGGTTTTAACAGCTTTATGCTTAAACCTCTTCTATCCAGTATACATCGTAACAAATGCATAATTCTTTAATTGTTTAATTTTGCCTGTTTTACTTCTTCCCAACTTGTATCTGATGTTGCATTCATCTAGCATCAGTTATTTCTTTGCTGTGTACTTCCCATGCTATCATGTCTCATTACGGCGCATTGGACCTGTGCATTTATTATGATGTACATTGTATTTTAAATGTATGGCGTTCAGTATTGACAGTCAAACTAACACCTTGATTGACGGACCAATTGGGCGAAATGTTGCATCCGCCTCATGTCGTACCCATACGTGCTGCAGGCATTTTAAACTGGCTGAACGTTGCACGCCAAATCCGAGCGGACAAATATTGATTTCCCTCGTGACCTTAATTTAGCGTTATGATAGCCCCGCGTGGGAATATTGATTGGGACCCAGGGACGGGGCAATTTAGGGAGATGTGTCAATTTGGGCTCACTTCAGAGGCGTGAATGGCTGTTTAAAGTCGTCGCCATGCTGCAATATCAGATCTTTAAGAATCCATTCAAATGTTATGGCTGTCCATTCACAGTGTTGTTCGTAAAGAGCAGTTTCCTGTTTCAGGTATTTTAAACTGTGTTGTGACTTACATGCATATCGTGAGATAGATAATCCGTGAAGTCAGCAATAACATGACTTGTGAAAGGATTTTATATACATGTAAAGGTAAATACCAACCGATCTTAAAATGACTCTTTCTTCATGATTTAAAAATGGGTTTTTATAACATTTTAGAATGTGTTATATAGGCAATAAACATAATGCTAAATTTTACATCAATCCCCTTAAGGAGAAAATTATTGCATGCTAAAGGATGGTTTCATAGCTTACCATGAGAACATACTGTACCTCCACTATATACTCTAGTCACTGGCTCCATTGTCACATTTTGTATGGGAATGATATTTTTAGAGTTTGTGCCTTCATCTTTTACTATCTATTATCAATTGTCTTTGAATCAATGCTTCTGTTTCCTAAATCATGGACATTGATTTTGTTTGTTGGTTTTACTGCAGTGATTTGGTAATGAGCAAAACTTGGACAGTCCGCTTAGAGAATATGTATTCACAGAAAACTGTTATCATGCTTTGAATTTTTAAAGCAGATCAATAAGTAGGTTATAGGAGTGCAAGTGACATGGGTAGCTTTCTAGTAGGTATGGTATATTGTTTGTTTTTTGTTTTACCCTGCCAGAAAAGAGTCGCTGCAATGGAACCGCAAAAGCCATGCTCCTGAGCACATGTGGATTTTTGCCATAGCATTTACAGTGCAGTAACATCTCGCTCGGCTTCACATAGGATCCTCTCGGCCTCCACTGTGGCTGACGTTTAGTCTCGGTCTGAAAGCAGAGATCTCTGCATGGATCACCGAGCACTTAGAGAGATGCTCACAGATTGTCCGACTTTGTTGCAAAAAAAAAAGAAAGGGGGGGGGGGGGAGGTGTAAACAGCATTTTGTTTGTACACACATGCCAGAACAACACGCATTTTTAGCAGGATTCGAAGAAAACGGCCTATGTTCATGTGAGGAATCGAAACCGGAAAGAAAGCGTGAAATCAGTCCCTCATCAAGGTTTGATCAATGTTTTCTTGGGAAGTCACACAAAAGCAGGACAGTAGTGGGATTTTATTCTATTGTGACGTAGCAGTGATGATAAATTAAGAGAAACCACAGCTCAAAGAACTTCCACAACATGGCATGTCCAACAAAACTAATTCATCACCATCTAATGGTTGTAAATGAGTGATGACAGGAAGTGCTGCTGGAGTAGCCCAACTTGTGGCAGAATAGATCATTCAGATTACTGCTCCTTTCAAGCCTGTCTTGATTGAATTATAAGGGGAAGTACAGGTACACCTGTATATAAACCACATCTGAGTTCATGATGAGGGATGACTTTGAATAATTCAGTTCAAAGAGGAGATTTTAATGAGAAAATGGAAAATAGTGGGATAGTAGTTACTTTTGTTTGGTATTTACACATGTTATGAATATCTTGGGTACCAGTGTGTTGTCAAGTGTTATGTATTAGCAATAAGCTGTTGTTGTATTGACTGCAATCATCGCAATTTTACCATGCCACAGTATAATTGTAAAGTACCGTATGAAACATGGCCCAGATCAATCTGATCAGTTTTAGTGTAAAATTTACACAGAAATTGGGAAGAAATTAAAAAAAAAAAGCATTTGGTTTGCAAATGTCTGGAAATGGAGCAGTACATATACCAGCATATTCATACAGATTTTAATTCAGAACTTCTGAGTGTCTTTTACAGGTATGACAGAGTGCTCATGGCAACCAGGAAACTTGCCAAGGGCCTTGCCTGACCTGGCAAATGTGGAAATAGATATAATACATGAATTCATAGTATACAGTGCTTTCGGCATCTGTGTCACATGACCACCCAAGTCATTTGACTGGAATGACACCCAGGAGTGTCCCTCTTCATTCAAATTGCTCTCTGAATTGGTTCTTGTTGTACAGACGACAACAATAAAAACAGATGAGAGTTCATGACTTCTTCCCTTTGAGACAAATCAAATTGCAATTTCTCAAGATATTATCTCCAATTACTAGCAAACAGGGGAAGGAAAAATTGAGAAAACCCATTTTTTAAGCCATGGACTGTTCTTAGCAAGAGTTTCCCCTGGTTGTCATAACTTGAAAGGAATACAGCAGGGAGATTTCGACTGACTGACTCTAATTCATTGCTCCAATGCGGCTGATAATTGGTTGCACTCTTTCAATGGACGATGGTCGGATCACCCTCTGCCAAACTGGCCCTTGGGACTTCTCCTTCCTGTTTATTATTGTAGTTATTTTGCCTTACTGAGCTCACACATCCATCTGTGTAAGTTTTGACTGTCTTCAAAGGAATCGCTAGCAACTGGTAACGCCATGTGATGGTATAGACCGATTCGGGTGCGTTGAGGGCAGCAGACAATTTGAAGCACTGGGCGCAGGCATGAGCTCATTTTGTGGTGTCCCAGCCGACCCCCCCTCCTCTCCCCCACCCCACGGGCAACATGTTTATCGCGCACTAAGTAAGCATTCGCGCACTCAGTACGAGACCGACGCCTATTGGCTAAAACAACCATGCATCAGTTTTTCATTCCGTGCGCTTGCTAATGTAGGGAGAGGGGTGGGGGAGTGGGAGGGGGGGTCGGCTGGGACACCGCAGTAATGGCGCTGCCCATGCCAAAAATACACATAGCGCGTCACAGAATCGGTCTATAGCATTGTTTGCAATGTAGCTCAGCCTGAATGTAGATCATGATCATTTTAGCTGTGGTGCCTGCATATTGGAACAAACTCTGGCATGGAAGCATATCAGAGTGGTGCATAATTAATTGACAGGTCATGACATAAAGTTTGTGATACAGTTTGTTGAATGGGATGTACTTTAATGCCATCGGTTGTGAACAAGGTTTATTTCATTTTAGTGTCTACATTGAATACCCTGTAACTCTTACCATGTCAAATGAAAAAAAAAAAATGCTTCAAAAAAACGTGATTGCAAACAACTTTTATATTTATTACTAGTATGAAACCCCTCATACTGTAGGTTCTCATTCTTCTCCCTCACACTAATCCCATGATCAAGTATCAACATTAGCAAAGTGAGAGCTAGCAGGCATATACCCCACACTGTGGTGACGCATTTGCAGCATATCAATGTCACAATGCATTCTTTCACTGCACACAGAATATGGATTACGATAAGGGACTGCTTCTAACTCCTATTTCATTATGGTGTGGCCAAATGAAGCAACAAGACCAGCCACTGCCACCTCGCTCTACCGTAAATCGATCCCAATCTCAGATTTTTGCATTAGATTGTAAATGCCAGTGAGTCAAGTTTTCATGATGTGCGTTGAGCGCATGTGATACAACAATGTATGTCTGGTCAAGATTAGCTGAGATGGTATGAATTTCACGTGGAGGAAAAGTGAAACAGAAGTGCAACAAACACACAGACAAACAAAAATGATAAAGGCACTGATTCATTTGCTTTGTGTGCCAGACATTACCCGCTGCATTTAACATTGTTGGTCCTGCTATCGGCATCTAAAGCATTTTCTTTCATAGGGCATACAGTGTACATCATCTTTTTCCACATAGAATAAACCCCGTGTTCAGACGCAAGCAAGTTTATACCAAACTTTGATAAAGAAACGACATATAAAGAATTATCGTATAGCCGACAGACCGTTCAGACGCTAGTTTCGACCATTCCAGAAAAACGTCATAATAGATGTGCAGTTTCTCACTGCGCATGTTGTTATGGTCATGAGTGACAGGTACAAGGTCCCCTTTCATTCTCGCTCCCATTAAGCCCCACCCAGTTATATAGTTCTATGGTCGCCAAACGATGAGACGAACAATGGACACGATGGAATGCTGATTCGTTATTGAGTTCTAGTTTGAAACGATTCTCTGACCGTTGTTTCGCTACACATTATTTTGTTATTTTTGTTTCATTAGTCAGCGTTCAGACGTAAAATTCATCGTATAGCTATACCGTTTTGGTATAGCTACAGTGTATACCGTTCTAGTTTAAAGTTTTTGTGTCTGAATGCCCTGAAAGATATCTGTAGCACCATTACATAATAAGAATGGAAAGAGAGAGAGAGAGAGAGACATAGGCCTACTGAATGAAAAAGAGAGGGAGAGAGAAAAAGTAAAATAGAGACATTATTATGATTGATGGTTACAATGATGAGAATTGTTTTGTCTAGTCTGCTTACATTCACAGGGACTTAAATTGCAATACAACTAATTACACAGGGGTAATTCCGTGTATGCGATCAATGGGGTCATGGGGATTAACCGGATCTTTTGCCATTTGTACAGTGTATCTCTTCATGTGTTCCCATGGCAGGGAGAGGGATTATGATAACATTAATCTAATCCATCTTTATAAGCTTTGTAGGATGCTCTGGATTTGAATTGGTGACACCGATTTTTTCCTCCTACTTTAACAAGAGTCAATTACTGCTTTATGTTTCCAACCTTCAGAAGAGGTATTATGGTTGTATGTGCAAATTGCAAGGGAAATATGAGAGATATTCTTGTTCTCACCAAATTTAGACACTTTTTTTCTTGAAATGGATTGTAGCTAGACATTCCATGACTAGTACATTTTGTGTTTGTGACAGGGTTTTCTCTCTTGAAGAAAACAAAGAATACAGGTGTAGGTTGCACAGTGTTGTTGTAGTTCCTGGTTTTTTTTGTGTGTTTGTATGTGAGTGTGTGTGTGTGTGTGTGTGTGTGACTGATTTAGATTAAAAGCTGCGATGGTTTGCAGTACATTGTATAGGAAATGATGTACAAACTATAGTCAAAAACAAAAACACACAAAATACCCAGACATGATGAAATATGTTTTATAATTTTGCCGTGTTTTTCTGATTTTTGTGGAATTTTTATGAGGTACATATGTACGTATCTGATACTTGCGGAATCAATATCTTGTGAAAGTATTACTACCCATAAAGCAATGCCGTGTGTAATATCTTTGCCAAGGTGGAAAGTCACAGAATTTTCGTCCTGTGAAGAGTTTTATTTCGCAGTCCAGTGCTATGATTCTCTATCCCAAATTCACAAATTACATGGCAGATACAGTATTGCTTCTACCCCTTGAGTATTACAGCAAAGTCTATTTTGATACATTACACTGAAATATGTACAACATAAAGGAATGAGGACATTACACTGAAATATGTACAACATAAAGGAATGAGGACTACTACTAATCATTGTGGAAGAGATTGATATCTTTGTTACAACATGTTTGCCTTGTCATTTAGTTTCAAATATTAAAGTTAGTCACAAATGCAAAATTATACTCTATGGTTAATTATGTGATTTCCATCGTAACCTTTCAACTCAACTGTCAATCATTTCCAGAATATTCATTAGCCATAGTCAAGACGATAGCCTGCAAAATGCAAGGAAATTTGATCATCCCTGCATGCTGTTGCTCATGGGCAGGTGGTAGCTTCCAGTGTGGCGTAAATTTAATTCCATTTTCATATAATCTCTTATAAGCCCAATTCTTGCTCTATACCGTCCATTTTTCAATTCCTAGAGTAGTGCAAAATGTGCATTGTATGGGCAACCCCAGTCAATTTCCTGAAATTGCGTCTAAGTAGATTTTAGGTTTTTTGTTTTTGTTTTAATCTATTTATAATAATGATAATAATAATAATAATAATTATTATTATTATTTATTTATTTATTTATTTATTTTTTTTTGGGGGGGGAGGGTAAGTCATTATTTACTTCCCGAATCATACAGGAAATATGGTCATAAAGTTTTATTTGCTCAAAGCCATGTGTAGTAGTGGTAGACCAAAAAATGAATATTACATACTTTTTTTTTATTTGCTATTCATTTGCTTGTTCATTTATCGTCCATTTTTAAAATTTGTATTTATACACATTTGTGTGTATGTATGAATGTGTACAATATGAGCAACTGTGTGTGTTTGCGTATACTAGATGGATGGAAGGATTAATCAGCAATTAACTGATGCATAATGGAGAATATTATCAGACATAATGCATTAGGTCTTGGTAGGAATTTGACTTTATGCTCAGTGGGGGAAAAAACAGATTGACACTGTGGAGATCTGATACAGCTGCCAGCTGCAGACATGTTGATTCATAAAGGAATCATACAGTTTTACCCTACACTGATACATGTACTTCGTCAAGATTGACGACAACATTTTTCATGCATATCATGTTTGCAGTTTATTCACAGTTGATTTAAAGTATGGTGAACGAGAAAGGACAATATTCATAAACAAGGTGATCTATACATTTCTGGAAAGCTTAAGTGTCTAGGAATATGATTAATTAACTTTCAGAAGGTAAAACTTTTCCAGAACGATGGAGATATGGTGTTTTGAGACCCTTTTTAGACCACCAGAACCCGATCTGACGGAGAAATTTTGGTGACCAAAATTATGACGTCACGAAATGTGCACTGTGCTACCACTCCATCCACACAGTGGGCCCCGTCTATGGAGAGCCGTTGCGGAGGTGGTTCGTTTGGGGCATACGTATGGAGAAGCAGTGTGCTCGTTTCCATGTATGCCCCAAACGAGTTGTGTCGGCAGCGGCCTTCCATATCCGTCGCCTCTCCCTCACTTCTTCTACCACTCCGACTTTGCCACTGTCACTATTAGTGTCATTGTCACTGTCATCACTCAATTCACTCTCGATGTCAAACTCAAAGTCTTTCCGTACAATATAAGATAAAAATTGGACGTTTCAATGTCTCAGCCGAGAAAGCAGAGGCGACTGAAGACAGGCCAGATATTGCATCTGCTCACCAAGAAATACGTGCTTTATGAATGGCGGTCTCGATGTCCCGCTGCACTCGTAAAGGGTTTTTGTTCATTTCGTGACGTCATATTTTAGGGCTCGAAAAAGACGGCTGTTCCGGAGTGAATATCAGTGAAGCAAATCAGTTAGTTTTAACTCGCGATTTCTCAGTGGCGCGAATATCTTTTAATATTAAAGTCACATTAAAAATTTGTTTTAGGAGATATTTTCCTCTGCTTTGATACCTTCTTTTATATGATTTTCTTGATTTTAATGTCTCGTTCACCATACTTTAAAGGAAATACAGTAGCAAACCAATAGGGCATTCAGATCATCCAGTAATTAATAAATCATCTTTACAATTTGTGTTGATAGAAAAGTTTTCGGGACTAGACTTAATAACCAGCTTCTCTTTATGTTGTGTATGACAGAATTATCACAGATTCAGGCCTTTAGAAAATCTGTCAAAGTCTATTTTTTCTTTCTTGAACCAATACTAACTGACAGCAATATCCTCTCAAAGTACAAATATATCCGCAGTCTAGGTTCATTTTTATGATGCCGCCTACAAGAACCTTAACATTCAACCATTACTGCCCTGCATTGCAGACATTGTTTGTGGTTTATATATCACACAGTACAGAATTTCATAGCATTGTCTGTTTTATCAATCTCTGACTAGTTAGTATGAAATGTCGTCTGGTAAAGAAAACGTGATCAAAAATGTAGAAGTGCCATGCAGCGTTGATATTTAATGAGTGATAAATTGGATCACGGCTGCACATAACCAAACGATAATAAACTCCATTTGTTTTTTGTTTTTTTTTTCCCTTGGAACACCAACTTATCTCTTTTGATTAAGTGCCATTGAAAATGGCCATAAACTTTCATATTCTTTTTTAATCTCAGTTTTCAATGTCATAGCTCTCAGGATACATGTCTCTGAGGTGATTTATCAGTGAAATGAGAACATGCTGTGAAGGTTTGATTTTCATGGCTGTATTTGAAGTGGATCTGGATTTTGTTTTGAGGCCAAGAATCTGTATTTGCCTTGTTGTGCATTGATTCAGGCAGATGCCGTCTTGCAGAACTTGTGTACGTCTGTTACATCGAGTATTTCGTACAAAAGGTGCTGTGCTTTCACAATATGTGTTTGATACATTCCATGTGTGTACTATTGACTAATCATGTTGCTGGTGACTAGATGAGTGTCTTGGCTCACCTCAGCACCTCAACTGTTACCCTTTTGTCAAGTTATGCAATATTACTGATCAGTCCCCCTTTGCACTCTCAGATTAATTAGATACAACGCTCAGTGCGGTCCTGAACAGGTGGATTTGTGAACAGGGGAAACTCTTGAGTCACAATTTTAGCTATTTCCATCGTTAGAGATGGTGCTTTTCTCCGACAGTCCTTGTTCATTCTCGATATACAAGATATTGTAAGAGGAAGTTGTGTGGTTGTGTTGTATTTCATTTATGCTACTTTTGATCAGCTTACTCTGAAGTAAGATATATAAATACAACATTCTTCTATAAAGAAATGCATACATATTTCTATGATCATTTTAAAAACCAAAGTTTGTGAATAGTTACCTGCACATCCAGAGCATCAAAAAAATTGACAGCTTATTTAAACTATCTTTAAGAAATGGAGTGCCATTAGTACAGCAATTCTTCTTGAGCTGTTTCACTAATCATGTGAATGTGCATTCTCTTGTCGCTATGAATGGTGGAGATGGAAAAAAATGTGCTTTTTGTACCACAAATCATTGTCTTTTATACTCCAAGCAAATAAGCCCACCAGGCTGTCGATCATACACCTTGCCTTCACACATACTGAGAGTGCTTAATTTGAAACCCGATTGTAACGACACATCACTAGAATCATGTTTCAAATCAAGCATTCATTCCATGTGAATGCAAACTGGAGATGATTTGAATCGTAATTCCCAATCGTGTTTCTAACGACAGTCCGGAGATGTTTTCCAATCACGTTCCACCAGAATTAGGGAGCAAAACGACTGTGTGAAAGTAATTCAATTCGTAATTGCAATCGTGTTTATAGTTAAGCATTACAATTACGTTTCTCGATTGGTGTGAAAACGACCACAGACTCTTGCATGCTCCATGTGTTGTGTGATGACTGATGTTTTCTGGTTGTTGCTGATGCCTCCATGAGAGATAGGAGGACCCCCCCCCCCCCATTAAAACAGAAAGAAAGAAAGAGAGATGGCTTTTATAATGGTAGTTAAAAACAAGTTGTTGGAAAATGGCAATGAGTCATGCCTTTTGGACTCATGGAGTGACCTTGTCATGACCTTTGTTCCTAATGGCCCATCCTCAGTTCAATCATACTTTGGGAGGATTGTCAAAATATTTTGGAATCATGCCCAGAGACTCTAAAAAAAAAAAAGAGAGAGATTTTGGAGAAAAGAGAAGAGAGGGAGAGATGGGGAGAGAAGAAGGGAGAGGGTGGAGAAGGGGTTGGGTTGTGGACTACAAGTGGATCTACAACAGTCCAGCAGCAGTGGTTGCCAATCTCCGTTGCCATGGCAATGGGACTCTGGGGAGAAACCACAATGCCGCAATCTCTGAGGCCAAAGTTTGCCAAGTGCTAGCTTTGGCAGGATTTGGGCAAGAATTCCTTTGTGGAGAGGACAGAACTACTAGCTATTGTAGTTTCCTCCACCTCCCAAAGTTCCCAGAACACAATGAGTTCACTGTTTTCTGTAAAGGTTAGATTTTTGTAGCACCCCTGCAAATGAAATGGACCTTTAGTTGCACCATGTATAGTATTTGAAATATTTATCAGAAAAAACCCCAACAACAAACAAATAAGAAATGTTTGGTTTGTTGAACCTGCCTGCTGTGGTTTAAGGTGTATTTCTTCATGAAATATGCATACTTCAGAGGACAGAAATGTTTGCTTTCAAATTCACAGAGATTATGATTTGTTTCAGCACAGATTCACAACATGCATCCAGTTTATTTGAGTGGTATCAGTAGTTTTAAGTGAAAGAACATTGATTAGTATTAAAAAACAACAACAAACTAACCACCTCAAAAAAAAAACAAAAAAAAAACACCCAACAACAACAACAACAATAACAAAACTAATACTAAATCTTTGGAATTTCAGGATTTTAGTGAATGGTGGCATACAAAATGTATGTTGGATAGACCTACCAGTCATGAAACAAGTGCTTCATGACCGGTTTTGTTTGTTTTGAGGAATTCAGCAACACATATAAAAATATCCATGAAAATATAAAGTTTACCTTGTAGGCTTACAGCTATCATACACTCTGTAACTACTGTATCAAGAGGAAAGTTAGCAGTGCGTACAGGTATCAGTACCTACACCTGTAAGTTTGCGTCGGCTTGGTACTGTGCTTCAACTTTCCGCTTGACATAGTGAATAATGCTTTGCTTGAAGTATAAAATTCTGTTTGGTTCTTTTGTTTGTGCTGTCTGTGCCAAAAACATATTACTTCCTATTGTTTAGTTTTTCTTTTGTTTGTGAATGTTTAGATATTTGCTTCTTTTTTGAGAGTTGTTCATCATTTTCTGGCATCGCATACTGTTCTTTTGTCTGTGAAGGATTTCACGTTGGACTAATTGCAAAGATTCATTGACCCATGCAGCAGTAAATAAACTTTATTGCTGATGAAAAGGAAGTAGTGGTTTTGATGTAGCTGTAAAAAAAAAAAAAAAATGTATTATCCTCATCATTTTGTGGTCCGTTTTTGTTGTCTTTGTTTGCTGAAATAACCGTTGTGACATATTGCAGGATATGGGAGATGAGCAACCTCTTTTCCACATTGAAATAAGGGTCTGATACTGTTAGAGGCATTTCCCCT
This sequence comes from Diadema setosum, assembly GCA_033980235.1. NCBI lineage: Eukaryota > Metazoa > Echinodermata > Echinoidea > Diadematoida > Diadematidae > Diadema > Diadema setosum. Next base: position 7,426,236 of record CM067064.1, read on the forward strand.
GTGTGGTTTTGGCTGATTGTAGAAAAGGGATGCATCAATGATGACGGGACGCTTTATTAAAATATGTACATGTGCACATCCAACTACATACACACACACAGAGACATACATAATATGTGTACATGCACACACACACACATTCATATATGAATGTGTATGCAAGCATGTAATACACACACAATATTCAAATATGAATGTACATCCTGGGTACATACACATGCCTGCATACTAAACATGTAATATTTGTCTCTTCATGCATTTAATTGTCTAAAATAACAGTAAATCCAAAAGACGAAGTCGTGGAATATGAGGAGAGTAATCAGATTATACTCTTTCAAAGCAATTTCAGGGCAACCTGAGCACGCAAAGGAAGCAAGAACACATGCACAGGGTACTCCATTCCTCATCATGAGTTATGGCTGGTTGACTGTAGTACACTTGATCATGGCATTCCTAGGCCAGCTTCCGCCTTCTCTTTCAAGAAGGGAGCAGGGAAAAGTTTAAATGCGAAGGGTTACTGCTGTTAATCAACTAAAGACTATGAAGTTTTCTTGTCCTGCAGGTAGGAAGTTCTCGCAGCTCAAAACTGTTTGCCACGTTTGACTCGAGAGTCTGGCAAGTTCCCCGGATTGGATACGGACACCAAAATTGCATTTGCAGATCCCTGTGGTCCAAGGAAAGATGGAGAATTTGGTAGGAGATTAAATGTGGCATACTACTGGCACAGAATATATCGCATCTGAACTTTTCCATCAGGGAATGCAAAAACAAAAACAGACAAGGGTTGAAAATCAATCATGTATTTAACACTGTGTCATATAATGTGTCCTAGAAACATGTATGCTATATAAACTAATTCAAGGGTGGAATTTTTATTAAGTGACTTTACAGACATAGAGCTGTCTAAAATCTAACATTATGACAAGATGTAGTCGTGAGTGCAGTAGGCAATACAAGTATTGTACACTGTACATAGACATAAATATATCTTTTGATCAGTTGAGCTGGATTTTTTCTTTTTTGATGTGGAATAACGATAGTTTCATTGAGAATTAAACATTTCTTGGTAAAATGATGTAATAATTCATATAGGCTATTGATGTAAAGCAATCTTGTATAAATGCCCTGTGAAAACATGCATCAAAATTGTCCCTGTAGGCTGTAGTGATCTGTAGAGCATTATAAAATGGAGCATCCCCACATTAACTCATACAGTCTAATCATGCATATATCTGAATAACTTATCCCCTTTTCGTAGGAAATATGCCTATGTAAATCATGTAACTGTGTATGAACAGTGAGCGATTTTAATTCACATACTTTGGAATATATATGCCATGATTTTGTATGCCATGAAGTTTCAGAAACTATTCCATTATCACTGATTGATTATAAACAAATATGACAAAATTTGAATTCATAGGCCTTCATTGTACACAATGCATCCATTACATTGTATAAATACCATTGTCAGCGGATGCATAAAATGTTGCTTTAGGAAAATGGTCGGAGGCAGCATTACTTTTCTAGGGCGTGATTCACAATTTACATGACTTGAGTTTTCTCACTCTTAGTTTATGAAGGCAGATCACAACACAAACAAATGAAATTGAAGTATGACCTTTGATCTGGTAACTTTTGTCATTCATCGTGGGAGTACTGTAAAAGCAAGGAATATTTACAGCATGAAATCTTCATGAATTGGAGCAGACAGACTTTTTCACAGCGTGTAATTCTCGCGCATTGTCACTTTCATCCAATGCATTATATTGTAGACAAGAACTTTTGCATGCATTTTAACTTCACAAATCTTGGCTCTTGCAAAATTTGTGAAACCAACATTCACATGATCATTTCTGGTTTTACAGTATGTTGTTCTGCAGCTCAATAGGTCTTGAGAATGTTTGAGGATATTTGTCCTCCCCCCCCCCCTCCGAAAAAAACCCAACAAAAATACCAGACATCTGGCCCTTTCAGACTCTAGTTGTTTCTTCTTTCAGAGCGTATGATTAATATTAAAGTTGCCCAGTCTTGGAGGAAGGTTAATTGCGTCCTGAACTTTTTTTAGGGGGAATATGGGGCGACTGGCAGGCAAGTATGACATGTAAATTGAAATTACAGGCTGGTCCTGACAGTGTCACAGCTCATCAGGCGAGGGCTGCTAAAAAGGAATGCGGTACGTAGCTCATTCCCTCTGCTGCCTTGTTTTTGTTTATCTTTTTGTTTTTTCTTTAATCTCATAAAGTATTGCCGTGTAACATGTGCAGCTAAGGCTCAAGTGGTATCGTTGAGGTTAATGTAGCAGCAACGCATGCATGGCCTCCGCTGTGCATCAGGTACAATCTGACACTGTATTAGGTGAAAGCAATAAAACTCATTGGAAGGGTGTCACCGGCAATGACATTTTTCCCCCCCAAGGCCCTGGGGGGGGGGGGGGTGAGGGGGTAATTGGGATTATACACTTATAATAACTATATCTGCGTCTTACGGGTAGGTGTACATTTTATGAACTGATAATATTTGACATCTACATGTATAGGCCCACCTGCAATGTCTCAAACCAGTATGGAATATGTAAACCCCATTAGGAGATACGTAGGCCTATACTTGTACACACAGCAATATGTGAAATTTGTTTTGTTCTATAAGAGGTATTTTGCTTTTGTTTTTTGCAATTGTTCTCTTTTTTAACTCTGTAGTGCTCAGTCACCAAAGACAAAGTTTACATGCTGGTAATTTCACTGACTGTTAACTCCTAAAGGTAACATGTATGTAGACCTATTCATTTCTATAGTGATTATTAAGTTTTAGCAGATCAACTAAACTGCTTTATTTTTTTGTGATATGACTTCATATGAAAAGAGTTAACACTTCCACATCATGAAGATGTTCAATTAATTTGGTTCAGGCATGAAGGTACACAGGCTGGGATATCATAGAAGATAATGAATTTGATTTGTTGATTTTATTAGGGTGTGTATATTTAAAAAAGAAATTGAGGTAGAATCATGATCCTTTAGAAGTGCATTTAAGGTATTTTGGGGGGTTAGTGCAATGGGAAGCATTTTTGTCTTGCTTGGCTTCGTGAAGAAGTGACCTCCAAAATCTAATTGAATGTGATGAGTAGACCATTGCTGTCTGTGGTTGCCCATGGTTACACACAATATGTCTTTGCTACACGTATCCTACTGTAAATTATGCCTTCGGTAAAGGGGTGTTTGCAGTACAGTTGTGTGCATGTGTTGCATTGTAGGTGTATTTGTTTGTGTGCGTGTGTGTGTGTGTGTGTGTGTGTGTACATGTATGTGTGTTTACATGTGATGGATGTGACATACGAGCAAAAATTCACAGTTAGTGAAATTGTGCCATCTTGCTTTCAATAGTGTGTGCTGTTACCAAGGATATGACGCAGTGCACATGTGCCAGTGAAAGTGGTACCGTACATCATCATTTCTGCTTTCAGCGTCCTCTGGTGAATGTGTCGTAAAAGCAGACTGTGAAATTTTACGAGATTTTATTGTAATGCAAGTGCTCTCCTTTTCCTGTTCATACTGATTCACACTTGATACAACACTTGCCGTTGTATGTTGACAGCTCCCTACTGCAGTGAGTAAAAGCATTGTGTGTAGTGCTCTGTTGGTACATGTACAATGTATTCATTAAAAAAAAGGAGGAAAAAAATCAAATCTTCTATTGATTATCATGTGTCCATTCATGAATTTTTGTACAGATAAGCAAAGTGTCTAATGTACGTCTGCATGTGTTATCGACTTTGACCCGTGTGAGTTATAATACACTCCGCAGTCCAAAGTGTTAATAATTAGCGACGGCCTTGCCAGCCTTCCTACGCGAGCAGCCGAGCTCTGTATTGACGGGTGCCAATTCAGAGCATGTGGCCGTGCATACAGAAAGCTTTAAGAGCAAAGTTGCGGATGACTGCATCAGAGAGGGAAATTTGATACCTGAAAGAAAGTGTGTGATGGAGGCACTCACTCTCTCTCTCCCTCAAAATCAAGGGCAGCCATGTGCTTGTGCACATAAAAGGCATGTAATACATCACATACAGTGATGTTTTCAGTGATGCTTTATGATATTGCTGGTGCAAAAATTTGTGGACATACAAATGTCTTGCTGAGAAATTTCTGGCATGACAAAGAAATTAAAGGCATTTGCATGTATGCAAAGCCTGAATTGTAGTGTCTGAAAACTGCTCTTAATAGACACAAAATGGTGTCCCAGATATTGTCTTGTGGCAAAGTGTGTGATAATATTGTCAATAGGGTACATATATCACGCTTGTATGCATGACAGGGAGGCAATAATAGATGCCTCCAATATACAATATACAGGTAAGTTGATATTTGATGTAAATTAGCCTGGTTGATGAGGGAAATACGCGTGACTAAAATTACAAGGGTTACGTGAGTTTTATTAGGTTGGCAGTTGAAGCATTTTCTTCTTGGTGCATATTACACATGTACAACTATTGTCCGTGTGTATTAGCTTTATAGCCTCTATGAACACTAGTGCAGTGGTGGTGATGCTTCATAAAAAGATTGGTTAATATTCTAGCCTTGTAAAACTATTCGCATCACAAAACAGTTCTTATCAAATGTACATTGTAGAAAGTGTAGATCAACCAAGATAGCTATCGCAAATTTGATGTGCTCACTTTCACAGATTCTTATGACCACACAAAACAATATCTTTGGTAAACTTTTTTTTTTTTTTTTTTTAAATGCTGCATTGATATTGGGTTCCTTTGTTTTCACTAGTTTGGATGAAATGTTGCCAATTGCCCTTCAGCAAAAGAAGGTAATGTTCGATACCAGTGCAAATTTTTATGTACTTAGTTAGAATCAGTGAGACATACAGTGTAATAAACAGGTCATTTTCCTTGAAGTCAATGTATACAGCTGTTCCACCATTGCCCAATTTCAACTTCCAAGTGCATCCGTCACTTGTAAACCCACAGGGTGTTCATTCATAGACTGTGTCAAGGAGAAAGTGAAGATGCATACCAGGTGATGTGCTGATGTTCATGGACTTCCATAGTGCACTGGGATAGCAATTAGTTCATCAGGTACATCAGGCTCGGTTAATCAAAGCGCGGGGCAAATCTGCCGTGATGGGCTGCCGTGTTGCTGCATCTGGCGCAGCTCTCCTCGGGCATCCTTGCTGATTATCGAGTGTGCCACTCCCGCTCGCTTTTAATCCGGGCTGCGTTCAATGACTTAACCAGAAGTTGCTTCCATGCCTATGCATGGCTGTACGCTCATCTCGTTTGGAGGATCCTGTCTTTGTATGACTTTGATGGTTGGTCCTTCCTGCACTTGGGGATTTTCTCTCTGCCGACATTAACCCGTTGAGAATGGTTTGATTTTGCTACAACACACATTTCCCATAGACACCTGCCCGAGTGTACTCGGGACTCGTCCTCAACGGGTTGATGGTAGAGGGGGGTCACCAGATATTTTTAGGCTCTCGTAAAGTTTACCTGGTTGTGGTATTTGAGATAGCGAGGACTACTTTTAGTTTTACAAGGAGTATCCATCCATTCAAACATTCAGGCATGGCTGTGAAACTTTAAAAAAAAAGTATGAAAGTAATAGGCCTCTATTAATGTTCTTGACACTTTGTGACAGTATCACAGGAATGTTCATTGTAAAATGGGTCCAGGTCAATTACCCCTTGGGCAATTACCCCGGACCCTTCTCCTGGCCCTAATCCTAATCCTGAACCTAATCCTAACCCTTACCCAAACTCCTAACCTTAAACCTAACCCCAATCCTAATCTTTATACTAACCTTACCACTAACCAGGAGCAGGATTTAGCAAGGGGGGGGGGGGGGGGGGGAGTAATTGCCCTCTGGGGGTAATTGCCCAGATACGTGTAAAATGTGTGCATTGGTGAGGGGGGCTGCTAAACAGAGGGACATATTTTGTATGTTTTGTTTTGCTTCAATTTTCACGAATTTGCGCAATTTCTCTCAAAATGCTTGCTACTGCAGGTGCTCTTTAAACTGAAGTACACTGCTCTTCCCTACCTTGTGGTTTTATGTCGAGCCTCCTTGGCACAGAACATGATGCCATTAGACTTGAGAGAAAAAAACAACAACAAGTGAACAAAACTGAAAGCTTTTCCTCAAAAGTATAATGACTCTCTTCTACTTTCATAGGGGGGAGGTCCAAAGAGCATTAAACCCTGTAATGGTTTTTCATTTCAGCATGCCATTTGTGTTTTTGCTTGATTACTTGGCCCTGTTTCCCTGTTATGATATCCAACTGAACAAAACATTCTTTTTCTTTCTTTTTCTGTGATTCCCCCTGCTGTAGAAGGAAGTAGATCTGAATGACCTGTGTCTGATTCAGTGGGCTTATTACATTTTTTTTTTTTTGGTGGTTAAATAGGCCTAGCTAGCAGATCATTTTATTATGATACAAACCCAGACAAGGGACTATTTAATGAAGCTCATGTAACGACCTAACCCGTATGACAAGTGTTCATTATATCTCGTTTGCTGCAGTCCTGATGGTACTTGTAGGTTCCAGGGTTGAGTCTTTTCCTCTTCGAACAGGTTCAGAAGGAAACGAGAGGCAGTGATGTTTTATGCAGCTGCAAGAGAATAATTTCTTCCCCATGTGAGGTCAAACACTGCAATAGAATAAGTTATATCATGCACGGCAAATGAATACTGGATAAGTCTGCTAGAGTGATAAAAAGGCTAGGGCTAAAACTGCATCTGAAAACTATTAATCACATTCACATGAGTGTAACATTATCTAAGTTGTCTCCCATTTGTGTGTATACCCCCATTGCCCAAATAGAAAAAGAATTTCAGGGTGCAATTTGAAGCAATTTTAGGACATAGTTTGTAGCAGTTTTCAGGGCAAAAGAGAAAGATGAGTGATATGATATTGTCCCCTATCCCCCCAAAAGGAAGAGAAACAAAATAAAAAAGAATAAAGGAAACAAGATGTAAAAGAAAGAGCAGGAAGAAAAAGAAGAGATAGATAACAAAGAGAAGGAAAATCAAAGAGAAGGTAAAAGGGATATTAAAGGAGATTAGAAGAACAGGAAGGAGAAGGAGATTGAAAGGAGGAAGAATCATATTCAAAATAGTTATAAGCTGACAATTGCAAGATGAATCAATGATTTCAACTAAGCAGACTTAACCTTTGATCAGCCAGATATAATGTATTGAGTGTAGTAATGATTCAGCCTGCAGTGTACCTTGTGGCATGTTTACTTTAATTCCCTCATCTGAACCCACTGTGCCCCGAAGTGTCATGCATCTTGATTTGAAATTGCCCAATATCAATATTTCCCCTCCCTGGTGTGTGCCAATGTAAATTCACATTACATTGATAATCTGCACATACCTTTGTCTTCTCTTAAAGGACAAGTTCACCTTCATAAACATAAGGATTGAGAGAATGCAGCAATATAAGTAGAACACGTCAGTGAAAGTTTGAGGAAAATTGGACAATCGATGCAAAAGTTATGAATTTTTAAAATTTTTGTGTTGGAACCGCTGGATGAGGAGACTACTACAGCTTGTGAGTCATATGCGTACAACAGTATAAAGAAAATGTAAAGAAAATTCAACATATTTTCACTTTTTTCGCAAAATAAAAGAGCACTTGACTTGTCTCTTTCTAAAGGCAGGGGGAATAATATTACCCCTAACATATGTCGGTAACGAGTCAAGGGAATATGTACTTTTTTCAAAAGATGGAATTTCCTTATATTGTTGTACGCATGTGACATCTAAGTTATTCATACACTGCAGTAGTTTTCTCATCCAGCGGTTACTGCACAAAAACTTCAAAAATTCATAACTTTTGAACGGATTGTCCGATTTTCCTCAAACTTTTAATGACGTGTTCTCCTAATATTGCTACATTCTCTCAATCCTTATGTTTATGAGGGTGAACTTGTCCTTTAAGGACTGAGCAGTGAGAAAGCATACCATTTTTAGCCATGATGGTTGCATGAAAAGTGCACTAGTTTGAAAATTTAGTCATTCATTTTTAAGCTGATATTTTTAATGATATATTTTTGGGGTATGATTATCATTCATTTTTTATTTGGCAAAGAATGTTTAACCATAGTGTGCTTTGAGTGCCGATTGACACAAAAAATCCCATAGCATTGTATACAGTGTCCAAAGCTCTTGGCAGAAAAAGGGTTGAAGTTCCGAACACTCTGCTCTTGCTACAGTACCTCACAGCACCCAGGGCATCATATTGAACAGGGAACCATTTCTCGGTACTGGAGCAGCTAGGATTATGTATACGATGAAGTTTTAATTACCTCGTAACAGTTGACGAGAGAGGAAATGACCCAAAAAATTGGAGCAAGATGGACGTAATTACACGTGTCTTTTCTCCCAGCCCCATGGGAGAAAGGAGCTGGTGGTGATGATGATGATGATGTTTTTGTTTTATTTTCACTCCTCAGGGCATCTGTTTCCGTATTGTGTTGTAGCTTTCCTTCACTGCCTTTATTTGTAGGACGGTATAGAGAGAGATGTGAATGTATGTATCACATCATTGAATTTCAAATACTGTACAGAGGCCTTTTTTTTTATGAGCTTGTTTTGTCTTTTGATATTAGAGATTGGAACAGATGTGATGGATATTAAATTGCAGGTTGGTTGCACTCCTGGTTCTTGGTAGACCACACTCAGAGAGCATGGAAAAATGGGTTCATGAAATGCCAAACCAATTTGGGAATAATTTCGTCTTGTCAAGAAAGCATGTCCAGTGTTGGGGATTCCATCTGTACTTCTACCATCACAAGGTGTATGATAGGTGGAAAATGTCATGGGGTATTGAGGTTAGTGGTACCCACTCCAACTTACAACATGTGTACACAGCCATATTTCTTGAATGTGTGGCTCAGTAGATTTTAGAATATATTTATAAGATACAAGTTCAATCCGGATGATATAAAGACAGGCAAAAAAGTATGTGCAAAAAAATGACATGACCGTTTTCGTTTTTGTCTCCTTTACCAATACTAGGTGCCCAAGATGCACCATTCTTCATCAGCAACCCCCAGGGTGACACCGTGGTCAACTCCAACCGCAAGACACTCTCCTGCCAGGCCACCGGTACGGCGCCCATCAACTACCGCTGGCAGATCAACGGCACTGCCATCGGCAACGTCGGCACCGACCAGCACACCTATGTCTTCAGCCGCATCTCCAAGGACGATGTGGGCATGTACCGCTGCGTTGCCCAGAACCTGGTCGGCAGTGTGCTGAGCAGGGGGGCTGAAATCCATGTTTCATGTGAGTGGACAGGTGTTTTTCTTCAAACTGTAATATTTCCAACTCTTTCCTTTAAAGATAATAAAAAGTTTTGGTACCTCAAAAATTTCCTTGTCTTAGTTTGTGTTTCAGGTTAAAGTACCTTTCGTATAACTAACACTGTGAGACTTACTCGCCCCAAAGTGCTCTCATGTCTTAGTAATCATGCAAAAAACTGCGACCAGCAGCCCCATATGCATAGCGACCAGCAGTCCCATATGCATAGCGTAATCGGGCTTCGCATTGTAGCATTCAGGATCATGACAGATTTAGTATCGCGAGATAAATGTTACCTTAAAATCCAAAAAATTCTTCAATTTGAAGACTTACCAATTAAGGTGAAGTATTGAAAACAGGCTTCGGGCAACGTTTGGTTCTGCCTATAGTCCCTTTCTGTTCGAATTGATGACTGAATGTGACTCGGCCGAGAGGACCTTGGGAGAGCTACATACACCATGTACACTGAATACTACAGCCAGTGCATGCGAACACATCACATGCGCACAAATTTCAAATCCCATATCAACGGATAAGATGTTTGTGTGCGCATGCGCTGGCCGTAGTAGTCAGTGTATGCATCGGTCCATGGTGTACGTAGCTCTCCCAAGGTCCTCTCGACCGAGTCACATTCAGTCATCAATTCGAAAAGAAAGGGACTATTGGCAGAACCAAACGTTGTTCGAAGCCTGTTTTCAATACTTCAACTTAATTGGTAAGTCTTCAAATCGAAGAAATTTTGGGATTTTAAATTGACATTTACCCGCGATACTAATTCTGTCATGATCCTGAATGTAACAATGCGAAGCCCCATTACGCTTTGCGTATACATGGGGCTGCTGGTCGCAGTTAGCTATGCGTACAATGGGCTGCATGCTACTGGTCGCAGTCAGTGGTTTCGTACAATATTTATCGACGCTGTACGGCGACGGCTCTGGTACGAAACCATTATTGCATGATTACTAAGACATGAGAGCACTTTGGGGCGAGTAATTCTCACAGACAACGTACTTTAACGTTAAACACAAACCAAGACAAGGAAATTCAGGGAAACTTTTGAGGTACCAAAACTTTTTATTATCTTTAACTTGTTAGTTTGTTTTTCAGCGTTATGAATGGGGGGGGGGGGGATGATTGATTAGAAGTACACTGTATTTTGTAAAGTATGCTTGAAATCAACTTAGTATATAGTTCAGTGGAACTTTGTTATGAAAAGACGATGTCAGTATTTTAGAGATCCCATTCCTTTTATATGATTTTGTTTTTCTCTAATAAAACGAACGAGGACATTTCAGTAAACCTATAATAAAGCAGCTTGTTAGAACGAGGTTTCCCTCTATATGAATAGTCTCATTTTTATCTATTTGAGAAATACACAAATAACTAGGGACACATGAAATGAAAAGTCAACAGTGTACACACTTTGCAGCTGATTGACCAATTGACCAAAATTGATAAATGAGCACCATATTTATCAGTGTTTTTAGTAGTAGCATGATGATGAAAATCATGGAAAATCTACTTGGGCTGTGCTGATATAGTTTGTGGAGAAATAAGTGTGTATCCAGCAGCCAGCATTTCTGTTGTTCGTGTGATTTGGTTTTGCTGGTATATTTCATGTCTCAAGAATATAATGGAATTCATGCAAATCAGCATTTTACACAGAATAGAGTTATTTCTTCTCAAAATTTCTGTCTCATTTACTTTAATTCTGGCATTTGTAGTAAGGACTTACAAATCACCTGATACAATTGTATTGTTAAAGCCCTGCATTGCAGTTATCCCGTTCCATACTGAATTCTGAAATCTCCATATAGGCTTAATACACAAGCCACCAGGTTATACAGTATTCATCGCATAATCGGGACAGGTTGGGAGTAGCAAACACGGCCCCTTTAAGCGGGGTGCCCGATTTCGCGATGAGCACTCACCATACACTAACGACATACGACATGTACATGTAGTGCACACACACATGCATACTGACGTACTGTACATGTACATGAATACACAACCACGCTACCCCTCGGCGCGACCCTCTAGCTCTCCCTGCATTCTCGCAATGATGTAGAGCACATGGCTTTGCTTATGTAGGGGAGAAGAATGTCGCGAAAGCATGTGTTTCGCAATGGCATGGATATACACGGCACTTTCGTGGCTATGCATGTACGTGTACTGGATGGACGAAGGTCAAAACACACCAGTCCGAAGCTTGCTTTGTAGGTTCGATGTAAACGACAACTGATAGGGAATCTTTGAAATATTGTTGTGGTATTTTGGTAGATTTTTTGTGTAAAATATCAACAAAATCAAAGATCGCTTGAAGAAAAATTGTCCCGTTTATCAGAGGTCCCTGCCCGATTATCCAGTGATAATAACATGCATTGGAAATGTTTCTGGGAAGCGTATGTCATTTAAGCGAGGTTCCCGATTATCAGATGCCCGATTATGCGATGAATACTGTATTAATATAGCCTTATCATCTCAGTAATATTAAACAAGGTGCATCTTCTATTTTCTGTCATTTTAGATTTTGAAGACTACGGAGGGTCACCACAAACGATCACAGTAACAGCGGGAGAAGCTGCCACCCTGATCTGCCCCACTTATGGTAAGAAATTCCCTCTCCAATCCCTTAAAATGTTTTACGACTCTGGAACACTTTCACACGTATCACATACTTTCACACAATCGTAGCCCCGATGATATACCATGCCATCGCCTTAGCCCGTTGAGGACGGGCTGATTTTGCTACAACATGCATTTCTCATAGACACCTGCCCGAGTATACTGGGGACAAGTCTTCAACGGGTTAAAGGGATGGTATAGTATTGGTTGAGATACGGATTCAGCTTTTAAATTTTTGAGAGATACTTAGAAACCACTACATGAAATGTTAGAGAGCACACACTTTCAAGAGGAATTTGAAGTTTACTTTATGAAAATCTCTTTTGAAATCGGTTAGGTATCCAAAAACAAAGTAAAACAAAGCAATCCAAATAAAATGTGAGTCCCTCCTTGTATTAGGATCACTTTGTGTTAGATACTCAGCCATTTCAAAACCAAATTTCATCAAATAAACTTTGAATTCCTCTTAGAATTACATGCTTCTTCATATTTCATAAGAGTTTTCTCTTTACCTCAAAAACCCATTATGTTATAAACCTGAAGCCCCATTCCAAGTGAAACTATACCAACCCTTTAATGCTATACCAGTGCTCTACCTACAGAATGCTCTGTGGGTAATGTCTAACCACGCACACCAAAATACCAGAGTGCTAATGTTGAAGGCATCATGCCATTACCGCCCTTGTGCTACAGGTGTGGTGATTCCGGATATGCTGAAAGATGCATGTTAAACAGATTAAATAATGCCTGTCCAATACAGAACTCCACTGCATATCCTGGTTTGTTGTTGTTGTTGTTGTTGTTTTCATGGATATATCAGTATTTCAGTGAATTAAGATTTTTTGTTTCTTTTTAGCATGATTTTTTTCTTTGTTTTCAGCATTATGCTGGTAGTAATACTTTCAACTATAGAACACATGGACTTAATCCTGCAATACAGATGTTCAGATTCCCGTTGAGTATAATAGCTGGCATTTAATATTAAAGTGGGTACAAGTGTATCTCATTGGGCTTGAGACTAGTTGGCAACCTGGTGGCGACTTGAGTCTCCCAAGTCACGGGGACGTCTCCTGGATTTTTATTTAGTAACATTTATTTGAATGGATTTTTTGTTTGTTTTGATCGGTTCCCCCCAATTATAGTACGGTCTCAAAAAATATCTGTATGTCATAGTTCCCCTAATCTGATTTATCACGGGACCTGCGGCTTTACAAGCTTGCTTTTATGCAGGCCCCATCATATTTCTCGCATTATGACCATATCTCAACTCTCACCTATACAGACCTAGTGTTTATACCAAGACAAACTTTTGAACGTTCCAGTGCCTTTTCATCAATTTATGTTCATATGATTTTCGTATTTATATACCTTTTTTGGTGCTATATGCGAGAAATATGAAAATAGATTGAAATGAAATGAAATGAAACCTTACATGTACTTTGAGGCATCTCTGAAGCTGTTTAGTTAAATAACGAAATTTTGATATAATGAAAGAAAACTGCCAGTCCCAAGGACTTCGTTATAATGGGAGTCCACTGTACTCTGTATGCCGTTCATTTTGCAGTGTTTTAGTTTTGCCAAATTTCACAAGTCAACCAGTATTCATAAAATCCACAACTCACAAAAATATTGCTTCAGGTAACACACAAATATGTTGTCAATAGTCAAAAAATTTGGAGATAGCTAACTTTTCTCTTGAACAGGGACAAGACTTCTGTCCTTATTCCATCAGTGTGGTCCTCGATTGCGAGTTCAACCACCCATGAAATTGCCTTACAAGTCCCAATTCTTGAATTGATGGTGTTTACAGAATTCTGTGTTTTCCCATTGGAAGACAACAAAGTCATAAAAGTTCTTTATTATAGCTATTACTGTACTTGTGTGTCTATAAACTTGTGCAAGTGTATGCGTGCATGGTGTAAAGAGTGATAACAGTGAACCCCTCATGGAGTCACTGGTAGGGCTATTATGATTTTAGAGTACAGTTATGTATCTATGGTAAATAGAATATGACTGCCTGTTTTGCTTTCTTTTTTTTTGTCATGGGAAAGAATAGACAATAGTTACCCCCAATTTTCAGGCCTTGATTTAATTCACATCTTCCCAGAAACAGAGCTTTTAAAAATCAATGCACAAACATTCACCTTTTGTGCACCATCAGACAGAGAGCAAACAAAAGAGTCTACATGTATCTCTACGTCATTCTTTACGGTCTGCAGGTGCATAAATGTGGTGTGCTCCTGTTTCTGCCAACTTTGTTCCCCAACCCCAAAGGTGTATCTCCACATAAGCAAACACATACTTTTTTATGTGATTCAGATATTTGCGCTTTTGTCTATCTTTCTCTCCCCCCCCCCCCCCCATTCAAAGTAATCAAAGTGTGCATTGAATTTTAGGACTTATGGTTGTTCAGTGTTTGACAATGAAATGATAAAGTGGCCACAACTAGTCAACAGACTCTGTATGTTGTGGATGATGAAGTTTATACATGTAAGGCATACGTATTTGACTAAGGTCTAACATGATAGAGTTGAATAATACTGAAATGGAAGGATGTGAGAGCATTAATACTAGGCAGGTATCAAAATGCTGAAAGAGAGGAGATACATCCACATACACACTCCATATAAAATGTTTAAGATATACTGTATTGTTATACTGTAAAATGAGGAATGTTCGCGTACAACAGTAATTTCGCGAATTTCACGAGAGCCAAGATTCGTGAGATTAAAATGCACGCGAAGGCTCTTGTGTACATACATTGAATGCCAGAGGCACTTCACTAAAATTTCATGCCGTGAAAAAGGCCGTCGGCTCCAATTTGCGGAAATTTCTTGCCGCTAAAATTTCATGTTTTACAGTACCAGACAATTTCTAGTTTGTAATTTCTAGTTCATAGTTAGTCGGCCGTAATTGTGCATATATTGGCATTTAATTTGCAGTGTCAATACAAGTGAGAAATCACAGTGTTATTTACAGAGCTAAAAATACATTGTAGTATTAACTGTCCTAATATGGAGTAGATTCTCAGAATGCCCTTATTGTACACTGATAATGCAATGGCCAATAGTGCTTCGCGATATCATGCACTGAAATGTTGCCATTATATGGAATAACAGTAGTATGCCATGAATTGAGTGTTTCAACCACAAAGATGGTTCCAGTTCACAAGGTACATGTAGCCTGTTGGCATGTAGCCACTCTCTGACCATTACACCCCAGCGTAACATACAGTATCATGAGGAGCAACCACATACAATTTTACACCTTGCTGCTGCACATTACAACTGAAGAAAAGTACATGTTCCAACTTTTGCCATGGTAACGTTTTAAGTATATATTAATTTTTGGAACTGGTTCCCTTTCTTTGTCAAGTCATTGCAAAGCCTTGAGGGCCGAACTTTGCAAAAACACTGCTTTTGCAGTACACAGCACCTGTACAATTTTGAAACAAAAGTTGAGCGATATGTAATAGCTATATAGACAGACTTTAAATACCTATAGGTCAACCAATGGAATTGTCTGCGTGTTAACATGCACATTTTTCAAGTGCCATGCTGTGTAAATATACTGTTTGAAAAATCTGTAAATCAAATGCAAATACAGTTGAACCTCTCGTATCCGGACAAGTCGGGACCGGGGCTCGTCCGGATAAGAGATTTGGCCGGATACGGGAGACTCAATGCTTTATACATGTACATATACATACACATGTACAGTGTACTGATGTAGCCCATTGTAGTACCACAATGTAGTAATGTGTATACTGCAACATTTTCATTGTTACACTCAGTAACAGACCCCAAAATAGAGGTTCGTGTTTCAAGAATGAAATCATTTTCTTTTATAAATTCTTGGGATGATTTACCTAAATAATTATTAAGAAATGTATCAAGTATATCGTCTGTTGAGAATGAGAAGGGCGTTAAGTGGTCTTGAACACTATGGGTTTAGCGGCAACTTAACGCCCTTATCATTCTCAACCGACGATATGTAATTCATGTGCGTTTGTGTAGGAGTTCTCAAGGAGTTGGGAATCTCCCTTTCCTCCCGTAATTATTAAAAAAGATAAAAAAAAAAATTGCGGCGAGATTGCGTCCGGATAATAGAGAGATCCGGATAAAGGGAGGCCGGATAATAGAGGTTCAACTGTAACCTCTTTCTACTCGGCTTTTGGATGTTATTAAAGTGTGTATATGAATATAATAACTGTTTAATGGGGAGTGAATCTCAGGCTGAAAAAAAGGAAGAAAACTCATCAAAGTCAGATGAAGGCAACAAGCTAAAAAAAAAAAGGTCATATAACACGGCAAACAAATGACAGCAGACTTATGGCTCTTTGAAAGTCAAGAAGTCTGCAGACTGAGCCTTGTATTGTTTACTATAAAAATACCACCCTCTTTATATGACTGATGCTGCTGGTATACATAAATCCATACATGTTTATATGAATGTCACTGTTTTTTTTTAAACTTCATATTTAAGAGCTCGCTCTTATTGTGTTACCATTCAGAGGAAAGACAATAGGCAGATAAAGAATTATAGATATACTGGGCTGCGGAATTTCATAGTCTATACCGTATCCAGCACATCCATTTTATGTTTCTCCGAAACTGTGTGCCACATTTGTACTGTGTTTTTGAAATTTGAGCCCAGTTCATCAATGGTTGTTATGAGGAAATTCATTTGTTTTTATTTTATTCAATAATCAATGAATTGCGATTTCTTTTCATAACATGCATGACTTTAAAATCTTTGCCATTACTACGTGCAAACAGTCGCTGCTTGTAGTTACCAAATGTGGGAATAGTTTCAGGAAATAGTCAAACCACTCTTTGTGCAAAGCTGGCAATAGCAATTTTTTTTTTTTTTAACAAATTAACTCTAATTTCATTCACGTTTATCTTTGTGATCTTGTTTGTGAAATGCATGGTCTCCATCACACATTAAAAGATTAAAGTTGCCCCTGAATATACCATAAAAGCTGTTATATTTGTGACAGTTTTATAATTTTGTGAATTTTGCAATTCACTGTTGGGTCTCGAAATTAACAACGGCGAAAAACATTGCCAATGGGCAGGCATTAGGGGACTTGCGAAAGCCTCGCTGTCAAATCACAAACACAACATCTCGCAAATATGTCTGACCTCATTCACA
Organism: Diadema setosum; assembly: GCA_033980235.1. Classification (NCBI taxonomy): domain Eukaryota; kingdom Metazoa; phylum Echinodermata; class Echinoidea; order Diadematoida; family Diadematidae; genus Diadema; species Diadema setosum. The sequence continues at coordinate 7,443,335 of CM067064.1, forward strand.
AAAGTATCTGTATGCAAAAATGACAGCTTTACAGTACGTGATACCAGGTATTCCTAGTGAAATGACAGCTTTACAGTACGTGATACCAGGTATTCCTAGTCAAATGACAGCTTTACAGTACGTGATACCAGGTATTCCTAGTGAAATGACAGCTTTGCAGTACTGATACCAGGTATTCCTAGTCAAATGACAGCTTTACAGTATGTGATACCAGGTATTCCTACTCATACTTTTAGGTGTTACAGTTTAACATTCTTTCCCGGTCACAACTTTCTCACCACTACAGACAGTTACCCCACCCCGACCATCACATGGCAATACAACGGCATCGATATCGTGGAGGGGCAGGAGAACCACCGCTTCACCACGTCAGACCAGCGCCTCGTCATCCTGGCGACCAACGAGTCGGACCAGGGCACTTACACTTGCAAGGCCGTCAACAGCGACTATGGACGGACCCAGATCAGTCCCGCCATCACACTCACTGTTCAAGGTAGAATCCGGGGCTCGTCAACTTGGTGCTTCTTTTCATGCACTAGTTCACACATCTTCTGTAAAGGGCAATTCTACTCTTTGCTCCTGACAACTGACATAAAACCCACGCCCCATAACAAGAAAGTCTCAAAAACAGCAACATCAAAAAAGTCTCAAAAAACAAAAAACGAATGACTGTCCTCTCTATTAATAACAACCAGTGATGGATGATTTGAGTAGCAAAAGTTTCTTCTAAATCTTTCTATGAAGTAGAGGAATTTGATTTGTTTTTCTCACTGGTCATTGATATTGATCACGATAACATATCCGATGATAACAATAATGATACATTTATTAAGCGCGAAAAGCACATGCTTCTCTATGCGCTGTACAATTCAGGTACAACATACAAACAGATGACTAACAATTATAACAATCAACATACAAATGTAATAGATACAATAATTAACAAAAGGGGTAATGAATGTTTATCTTGATCAAGGGAGACAGAAAAGGTGTGTTTTGAGACTGGATTTGAAATTTGCAATATTGGGTACACATCAAATGTTTTATGAGAGATTGTTCCAAAGGTTAGGTTAAATATTTAGGATTAGGACAAATAAAATACTGATATCAGCACCTATTATATGATTAAAATCAAGTTGAACAAGGGGTTGGCTTTTAAGTTCTAGACAGTAGCATCAAATTTGAAAAAGGTGCTTTGAGGTTGTCATACCAGTATGACAGATTCTTCTGAGGCCTTTCTAGCAGATTTGATATAAAAAAGTGAAAAAATAAAACCAACAACAACAAAGCAACCCCCCCCCCAAAAAAAAACAACAACAAAAAACACACAAACAGACTACAAGTAAATTGCAAACACTGTATCCATCTTGGCAATCCAATCACAGGGATTGCCAATTTGGCAGTGATCACTGATTAATTTTTTCTCCCCTTTTCTCTTTCTTTTCCCCCTCCAGGTACCTTTCCCACTGCTCCGTTCGTTCAACCCTCACTGGTTATTCCCCCAAAGGACACGGTGGTAACGCCGGGACAGACTTTCGTCGAGATGGAGTGCATCGTGAATGCAGTGTGAGTTGCCCGCATCTCTGTCATTCAAGGACTGTAGTACAAAAAACCATAACGAGAGATTTCATTGTGTCAGTTGGGTGGCTTAAAGGAAGTGGTCAGACCAAGCTTTCCCACTACGTGAACAAGATCCCTTCATTCTCTTCTTAATCAGATTAAATGTTATATGTGTGTGATTTTTGTCTTTGATATGAATAGTGTAAGTTTGTTTTGTTTGTTTCTCCTCCAAATGTCATCAGTGATGCACAGAAAATCAAAGAAAAACATATATTTTAGGGGGTATTCGTGGTGATTTGCAGTATAATGATTTGTGACCCACTACAACAAAAGGATCCTAAAGTCGCTGATGGCTGAGCCGAGAAAATCGAGTTTGAAGTCACATCATCAAAATTGGTCAAAACAACCGGATTTCTGTTTTTGACATAATTTTGTAGTCTAAGGTTTTTATTATCATCTGCCGAAATTTCGAAGCTAAATGATCACAGGAAAGGCAAGAAATCAGCATTTTTCTGGGCCATGGTTTTCCGACTGTCAACATAACAGAAACGTGTCCGATGATTTGGATTTAGCACTGCAGCGAGACTCCGCCCCTAGCAACGAGGGGGTGATCTTATTGGTCAGTGCATGGTATCTTGATAACTGATTGGTCGTGCGTAGACCGCTGGCACTAAGCTTGAATGAACATCGCGGAGGTCGCTAAGAGCTTACCTTCTATTGTCAAGCGGTGAAACTGTCTCGCCTCTCCCTGATCATGATAGCGTCGGAAGGAAAACTTTGAAGGCGGTTTTCTCGGAATTCTGATTTCCTCAACCACTTGACATGCGCTAATAAAATAATCGATATCTCTGCAACCGAGTACATTTATGAGTTGTGCTATGTATCAAATTAAAGTAGAAGAGTAAGGGAATAATATCATGCCATTTTCAGAAAATTGTCCTCCCCGACTTTCGGATCCTTTTGTTGTAGCGGGTCACATTTTTAGTAGGTAATGCATCTATAGACAAACTTGCAGTTTGAATAGACATAATGGCCCGAATTCACGAAGGTGGTACAAATGAAACCATGGTTTAAACCATGGACAAAAACCATGGAGCGCCAAGTGTCGCATGGATTATTTCGTTACAAAATCAGTCATTTCGTCGATGAAATGATTATTTTGTAACGAAATAACAAAATTTTGTAACTAAATGAACATTTCGTCCACGGAATGATAATTTCGTTAACGAAACGGTCATTTTGTCGACGAAATGACCCATTTCGTAACGAAATATTCCATGCGACACTTGGCGTTCCATGGTTTTTGTCCATGGTTTAAACCATGGTTTCATTTGTACCACCTTTGTGAATTCGGGCCAATATGTCTTATGTCTTGTTTTCTTATTTCAACATATTGTATGAAATAAAATGGATTACATTTGGATACTATAGCACTCACGGAGTAACTGAAAGTAACATTGCTCTCCGACTGATTTAAGGGAGTGATTGGGCGATTCATTCTTATGATGTATTTCCTGTAGCATTCCTGAAGCTGATCATGTACAAGACCTCTTGGAGTTACATTCCTTCCTGTTCTAACACTCACTTTCATATATTTTGATAGCTGAATGTTCAAGTAATGTGAGTTGTAAAGACTACAGCATTAACAAGCAATCAATATAATGAGAGAGTTTTCCTTTCAGGGAATGTACTTATGATACCTCTTAACTTGATTTCCCTAAAAGTAAATTCTTGCCTGCAGTGGGGCATCTTCTGTCTAAAGTTACAGTGGTAATTCTTTTTTAATCAGAATATATAATTATATGTATGTTTTGATTTTCATGTTGGTCTCTCAAGGCCTTTGGCAGCTATCCAGGTCACGTGGTACAAGGATGGCGCCATGCGGCAGCAGGGGTCAAACCCCGTCTACGCCATCTTCAACCCAACAGAGATGGATGCGGGCTCGTACCGGTGCGACGTCCAGCTTCTTGGGTCCAGCTTCGATTCCATCTCAGCCACTGCTGATCTCACCTACTACAGTAAGTCATACTAACTTTATGGAATTTTTAGTCATAATTTGTTCATGTCCTTTTTCTTCCTCCTTTTTTTTTCTTCTTTTGCACCATCTTGTATGTGTGTATGTGTATTGTCTTTTTTCGCAAATTTAGTTATGATGTTTTGGAGAAAAATAAACAAACAGAAGTCCTGTATGTATGTCCAGATTTGCTACAACAGGATCCTTGTTTTGTTTGTTTTGTATTTGAGAAGCTGATGAGGCGACCGGTTCACAAGAAAGCCTCAGACTGTCTCACCTTTATTGAATTAAGCATTTTTTTCCCCTCACGTGTGCACTTAACAGCAAACTCTGAGAGTGCCTGTCTGTATTAGCTTCATCAAGGGATGCATCACATGGTCATTCCACTTTTGAATCAAAAGCACAAGAGTAGACACCCCCTTCCATTTTTTCTTTTCTGTTCCCATCCCTGATGACAAGAGGGAGTAGATGCAACTTTGATATTCGTGTTTACTTGTGGCCGAGGTGGTGTTTTTGCCGTCATGTTGCTGGCTGTCATGACACAGCTGTGCTTACCTCCTCTCCCTCCTGGAAATTGGATGCTTGGGTGATGAATTTGCGAGCCGGCAATCGGAAATGCTTGAGAAAATAAAGAGACCGTGCCACCCCGGGAGAACAGACTGTTAAAAGTTGATACCGCAATTTGAAAAACGTTGCCAAACATCCCGTCTTCACCGAGCCTTCTGCCTGCTTTTGCTGTGGGAGCAGCGTGTAGAGGTGAGAAGGAAATCTGTTGAGAGAGCGCAAATGTGCGATGTGGCAGGCCTCGCTTGGCAAGCTGCCATGTGTTGGAGGATAATCACTTGAGAAGTCGGGGTGTCTGGTAGCATATCTGACTCCTTATGACTTCCCTGCCAGTGAAGGAACACCTCTCAATTTCCCCGCAAAGTAGAACAGGGAGTAAAAGACTTTCAGAAAAAAAATACTAATATGTTTTTTTAATCAATCAAATCAAAGAGGAAAAGTGGAGTGAAATACTATCAGAGAAAATATGTATTTTTTTCAAATCAATCAAATCAAAAGAGGAAAAGTGGAAAAAACAAAAGCAGAAGAAAAAAATGTAATTGAAGACTAAAATAAAATGCAAATGTGTTTGACTGAAGACACAGGCTAGTCAGTTTTCTACAGCAGTGCAAGACGTCAATCACTCTTTTTTTTCACTTTCTAGATATACTGTAAAGTTATGCCACATGAGTTTACTAGATTTAAACCCATAAAAGTGGCATTCTTTACTGCAGTGACTCAGTAAAATATCATGGTACTGCCAACTTCAAATTTGAGTCTTCTTTCAGTCAAACTGATAACTAGTGCAACTGTATAAATTAGAAGGACATGAAGCACAAGAGAGTCAGAAGCTTGTGAGAAAGGAAAAATCCCCCAGTCCTTGAAGTTGCAGATAAGAAGTGTGTATGATGCTAAGAACACATCGAGCCATAAAAGCTGCTTTAGATAACTTTTCCAGTAATTTTGAACTCTACACTCACTATTTTAGACATTGAAGCTACCTTGTGTGCAAATTAAAAACCTGAAGTTGTAGGAAGAAAACATGAGAGCTGTCTTCAAGTTGATATGTTAGTTACATCAAAATGTGATGTAGAGAAAGAAGTGTGCAAACTTCATGAATGCTTGATCCTCCTAGACTTTCTCTGTCACACACACACACACACACACGTATGCCACACACGTGCAGGAGGATGACATATTCTGCTCAGCATAGATTACATAGTGCTAATGATGCCTGTCACACAGTCCAAGCCAAACACTTGACAGGCAGTACCAATGAATGTGAGTGGCCCACGGGATCTAAAGAGACCAAATGGCTGCATCTCTTACCGCATGGTTTTGTGTGGTCATGTGTGTGGCCATTTCTTATTTGTCTGTGTGCATATGTGGGTATGTGTGAGTTTAGGGACGTACTGAATAAGTTCATCAAAAGTGGAACATATGTGTATTCACCTGTTCTGTTTCATTATATTTGATGAATATCCACACCAATACTGTTTATTGGAAACATTTTGAATTAAATAACAAACTCTTCACTAATCTGTGATACAATCATTTTAATATGAAATCATAAAAAGGCAATCACATGAATTTTACCAGGATACTATGAGAAAAAAGAGAGTGATCTATTATGATATAGCAATTTTGCAGTACAAACTTCAAGTATGCAGTGTATTTAACGTAGGCACGGATATTATAGTAAAACATTTCATGCATATAGCACAAATCAGATTATATAGAAAGAGGATACAAACTCATTCAGCAAGACAAAGATTAGGAAAGAATAAATTCCCAGCTCTAAACTGAACAGAATGCTGATAGGCTGAGTTAGAGATTGAGATGTCTTGTGTAATAGATATCACAAATTACAGCAATAAATATCCATTCCAGTGACGTAAGTGCATGGAAAAAAAAAGTAAAAAAAGAGAGAAAGAGTTGTAAAAATAGATGGGAGGAAAAAGTAAATCAGATATAGTCTTGAATGAGGCTTTTGAAGACACCGGGAAGAACAAATGTGAACATAACTCTTTTGATGCGGTGCAGGCTTTTCAAATTGTATATTCCCATTTCAAACAAATGACTCACAAATTAACACGGCCCCAAATGTGAGGGAAGGAAAATCTGGCAAAGGCTGTTTATTTGCAGAGGCGGGTCACATGTCCTCTACCGTTCCACACCAGACAGCTAGTTTATGCAACGGATACGACTGTGTATACTGCCCTCCCCATTTACGAGATTGAATCACGGCAGAAGTCTTGTGGCCCCTTCTTTTCCAGAGCCGCCAACCCCAGAAATAAATTGATGGGACTACAGCAGAGTCACCCCCGAATGACACACCTTGGCATTATCACTTTTCATTTGATCGCTTTCAGTTCGGGGCTCTTTCAGCTGCTCGCTTTCAACGAATGAGTTTATACTCTGCAGGTCTGTCAGACTGGTGATAATTGTTCATCCCGATGTAAATGGTACGAGAAGTTCGTGATGCCATCTCAATGTTTACGCGAACTCTCATCTTGCACGGCATAGAAGGTCGGAGAGAATTACATCTGTTTATGCTCGAGAAAGTTCCTGATAATGGACAAATATTAAATGCAAAAAAACACAGAGAACTTACAACAGAGCTGTATTAAGGTACATACGAGGATGAGATCACACTAATAGGTTAGAGAAGATTTTATCACACATACATGGCATAAAAGGGGGTTGTCTTTCCAGAGTATATGTGACCCGCTACAACAAAAAGATCCTAAAGTCGCTGACGGCTGAGCTGAGAAAATCGAGGTTGACGTCACAGCATCAAAATTGGTGAAATCAATCGGATTTCTGTTTTTGGCATAATTTTGTAGTCCTATGTTTTGTCTATCATCTGCGGAAATTTCGAAGCTATATGATCAAAGGAAAGGCAAGAAATCAGCGTTTTTCTGGGCCATGATTTTCTGACTTTATAACGTAACAGGAACGTGTCCGAAGATTTGGATTGAACGCCGCAGTTAGACTCCGCCCCTAGCAACGAGGGAGTGATCTTATTGGTCAGTGCGTGGCATCCTGATTACTGATTTGGTCATGCGTAGACCACTAGCGCTAAGCTTGAATGAACATTGCGGAGGTCGCTAGGAGCATACCATCTATTGTCAAGCGGTGAAAACTGTCTCGCCTCCCCTTGATCATGATAGTGTTGGAAGGAAACTTTGAAGGCGTTTTTCTCGAAACTCTTGATTTCCACAACCACTTGACATGCGCTATAAAAATCATTGATATCTCCGTAACCAAGTACTTTTATGAGTTGTGCTATATATGAAATTAGAGAAGAAGAGTAAGGGAATAATGTCACGCCATTTTCAGAAAATTGTCCTCCCCGACTTTCGGATCCTTTTGTTGTAGCGGGTCACATATGTTCTCATCAGCTAAAATCCCAACCTACACTCAGAAATGTAGAAAAGCCTCTTTATTGATGTCAGAGGTTTGATATGAGATCTTTGCAGTAGAAATTAGCAATATTACCTTCAAAAGTGACTGAAAAGTATGTGTAGGGTATTCAAAAATAATATGAGGAAATACTTGTGTTTCTTAGTTGAGGTGTTTCTTAGTTTTAGGGAAATGTGACTAATTGCCAGTGATGCCAGCAAATAGGCAGAATTGTCCACAGTTTTTCAAATGTCAGTCACTATGTCTATATGCTGGTGATATGTTCATTGGAGATCGCATTTTATACCGTCTTTCAGAGGCACTTCCAGTGAGCTTATGTTTTAGAGAAGTCCTTCTACAAAAACCAAGTATTCTGTTGATACAGAGATTATGTGCGTCCGTTACAAAGTAAACAACCAGCAGTTACCGTGCCGTGTAGTTTTGACTTGATCCGTGTTTCCACACACTATAGGGAGGTTGCATGATAAAAGACTGAAATAACGCGGCAGACTTTACGGAGACTTTATGTAAAAAGAAAAGCAAGGAGACAGATACAGACACAGGCATCCACGATATCCAGATATCGTGAGAAACCAGATAAAATTAGGTGATGGTCATGGTCTTTTGACAGATCTGTTTTTCCCCTCATTCTCCAAAGTTCTGTTCTTTTGCAAAAGACTTCAATGCTCACACAGATAATCTCGAGGAGATGCTTCCATTTTTTTTTATAAGCATCCCAAGAACAGGGAAGTCTTCTGACGATGCATTTTTTTAAGCATATATTTCATGTTTTGAACGTCTGTGTTGCATTCATCCAAACACCTACGGGGAACAGAGGATCATCTTTCTCCTGGGACAGGTGGTAGCTTTGTGAAGATGATTTTGAGGGTTAAGAAAGCATGATGAAGGCAGCGATGCTATGCCAGCCATCACGCTTTGGGTGTATCACAAGACAGCAGAACCCGATGAGGAAAGAAGCAGTGGGGTGGCCACGCACCGAGATATTAGATTTCAGATAACCCAGACTCAGATGTATTTATTAATTGTGCAGCATGGGGCATCAGGTGGAGCAAACGAAAACATCCCACGGAACAAGACAGAAAGATGATAGTGTTTACGATTCCGTGCTGGTGGAACATTCCAGGAACTATAAAAAACCGGGTCGGTCAATGAGAGCTCCCCGATCATCTTACCTTCCACTAACAGGCTGTGCCAGAAACATTTTATAGACTGAGTTTTAATAGCACCAGTGGCTGTGAGGACACGATGATGAGTTCTCCAAAGTTCATTTTTCTCTTGAGCGGCTCTTCACTCCTCCTCACCTTTCTCCCAGCTCCCCCCCCCCCCACCCCCTCAGTCCCACCACTATTTCCCATTCACTGGCATGTTAATTCATTTAACCCAATTCACACAGAATCAAGCATTAAATCACCTCCCTGGTTTACACAAGTACAATGATCAGTACAGACTTTATGTGCACCTGATGGGATGCTTGATATGCTAAGCTAATTGATATGCTAAACTACTGTATGTATACTCTGAATACTTGTTCACTCTTAGTCTTATTGCTTCTAGTCAGTTGCTTTGGTTTTACCCTCCCCTTCCCCCCCCCAAAAAAAAAAAAAAGATATGTAGAATGACTTCTTCTTGGATGTCAATTCCTGTCTATGGCAGCAATTATTCATAGACATGAATGGTGTGGAATGTTCCAATAATTGTAAATATGTATAGGTTTGCTGTTGATATCTTTGGAAAAAGAAATGACTATTGGTATGTTCTAATGTGACTCCATCCACCCAAGAGTGAAATTATAGATAATCAGCAAGGGGGAATTTGTTTAAACCCTGCAAATTTGTCTTAACCCTGCATCTTTTTATAGAAAGTTTAATTTGATAATTCATTAATTCTGAGAGTGGGATGTTGTCCAAATAGAGCTAATGTATCTTTCTGTGTATCACTCATTGTACAGGGAGAGCAGTTTGTGTAGGATGACCCACAGGTAAAGCTGTTCATTGAATATTGCAAACAGGTGACAATTCATGAATAGCCATCAGAGAGTACAAATCTTTGTTCAAATGAGATCCAAAGGGATTTTCCAGGAGACAGGAAGATACCCCTCCCCCCCCAAAAAAAAAACAACACACACAACAACTAAAAAATAAATGTTCATCTAACATGATAACATCATTAATTGTCTTAGCAATAGGAAAAGTGTAGTGTTCCTTAGTACATGTTAAATGGGGTCTGGGGCAACTACCCCCTGGGCAATTACCCCAGACCCTTCCCCTAACCTTAGCCCTAATAACCCTAATCCTAATCCTGAACCTAATCTAAACCCTAGCTCAAACTCTAACCCTAAACCTAACCCTAATCTTTACTCTAACTTTCCTTTATCACTAACAAGTATTAAGGGGGGGGGGGGGGGGGAGGTAATTGTCCTCGTGGGTATGAAATTGCCCTGATAGATTAACTGTTCTGATTTGAGCAAAAGCCTTCATGCCGTTTTTTTTTTCCCTCAGCCAAAGAAAGTAATACTGAGGGAGGACAGTGAGATGTGTACGTCATTCCAAAGGGATTCTGAACCCAAATGTTTCCAACAAACTTTGTATCACCAAGGATGGTACAGCATAAGGTTAGGGTGAGCCTTTGATGATGTCACTGCTCACTTGTAGACGCCCCGCAAACCCACCCGGCAATAAAAGTGCGGTGGCTCTGTTTTGCGCATCAAAATTTTGATGAGCAAACTTTTGCAGTCTGTGGAGCGAGCGGGAGCATAAATATGTTTTCGGCCCCCGACATGCAGAGGCAAGGGCCCCTGAGATATGGAATGTACAGATGGTAGAATCGACTGGCAGTGATAATGCTTGTGACAGGCCATTTTTGCTCATGTGCAATATCTGTGAATTTGGAATTTGGGGATTTTTATTTTTTTTTTTGCAAGATACCATAGCTGACAACTTTTTTTTTTTTTTTTTTTCTCGACATGTTGAACATGGTATAATCAGCAATAACAGCTATGGGAGATCTTGTCAACAAGTTTATGGGACTTCACACATGGTTTTTTGCATACAAGAATTCTGTTTTTGAAATGCCGAATACCATGTTCTTAAATTACTATAAACCACAGGATTTTTCCTTTGTGTGCATGTGTGTGTTTGTGAGTAATGCACCTAGATGTAATTGCAAGTTTTCAAGTGTCTTGAGGAATATATTTTTCCTATGTGTAGGCCTGCTCATGTTTTCTTTAAAGAGTCAAATTTCAGTTTTTGTTGCTATATTGCATTGCGAGTTTTGCTGAATTTGTTCATTCATTATTGTGGTCATGTGGTAAAACAAGCGCTGAAACATTTTTTTTGTCACATGCAGGAGTTAACATTTGCATTTTTGTTTTTTTTTTTGCTCCCTATTTCATGCACAGTTCACAAATGCAAATGAATGCTTGCAAACACTAAAGCTTATTTGCTTTGCACCTTTTTTGCATATTTTTTTTTTTCATTTGCTTTGCAATAGATGTCAATGTTGTTATGCAATGCATGTGTAATGTGCTGGTAGTAAATAACTATTGTGTTACAAGAACATGTCATGGATTATTCCTGTTTGCACCATGCATATTCCATGTGCTGCATATTATATTAATTGCATATTCATATCTTTGTTTCATTTTTTTTGCTTGCTTGTAGCCCCAGGTTGGTGACTGCATTTGCTTGCCTCAAGCTTGGATTGGTGCTTTCAAAATCAAAGAAAGAAAATGAACCCCATCCTTTTGATTTGTGTGCTCTGCCTGTCTTGTAGTATAAAATGGAATGCACAGTTTGCTGTGATGTGCTTCTGAAGTTGTTGTTTTTTCTTTGAATTACCATGTTTTCTGTGTTCTCATTCTTCAAGTGCTGTGACTGTTCTTTCTTCAGTAGTTGCATGCAGTGTGCTACAGTGTAGGTCTAAAAGGGTCTGCGCATAGAATGCTACGTGTACATAACAATGCCACATAAATACATGTACCGGTATGTGTTAAATTTCATCCAGGACCTGGATCTCAAAATTTAAGGATATTATTTGTTTTGATAGAATTTTTGAAAAACAACTTCTGCTATATTTCTTATTCTTTTTTTATACTGTTAGGTGCTTTGGATAATGTGTACTTGTCTCATGTGAGAGTACACTCCCAGGGTTGTTGTGAATCTTTATAGAATAGTGACAGATTGAGTTGTTCAAGTCATAAGGTTCAGACAATGTTTCTAATATTACTGATTAATTTGAAGTTGTAAACTTCAATGGTTAGCGTGTAGTTTACGACTGTGTTGACGGACTTGAAGGTTAGCAACCTTAAAGATAGGTGTATTATTAGAACCACAAGACATCTTCGGGTAAAATGCTGTGGAGGGGAGGGGGTTCCCACTCATACTTTTAGCATCATGTGGACATGACAATCAACAAACGCAAACTCGTGATATGTTTTTTAATTTTAAAGTGGGACTCTCTCGAAAGTTTAATCATAAAGATTAGGTTTCGTGTGGACATGCGTCATTGTTTAAAACTTGGAGTTAATCTTAAAGATTAAAAACATCATGTGAACGTAACGAAAGTATGAAATAAATGTGTAATCTAAAAACGAAAACAAAACATTGAGCACATGATCAAAAGAATCCTTAATGTTGAAGCATCTTCTACCTTAAAAATAGTAAAGAAGAAATCATAGTTTCCCTTTATGGGAGAAGTCGGAAGGATCTAGGTGTTTCAGTTTTATGCTCTGACTCAGGGAACATTTCTTGTGAAGTCTGTTCATAATATGGTTTTAATAGCACACCACTCATATTGATAGCCCTATTGAATACGAAACTGCGCATCACCAATACCACTTATGAAGTGATTGAGTGTCATTAAATACACTTACCATCTCTTCCTACTTACTCCTACGCACCTGTAAGGAAAGCCAAGTGTTGTTCGGGAGTGGGATGCGTTTTGCTTTATTTGCTGTGCACGGACTCTTAACTCTCTTGTTCCAGAGAGCTGCAATTATAGTTATTCGGTCCTGAATTCCTTTGATTGATTTTCTTTTTTCTTTGTGTCAGCCTGTGCTATTGTTTAGCTCCTTCTGGCATTTTGCGCATGATTGACAGCATGATTTATTAATTGAGTCCGTCTTTCCCCACATTCTGCCTCACTCTCTTTCTCTTTCCAATTTCATTACGACATTTCCAGTGAAAGTCTTCTTCACGTTTAGAATGTGCACTGTTTAATAGAGATTTGTGTTTAATAGTGGGTCTCACGAGGCCTTTTGTTTCAATAGTGTGTGCGGTGTGTTTACTTCTAGAGACTGATAGTTTCCGACCCCCAGGGTCGAACAACTTCCCCTCTCCGGCTCTCGCCTACTTCCGCTGCTCTCTCTCTCTCTCTCATCTGTATTTGGTTTCTAATAATCATTTCTGGAGTGGTGTCATAGATTCAGGTATCGGTGGGCTTCAATTAGCACTTACGGTCTTTTCTTTTTCATTCTTTTGTCTTTCCCTTTCGTGATGTTGTAAATATGTTTCTAACAACGTTATTAATAGGCGTGGGTGTTTCGGTGTGACGTGGACGCATGTGAATTGGGGATTGGTTGCCAGGAAGAAAAATTTTCGTCAATGCCAGCTCATTCACCGAAGATTGTCACACGTAATGAGAAAAATTGTGAATTCAACATGTCAGGATATAGTGTAGCAATAGTTTGTTTGTGTGTGTGTGTGTCTTTCTGTCACTGTTAAAGTAGACATTTTTAGCATGAGTAATCTTATGCACTCAGCAGGTAAGGTTAATTTTGTGTGTTTTCTGTTTGATTTCAGGAATCAAAGGTAGAAAATTATGTAATATAACAAGCAAAACATATGCTCATTTTTATTTTTGCGCTATTGTCACATTGTGTGAAATGGTGCAAAAATTTCCACTTCTACAGATTATGTGTTTCATATTATCAGTGTCTTCTTTCCATTTGTACATAGTCATTATAAAGCATTGTTTGTTGTTTTTTTCTTGATGGAACAGGTTATATCTTGATGATTGTGCATGTGTGTTTGCGAGGTTTCTTAGCTTTCTGATTTGTGTCTCATCACTGTAGTTAGATGGTTCTTAATAGACAGTGCAACAGTAGAGAAAAACTTTGTCAGGGTGCTACAAAGCCACAATCCTACTTGTCCAGGCAAGTACATCTCACTGCTGGACAAGTGATATAATTTGATTCACATATGTCCAGCAATTAATTATGTCATATCGCAAAAACAACATCTCGCAAAAATGTCTTTGACCTCCTCGGTCACGAAAATATCTGTATGCCAAATTAACAGCTTTTACAGTATTACACACACATACACTGTGTCTCTGTAAACATAGCAATCTTCAGTTCAGGCGATGTCTAACCCATGAAAGGTATTTCAGTTTTGCCAGTTGTCATCTGTGAATTTATGTAGGGATTTAAAGAGAGAGAGATAGAGATAGAGAGAAAGAAAGAAAAAAAGGAAGAAATACTGTAAAACTGGATATATTCGCGGCATGAATTTTTGGCGAATTGGAGCCAACGGCCTTTTTTGCGGCATGAAATTTTCGCGAACTGCCACTGGCATTCAATGCATATAGTGTAGACGAGAATTTTTGTGTGCATTTTATATTCGCGAATCTTGGCGCTCGCGAAATTAAAATGCATGCGAAAATTCCTCGTTTTACAGTAGATGGCGGTGGGTGGTGGGGGTGGTGGGGGTGGGGGGTAGGCAGGAGAGCGAGAAAGGAGGTGGACTGTTCAAAGAGAAGGCGGTTTATGACAACATTGTGATATCAGAGTAATGACTTTAGTATAGAGTAACATGACTCAGAAACCAGTTTTTGCACCATGCATCACAATAGCACTGTCTTTAAAGGACAAGTCCACCTTCATATACATATGGATTGAGTGAATGCAACAATATAAGTAGAACACACCAGTGAAAGTTTGGGGAAAATCCGACAATCCGTTCAGAAGTTATGAATTTTTAAAGCATCTGTGCAATCACTGCTGAATGAGGAGACTACTACAGTGTATGATGTCACATGCGTACAACGGTATAAGGAAAATAAAAAGAGAATTTCACAAAACTTTGTTTTTTTGAATAACATGCACATTTCTTTGAGTCGTTACTGACATCTGTTAAGGGAAATATTATTTCCCTTACCTTCTGAAAGAGAGAAGTCGAGTGTTCTTTTGTTATGTGAGAAAAGTGAAAATATGTTGAATTTTCTTTATACTTTCTTTATATCGTTGTACTCATGTGACATCACAAGCTATAGTAGTCTTCTCATCCAGTCGTGACTGAGCAGAAACTTCAAAAATTTATAACTTTTGAACGGATTGTCCGATTTTCCTCAAACACTCAGTGATGTGCTCTACTAATATTGCTGCATTCGCTCAACCCACATGTCTATGAAGGTGAATTTGTCCTTTAAGTGAAGAATGTTATATGTAATTAGCAGTTTGGATACTATGTAGGCCTACATTTGGCCAGGGATTTTTTTTTGTTATCAATTTTTGAAGGATGAACTTGCCACTTGTTATTCCCTATTTCAAATCCTTTTCTTCTTGAAAACATGAATTATCATGTTGGTTTCGGTTTTCTCTGTCAATAAGAAATTTGCAAGGGTAGTCTCACGTGAAGTTGGAGTAAAGGAAGTAATTATACTGAGGTTGATCAATGGTTTATGAATGGAATTGCACTAATTGAACGGAACATGCAGTTTTTAAAGAAATTGATCTATTTTTTTTTTTAAGCAAAACCATGACAGATTTTATGAGAACACCTTTGATATATAACAGTAATGATAAAGGCTGGTATCCAGCAAGAAAAAAAAAAAGAGAGAAGATTTGTTTCCACAAAAATAGATTTGATTTATTAAAATTACAAATAATCGTGTGAAAGTTTTCATCCGTGTGAAATCCTCTGGAATAAAAACAAACAAAAACAAGCTGCTGGCTTGAAAATCTGAAGGCATCCCTCGTGTGGATGACTCCCAAAGTCCGGGTTATCTTCCCTGAATTATATTCGTCATCATTATACCCATGGTATCTATCAAAGAGTAGCAGTAGATCTAAGGATGTGCCTCCATTATCGGGTATCTTCTGCCAGCCGCAGCCCAGAGAATCTAATCAACGTCGTGCGCATATTGCCCCTGGCATCCCAATATCTTTCCACCACCGTCAAGCGGAGGTTTCTCACTGCCATGAGAGATTTTCAGTCTTACCAGAGAACTTGTTCCACGAACATGTTTCTGAATTCTGTCAGAGTTACAGAGTGTTCAGACAATGGAGGGGAATTTCTTCGCTGACTGCTAACTGCTGACATGATCCCATTCAACAGCTGTATCAAAAACTCCATGGCCTGTATGTAATCAAACACACTCCTTCCTCTATCGTATACATTATGAAAGAATACAACATGCCGTGCCTTCATGAACACACACCTTTAATGATAGCAGGATGTTAAAGGGAAGATAAACCCCAAGAACAATATGGATTGAGTGAAAGCAGCAACATTAGTAGAACACATCAGTGAAAGTTTGAAGAAAATCGGACAATCGATGCAAAAGTTATGAATTTTTAAAGTTTTGGTGTTGGAACCGCTGGATGAGGAGACTACTAGAGGTTATGACGTATGAGTGGACAACAATACCAAGAAAATATAAAGAAAATACTACAAAAATCCATTTTTCATGAAAATTACAAATTCCACCAACTTGATATTGACATATGTTAAAGGTCCAGTTTACCTTTGGGAGCAGTGATTTCAAAAATGTTCCAGATATCACATTTGATGCACATGTGTAGGTCTGTTGTATCATAAAACATCCTACCATATGAAATATTTGCAATAAAACCTAAAATATAAGGAGATATCAGGGTTTTTCTCAATAAACCGTAACTGTATACGGTTTAGTCTGGAAACATTTTTATTATAACTATTGTTTACATTTTGTGTATTTAACAACACTTAACATCGATTATACGGATTCAAATTTTGACAGT
The DNA here is from genome assembly GCA_033980235.1 of Diadema setosum. NCBI lineage: Eukaryota > Metazoa > Echinodermata > Echinoidea > Diadematoida > Diadematidae > Diadema > Diadema setosum. Next base: position 7,459,876 of record CM067064.1, read on the forward strand.
GGTTGTTTCTATCCCTAACTCACATTTTAGAACTATTTTAAAGCACTAATGCTTTCATCTGCAAATGGTAAATTATGCCTTTAAGGGTAGCAATTATTCCTCCTGCTTTCTGAAAGCAGTTGGTCCACTGCTCTTTCATAATTCTAGAAAAGTGAATTTTTGTTGAATTTCCTTTATATTTTCTTTGTATTGTTGTCCACTCATACGTCATATCCTCTAGTAGTCTCCTCATCCAGCGGTTCCAACACCAAAACTTTAAAAATTCATAACTTTTGCATCGATTGTCCGATTTTCCTCAAACTTTCACTGATGTGTTCTACTAATGTTGCTGCTTTCACTCAATCCACATTGCTCTTTGGGTTTACCTTCCCTTTAAGGTGAGTTCTGCCTTCTCGATCATGGTTATGACACCAAGTCATTCACATCTACAGTTTTACAAATACACCCTGAATTATGATTGGCTAAACATGATTTAAGAATTATGTGGGGGGGGGGGGGTTGAGAAAATTTATTTAAGTTTGCTTTCAGACTTACAAGAATCACTTGGTTTAAATTAAATGTGTTTCTAATCACATTTTACAAACAAGTTCACCTGCACATCTGAAACAGCTGTAGCATCTTCCCCAAACCATCTGTTATCTATGTGGTGCTAGCCAGGCAGACTAATACGTCATATTTTTTTCTTTTTTTTTTCTATTTTCTGTACTTCCAATGAGAGATGAATTTTGCAAGTATTATTGGATTATTTAGAGATTTGGTTTCCTCTGCCGCGGGGTAAGTGTGGTTCTAACACTCAAAGAGCTTATATTCCTGTTTCTCCTACTCTGTTGTCCAAAGGCTATACTTCTTCTTGTTCTCCAAAACTGTTGTAAAGGATGTTCTATCCTGAGAAGGTAGCACAATGTTATGACTGTTCTTGTCTTGTCCAAGTGAGTGTGATGCGTGTCTTATAAAACACAAATCATGTGTATAAGACATTGAGCCTTACTGTTGTACTCAAGGGTTGTATTGGTTTAACAAGTTTTGTTCTGATCACAGTCAGCCATTGAATTTTGGTACATGATAATCTCAATCTTTTTAGCATCTCTTATCCAATCATTTATTGGCACCATGGAGCTAAGAGAAACAAATTACCAGAAATCATTCACATGTTTGTTTGTTTGTCTTTTTTTCATTAATAACTCTCATTTTGCGGTGATAGACGGAGTATCAAAATTACAAAATACACTGTATGCTCATTTGCAGGCTCAGTCATTGTTCAAAGACAGTGTGTTGTGATTACAGCTCTAAACGTCCAGTAATTGGGATAAAGTTCCATAACGTGTATTGGAGACCTCTCTCAGCTGTCTGTACTATGTGTTCAAATCCCCTTGACCCTTCTTGTTGAGCAGTCAGCCGCAAGGCTGACCATCAGATTCTATCGTCCAGTCGCTGTCCCTAATCCAATTGTGCTGGAAATTTGCCCAGCAAATGGGCGGCTAATTCGCTTGTGGTTCAGATTGTTGTGCTACTGTCTGGCCATTTATCCAATATGTGTTAATTTGGTAGACGGGAACAGCAGGATAGGGGAAAGATTAATGTATAATTGTAAATTTAAAGCATTTGTTGTTCAAATTCTTTAATGACAGCTCTGACACTGCATACTGATGTGTAAAGTTTTTGTATCCCTTTTTGCAACCCTGGAAATATGATTCCTCTGATAAACTGGTTTATTGTATAGGTAGATAATGTAGACCTAATCCTCAGAATAATATAACTGGAAACTTCTTTATGATAAAGGGTATACTTTAGGTTCCCAGTGAATTTTTTTTAACCCCCCAAAAATTCCAACCATAATTCTTGGTATTAAAGGGGAGTGTATTCTGAAGTGACACAGGGATAGTTTTTAATTTCTTTTTTAGAAGCTCTCAGATGTATCACCGTGAGATTTCACACACAATGTTGGAAGATATTATACTTCAACCATGCAAAATTTTGTGACGTTTGAAAAGGGGTAATGAATATGATATAATGAAGATGAACAATATTAATATAAATTAGGTCTTCAGTTCAGATTTGAAGGTATCAAGGTTGTTACGACTCGAAATTACAACTCCGATATGTATGTTCTGTAAGGGGCATGCTTTGCGGGTATGGCAAATAAAAAAAAAAAAAAAGAGCCATATTTAAATTTTTTTTTGCGGTAGATGCATTGGTCAACCTTTACAGAAATCGGACAGGGCCATGCTGTGGCGACAGCTGGCATGTGGCAACCAGCTCTGGCCAGCGTAGCTGGGCTCAAAATGATTGAAAATCATAATGATACAGTCAGTTGCGGGTGGGATTGTCAGTTCTGACGATCTCTCTTGAGGGAGGGGTATTGGGTTGGGATGTTGGGTTCATACTAGGCGTGTCTTCATCAGCCCGAAGTTCAAACTAGCGGGATATTTTGCGGTCTTGGAAAATAGTTGATACTATGAATGTGTGTCTTTATCAGATCAAACAGCCCGCTTTGGGAAATTAGCCTGAAATTTGACGCATGCGTACTTTGCATCATTACTCTGCTTAGCTTGCGGTTTGAAAGTGGATTCCCCGCGCTCCTACGTGTACATCACCGTATGTACAATACTACAACCAGGGAGGTGAGCAGTACAGCATATTCTCTCCAAAGGGATATCAATAACGCTACTCTTTCTTCTGTCCAGTGAGACATCTTATATGAAATTAACGATTTGCAATGCTTAAGCAAGTCCAAAATACACACACTCTGCAAGAATCTTCAGCTGAGGTAAAGTGGACCAGAAGAAGAAGTACAAACAAGGATGAAACAGCCAGCATGTATTGTACGGATAGGCCTAGTACGCACATGTGATCCTTGAATACACCGTGGGTGTATGTACACAATCACTAGCTTGTACATAACATGCGCTTTCCAATAATTCCCCACAGCCAGCTGGCTAACCGGAAGCGTGGAGGGATCGAGAAAATTTTGGGCTGATGGAGACGCACCCAAAATAGCATGTTCACAAATTAAGTGGGCTAAATCGCAAACTACGCAAGATTTCTTGGGATATTTTCCCGGCCAAATAGCGGGCTATTTGCGTCTTCACCGCACAAATAGCAGGCTAATTTGACTTCGGGAAATTTTCCCAACCGCTAAAAAAGCGCTATTTTGAAAACTCAGGCTGATAAAGACACACCTATGGACAGAAGCTACAGAAGAGGAAAGAGGAGAGGAGAGTTTGGGAGCAGATAGACGGTAGCCCTAGGCTTGCTAGTGTCAAATTAGGACTCCATAGGAGAAGGAAAGTGAATTGAAATTAGGAGAGAGTAGAAGGAGAAGGCAGATAAGAAGGCAGAGAAGGAAGGAGCAGAAAAAAAAAGACAGGAAGATTGAGGAGAAAATGAAGAACAAATATAATAGGGAGGAGAGCAGAAGGAGAAGAACAGAAAGAGAAAAAGAATGAAAAAAGCATCCATACCCTACTGAGATTTTGCAGATCTCATTCTTGAGAAGAACAATGTCCAGAGACTTGAATAAATGAAAATGACAAAAAGTGTGATATAATTCCAAGAATGTGGACACACCCGCATTCCTGTCCGAAGTTTTGATTTCATATTTCACCATTTATAGTGATTGGATGGCACTCTCAGAATTCAGAAGGATAAGATGCAGTGTTAGAAACATTGCCACCTTACATGTTTGTGCACAAGTTATATGAGCAAGTACTATTTTTCTACCAGCTATTAAAGAAAAAATTACCTATGAAACATGAGTGAGTAGATGTTGATGTAAATTGATACTTTTGATTTACGAGTATGAGGCAATTAAGATTGGATTTAGTGAATGAAAGTGTGACACAGGAAATGGCTATAGAAAGTGAGAGTGAATGAACTATATGTAGACATTGAAAAACGAAACTTGAAAGGTGATATGGAAATACTCAAATGAGTGTGTTATCTGTGTGTCTATGTTGTAGAAAAACAAAACAACAACCAATGTTTGTATTTGCATGAAGATTGGCAAAGGAAGGAAGGGAGTTGATGAAAGCGTTGGGGGAAAAAATCAGAATAGGAGACGAATGCCAAAAGATATTTGAGCAAAATAAACAAAAGCAATTTAAGCAAAATTGTCTGAGTTGGCGTAGAAATAATTCAAATTTCACAAAGTACATGATCTAAAAACGGTTAACCTTAAACTTGTTCAGTATGCTGTTTCTGAACGTAATGTATCCCTCTGTCTACGACAGAATAAGTATATCATGTAGTTCTGCTCATGGATTTTTCTCCACTTGACGCTAAGCCAAGTTATAACTTAAGGTCATGTTATCTTTGGCTATTTTTTGGTGGGGGGGGGGGGGGATGGGAGGGCAAAGATGAGCAAAAACCTGAGGAAACAGATCCTAACTACTCTCCAGCACAAATCAGTTGTGTACGCCAATATTATAGACAGGATGCATGGTGACATAGCAGCACATTATCTGGGACAGAGTCACCCATTCATTCATTCATTCATTCATGCCCACTTCCCACCTAACAAACAGGTGCAGAGCTTCCTGCCAGCACACAACTACCACATGTTGAGAGCTGATTCACAGGCAACGAAAAAGGAACTGGACTAACATAGATAACTAGAATAAGAGCGATAGATAGATAGAAAGATAGATAGATAGAGAAAGGGGGAGGGAGGGGAGGAGATAGAAGAGAGGGAGAGATAGAGCCACGACTTGTCGGATATTTCACAACTCTGATGATGATACCAGGTGACTGACAAAATTCCAATTGGGTGTTGTACCTTGAACTTGGCAGACTTGATCATTAGAAGGCCAGGACCTTTCGCCTCGTGAGGGCAGGGCAGGGGCAGCCAGGTCTCAGCTAGTCTAGTCTGCCAGGGTGGTATTAGATGGAGATGCTGTGGGGTGCTGCTGGGATGTTGCCAGGAGTGCAGACCCCCAAGCATACCCGCATCAGGGTATACGTGATAGGTTATCAGCGGCCAGTGTTGCGGGGTCCGCGTGGGCGCAATCATGGCGGGTTTATTGCACAGGCTAGTATTGGCCGTGCTTCCTTTTTAACTTCATCAGGCAGGTGAGACGACGGAAAAGAGCATGCACTGGGGTTATGCACTTTCACTTGCAGTCGGTGGAAAAGTGGAACACTGGCTCCTTCTAGTCTGTTAGGATTTAATCAGTCTGACCTTTCTTCACCTTTTGCTTACTGGGTAGGTAGGCTTTTAAAGGAAATGTTTCATCGAAGACAAAAATCATTTTGATTGTATTCAAATGAAAGCCATATTTCAATTTTTTTTTCTACAAAATCTTTGCTTGGTTAATTCTGGTGTAGAGAGAGAGGGACACTTACCTTCAAATGTCATCGTCCCATTACCATGACAACCAGTAAGACACACCCACAGGATGCCATTGTAGATGATGTATGCCTTTCAAGTAGATACAGCTATTCATACATCCTTTTTACCTGGATTCTCACTAGATCATTTTGATGTTATCACTCGATCATTTCATTCAGTACAAATTCCCCACATTTAGCCTTTAGGCAAATACAACCTATAGCCGTCCTTCAAGTATGTTTTGTTCTGGCTCTTAGCAACAGCACAATCCTATGTCCTATGCAGAGAAGAAAATAAGTTGGAAATTTGGACCAAGGACAATACTTTACACCAGGAATACCACATTTAAAACAAAGCAAAACACAACCCAAAAAATGAACATTTTCGCAAAATTAAAAGAGAGCGTCATTACAGTGCCAGTCCCGTGCAATGGCCAATCAGCTGTGAGCATTTCTGATTGTTACTGTGATGAATATGACAGTTTTACCTTATAGTTATACCAGTTATACATCTCTACTTGAAATGAGGCTCATGTCCTCGATCAAGTTAGAATTCCTGTTTTGTCTCAATAGCTATCCTGGTTAAGATACTTGGTAGGTTTTCCTGTGCACTCTATGATGATGTTTCTTTCTCAAATTTTGCTTGAGACCATGCATTGGCATGCTTGAGCTGATGTTATGTGTTGTTGTCATGGCGATGCACAGTCTCCCTGTCAAGGTGCCGTCCTACCGGTGAAAAAGACCCTCAATCCAGGAAATGCATGTATGCCATGCCAAGGTGGAGATATCTTCCAGATTACAGCTGCTGGTTTGTGTTCAGTTTGAAGACAGATTCATCGACAGCCATGCCGACTATTAAATGACTCATAAAATAGTCAAATGACTACCCAATATGTAAATTGCTCTGACCTTCAGAGTCCCATTTAGTGATTGCAGGGCTCTCATAACAGAAACCGATATATGATTTGGATGATCTGAAAGCAAACATAGAAGTTCATTAGTAGTGTAATATACATTGAATATGCATGCTTCCCGAACGGGAAGCGGATCCCAGATGTTTTCTTTGTCCAAGGTTGTGCGATAAACCAGGATGTCATTCCAATATTGCTTCATTTTTCATTCTTTGTTACATTTTTTTTTTTCTTTCCAAAAGTCTGTGTAAAAGTAATGTTAAGAGGTTTCACACCTGCAAAAGAACTTGTTTGAAACCATGTTTCTTAGGCAGATTTCTACAGGTAGTTGGAGAGGCGCTGTTCAGACACTTGTGAGTTTCTTTGTTGACCACTTACTGCAAAAGACAGAAAGAAAGACAAGAAGAAAATAATTTTATGCCAACTGATGTGACACAAACTTCTTGGGCTATCAATCAAACACAATTCATGATACGTTTTATGGCCAGGAGTATGTACCCAGAGTACCAAGGTAAACTATATGCCCTACAGGCTGGTGCTGATGGCAAGGACATTAGAACATGTTCAGGCAGATCTCTACCTCCTCAATACTTCTTAAAGGTCAAGCTGTTCAGATTACAAGTGTGCACCCAAAATCGAGCAAAAATTCGAGTGGATAACGCCTCCTGACAACGACTGACAAAGCTTGATGTACACCAAAAAAAAAAAAAGAAAAGAAAAGAAGAATGTGTTAGGGAGAAACAAGATTCAAATGTGCTTTAAGACCCAGAAAAACAGCTTGATTTCCATGAAATGTGTTTCTATAATAAAGCATGTCTGCACAAGAGTTCCCTGGAAGGTGTGAAAGTTCTGAGTGTCTCCTAACAGGTTGCGATGAACTCTCTACCATGTCCCTGCACACATGTTCAACATGTATGCGTGCCGACCGGTGTTATAGTGAGATAAAGGAGGAAAGCACTGACAAATTCAACAAAGCTCATTCCTGTCCAGTGGTTTGATATCCTTTATTGGGGATGATGTCACCACTGATGTTGAGCAAAATGTACTGTGGCAAATGCAATATACCAGGCACATGGGGGGAGATGTAATAAAGACTCAGGGCCTCTCCTCTGTCTTGAATTCCGATAGTGCTCTACCTCCGTTTTGTCATGGCAGTGGAAGAATCCGAGATTGCCATGTGCCAAAAAATTATTATAAAAAAAAGATTGCTGTACCTGCCATCAGTCTACTCTTTTTAGGCAGTGTATACAACCGCATACATGTGTCTTTACCATCCAGCCACACGCATGTTGTTGATGTAGCCATGGCCTGAGTCGCTGGAGACAGCCACATGCGTGTATACTTTACATATCCACACACATGAAAAAGCTGGATATTGCCGTGTGAAGAACCCGTTGTGTGAAGTCACCTTTACACGCAATGTGCAAGTATAGGCCTACATCACACACCACCACCCTGCAAAGCGGCGAAAATAGCCTCACATTATATCATACCTTTTAGACAACTTTATTTTCATACAAGTTGAATGTTTTTTCACTCCATTCTCATCGTCTTTGTTTTGTAAGATGGATTTGAAAATCAATAGCGAAATTACAATTGATTGGAGAACTTCCAATCAAACTTAGGATCAATCACAGTGCTACGACGGAGTCTTGGTACATCGGGACTTTGGCTGGTAGCTAGCACTAGCAGCGCCACTGCTAGGCCTGCACACTGACACATCATCAACACACAGCACATAAACGCGAACATGAGCATATCATAACTGTCGCGACTATCAAAGAGCGCGCATGCTATGTGTATTCTCTGAAAAGAATAGTGCCACATGCTTGTATTGTGTGTGAGTATGTACAGTGTAGTCTTATAGGGTAAGCAAGGTCACGCTGTCATCATCAAGCCGCCGCTGACTGCTGCACTGGCGCACCTGGCTGGCTGCTGGCATGGCCGTCAGAATGGAATCAGAATGCACCACACCAGAGGCCTTTGGTTACCGGGTATTTATGAGAAGTAAGATCTTCTTTGAGAAAACTTGCAATTAAAGCAGATTAACGTTGTTAATAAGACCAAATTAAAAAAACAAACAAACAAACAAAATAAAACCTACGAGAGAAAACAATGAGAATGAAATGGAAAAGCATTTTAGAAAATTAGAAAATAAAAGTTGTCTAGAATGTAAAGAAAAAAATAGTTTGGATTATAGGATGATAGGCTGAATACTGAGGGTGGCTGTATCCAGGTACTTGGGACATAGCTACAACGGCACGCTTGTGGCTGGATTGTAAAGACAGACGAGTGTGGTTGTACATGCTGCCTTCTTTTTAACTACTAAGGAGACAAATAGCTTCCACTCTTCTTCACTGCTGCATCTTTCACACAGTTTTTAATCTCATGAAATTTTGTGTGGGTGTTTTTAACTACATAATGTACATTAAATGAACAATAGTTTGCTCTATTAACTCTTCCATGTTTTAGCAGCCAAGATCTATCCAGGGAGGTGGGAAGAAACTCTTTCTACCTCTCTGATCTATTCAAAGGTGGAACAAAGGAGAAGGGAAGAGAGAGAGGGAGAGAGAGAGAGAGAAGTTCACACAGTCAATTTCTGGGAAATGTTGTTTGCTTGCAGAAGTTTTAAGCTTCGAAACTTATCTCACAGACACTAAATATTCTAAAATTAAGGAGACTGCTGGAAATCACTTTCCCCAGTCTATAGCGAGATGAGTAGTTGCTTCCTGATGATGAGCAGAAAGCGGAAAAGCCATGAACAGGATCTGTAGTTTAAAGGAAATCTGGAGAGCCAGGGGAACATTATCAACACTTAACTTGGAGTTCATGAATGAAAGCACAACAAAGCAAAACAAAGAACAGACAATGGAGAAAATGGAAAAGTGAGAAACATTGTCGATATCTTGTGGTATTGGACTAGGGTCTGTTGGGAGGGGGCTGATTTGTATAGACTAACACGGCAGAAGAACAGCCCTATGACAGATATTGATGACTTCCTATAAATCAAGCCAAGAGTATTTGATGCCTAGTACCATGATAGACCAGGGACCTGGTTCATCTATCAACAAGCAGAGACCAATACCTGGATATTTGAACTTGGGGAGGAGTGGAGGGGGGAGGGGGAGTGAAAAGGGAAAGGGTATTCTCATTGGTGGTGTCTGATTTTTTTGGGGGGTCTTTTTTTGCCTTTAGTCTCTGCTGATATGATGTTTCTTTCCAACAAGCTGGAGTTGTCTTTACTTCTGTGGTTCAGATATTACATGGTATATAGAGAAAAGATATGTGGGATTATCAGAGCTTGGATGGGATTAAAGACATGTTGAAATAACAGCAACAACAAAACATAATGACAGATACAACTCCCATATGTTGGTGTGAAGGATCCAGGAGCTTAAGCTCATTGGAAGGATGTAGGAATGAACTTCATAAGACCATTGGCAGAAATCCCATGTTTGATCACAAGATAGTTAGTATACTAAGTTACCGTTTCCATTTTTTATTTCCTTCAAAATTTGATATAAATGTAAGGTACATACCATGCTATAATTTTTCTTAGGAAAGAAAATTGGTTACAGGCAAAACATACTTTCATTCTTTTGTCTTTGCTTGTTTTTTTTTTTTTTTTTTTTTTTGGGGGGGGGGGGGGGGGGGAGATAAGGGGTTTTTTAACCAAAGACAGTTTTTAATTTGTTCTATACAAAATGAAAGGACCCCAAAGTTGCATGCTGTTAATCTGTGCCCTTTCTTATTTGGCCGTAAGGACTTGTGTAGCCTACCATTCACGACTAAAAACCGTCTCAGCTCTCTTCAGTGAGTAGAACCAGCCTGAGCAGTTTGATCGTTAATCGTGAGATTTACCAGAAGCCACGGATAGCGATAGGCTTGTGCTATCAACCGAAGCAGGCCAGTCCGGTAAGATAGATACCTTGGCCCACAAAGCACAATGCAATGCAAGAGCCGTTACTCAGAAAGTGATGTATGAGATGCCACTTGAAATTCGCACTGTAACAACTGTTTATGGATGCATAGTAGTCAATCACATTACATACTTTCACAGATGCAGGACTATGTTACATTCCTAAATGTGCTCATGACAAGTTAATGTCCTTTTTGAAATTTACCATTCTTTTGAGTAAAGACAACATTCCATCATTTTTTCATATTTTTCTTTCACATTTATTTGCTCTCTGTTTAGAACAACATTAGCCATTATTATGTTACGCGAATGTTTGTATCCCAAGGTGGAAAAAAGATTCTGTAAATACTCGGAGGCCCGTCATGAATCAATGATGACATTTGCGATGCAATCCTGACCCAGCGATTCTTGCTCACCAGAGGGCTGTAAACTAGGGTCAAGTCCAGAGGGGCAGCAGTAACCTCGGCTTCTCACTTCAATGTCTTTGGTTTACTTTTGTTGTGTTTTCTTTTCTTTTCTTTTCTATTTTTTTTTCCTCCACGAGGTGTGAACAGTTCTGGGACACCCTTCACTGTCACCATTTTTTGGCACAAAGCTGGGGAGAAATGTGACACTTTTGTTTCACATAAGTTTTCGTAGTCTACATTTCCAGGGCCTTCTTTTCTTCCAACTTCATTTTATGACCAGTCTTCTCCTCCTTCCTTCACTGTCTCCTCCTCCTCCTCCTTCTTCTCCTTTCCTTCCTCCTTCTTGTTTTCCTCCCCTCCTCCTCTTCCTTTTCCTCCTCCTTTTTCTCCTCTTTCTTCTCCTCCTCCTCTCCTCTCTTCCTCCTCTCCTCCTTTTCCTCTTCCTCCTTTTTCTCCTTCTTTCCTTCCTTCTCCCCTCCTCCTCTTCCTCTTACCCTCCTTCTGTTCTTCTCCCCTCTTCTCCTCCTCATCCTCATCTTCATCCTCTTGCTTCTCCAACTTTGTCTTCACTATCATCATCTTATTTTTATACTTCTTATGTAATAATTACCTTTTTTTGTCTTCTTTTATCAACCTCCATTCCTCCTTCTCCTCCTCCTCCTCTTCCTTTGCATCTTCCCCCTCAAAGTCTCATTCTCATTTGAATATCCCACAATGTTCATTTTAGTAGTGCAACCCCAAGTAAGGAGGAAAGCAAGTACAACAAAAAATAAGTTTACAGGGATACCTCGTAAATATGAAAGTACGTCATTGGGCACATTCACTAATTCGGTGTGATTTGATGTCTCAAGTCATTGACACAAGGCTAAGGCCGATCAGATTTCTCCGTCTCAGTAAAATTGATGGTGACGGGGGTGAGGTATGGGATAAATCCTCGTGATGTTGGGAGACTGTCGCCTCCGTGTCAGTATGGCTTCTCACACCGCCTTCTCAAATATCTGAAGATGCTCTTACAGTAAATGTCAGTCAGTGTTCCCTCTTAAACATCCGTAGAGTCTAGTGCCCAATTCAGGTCCTAAGCATTTGATTTGTATCCACTGTAACTTTAGTAAGCTGTTGTACAGATCAGGTCTTACTAACATGTCAGATCATAAATGAACACTGTCTATACTCGTAATAGAATTGACATCTTAATCTAGTGCTCATATTTATCGGGTATTATTTTGCTCTCACTGACCCTATTGAGTTAGAGCAGAGAGTTACAACGTAGGTATTGAGACTGTCCATGTGCTGTAATGCTGCTGAGTGTTAGTCCTGCTGAAGTCTTGTGCGATACCAGGAGTGTACGCCCCCTTTGTGGCAACTGCTGACCTGTAAATGGGAGCCACATGTCTACATGCTGGGACAGGTATGTTATCCTGGGGTAGGGAATGATGGAAACAGAGGCCTAAGACTTTCAATACATGTACGTACCTGCTTGGTGGGGGGGGGGGGGGGGGGGGGGGAGGAAGAAACCTGCCACATGTTTCCGTATAGGCCTACAGTTTTTAGGATATTGACATAAAAGTTTTGATGCAGTCAAGCGTAGAAGACAGTATTAGTCATGGGGTCAGTTCAAGTTTGCTGGAAAAACATGCTTTTTAGAATATGAAAAGTTTCCACTTTGAAAACCTTCCAAAACTTAAAGATTCAGGCAGGAGGTAGGCCTCCCTAACTAACTGAAATGGTAAACTTTTTACCTTTTTCCCCTTTTTTGTTTTTTTTTAACAGATAGATTGACAGAAGTTACTTTTCAGCCGAAACACCTTGTTTTGCATTTTTAAGAGCTGTAATACTTGTCAGGTTATTTTGATTACAGGTCACTTTATAATATAGGCCTACATTTTGCTTACACACACAAGTATAGATTAAACTGAAATTATGTAGAGTGGAAAATGATGGGAATGGTGTGAATCCAGTCCTCTTCCTGCTACCCAAAGTCAGGTTTGTTTCACATATTGCTGAGAAGAGACCCATCTTTGATCGCTCCATACAATGAGTTTAGTTTCCTGTTGTGATCCAACCATGATACTTTGTGTACTTAGGCGGAGCTCATAAGAAGGTTTTGTATTTCAGGAAGCATTTTTTTTTTTCAGATGTAGCTTCTTTGAAACACCACGATGGTATCCCATTTTCTTTGCTCATTTTTCCACCAATAAATTACATTAATTTCTGGTCAGTTTCCCTCTGTTTGCGTTTCTTTGAAACATGTCACATTGTACAGGAAGGAAAGTTATGCCAACAGGCCCCTCTCCCTTTCATGTCCCCTTCCCCCTCCCCTCCCCTTTCAGAAGGATCATACAGTTCGATCTCGATTATCCGGCCATGTCGGGACCGGCACTCATCCGGATAAGCGAATTGGCCGGATATGGGAGACACAATGTTAATGTATATAGCTGCCGTCCAAGCTGCTGTCCCAGTGCACTGGAAGCTAGGCAGGTAGCGTACCCTGCAACAGTGGTGTAATCTATGCTAGCCTGCACAAAATTGTAGTCCCTTCTTCACAAAAATAAAGTGTATCTTTATATGAAAATCATACATGTTTTACCTCATTATATATTGAAAAACCTATCATGCACATCTTATGAAATTAGTGAAATAGATCCATGAAAGTCACTGTTTTTTCTCAATTTTTGGATGAAAAAAAAAGTCCTTCACTGCATGAACGCTCCCGGATAATAGAGATTTCTGATTAGGGAGGCCGGATAATCGAGGTCGAACTGTACTTAATGTCTACAAATGAAATTTTATGACTGGAGACAGTTAGCGTGACAATCTCCAGTAAGTTTTTTCTCTCTTTGTCATCCCCCTTTCCCTGGTCGTAAATTGTCCACTTTATTCGATGGTGCCGGCTGACGACACACAGGCGCATTGTGCAGTGAACTTCATATGATACCTCATTCTGCGGTAGAATCTGGTTTAATCAGCAGCTCACGGACACATTATTGAGATATGTGTGCATCATTTTTAGACAGGACACTTCTCTCTCAAGTCTGACTGAGAGCTGAGTAAAGTTCTTTGAGACCATCAAAAAAAAAGAAAAGAAAAGAAGAAGATACAAACAAGTCCAGATTTAAAGGTTCATCTTTCTTTCACAGTCATATGTAAGAAGATGTTATTGTGTCCTTTATGCAAGAAAGACTTTATAGACAATGAATTATCTCAGGAGGTAAGACCTTTTGTGTGTTTTTAAGTTCACCAAACTCCCTACAAATGGTACTTGCGTAGATGGGTCACATTGATAAGTAAAGATGCAGCAAGGTCTATAATGGCAAGGCACTTGATCATATCTCCTGGGCAAAAGTGCTTGTTGTAGTAAGTGTGTAAAGCAGTTTGCGGCTTGATTTATGGCTCATAAATTATGGGCACTGGTCGAACCACAAATACAGGGATGGCTTATTTTGTCAAGAATGCCATTGGGGGCGGGTGCAAAGTTTATCATATATATTGAAGCATGTTTATGCAACTCTGTCTAGTACTTTGAACTTCAATGATGGTTTGACATTTCCACATGAAGGATGGGATGCATTTCACCCCATAACGAAACGTGCAATTGAGATTGAGTTTTGGTCTGTAGGCGTTGAAAGGTGTTTCGATGTGACTTTTAAAGGTCCAGTTTAACTTTGGGAGCAGTGATTTCAAAAATGTTCCAGATATCACATTTGATGCATATGTGTAGGTCTGTTGTATCATAAAACATCCTACCATATGAAATATTTGCAATAAAACCTAAAATATAAGGAGATATCAGGGTTTTTCTCAATAAACCATAACTGTATACGGTTTAGTCTGGAAACATTTTTATTATAACTATTGTTCACATTTTGTGTATTTAATAACACTTAACATCAATTATACAGATTCAAATTTTGACAGTGGTTGTTTCTATCCCTAACTCACATTTTAGAACTATTTTAAAGCACTAATGCTTTCATCTGCAAATGGTAAATTATGCCTTTAAGGTTCAACCAACAGAGAGCTTGTTAAGTGATTGAACGAGTTGTGAAAGTGATCTTAAATTATTAAACGCGAAGGACAGGAAACAAGAGCTCTTGATGCTGCTTAATGAGACACCAACTAGCTACTGAAGATTGGTAGTACATTTTTTTAAGAGAGATGCTACAGTTTAAAAGACTTCAAGTTAAAACCTCATTGTCACACATTTACATGTTGCAGCTGCATGAATTAGATGATGTCTCTTGAAAATATTTGTGAGACATGAACATGTAGCTCTGAGTTTCAGATTTTTTGTCTTCTTTTTTTTTTTTATTTGGTCAGAGTTTGTTGATAGATTTTCCATGGCAACCAATCTGGTGCATTAAGATCGCAGGTAACCTGCAGGACCACAGGCGAAGAAACTTCCTCTGTGCGATCGAGGGATCGAAACTGAGGTGTTCATCATTTTCCATATATGGATCTCTTTCTCGCTCTGTTGAGATTTGTGATGGTGACGGGAAAGTTCAAGCATTCATAAGAAATACATCTACTTTTGTTGATATGAAAATATGCCTTATATTCTATTAGACATAATGCTCGCCAGGAAGACTATTTGCCAGAGTTGAAGTTACAATAACCTCTGCCTTTTTTGCTGTGAATCCTTTTTCTGCAACGTCTCCCAAACGTCACAGAGGAGCCTTTTTCAGAAAACTTTCTGACATTGAGTTAGCCTGTGTCAAACAGAATGATCATTTACTACCTGACCGTGTCATGAGCAGTGAATGCTGCAGTGTTGCTCTTTTCTCCATGCTTGTGTTTTCTTCCGATAGTCTTTTTTCTTTTTTCTATGAGACAGAATGATTCCATATAAATGTATCATAATATTATGACCAAGAGATTGAACAACTCATGAAAATGTGTCACCTGGCCCGGTTGCATGAAAATATGCCATCAAATACAAAGTTATGGTCTATCCTACCTGTGGGTTATTTCATTTTGTCACACTCATTGCAATGATCTTTCATGTCCCTGTGTGTTATTTGCAGCTTAGATCATGCTTACCACAAACCCCAGACAAAATTTACTCTGCCCACACAGTGTACCTCGAAAATCAAGCAAATAGCAGGGAATGATTCTATGGGATGTCAAGGAATCAAGCTAACTCCTGTGCCAGTTCCTACAAGCAGCAAACCTACTTCAGTTTTGTAACCACCCATAGTCTTTGCATAAAGAGAACTTCGTGATCAGAAGAAATAGTTTGACTGTTTTTTTTTCTTTTTTTTGTTGGTGTTATTCCTAAGTTATGCCCATGGATGGGCTTGGATAAATAAAGTTGATTTAGAGTTAGTTGATTTCTATTTCCAATTACAGATGAAGGTTGAATGACCTTCCTGAAATGGCAGGTAATGACCCAGTGAAATCACGCATGAAACAAACCGTGAAGACATGCAATATTCCTTGGGGTTACAATCTTGTTGTCCGCAGTACAAGTATCAATTTCGTCCCCCGATCCGATGCGTTGATGCCTTTGTTTCTGTCAGTCATGGCACCATGTGTGGAATACGAAATGCATGCTTTGTAGGGCAATCAACTGCAATGAGCAAGGAGCATTGTTTAATCTGGAGGGGTTCCATTTAATTCTCTTGATCTCTGTAGATTGGATTTTTGTTGATATAGTTCTATGATACATTACCAATTCAGATATTGCTGCCTTGCAGGACAGTCTGATACTTTGTATGGTATATTTCTCTCAGTAATTGAATTTCGTGACTATAGATTGTCACCGACAGACAGAATGAAATGGATTCATAGGTAGAGTGGGAGGTGGGGGGGGGGAGATGCATTGTTGAGAGCAGATACATAGAGTCGCAGTACCAAGAATATGTTTATAATTGCATTTCCTGTCTATGTGTAGATGTGGGGTAATTTATTTCATAAAGAGCATTGTGGATGAGCAAATAAATGGAGAACAGTGAAACAAATGAGTGATGACACGAGATAAAGGTTAATTGGTAGTTTGGAATAATGAGAATGACTCTGGAAAAGTATAAAGGAAACCAAGAGATGGCTGTTTTTTAATGCATCCAGTGCTTGAAGAAAGAGAAATTTATAAACAAATTGTTTATATCCATCTTGGAATTATAGAAAACACATGTAGGTCATTCAAATGTATCGATGTTGACATGTTTCTGCCGTTATCAATGTTATGTCACATGGTAGTCCAGTTGTCATGTTTTGTGTGTAAGATTGTGAGGTATCATCAAAGAGGAGCAGCTTTGGCATAGCATATTTATGACTAATGGCTGATATTACTGTCTGCTACAACCAGCTGATCTAAATAGACTAATTGTATTCTATTCTTTGCAGTGAGAATTCCCAGATTGGTACAGCAGGAGTAAATAGAAGAGAGAAAAAGGCTGGAGGAAAAATAAACAAGTCGGGGCCCTTTCAAGCTCATTACAAACAACCCTGTTCTCATTTCTTTTTCTCCCTTCTTAATGGGATTATTCATGTGTGATATATATTGATCTGTATGGCACTATTGACCGCAGACTCTCTGACAAATGATAACACACAAGCACTTTTTTTTGGATGGAATATAGAGAAATACAGTACAGGAAGAGATGTATCATTTGGGGGAGTACTGCTGCATACTTGTACAACTGCTGCTATGCTTGTGATGAAGTGTACAGCTGTACTATACAGAGGACATGGGGGCAGGTCTTGCAAATCAAATATCATACAGAGCTTTATTATGTTTTTGTAAGGACATAGATGATAAGTGTATTGACTAATCATGAAGAAAAAAAAATTGAGACCAAATAAAAATGACATTTTCCATATATTTTGATTGCACCACTGCACTATGTGCCATTCAACTGCAGACATGAATTGATACTTTGCAGGCACTGAGATAAGTTTGGTACCTCCTTGGTTTGTCAGTGCTGCAATGCGAGATGTCCATATCTTAACAATTAAAAAAAAAGCTAATCAATGTTTCCTATTAACCTAGCCTCTGTCTGTAGAGAAAGATTGCAAGACATAGCAGTATTTTGAAATGTCACACTTTATTGTGTTTTAAAGAGATAATCAATGTTTTCTTACTAACCTAGCCTCTGTCTGTAGAGAAATATTGCAAGACATAATCAGTCGCACTCTATTGTGTTTTGTGCGCACCAATATGTTTGTATCACATTCTAGCATGATATAGATACTGTGGTTGGGGGAGGGAGATTTTTGACAGAAGGAATGTCATGACAAGCAAAGAAGTATAGAAAAAAGAGAAAGACGAAGTAAACACGAGTCATAGCTTAATCTCTGCCGTGTTTATTTAAGCAAAGTGTTAAAGCAATCGCATTATTTGCTTGGCAGCATAGTTTCATTCTGTGCGGCCTTGTCGAAAATTGAATTTTTCTGCCCTCCACCTCTACTGCTGAAGAGAAAAGCTTTATTTAAAGTCCAGTGGTCGGGTACAAATCAAACATCAATTCTTGTTTGGAAAAATTCTGCTCGAACGAAGCCAAGCCCTGGCAGAATTGTAAAAATGAAAAGGGCAGGGCTTTTTTTTTTTTTTTTTACTGCCATCTTCTGGATCGGTTTGTCAATCAGTGAGAAGATGACAATCATATAGCAGAGGAGAATTGAAATTCTGCGAGCGACAGACTGTTCGTTTCTCCTAACCCCCCCCCCCTCCACCCACAAGTTGTGGGAGTTAAATATTTTTCTGAAGTAATCAGAATCCAATTAGAGGAATTGATTTGGGAAGATGGCTGACCATGTATGTGATTAGGCTGGGATGTCAGATGTCGTCCAGTTATGAGTTGAAGTCTGGTAAAACAAGCTCATAATGATGTCCCACCCGTTCCTTTAAGTCAAGTTCATAATGATTTCGTGAGATTAAATCCATAAATCCTTCTACACAACTTCGCATGCAGTGGTTCCTCCTCATTGCCATTTAGTGGGACCATGGTCTTTGATTAGTAATGATATTATCCCCTGACCTAATTAGTGTAAATTTTAAGTAATTGATTTAAATACAGATGAGTGTTTGTTGTCCAATTTGAAGTTCAAGAATCATATAGGCCTACTGTAAAAGGGGATGCTTTCACTGGAGTAAAGTGTAGCTCTGCTTGTGATTAACCGTGGTTTCATGCCTAATGTCCATACCCAGGAAGATTTTATTCTTTACCGCGAAGCAGACGTTACAGCAACTTCCACAAGCACACCAGCTTTAAGGCTTCCATGGCACTTTAATGATAAAAATTCACTAAGACCCCTGTTACATGTATGAAAAAGACGACCTGATGTGTAAACAGTCATACAAAAGTGGGGCCGGTCTCAGGCCGACTCTACTTCAGGCCACCTCTGGAGGTGGTCTGAGAACGGCCATAGCCAGCCTCAAGGCTGGCTCTGGCCTGGCTCTATGTGTAAACGGTACTGGGCCCGAGGCCAGCTCTCGGAGCTGCGGTTGACTGGTCACATGATCTTCCACAGGGGTGAGAGCATGGTACAGGTAGAGTATCGAAACCAAATTCACTGAGCAAAGTATTTCTGTACTTCTGTAGGGCGTTCCTACGCCAGAATAGGGAAAGGGGACGTGAGGCCGGCCCATGTGTAAAAAGGGTCCGTGAGGAGCATCATCACTTGAGTCGGCCCTGAAGCTCATGTGTAAATGGTCCACAAAGCAGCCTCAGGCCGGCCTCGGGCTGGCCACGAAAAGCAGGCCTTGGGCCGCCTTTCATGTGTAACAGGGCTCTCACTTAAAATTAGTGTAAACTCAAACGGGCTCACTGCAAACTTCACTTGGATACATCAGTCCTACATTTCATTCACTGAGAACCAGATGGGAATCAACCCTGCTCTTCAAATCTCTAGGGTTTTATCATCGGACATGTTCCTTGCCAGGAATATAGCTGTCACACTAGATGTCAGCCGACCTCAGTCAGGGCTGATGGCAGATGTCCTGTGAATGAAAACAAGATTGTTTACTCGCTGTCCTCGCTGCTGAAAGAAACGTAGACGTATATATGTACATCGCCTCTGCTGGTACTGACCTCGAAGGCATTTTGATGCAGAAATAATTTCCTCAGTTCATATCTTTGTGAGGTGATCATACGTCGTCACAATTCCCAGAAATTCTTGGGCTTGCCATATATTGCTTGGCTGCCTTAAGGTCTCTTCTATATTGATTTTGTTTCTACAAGTTCTCTGCTCCCCGTGTTTTTGTATTCCTTGAAGCAATTCTACTTACAATCGCTACATTCATGTGTCATGCAATTTGCATTTAGAGGTACCTTGGTAATGATAAAATAGACAATTTGAATGGAAGCCCAATCTACAGTAGAACCAAAATATTTGAATATCAATTTCCGCTCAATGCACTTTTGGAGAAAATTTCATGATGGACATATTTTTTCTTTTCTTAGTCTGAAATAAGACTTGAATGGAATTCCTCTTGAACGTTTTTGTTTCAATTGATGTTGTGCCAGTTGTGATCCTGAGCTGCTTTCCAATTGAATTTGCTCAGTGTCACTGTTTTGATCTCTGAAACACATTTCAGGAGACATACTGTAAATAAAGATCTTGAACATCATTAACTCTCACAGGCTAACGTATTGCTCATCAGATACTAGTAGTTGCTTGATGCATACAATGTGCACATGTACCCCTGTAACGATGTGCACATGTGTGGGGAAACTTTCTGTTTGTTGAACATGCGCAGAGTTTGCATCGCACACATTGTGTAGAACATTGCATGCATGTAGTGGTCAGTGGGGAATCCTGACTCTTTTCAGGGTTTGTTAGCTCTTAAACACTATGAAAATCATGTTTCAGAAACGTGATGGCAAACGAGAATATGATTCAGTCTGAAAGCAGTCATTATGGGCCGACACTCCACGTCCTGATAACCCTCTTCATGCCTTGTCACGAGGCCAGCACTACAAGAGGTGGTAGAATTCCTCCTCTCCTGGAGTATCTTCCGTGATGGCACCCCTGTCATCTTGGCTTCCCGGGCGTCATCTATTTAGCATCAATCACAT
Source organism: Diadema setosum (assembly GCA_033980235.1). Lineage (NCBI taxonomy): Eukaryota > Metazoa > Echinodermata > Echinoidea > Diadematoida > Diadematidae > Diadema > Diadema setosum. Next base: position 7,480,454 of record CM067064.1, read on the forward strand.
CCTTGTCGTTATACTCCGTACGCGAGAGTCCCTCTCAAGTAAGCGTGTCGTCATCTCGCCTGATAGATACCACGTTCAGCCTTCTCATAGTATGGTAATTTGTCTTGTCATCCCAGATGGTTTCATCACAGTCTTCTATTCTCTTATTTCCAACCTTGTTGCTGGTTTGTCTTGCCTCTTCCAGAAACTTTCAATAAATATGAACTTAAGGTTTAATTGCAGTTATGTGGATAATACTTGAAAGATCAATGCACTCCATCGATACTAAATTTCCTTGAAATGATAAATCTCCTTCAAAAAAAAAAAAAAATCCAGGGTTACATTCACTGATTATACTGTACATTCACAGAACAAAATGAGCAACTCATATATAAACTACCATGTGTATAACTTAATGCGCTTTCTCTTCAAATATCACTCTTTTGCATAGAAATCTGTGTTTCCATTCCATTTTCATTATCTTTTTGCCTCATCCACTCTGAAATGTGTGTCAATTCTGTAGCTTTCTGTGGCAGTTTGGAAGCTCAAACAATGAATCGTGTATTGGGTCACTAGATGGCCAAAGTGATTAGATAGTCATTAACTCTTGGTTCTGCTGATATTTTCTAATGTATTGACTACCATACATAGTGCACAGTGCTTTTACCATACATCTAGTATATGTGGCTAGACCAAGTACACATTTGATACGCTTGTCAGTGAAATATCATTTTTGTGTAAAATATATCTAAAAAAAACCCAGAAAATGTTAACTTCTTTAAGACTTCTCAAGTTTTTTGTGTATTGAAAAAAAAAAAAATTATTATTTGGTTCTTAAAGATGTTATGACTCCCAATGATGGATAAAAAATGTTTATTTTATTTTTTCCTTTGCTTTTCGTTTGCTTGTAGACTAGTTTGTTGATGGCCTCTTGTAGCAACAGATTCCAGATAAAGACAACCCGGATCCCTAAGGAAGCAAAAGAATGAGAAAGAAGATAATTCAAATTGGGGAGGGGGACAGGTACCCAGCTCTGTATATAAGGTATATGATTAGGGAAGCAACAACCACAAGCAAAAAAAAAAAAAAGAAGGCTAAATTAACTATTTCCAATTCAAGCCTGGAGCATAGCATCTCCTTCTAGGCATCCTGGTTAGAGTTGGTGCCTCTCTTTCCTTACCCTAGCTGGAGGATGTAAAGTATTTCCTCCAAAGTTTCCCGTGCTGGAAATCCAGTAGGCCATTCAATAGCCCAAGTCAATATCCCTTTGCCCCTTATTCGGATAGTGCCGGTGAGCGCTCCGTCGACCCTTGGTATTTCCAATTACGCTTGCTCATTATCCGTAACCAATGGCGGCCAATACCTTGGTATGATCCCCTCTCAGTATCTTGAGCCCTCTTTCTTCCCCCTACCATCTTTTCCTCCTGGTTACCCCCTCACTGGAGACGAAGTTTTCCCACCAACCCCGCAGCAACGACCAGGGGATGATTACATGTGTCATCACGGAAACGATGCTGCCTGCCTTATGTTACGGGGGCGGGATAACATAAGGATCCTTAACATCGCTGAAGATGAATTTGCGCAGACATGGTCCAATGCAGTTATCTCTTTTGTAATTGATCCATCTCCACATTCTTGTTTTTCTCATTTCTTCTGTCACAGCTCCCCCCCCCCCCCCCCTTCTGGAGATTCTTGAATGATTTATGTGACTGCATTGTGCTTGTTTAGGGCCTTTCTTCTTTTTTTTCTTTGCATGAAGTATCTTCATTACATATTCGCTAGAAAGACATGCCATTGCCATGCTGCAGTTCATGGTATAAAACAATCTAATTTTTTTTCTTTGATTCTGATAATCAAATAAGATTATTAGATTATCCATCTACAGTTGAACCTCTATTATCCGGCCTCCCTTTATCCGGATCTCTCTATTATCCGGACGCAATCTCGCCGTGATTTTTTTTCTTATAATTACGGGAAGAAACGGGGAATTCCAAACTCCTTGAGAACTCCTACCCAAACACACATGAATTACATATTACTTCCAATATGATTAACATACATTGCATCAAATTTCCTTCCAAATTGCTTACCTTCAGACATTTCAACATCCCGAAACATCCCCAAATGTAACAATGAAAAGGTTGCAGTATACACATTGCTACATGTAGCACTACAATGGGCTACATCAGTACATGTGTATGTATATGTACATGTATAAAAGCATTGAGTCTCCCGTATCCGGCCAAATCCCTTATCCGGATGAGCCCCGGTCCCGACTTGTCCGGATATGAGAGGTTCAACTATATGTCAGAATAAGGTACCTGTGCCCATGCCATCAAAGTCATGGCATGGACAGCTGTCATTTGTTCCTCATGTACACTATTATGATTGAGGATTGACTACTGAATAGATTGAACTAAAGGACAAGTTCACCTTCATAAAAATAAGGATTGAGGGAATGCAGCAATATAAGTAGAACACATCAGTGAAAGTTTGAGGAAAATTGGACAATCGATGCAAAAGTTATGAATTTTTAAAATTTTTGTGTTGGAACCGCTGGATGAGAAGACTACTAAGGCTCGTGATGTCATATGAGTACAACAGTATAAAGAAAATGTAAAGAAAATTCAACATATTTTCACTTTTTTGCATAATAAAAGAGCAATTGACTTGCCTCTTTCTAAAGGCAATGGGAATATTATTACCCATAACATATGTCAGTAACGAGTCAAGGGAATGTGTACTTTTTTCAAAAGATGAAATTTTGTGAAACTCTCTTTATATTTTCCTTATATTGTTGTACACATGTGACATCATACACTACATTAGTCTTCTCATCCAGCGGTGACTGCACAAATACTTCAAAAATTTTTTGAACGGATTGTCCGATTTTCCTCAAACTTCCAATGATGTGTTGTAGTAATATTGCCACATTCTCTCAATCCTAATGCTAATGAAGGTGAACTTGTCCTTTAACTCTCTTGAGTCAACCCATTTCAACTTAGATATGTGCCCTATCTTTATCTAGATGATTTTACTAATAACACAGAAAGTGTATGTCTCTTTAAAGGTAAATTCACTCAAAATCAAGTTTTGTGCAATTTGAAAGCATTTTATTTCACAGATCACTGTGAAAGCATTAAAAGCTTTCACATGATATAAATTTTATATCATGTGTTGTACATGTACTTGTAATCACTATGAAGAACACCATTTGTTTGTCTGAAGGAAGGGGGGGGGGGGGAGCAATATGCTGTATATATAATTATATTCCTCTTGACTCGAAGGCCAGTCAATATTAGGACCCTTATTCACAGCTTATCACCTCATATTGCTGAGGAAGCCTTAACATGTATGGAATTTATGATCTTTTTTTTTTCTTCAAAAGCACTACATGTAGTGGAATATTTGATGGAAGTCTTAATTTTTTTGTGCAAGAATTTGTGTATCTGGTTGTCTTTTGTTGTTGTTGCTGTTTTTTTTAAAACCATTTACATTTACCGGAACCGGATCCCCCTTTTTTCATCCAACTCTGGAGTAGCACTGCATTTTGAGGCAAAGGTTTATAAAAACAAATAACAAAATGCAAACATTGCCAGACGGGGGAGAAGTTGTTTGATTGCCAGCCAATACAGGAACTATCAAAAGGAAGCAAAACAGCGCAATCGTCCCCCAAAATGAAGTGCTCGCAGCAGACTGGATCGATTCTTGGTAATTTTGTGTAGTGTCCATGCGCAGTTGAAGGCCATGGCATCCGGTGCATTGAACTGGGCACATTCAGTCATTTGGGTTCACAAAAGCGTACAACTTTGCAATGGCTCTCTCTTTCTCCACCGTCTTCTCCCATGCCCAAGGATGCTGCATTTAAAAGTTAACGTAGTGATCAATTTATAGAGCAGTTATTATGGACCACTGCTTTTGCTGCTCTTGGTAAATTCAATAATTTTTTTTTTTCTCAAGCATAAAGGACAAAAAAATGACATATAAATTACCAGTACTTAGCAACATCTTTGGGATGATAAACATTTGGCTCCCAGCAGTTGTCAGTTTAGTCAAGATTATTGGTCAAACTGGTTCTATGCTTAGTGGCTACCGCTAAGTATTACTGCTGTTGTTTCCCTCAAGATCATGGCATTCTGATTTGATGCATAGAAATTGGCTGGAAATGGTGACATTTGCAGTAATGGTTGGGAATGAAATTTATATTGCATGTCATCTCAAGAGCGCTCTCGGGGTAACCATGGTTTGCTGCTGGTCAGGAATTGAAACGATGGAAACTGATCTTGAGTATTAATGACATATAGCTCTCAATATCCGTGTCAAGATTATTGTTTTCTTGCCACAGTGCTGTAATTTGCATCATGTTCTTTGTATTGCTGTGTATATTGAACACCAGTCATTTAAACAAGGTAAACTTGAGTTAAAGTTCAATTCAGTTCAGACATGAAAGGGTGGAAATTGATCGTGGTTTATCTGTGGCACTGATCTCTTGATATCCAAGCCGTGACTAAGCTTGGTTTGTGAGAGGGCCTAGCTATGCATACGTCAAGTCAAAGAGCACTGGTAAATTCAGGGGGATCACTATTTCTCCATGAGAATCTTGTTATTTTATCCTTCGCATGTGAGGGACTGCACAATGTGCAGCAAATTCATTGTGCTTCTCCCAGACTACGGCAGGCAGTGCAATAGATACCTTTAATAGCGTGACACACCAGCGCCAAGCGAAATCTGACCTCTCTGCTGATAGCTATCAAATAATGCCCGATTTCTTTTTATTCTAATCCTGGAATGGGCGATATTGGAATACTCCCAGTCCCGGAAATATGAATGCTGACGTGATATGGGGGTCTGCCACACTACCAACCAACATTTGTAGTCCTAGCATTAAATAGTTATTTTAATGTTGATTTAAACTGTTATTTTTTACCCTCTGTTTTTATATAAAGGTGCCTTAAATTTATCTTTTATAACCAAATATAAAGATTTCTAGGGAATTTTTTTTTTCACTTGGAGAAGCAAACATGGAAACAAAATTGTAGAATAAAAAAAGATGAACATTAAACCACAATAACAAATACCAAGCTGTTCACAATGCATGCATAAAGTAGATAGTTGTATATCAAACAAGAGTCATTCAGTTGAATGCAAATTATGCAATGTGTGAGACATGTGGCTATCGCAACATCATTGTGATGCAGAATTGCCTGAATTGTGCTTGCAAACATGTTATGTAGTGTCTCCATGTATATGATTGTAAAAGAAATGCAGAATTCGTAAGAGAACAAAAAAAGCAGAAAAAAGAAGCATTCTTTTCTGAAAACTGAAACTTGCCCTTTAAATTTTTAATTCATTCATTCTGAACCCCCCCACTTCTTTCCTTCGCTATAGAGTAGTTTATGAATCAGTCCTGTGTGACTAGATGGCAAGAATTATGAAGGATAGGGTTGACCTTAGTAAGGTTAGCCCGTCTGGATATGATATGGAATCAATTAGGAAAGTTTGGATAGAAAGCCCCCTAGCTTTACAATGGATTACAGCTGGGAAATCCTCACAGGTCTTAAAGAGTTGGTTTTATCAGTGCGGTGTAGAACTGCTTGTCTTGTATTCAAATGTGCACAGTAAACCATTTATTTTTAAAATTTGACCAAATCCAGCGTGTCTATTTTAGTGAAATTTTCTGTCTTAGTATCTGTCATGCATGATTACATCTTCCAGTTATCACATAAAATGACTTCTCTGTCAATCCTTACAAAATTATTCTGACTTTTCAGACTTTTGTTTGCACCTCACCAAATCATGTGACTTGTACCTCAGTCATTTCTATTCATGTTTCATTTTTGTATCTCCTTTTCCTTCTGTTGCTATATTCCCCCTTTTGTTTCTCTGTTTGTTACTTTTTCTATACGTATTGATTATATTTAGCTCCACCTTTTTTTCTAGATAAGTCAATGTTTTTATTTCTGCCTGTTCTGTCTCTTTCGTTGTGCTTCCATGGCACTTTGGTCTGCGATGATTACTTTTCAGTTTATCTGACTCTTTCCTTTATACTTGCTTTCTGTCATGATGATCTTGTCAGATGAGACCTTTGTGCGTCATGCCCACGTCCCCAAAATGACTCGATGAATCGTCCCCGATGACAAACGAGCATATCTCGATGACCACGTGCGTTGTTACATTCACCCCAGCGGTAGCACTCATGACAAGAGCTAGCCGAGTGAGATTGGGATCGGCTCTCCCCACACCGCATTCTTGCGTGCTCAATGTCCCTCCTCAGATAAGCTTCGCTTGCTGTGAAACCTGAAGTTATGATGAAATAGCAAAACGTGGACACTGTCATTTTCCATTTAGGACTTAATAAAGAGAGGCTTTATGTGTGGACCATAGTGTGTCCAGAGTGTGTCAGTGTATTGTGGTTTTCAGCTGACCATTTCCCAAGGTGTATGCAGAGATTTGTAATGGGCCACAAATGAAATGCTGACCTGAAATGACCTCTACAGCCTCTTCTTCACAGTGGCTGAGGAAGAAAAACAACAAGAACAAAAAATGGACAGATGTTATTGTTTTTGTTTTATAGCTTTTATTTTGCAACTCAGATTCATGTCAATAAGATACAGTTCTTTAAGAACTTGTCTGCTTGGGAGCACATGGGTACATGTACATGCTAAGTGCACATTTTGATATCTGCGGTTAATAGAGAAACGCTGAGATTTTCAATTTTCATGGGTCGTTCCCATTACTGTAAAAGTGGAAATTTTCGCGGTGTTGCAATTTTCGCGCATTTCGCGCAACCAGAAACTAGCGCGAAAATAAAAACACGCGAATATTTTTGCTTGCCATACGTTCCTGTGCATGATGTCTTGATTCCGCGGAATTAAAAACACGCGAAACTCTTCTGACCTGGCCTAGCGCGAAAAATTAGTCGCGCGAAAATATCCACTTTGACAGTAAGTGGTCTTCAAATAATCAGCAGCAAAATTCCCCTTGGGTACTTTCAGTTGGAAATGCCCAAAGTTGTGTCAGTGCAATATTCGCTGAACTCTTGATAATTGTGAATATTTTTGTAGGGAGTGAGGAGAGAGGAAGAATACTGGAAAGAAAGCACACACACACACACACAAATCATGTCTTTACACCAACCCAGTTATATTAACCTGTTGAGGATGAGTCTCGAGTATACTCGGGCAGGTGTCTATGGGAAATGCGTGTTGTAGCAAAATCAAACCGTCCTCAATAGGTTAAGCACCCTGTATGTTTTGAAGATACTGGTGAATTGGCCTTGAGATGATGTTTTTCAAAAATTCATCAGAGATTGGTGCATATTCAATTCATTTTTTGTTAATTTTTAATATTCTTTTCCTTTAGTGAGGAATGTATGATTAAGTTTATTTACTGTGCAACATCATCCAATCCTACCTCATATTCATACGAATAATGAAACAAACTCCTTCCTTATGCATACACTGTATGTATGCATCAGAGTGTGTTGAATGTAGCTGCAAGAGATGTGAATGATTTTTTGATGTGTCTGTTGTCCCCCTTTGTTTTCCGTAGTCACACCGGTCTTGACGGACATCCCCTCCCGGACAACCATCAGCCCGGCGGGTAGCACCCATTCCATGCCGTGCAAGGCCTCCGGTGTGCCCCCTCCCCACATCAAGTGGTATCGCAACGCCGTCGACGTGGAGCTCCTCGGCAACAGTAGATTCACGGTGAGGAACCAGTCATGCCGCTCTGTGTAGACTGATGAGGGGTGCCTTTCAATAATTTTCCCACATATTTTGACACATGGAAAAGTGAATAAGAGCACCAACTACATACCTGAAACTTAATAAGCTTACGATGTGTAACATGAACTACAGTATATGTTGTAAAATAAAAAAAAAAATAAGGGGGGTTCTTATTGCCACAGTTTGTGAAGTGTGTCATAAAGGCTTGCTTGTCTGACAGAGAATATCAAGAAAATGAATCCTTTTCCAGACAGGCAAGCTGATTCAATTACTTCAGTATGTCTTGAGCTTGTTGTATGATAAATGTCTTTATGTTTTGTGCATATGTATATATTATTTTCTTTGTTTTAATATTTGATTCCTAGGTGGAGAGTAATGGTGATCTCCAGCTGACCAATCTCCAGAAGTCTGATGATGGAATGTTTCAGTGCCAAGCCATCAATGATATTGGGGAGGAAATTGCTGACACCTGGCTCCAGGTCAAAGGTCAGATATCATTATCAGCCTCAAACCTCTTCCATTACCTTGTGAAACTTCATGAACCCCCTTATGTACTGCCTTGTTTATTCATTATAATCATTATTTTTGCCCCACACATACGTGTATATTTCTGCTATTTGGAAGTTGCATTGATCAAGTTGAAGTGCATTGAAGTTAAGAATCTTCATGTAAATTAACCATGCATGTATATCCCCATGCATATACAAGTATGTATGTTATTCCCTCACTTGTTAGGAGGTTTTCTTGTCCAACAATCTTTGTTTTCAGTTTGAAAGTCTTGGGCTGTATCGTTCTACATGCTATCAGTGTCTCTGATGTTGTGTCAAAGTGAATAGATGAAAGAAAAACAAACAAACAAACTGCAGTTTAATTGATCATTGAATGTTTAAAAAAAGTGAAAATTTGTGAAAGAAAGAGAGTCAGGCTTTGCATCGCAGTGAGGTTTGTTTTTGTATTTTTGACACGATTGCAAATATAGCTGTGCATTTTATCATCAATTTTGATGTATATTGATTTGGTAACTAGTGATAGTCATGTCTCAAGACTTGTATTGGTTGAGAAAGAACACAACATATTGCATTTGTAGAATGCCATGTTGTCAATTGTGTCAATACATTGACAATGCATCTAGATGTATTCATTTTTTTTCAAGGTGAAGGGTACTTTAAGCAACGCTTTGACAACTTTGTAATGTTTTTTTCTCTGCCTTTCACAGAAATTGCTCCAGTTATCACAACTGCCCCGAATGATACCACAATATTGGAGCGAGACACTGCCATATTGCTTTGTGTCGCATCTGGAGCACCAGAACCCACCATGGCTTGGTATAAGGGTAAGTCTTGGATTCACCCCATGTGCTTGTTCTGTAGCCCCAAAGGAAACCTGAGTTGGCCTCAAACTAAGGGAGATGGAAGGGGGGGGGGGGATTAGTAAGGGTGATATTGACTTACCAGCATCAACTGTGTCAACTGTGACTAGCGCACCATCAAGTGTCATTAGTGAGCAAATACCACGCATAGCAGGCACATGGCTTACAGCATTTTATAATCATGTGATAGCAATGTTATTGTGTGTCTCCCTAGTCCAGTACCCCATCCCTCCCCCCCCCCCAAGTGTGACTAACCAGCACCAGCCATACCTTGTCAGACACGTGGTCTAACCATCGAGGGCCATTTGGTATCGAATGCCAGACATAGCCGGGATGCGGTTCCAGCATTTTCATAGTCCTTTTCTCCTGGGAGGTGCATGCAGATGTGTACAGTGAAAAAAAGGGAGCCCTTGGGACTTATTAACCCATGGCTTATGGGAACCTAGGGGTTCCTGTACAAGTCCATAGGGGAGTCACACTCTTTTTGGGAATGAGTTTAAAGGGCCCTTTGTGAATTCTTAGAAGACTTTTTTGAGCTCATATATTCATTCTTATTTTCATTTTTTTTTTCCTCTTGTGATTTGAGAGGTGAAAGTATGTATCATCTCTTTTAATGCCCTTTGTGATATTCACCAGTTTGGCTTCAGATCTCTAGAATGTATTTGCAGTTTGTTTATAGCTCAAGGAAATTGATCTCTTTCATAAGTAAAATGTTTACAGCTATGTGTGCAACAAACTTTGATAGTAAAGCACACTCTTCATACAAGAGATGATGACCTGAAGAAGTTTATCTACAGTTCGACCTCGATTATCCGGCTGTGTCCGGACCGGCGCTCATCTGGATAAGCGAATTGGCTGGATATGGGAAACACAATGTTAATGTATATAGCTGCCGTCCAAGCTGCTGTCCCAGTGCACTGGCAGCTAGGCAGGTAGCGTACCCCGCAATGGTGATGTAATCTGTTGTATGCTAGCCTGTGCAAAATTGTAGTCCCTTCTTCACAAAAATAAAGTATATCTCTATGTGAAAATCATACATGTTTTACCTCATTAGATATTGAGAAACCTATCATGCACATCTTATGAAATTAGTGAAATAGATCCATGAAAAGATGTTAAAGTCACAGTTTTTTCTCAATTTTTGGATGAAAAAAAAAAGTCCTTCACTGCGTGAACGCGTCTGGATAATAGAGATTTCCGGATAACGATAAAAGGAGGCTGGATAATCGAGGTTGAACTGTACTTGGATCAAGGAATTGTACTTTGCAAATCAGATCTGTTCATGATGTTACAACCATTCACATTCCATTGGGATAGAGTTCACAAGATACATTTGAGAATACTTCACAACACTTTATAAATAGAAGTACGTTAGTTTTTCTGACCCCATGCAACAGATGTTACAAATCTATGTATTCTGTCATAAAATTGTACAAGGTGTTTGTAAAAGCACTAGAATGTAAAAAAACAACAACATAGAGGTAGTTTTTATTGTGCAGTAATACTGCCAGGACATTAAACACCACATGCTATTGCTTTATTCACTATATATATCTGTGGGTATTTTGCACGGTGGTGATGTTAGTACACAAGGAGGCAGGGGTGGGTGATGATTTGTTACCGATGCCGCGGTGTAATCGGATACCTTTCCGGCTTGAGTTGTGCAGGTACTTCACAGCTGGTGCTGTGCTGAACAAAAGTGCAACATGAATGTCACATGTCACGTTGTGTGACATGTGTGTTTGCTCTTCTTTGCTATTTCTCCGAGTAGGATTACATAAGACCTGTGAAGGCTCATAAATAATATGATGATAGAAATAATGTGGCCTTATTGTTCTAGGGTAGTCTTGTCCGGTGGTCACAATGGTCTTCCGCAGGGCTTTGCCATGATGATTATAATTACCTCGGCATTGATAGGTGCTCATGTATACACCTGGGTCAAGATTGACATTCTGGGTTAAAGGGACTGCACAGTACTGGTTGAGGTGGGGATTCATGTTTTGAACATTCCTAAGTGAGATAATGAAAGGCCTCTTATGAAATATGAAAGAGCATGTAATTTTAAGAAGAATTCGATGTTTATTTGACGAAAATTGGTTTTCAAATGGCTGAGATATCAAAATAAGTGCTAATAATAAAAGGCGACATACCACATCTTTATTAGGATCTCTTTGTTTCATCTTGTTTTTGGATATCTCAGCCATTTCAAAACCGATTTTCATCGAATAAACTTTTGATACCCCTTAGAACTGCATGCTCTTTGACATCTCATAGAGTGGTTTCTGAATATCTCGCAAAAAGTTAAAAGCTAAATCCTCACCTCGACCAGAACTGTGCACACCCTTTAAAATAGATCTCTTCCAAGGACATAAACATTTGGAAGGACACAGGATGCAAACTTGTGACTGCCATTTTAAAATCAAAGTCCCATCCAATTTACCACAGTACCCTCATAAATGTGTAGCCAGCCACTCCACATACATGTAGTGATAGCAACATCAGATTCCTCGTGCAGAGTATTAAAGTGTGAATGTGATAAAACTCAGTTTGAATAAACATAAACAGCCAAAGACAGTAGCCCATTTAATATGTGGTCTTCCTGTTCTGCAAATGCTACTTAGATATTGTGTGATCATATTTATTTTTTTGTGGTTAGTGCATGTAGAAGTAGAAGTATTAGTGATGATAATGGTAATGATTGCAATGGTGATAATGACAGTGATGATTTGTAATGATAATGATAAAAAAGAAAAATTGCAATTAAAAAAATGATGATGATCTACTACTACTACTACTACTACTACTACTACTAATAATAATAATAATAATCATAATGATAATAATAAAAGAAGAAGAAGAAGAAGAAGAAGAAGAAGAAGAAGAAGAAGAAGAAGAATATCAATAATAAAATCAATAGTTTGCTGCAGTATTATCATGACAGGAGGCTGAAAATACTTGCTAACAAACAGAAAATCAAGAGTAAGTAGTAATTGTGAATATTACTTCATCATATGGTACCCTCTATTTAATACATTGGTGCTCTGGGTGCATTGAGGAGAGTTTGCCCATAGTTGGAAACAAAAACCCCAATGAAATACATTGTACAATGTATATAAAAAACACAATAGCACAGAAGTGAGTAGGTCACTCAAATTCCTTCCATTTGATTCTCTTTCCGTGTATTTGTGTAGATGGAACCCTGATAGCCAGTGCCGACTACCTTGCCCATGACCGCTTGATGCTGCTGGGTGCTGGAGACCTCATGGTGTCGCAGGCCGTCAGGTCGGACTCCGGGACGTACACCTGTGTGGCGACAAACACCGTAGGAGACACCAATGCCACTGCTGTCCTCACAGTCTATGGTGAGTTTGTTTACCCTCTCCCTCCTGAAACCAAGCTAGGGATTTCAGCTGTTCATTATGAAACAATATTTTTCTCTTTAGGACATTGGGAGGTCTTTCGAGTGACAGTTTCACCCTCTATCTTTGAACCGGAGTGCTGTCTAAATTTCACTTGTGAGATTATGAGAAATCTCAGAATCAGAGGGTTTAATCCTAGTCAGGCCAAGCTTTTTTGGCTATGCTGAATCTGAGGGGGTGGATTCATAATGAGGCCTTCTTGCATTACATTGTATAGGCCTATTATGTTGTATGCTTTGAGTGGTATGAAATGAGCAAATATCTCCCTACTTTATTTCAACTGATTGACAAATTACCATACATTGATGTTGCCATACAATGTACGCCGACAATTACATCAGTGTTTGGCAATTTGTCAATTAGTTGCAATAAAAACAACTCAACATAAGAATTTCATTAATTTGTATACTCCCTACTTGTACCTCTTTCCGTGGTGCTCAAAATCAGAGCAAACGAGCATCGCCCAGAAGCCAACCCCAATTAGCACCATCCTGGGAGAGACATCGGTACTCAACTGTGTCGTCCAGCATGACTCCCGCATCACACCGGACATCACGTGGACCATCGACGGCGTTGTCATCCCTGTGGAAAGCAGCCAGCGCCACACTCTTCTGGAGACCGGCTCCCTCAGAATCGAACCAACCATTGCCCAGGATACGGGCCTGTACACGTGTAGCGTCACCTCCATCGCGGGAAACGACGTCGGAAGTGCAAACCTTACAGTGCTCCGTGAGTAGTTATCTGCCTCTTACTGTTAATATGAAAGGATATACTAATTCAGTATTGCACTCATATTGTTGTACTATCACAAGACATCATACACTGGAGATTATTTGGGGCCCACAGACAGAATCTTGCGACTGATTGACAAATTGCCCTGCATCGATGTAAATTTGAGAGAGACATTCATTGCAAACACATTGGCTGAGATTGAGTTAGGAGTCTTGCCAAAGAATGCACACAGTTCTTCACTTACCAAAAAAACAACAGCATATAAACAAACAGATAGCATGGAAGGTACTTCCAAATGTGACCATGCATCACAAAACCAACAAAAAGTCGCATGCACTGCTTTTGTGTGAACGCTGAAAATAGGTGAAATGGGTCAACCCAGTCAATCTTGGGTTTGTCATATTTTCTGAAAGAGCAAGTCTGCTTGTCCATTATGCTGAAGTCTGGGATCATAAAGCAAGCGGGACATTGTGTTTTTAGCAGTTTTTCTAGAACGCTTTTTTTTTGTGTGGAATAGGTGATATGTGATTAGGTGTGTCTTAAGTCCCCTTTTCATTTCTTTATAACCCTTCGGACACTCTTCATTTTCAACTCTAATAACTTTTGAAAGGATAATGCTACTGCTTTGAAAGTTTGTATTAGTCATGAAGAGAATGTGTTAATAGAACATGATAACTTTCAGCTTAATCTGATAATCCCTTCATTGTTGCTGCTATGAGTTTAACATTCTGTTTATCACTCCATTCATGCACAAAGCACGGCTCGCTGTCAGATTAGGCACTTTAATAGACCCTATACTTCGGAGCCTCTTTTCTCAGTTCACACTTTTCCGGAGTGTGTACTTTCTTTTCAGTATTTAGGTAGGTCAAGAAGAGTCCATTTGAGTTATACATCATTTTAAAGCTTAAAATCTGCTTTTTCAGAAGCTGCTCTTAACTGAAAATCCGTGTCTGGCGACTTTTTGTTGGTTTTGTGATGCAGGATCACAAAATGGAACCATGGGGATTAGAAGTGTTCATTTAAAACACAGAACCATAGCAATGTTTTGGATCTGACAAGCTATATGAAAGGGGTGTTTATCCGAAAATTCATCTTACTGAGTCTGCCAGTTTCCTGTATATGTGAAGAAATATTTTCACCGATGTGTTTCTTGTAACCGTCTTGTGAGGTAGTTGCAGTTGATTTTTTAGTCACATGTGTCTTACATTGGATGGTCTGTCTCCGGTATTTTGCTTTCCCCATATTTGGGAATAAAGTGCACTCCTGTTGTAAAGAGCACAGATAAAATGAAATTTTGGCTGCAACGAAGTAAAAATTCAGCTCCCCAAATTATCATATGTATGATATTTACATACTTTATTTTTCGCCTTTCTCGAAAATTCAATATAACGAAAGAAAGCCTGTACTTAATATCGTAGCGTAGAATTTTAAGCAAATGATCACAATTCTTAGAATTCAAAGAGTAGGCACAGACCAAATGGAAGTACCTTTCTTTCATCTGGATAACTGTGCTGCCTTGATGTGTGCTCAATAAACCATAAAGTAAAATACAGTGCCACAAGAGGCGACTTGTACAATGTAGCTGTATCCAGGAATGTATACAATATCTTTGTCTATATCTTGACATTTGCTATTCACTCTTTGATGGAATTTGCAGAGGTACCGTACAAGCCGCTGAACGTGGTCGCCCAGCAGAGCCTCACTGAGTCGCGGACCATCATCGTGAGCTGGATGCCAGGATTCAACGGCAACTCGCCCCTCATCCGCTACATTCTGGAGCAGAAGGAGGATGGTAAGGAAACCTGTTTAGTTGGCCTTAATAGCTACATTTAGGCTTGGCAGTTGGAGCACGTCAAAGAGGGGTCCTCTAGTTGTAGTTCTGTTCCTAATTCATCTCATACAGTTTTGGTCCTTCAGTTGTAGTTCTAATTGTAATTTCATCTCGTACATTTTGGATTTAATTATTCAATCAGGTTAGGTCCTCCAGTTGTCGTTATTATTCTAATTTCATCTCATACATATTCAGGTTATCAAGTACGTATTCAAGCAGTTTGGGTTATCCAGTTGTAATTATGATTATAATGTCATCTCATATACATTGTATATTCAGTTTATGTAATCAAGCAGTTTAGGTGATACAGTTGTAGTACTAATTCTAATTTCATCTCGTTAATCTATCTCGTTTCTATTTGTGTATGAGAGCAATTTGCTTGGTACATGAAGGATGTAATTTGAAACTGAAAATTATATTTCATCGCTGGCTGTGACAGTTTTGTAAGTTTGTAAGTTTTGTGAGTAAGTTTGTAAGTTTTGTAAGTTTGTAAGTTTTTTAAGTAAATCAATCATATAATTTGTTGTATTACATGTGGGGGGAATGCACCGTACAAACACTGCTTTTTAGCATTCCTCCCCATTTCCAGCATTTCCGTTTACTTACAATATTTTGTAAACTTACCCTTTATTTTGTATTATGATGAAATTTATGTATTCAATTTCTGTGAAATATTTATATGTTTCTGTTGGAAATGGAAAAAGAAATGAATGAATGAAAAAAGTTTGTTTTATATTCCACTTTTGCTAGTATCATGAGCAAATTGCATTTTTTCTTCCCTTTGTGGTCAGATTCATCATTCAGAGAGGTAGAGGCCACTGTTCACCCATGGCTAACGGAGATCAGCGTCACTGGTGTGAAGCCTTCTCGAAGATACCAGTACCAGCTCAGGGCCCAGAACAATGTCGGCATCAGTGAATACAGCGACCCCAGCAATGAAGTCCACCTGCCTGAAGAACGTAAGTTGATTCTGTTGCTATAGTTTACCCCTGATCTTTTGAGTAACCTGGTTTGGTGCTACTTGTCATCTGCAAGCAGTTTTCCCTGTAAGATTATGAACAGCTTATGTAAAGTAGTGGATTTTGTATTAAAAGCATATTTTGCAGGAATTGGGGTGGGATGGGGTGATAGGTGTTGAAAATGTTTTGGCTAATTGGTGCAGTGAACTTCTGACCAATTGCTCATTCACTTTTGATTTATTTTATCAAAGAAGTATGAAATTCCTTGACAAGGATGCTAATCCATTAGATTATGAAAATGTTTCAGTCGGGGGGGGGGGGGGGGGGTATTGTTGACACAGTCATTTTTCAAGATTTATTCCATTTTTTCCTGATTGTTATTACATACTTCATAAGAAAGCCATATGAGATGGAAATGTTTATTGCAGAATTTTCGTATGAAGACCACAATGTCAATAATCACATTGATATCAATTATGTTTCTTTCCTTTTTTCTGTTTTTCTTTTGTCTCAAATGAGATCTCCTAGTAACAACAGGGTAAATCAGATATGCCGATATCCATGTCGCACATAGATTAAATGATTTGGGGTATTTCTTTTGTCAGGTCGCTGCTGGTCTTTTGGCTCAAAACATACAAGGAGTGATGTAACCCAGCAAGTTAGTTACACACAAAAAAGTTTCAGACAGGCTCTAGCACAAATATATTTAAAATTGATTTTAATCTGTGGTTGTACTTGGCAGTAGATCTGTTTGAAACCAGCTTAATGAAAGAATATACTGGAGGTCTGTCGCATAGGATATGCTTGTGCCAGTGGTGAGAAAATTGATTAATTTGACAGTTGCTTCTTTGTTGTTGCATTTTTTTTTTTTTTTTTTTTTTGTGCCTATGCAGCGCCTGATCTGCCACCCCAGTCTCTCAGGGCAAGTGCCATATCCATCTCCAGCATTAGAGTGCAGTGGCAGGTAAGTTGTCTCTCGCAAAGACTTTAGGAGAACTTACTGATTTTTTTTTTTTTTTTTTTAAACCTATTTGTACCTGTGTCTGGGAAGTATTACGCGGTTTGATGTCTTACACTCTAATACTTCCTGTAGTAGCAGACGGTAGGTTGTTTTAAAATAGAGAATGTGCATAAAGAGTAGAAGGACCACTTGGGTGTGGTAACATACACCTCAGGGATAGGTGACGATTCCGATCCTCCAAGCAGCTGTAACTCGTTTGTTAAAGGAGACTTCCGGATGAGTTTTAGACTTCAGCACTTGAACTTATATAAATTGATTATACTGAGTATAGAGTTTCAGAATTGATTGTGATTGTGATGAGGAATGAGAATGTTTTCAAAATTCATAAAAAGTCACAATGAATGAGGATGATGACATACATGTAGAAGCTTTACATAAGAATGCATGATTGGGTGCTCAAGGAAGCAGAACAAAGGGAGAAAGCATGCATAAATTCTACACTGGTGAAGTTGTTCAGCAAGCGGTATGGTAATGCAATTACATTGCTACATTTATACTGGAATGTGAGTCTCCCATATCATTATCCATGCTCATTGTAATTTGCTTTGGAATTTTCAGAGTATGGGTTTCTCTGCTCAAGGAACATAATAAATTCTACAAATCTATACGTGGCACTGTTGATTTATGTACTACATGATGGGAAATATGAAACTTGTCTGGAATTCCCCTTTAACTGTTTGATGGAGCAACTCATCATATCTCAATTTTGCTCTCCTTTCACCTCCTGTCCTCCCTCCTGTTCTTCCCCTTCTTTTCCTCTTTCTCTTCTTTCTCTGTATTATCTTCCATCCTCTCCATCCCTCCTTCACTATATCTTCCTCTAACTCTCCCATCTCTCCTTCTCTCTCTATCCCTCTCCACCTCTTCTTCTTCTATCCTTAACGTCTTTCTTTCTCTTCACTTCCTTCCTTCCATCTCCACCTCTTTCTCGTCCCCTCATTCATCTCTCATGGACAGGAGCCCCCGTATGACAGCTGGAACGGAGCGCTTCAGGGATACCAGCTGCAGTGGCGCCTGACGGGTTACCCCACAGTCTACAGCCACAACATCACCAACTACCGTCAGACCTCCTACGACATCACTGGCCTCATCACCTGGACATCGTACGACATCGCTGTTGCCGCATTCAATGGCGGTGGGGTGGGTGCCTTCAGCAACGTGGTGCAAGTCAGGACAAAAGAAGGAGGTGAATATTCTTCTGACAACTACTTTGGGTTATTTTTTTTTTCCTGATTATTCCGAAGCAAGTTTGTAGCTTCTTTCAACATTACAATTATAGAAAAAGATTGTGCTGGAGAGCACACAGTCTCCCGTGATTTGCCAATCAGAGTTATCAAATAAATACAGACTTGCACGAGGATAAAGAAAAATGTAAACTAACACTCTCTTGTATCCGTCCCGGCTCATTAACCTATTAAAGACTAGTCTTGAGTATACAGGTGTCTATGGAAAATGCAAGTTATAGCAAAATCAACTCATCCTCAACAGGTTAATATTCAGTGTTCTTCTCAAACAATGCCATGAAGAATTGTTGATTATGAAGAATTATATGCCATTTTTTTTTCTCTGCCCACAAGAACATTTTCTTATGCATTTTGTGGAAATCTTATGGAAATATGTCAACTGTATCACTGTTTAGTGGAATCCAAAACACTGATTGTTGCCCTTTATTCAGTGTTCTGTTCATAAGAATATATTGCATGAAAGATAAGAATACAATACAAGATTTTTATTTCTTTGTTTTGCTTTTTTTTTTCATCACTGGGAAAGAAGTTTCATATACGAAAATGCTTATTTTTTCTTGGATATTTCTTTGTCTTGCCCAGTGCCTACTGACCCACCTCAAGCAGTGGATATCCAGGTGGTGAGCTCCACAGCCTTCCGATACCAGTTCAGCCCGCCACCAGTCTACTCCATCAATGGAATGAACCTTGGCTACAAGGTAAGTGGTCGCAGTCTAGCATAGCATAACAAAGTCTAGCATAGCATAACAAAGTCTAGCACACCAGCTTTAAACTTTGTTAGGGTATTAGCCCTCTGGTGCAAGCCTGGCAACATCATGCATTTATTATGTCTATGGGGAAAGCATGTGCACGTCTTGAAATCCAACTGAATTACAGTTTAAGCAAGCTGCAAATTTTCCTGGGTTTTCTTCACTTTTTTTGAGGCAGCTTTGTAACATTTCCCATAGGATGTCATCTTACATAATTCAGTGATGTCCAGATGGTTGTACATACAAAAGCGTAGGTTTTTTTTTTCTTCTGTATTCGTAATGGATCTATTGCTTTCTTTTCTCTGCTTTCAACAGAAATAACATCATTCCTGTGATATACTTCTTGAAAATGAAGTAATATAATGTTTGTACTGCTTGCATGTTTCAATAATTTTGAACTTCAGCTGCTTGCCTGGGAGCCCGGAAACGAGGCTAACCCCACAGTGGTGATCGTGCCCCACGTGGAAGGGGTGACCCGCTTTGAGGGGAGCATCGACACCCTGAAGAAGTTCACCCAGTACGAGGCAGCGGTGCTGTGCTACACCAGCCCAGGGGACGGCCCCATGAGTGCCCCACTCAGTCTCACTACTCTCATGGATGGTAGGTGTCTAGAGGTTTTCAGCCTTCCCAAACTCAAACTACATTTTGGCTAAAAGATAAGCTTTTACTTTCCACGAGTTTGATTTTGTGCTTTTTGTTGTCCCAATATTGAACATAAATGAGGACTTGTAAAAAACCACCGGCACCTGGTACTAGATAGAGTCAGATGTCACGATTGTCCCACTACTAAGCATGCATTGAGAATGATATGTGTATGTCTAATACCTATCATTTGACAGAATTTTGTGTCCCTGCTGTCTCAATACAAAAAAGAAAAAAGAAAAAAAAAGAAATGAATCCTTACATGCAAGGAGATGGATTCTCATATTTCCTCCTTTCTTGGTGACTGGTATGTACTCAGGTAAAGAGGTATATATTTGTCCTAATGGAGATTACTAGGGGGGTGTTTCACAAAGCCGTTCTTAAAGTTAAGAAGGACTTAAGTGCGACTGGTGATCAGTTCTTGTGCTGCCGAATTACTGAGATTCTGATAAGTTTAGCACACAAGAGTTGATCACCAGTCGCACTTAAGTCCTTCTTAACTTTAAGAACAGCTTTGTGAAACACCCCAAGGTCTGTACTGTCTCAATACCAAGTGTGCACTTGGTCTGGTTGAAGTACTTTGGTACATTGTCATGAGTGGGATGCTCCGAAAACCTAGAGTGAATAGATGTCCAAAATCATGCCCTAAACTCTGTCATTGTTTAGATTGTCAGTTCCCTGTTCTGCCATGAAGTCATACTGTAGTCCATACATCCTTGGTCTATTTCTAGTTCCTGGTCCTGTGAGCAACCTACGACTGGTCAACATTTATGACACCTCGCTGGAGGTATCATGGCAAGAACCACTGGAGGTGAATGGAGTCCTCCTAGGTGAGTTTTTCAACAGTCAGATATTTGTCTGTAGTTGAGTGTACCCTGGCAACAGCCATCCATTTAGAAGATAACTGAACTCTGGACAGACATACAGTATATACAGGGAGAGAGAATGAGAGAAAGACTGATTATATAGAAAGACATATACCTAATATGCCATATGTTTCACGGACATGATATTTTGAGAAATGGGACTTAAAAGACAATTTTTGTTCTATCATATCATCTATCTCTCTCTCCCTTTCTGTGCCTCCTTACCAGGCTACACAATCAGCTGGGAGGAGGTGAACAAGACGTCCACCCTCAGCTCTGCTGACCGACAGGCCCATGAGACGGACTACACAGTGACGGGGCTGACGGCCCAGACCACCTATCTCATCCAGGTGTGGGCCCGGACCGAGGTTGGCCCGGGAGAGAAAACCGCCACCATCATCAGCTCCGGAGTGCCCCCAGGTCAGCTATGAAGATTGAAGATTCCATCTCTCATCATTTTTCTCATCCACCTGACGATAGCGCTGTAGCACAAAAATGAGATCATTCAGACCACTGTAAAAATGATGATGAAGTTCGGGCAGCTGAGATCAGTGAACATACTATCCTGCTAGTATGCCAGGCAGCTGCCTTTGTCATACTGTTTTAGTTTCTATGTTATTTATCTCTTCATATGCTTTTGTATATGCTCTCATATATCACATTTACATGGGACTATCGCCCTGGAAATTTTTTGCGCAAGTAAGTTTTCAGGTGTGGTTGTCTAAGATGAATTTGTAGTGGTTTGATTCTCCAGAATGAAAATTTGAAAGTGTGCCATATGTAACAAGCAAAATAGGTGCGTAGTTTTATTTTAGTTGTAGTTGCATGACGCCATGAAATGCATGAAAATGTCAACTCTTACAGTATTCATATACTTATTATTGTGGTTAAACAGAACGCCCCCAGCCACCCACCAACCTGCGTGTCGCTGATGTTACAGCTCGCTCCGTAAAGCTCCAGTTCATTCCGGGCTTCGATGGCGATGCTGGAATCACTCTCTGGACGGTGGAGGCTCGCGTAGGTCAGACCGCCCGCTGGGAATCGATATTTGAGTACTCCGACCCCAGCGCCAGGGAATTTGTGGTCACAGGTCTGTCTCCGTACACCTACTACATGTTCAGAATGTTTGCAACGAATGTAGCAGGATCCAGCAATGCGAGTGAGCCATCAATACCAACGAGGACCTCTTCTGATGGTATGTAATCGTGTTAAAAGCTAAATATCAATTTGTACTGCTCGAAAATGTGCTCATCTTTTCCTTCTCTTTGACAAAGTACAGGCAAAATTCTAGAAGAAAAATGGAATTTAGAATCTCAAGTTTTTAAGTGCATTATAACTTGAAATCATATAGTATCAGTAAAATGTCTTGGAATCTTTGAGTATAATGGCACATTATCTTAAGTAAAACACATACATTTGTGACTTGCCAAGTTGTTTCCAGGAACTTGCAGCTACTTTTTCTTTTTTTTGTGTGTGCAAATCCTCTCTTTTGTGCTGCATTGGTAAACAATTATTGTGCTTTTATTGATACAATAGCTGTATCCATGATCAACACAGAAATGTTTCTTTGTCTGTTTAAAAATTTGCAAATTTCATTTCTGTCTTTCCAGTATTACATGATGTGAACATAATGTGAAGGACTGATACTGAACTTATGTAAGATATTTTTCAAGTCAGATCAAGTCTGGTCCAATCGTTTTTAATATGAACAAATTGTCATTGCTTCAACAGCCCCTGAAATCGCTCCATCTGACATACGAGTTCGAGCCTACAGCACAGGTGCCCTTAGAGTTACGTGGGTGGTAAGTCTCCACTGCAGTTCTCCATTTATTGTTTGTTCCAGAAATCAGCAAATGATGACATATTCAACTTTGTTGTGTCAGGATATATTCCTTTGAATAGAAAGTAGATATCTTATATTATTTGCTCTACCTACTTATTTTTCAAGTGGTCACATCATTTGTTTCATTGAAATGCTGAAAGTGTTGATAAGTTTAAATCATTGCTGAAAACTTATCTATTTACTCAATCCTATTTTTTTGTTTGTTGTGTGTACTATGTACATGTACATGTACATGTACATAATGCTTTGTTTCAATTTGATATTTTTTTCTGTATTAATGCACTTAGAAATGTCAGTTTGAAGTGGTATATAAGTGTTATTCATAATCATTATTATTATTATTATTATTATTATTATCAGCATTATTTTTATTATTATTATTATTATCATCATCATCATCATCATCATCATCATCATCATCATCATCATCATCATCATCATCATCTTCATCATTATTATTATTATTATTGAGCATGAAAGCTCAGCTGGAGAACTGGATTGTTTTTATGTGAGCAAGGATGATGAAGAGGTTTGTTATGACAAGTTCTTACCGTCACCCCCCACCCCCCACCCCCCACTCCCGACCCCCACCATAGCCCCTTGATGACAGTGAGTGGAACGGTCCACCGGCAGGCTACATCATCTACTGGCGGGAGGCGGGGAGTCAGGTTGCGGAGCAGACCTACAATCTCACCAGTGCCTACGACAACGACTACATCATTCAGGGGCTCGACCACTGGACGCAGTACGATGTCCGGATAAAAGCGTACAACGAGGATGCTGCTGGACCTAGTAGTACAGTAAAGAAAGCATGGACCAATGAGGCTGGTAGGTTGATCCCCTCCTCCTTTTTTTGTTACCCATTGTGTCCTTTAGAAACAATTTATGACTTGGCGAGAGGGAGAGGGGGGGGGGGGGGAGGAGGGAGGTAGTTTTGGGATGGCGTAATTACACATGTGATATGTTTCGCCACAGTTGTGCTTTTGGCTATAAAATATGGAGAATTGTGAAGTCATGTATGATTAGTAACTTTTCAATGTAGATAAAATGTTTCTCTCCCTTCTAACTTTAAATACAGATAATCACTGATACAAAAGACATTTTTCAAGCTTCCAAGTAGGTTACAACATTTTTATGTGAGATGTAATACACATTCAATCAAATGTGAGTTTTATCACCATTTCCCTCATGAGGTTTTTGGAGAATGTGTTGTCTGTAAATATCAGTTCATATCCACACAAATGCTGTGTCATAATTGTTTCTCAGTGTATGTTTGATCTTCATGCACTGAATCGAACACAAGGGAGTGACACAACACAATGTCAGAGCAAATTTAGTTACAGTGTTTGCGCTGCCCCCCCCCCCCCCAAAAAAAAAAAGGCGAAAAAAACATAATGTTGCACTATGGACATGTAAATGTATCACTGTTAGTTCACAGTTTATTTATTTTTTGTATGCACAGGTACTGTTATTGACAGTTTATTAAGTTCTGTGGTAACGTGTGGCAGTCACTGGTGTATACAATTAAACATTTGAAGCGAGCAGTTTTACCTTGTATAAGTCTTCTTCATCTTCTTGTTAAAAGACATTTTCTGTACAGGAGTAGGCCAGCATACAGTAGCTTATGCTGCAGTATCTGTCTTCTTGCTATGTGCTGTCAAGGTGGCACGAATGGTTTTCGTAGTACTGGCTCCTTTAATGACACTTGATTCTTTCCCTCGTGTTTACCCCTGCAGTCCCTTCGGCAGGACCGGCCAACATTCAAGTCGTTCCTGTAACCTCCTCAAGCATCAGCGTACTGTGGGGAGATGTGCCGGAGGCAGACCAGAATGGAGAGATCCTTGGCTTCAAGGTACACACATAGACACAGACACAGACACAGACACAGACACACACAGACACAGATGCACACACACACACACACACAGACACAGGCACAGACACAGACCTACACAAAAATGCGCATGTGTGTACACATACGAACACACATTCACACACACACACACACAAATGATACTGCAACAAAAAAGATACAAATGATATAATTAAAAGGTAGTATGTTGCAGGATACCTGGTGGATGATGAGTAATGGTAACCCATAAATGTGACCTAATCCATATATGAAATTTGTTTCTTTTTTCAGATAACGCACATTGTTTCTAAGAGCATAGGAAATTTTAATTGCACCCTTTTTCTTGTATATGTTTCGAGGTGTCATAGTATGTTACCTCCGACCACAATCAGACCATCAGCTGACCATATGATGATACAAGTACAACTGAATAATCTTTGAATTACCCAAGGCTTTTTGGGAAGGTAATGAAAAGTGTATCCTTTGCTTTCAATCTTGTTTTGTCATTTGACATATGAAGGTGCTGTTCCAAGAGATCCAGGGGACCCTGATGTACATGGATGTACCTAGGAATGACAGCCGGGAAGCTACGCTGGATGGGCTTCGGGGTTACACCGTCTACACCATCACGGTGCTGGCCTACACCCGCGTGGGAGACGGCGCCATCGGCAACGAGGTGCCAGTCAGGACACTTGAATCTGGTAGGTTGACGACTGCTGGCGACGAAAGATGCCCCCCCCCCCCAAAAAAAAAAAAAGACAAGGAAAGCAAGGACGTGTGCTCACGGGCGATTCCATTGTCTTTTGTATTTGGCTGACATTTGAAACAGTGTAATCATGAGTAACTTGAAAGATTGTTCTTCATTCTTAATCTTGTTTGTGATTGAACAGTTGGTGTGGTTCGTCTGTAAGTAAGGAAAAATTTCCTACCAGTGACACTGTGCTTTGCTTTTTTATAAATGGCCTTGTAAATCACTGCCCAATACGACTGAATTGTTGAGAAGTGGTGTATATTTAGCATGCATCGTGAGATTTTTTTTTTTTACGTCATTGTATGTCATATTGTGCTCTGTGTATCAAGGCCAGAGAAAGATTGAGCTCTGTCAAAATGCTAAGTACAGTCAGCCTTGCTTTTAAATCAACCTCAAATAATTAGTCGAAAGTCTTCTCAAGTCCTGTTCTCTTTATATTCCATCAATTTTAATCCCTCATAAATTTTCTCTAAGTTGAAGCTATTTCTTCTGTCCAAATAGATTTTACTTGGGCAGGGTTGACTGTAATTCAGACAATATTGTGAAACACAAACTATCAAACTATATTAGGGAATTTTCTCCCTGCTAGCAACATATGATCATGATATATGTTCCATGTTGTCCAAACCAGGAGAAACACATGATTGACCGCCATTCACTGTTATTACACTTTTGTGATGCGCTGCGTAGATCAGTCTGTTTTGGGAGTTTTGCCATCACTCCTGGCTGTAAACATAATCATATTGTGTGTGTGAGCTACATGGAGTCAAATGTGTTTATCTCTCCACCCACCCATCAGTGCCCAGTGCACCTGTAGGTATCACCTTCCCAGTGGTGGAGCTCAACTCCGTCACCATCACGTGGCAAGAGCCGCTGGAGCCAAATGGGCCCAACCTGAGGTACAAGGTACGTAGGTTTCCGAAGTGGAGGAGGTTTCGCAGGGGACTCACAGCTTGTGGTATGAAAGAGCTAGGCAGGAATCATCTTTGTAGAAATAAGTGAAGTGATGTGTATCTTGATCTGGCGAGGTGAATCCAAGATGATGCATAAATATTGCAGCAGACAGGAAAGAGGGGAAAGACTACACTGTGCAACATAGAACAAAACTCAACTTCAATCCAAGATATCACCCAATCTGGAATTTACCCTATACTTGGCTGAATGGAATGAGGAAAGCAATACCCATTGAAGCAGGAGCCCAACTTTAATCAATTTTTTAGTAGGTGTAGAGGTAATGAATCATAGTAATGATCATGTAACTGTCTTGAAGATGCACAAAATACTTGCTTAGCATTTCCCTGCTGGTGATTTCAGGGGCTGTGGAACTGCAAGGGCTGACCCTTGACTCCCGGCCCGCAGCCCCAACCCTAAGAAACCTTCTGTGGCCCCTCAATTATTGACATTCTTGTCTTGCCAATTTCATTTTCATTCATCGCCTATTTAATGTCGATCCCATGTCCCCTTTGACCTTTGTGTATGTCCAGTTTGACCTTTATCCATGTCCAGTTTGACCATTATCCGCTGCCAGCTTGACATCCATCCATTGCCTATTTCATGCCCAGGTTGGCTACCGGCTCCAGACTGCCCCGGAGAGCTCCCTGGTGGAGCAGGAGGTGGAGGCCAACAGAGAGTATAGTGCCACCAACCTGCAGGCGGAGCAGACCTATCTCTTTGAGGTCACGGCCCACAACGCTGCGGGGTTGGGCGAGACGGCTACTGTCCTTGTTGTCACCACAACCAACAGGAGTAAGTGTGCACCGCGAAGGGATTCTGTTAAAGTGGATTTTTTTTTGTCCATTTCACACAACCAAAAACTAGTGTGAAAATAGAAGCACACAAATATTTTTGCTCTTGATTTTAATACTATGTAATGTTTTGATTAAAATCATGTGAAATTTGTTATACGCGGCTGAGCATGAACAATAACTGGTGCAAACATATCCACTTTTACAGTCTTGTCTGGTGTGCCACTTTGCCATGCCCCACCAGAGTTAGTGAGAAATGAATGAAAAATTTCAATGCAAATTCAATGTATCCATTTATATCAACTTGAGATATTTGAAAATGAAGCTGCTGAAAAACAAAGCAAATAATTATGATATATGTGGTAATTTTAGTTATGTCTTTAAAAATATTTTTTGGCATATAACAAGTGCAGTGTCATAAAGATGTAATTTTTCTCTATTTGATGATAACCCTAATTCTTAAAAATCTTTAAAAATGGCATTCAATTACCTTTTTTTTTTGTTTCAAACTCTTCTGTTTATGAACTTGAATGAAGAGATTGTCAGTATGTGGCTGTCACTGACAATATGAATGTCAAATATGGATATTTCAAATTTGAAATTTGAAAAAGAGAAAAAGAAAGAAAATAAAACACAACAGGAAAATTGAAATAGAATGAGATAAAATGGGAAAAAATGTCCAGAGAGAAAGACTAAAAGAATGTTTTTGAGTATGTGTGTGTTCTCCTAGTGCAAAAATCATACAATTTTGTAGGAAGTTTTGATAAAAGATTCATTGATTTATAATTGTTTTGTTTTATTACTTTTAATTACTGCCATTACCCATTTAGTGACGAGTGCCCATTTAACTTGCTTGTTATATCCATCAAAACTGCTGGATGAGGAGACTGGTACTATATCTAAAGAGACAAAAGGAAATAATGAACTATATGGAAGAAACCTCTAATTGTCCCCGCCGAACGAGTTCGAGCAGGGGACTATGAAACGGGCTCCGTACATGTGTGTGTCCGTCCGTCCGTGCGTCCGTGCGTCCGTGCGTCCGTGCGTCCGTGCGTGTGTGCGTCCGTGTGTGATCAAAATGTTCAAAATGCTACTCCTTCGCCATTTCTAACCCGATTTTGATTCTGTTTGCTTTATATGATAGCACTACATGGGAGCTTTGAAACTTCTATACAGAATTTCAGTTGTGACCTTTGACCTTGACCTTTGACCTATATTGTACATTTTGCTTCAAAATGCTACTCCTTCGCCATTTCTAACCCGATTTTGATTCCGTTTGCTTTATATGATGGCACTAGGTGAGGGCTTCAAAACTTCTACACAGAATTTTGACCTTTGACTTCTTTGACCTTTGACCTTGATTTTTGACCTATATTGTACATTGCCTACAAAATGCTACTCCGTCGCCATTTCTAACCCGATTTTGATTCCGTTTGCTTAATGTGATGGCACTAGGTGAGGGCTTCAAAACTTCTACACAGAATTTTGACCTTTGACCTTGATTTTTGACCTTTATTGTACATTTTGCTACCAAATGCTACTCCTTCGCCATTTCTAACCCGATTTCAATTCCGTTTGCTTTAAGTGATGGCACTAGGTGAGGGCTTCAAAACTTCTACACAGAATTTTGACCTTTGACTTCTTTGACCTTTGACCTTGATTTTTGACCTGTATTGTACATTTTGCTACCAAATGCTACTCCTTCGCCATTTCTAACCCGATTTCGATTCCGTTTGCTTTATGTGATGGCACTAGGTGAGGGCTTCAAAACTTCTACACAGAATTTTGACCTTTGACTTCTTTGACCTTTGACCTTGATTTTTTTACCTACATGTATATTGTACATTGGCTACAAAATGCTACTCCTTCGCCATTTCTAACCCGATTTCGATTCTGTTTGCTTTATGTGATGGCACTAGGTGAGGGCTTCAAAACTCCTACATAGAATTTTGACCTTTGACTTCTTTGACCTTTGACCTTCATCTTTTTACCTATATTGTACATTTTGCTACTAAATGCTACTTCCGGCGGGGACATATATTACGCACTGCGTAATTTCTACTTTTCCTTGTTTTGTATTGCCATACATTTTGGTCTGTAGCGAGCCCTGAAGCGCCTTCCAAGCCCAGCGTTGACCACATCAAGAGCAGACAGGTACGGATATCCTGGACTCCTGGTAACGACGGCAACTCTCCCCTGCGCTTCTACGCCATTGACCTGCGGATGGAGTCTGGCCCCTGGGTCCAGCATCGGACGAACATAGACCCTTCTCTCGTTTCATACACTGTGGATGGGTAAGGAGCCACTGTTTGCAACGAACTAAGACCTATCACTACAGTTAGCTTATGAAAATGCGCAACATTGATTTTCTGATTTTGGTCTTCTCAAATTCTCCATCCTCTAGGTTTTCAAATGAGTAAGTTGTCCCACTTCATATCAAAAGAAAACTACCACAAAAATGTTCAAAAAAATGGCCGCCAGATTGACACATCGGTGAGGAAAGTTGTCCGTAAGTAATCTGTAAGTGGCAGTCAAGCGTGCGCCAGATCAACCACTTCTATATACAAATGGGACAAGGCAATAAAGTGTATGAATATGTTTTAGCAAAATTATACATTTTCACTCTTCGAATAACATTCTTGCATGCAATCATAGAATATATTATATTCTTCTACCCCATTTGTAGATCTATGATTTTTTTGTGTGTGCTGATATATCTCATTATGTTTCTAACTTATGAAACAGTTGTGGCCATTTACCCTTTACATGTTTAGTGCAGTTACACCCTCCTCTTTTGTGTCACATATCAGCTAATATATTGCGTTGTTTTTTTTGTCCCCCCCCCCCCTTCCTAGATTGGAACCATACACTGCCTATCACTTCCGCATCAAGGTCTACAATGATGTGGGCTCCAGTCCAAATAGTCCCTCCTCAGATCCGGTCGTCACTGACCAAGACGGTGAGCTCTGATCTTTCGTAAGATATTGTAGATTAAACAAAGATAATTGCATTCATTTAAGTTTGCTCTTTTATGTGGCATTGATACGAACTCACTAGTATTAGTTGATGGCTGTTTTGAATTTTTTGTTGTGTATTTAGTGATGGAATGTCATGATGGATAAAATGGAGGTGAAGAGGCACCTAGAACTCCACTGACCTCTCCTCTATTACCATAGACACCATATCGTCGCTGGGGTGACAAGACCTCGTATCTCAAAAATGTCAAATTTTTTTTTTTTTTTAGCTTAATGGTCAAATAATGGGTCAAGTGATGTCTTGGCTAAATCCTAACTGTCTTACTCCAAAAATGAAGCCACCATGACATGTCAAAGAGATGGCTATCCCATTCACTATAGTGCTTTGGCCGCCATGTTTTTTCGCTCTCCTGAACATTTGACAATTTTGAGATACGAGGTTTTGTCACCCCAGCGACGATATGCAGGATGGGTCATACAAGATACTGACAGACTGGTTTTGTGTGTCAGTAGCCCATGTATTAAACATAGTCCTGTAAATGTACAATTGTATAAACCCACTGGTTTTAATTTCAGGATATATGAAGCTGACTCTTGTGTCAAGATTTTGGACCTACGTGCACTCATAGTGGTAGGATAATGAAACAGCCTGCTTTGTTAAGCTTGTAGAAGATTTATTACAAGTTCACATTACTCTCATACACTATATTATGTTTTATATCTTTTGTGTCATTATATCTAACCTACAAGAAATGTATTCACTGGTTTGGTATACTGTTATTTATATTTTATGTTTGCTTGTACTCTCATAACCGGAGAGAAGGTCAAAAGAGTCAATAAATTCCTAATACTAAGTTCAAGGTCAACAGAAAAGTATTTTAAGATAAACAAATCGGGAGTGTGATCATTTGTGTATTTGGTAAAATTGTTCTGCATATATGAAATATAAGATTTAAAAAGTAGTCACTGCAGGAAAGAAAAAGAAGAAGCCATAAATCAACTTTTCTTTTTTGTGTGTGTCCTGTGTGTCCAGTCCCTGATGGCGCCCCTACCATTACTGGTGTCACCCCGGTCACTGTCACCTCCCTGCTGGTCACCTGGAGCGCTCCATCGGAGAGCGAGACCAATGGCCCACTTCTCGGCCACCGCATCCAGTTCCGGCAGCTGCCTGGCACCAGCTACATGGAGGAGAACATCCCAAGCGCCAGCACTACTCAGTACGAGCTGCTGAACCTCATCCAGCACCAGAACTATGAGCTCAAGATGGCCGCCTACAATGCTAGAGATCTCGGCCCCTACAGTGCCCCAGTGACTGTGTATGTTGGAGAAGCAGGTACGTAGTCACCAACGTTGTACCATGTCGATTACCAATTTAAAGATTCTGATGTGGGAGTAGTAATAATGGTGTTAGGAGGGTATGGGTATGGTTAGAATGAAACAGAGAACATGGAATCACTATTCATAGTAACAACTAGAAGGGGAATGTTCAACATACTAGAAGTAGAAGTAGGGGAAAGTTTGTGAAGCTCAGTCGCTATATTGAAATTCTTTTCGCACCATTTGAGCTGCCATTTATGTTTCTGTTTGTACGAGATAGTTTTCAAAAGGATGTATGGTCAACTCCTCTTGGTAACATATGACATCCAATCTAATTTCACAGTACATTGTTTCAGATGAAGGCAGATGCTTTTACTATGAGTCAGAGATGTTTCAAGCTTGTAGTGGAGAAGGGAAAAGAAAAGCAAGCTGAAGCTATTTTACCCTGTACTGGCCTATGAAGAAAGCAACGTGAAAATAGTGCTGCTTATATCCTGTGGTTGAGCATACTGTATCTGCAATTTTCTCGGACATCAGTGAGTTTGTCGTAGTCACTTGAATAAGATGTCTTACAGGATGAAAGCCTCAGCTTGAAATGTGGCATCCAAGTAGATCTTGTTAAATCCAATATAACAATTTCAATATTAGGAAGTGCATATTTGATGAATTATCACCCACTCCCACTTGCCAAAAGTCTGGCAGTTTTGCTTTTCTCCACTATCTGCCACCAATGTGAGCATGTATTCTAATCATTATTAAATTTTATGCATTTATTAAAGATTTGATTTTTTTTACAACAAAGGAGGTTACTTTCCAACAAACAATATGAAACATTTTTTGTCTTTGTGTAGAATTTAATTAAAATCATTCTTTTTGATTCCATTTATCTCATAATGCAGCAAGTTGATTTTTTTTTCACACGTTTCTTACCTTTCTTTGCAATTTCAGTCCCATCTGAGGCGCCATCCAATGTCCAGATTGTCACCGTAAGTTCAAGCCGCATCCAGATTTCATGGACAGCGCCCTCAGTGGAGTCTCAAAATGGGGGACTGCAGGGGTACAAGGTGGGTGCTCTTAGAATGCAACTCAATGTAGAGTACTGGAAGCCAAATGGATCGCCCATTTGCATTTAAATGGTGCACTCAGTTTATTACCTGTTGGTACCAGATGGAGCCCTGTGTAAACTCAGAGAGGATATCTTAATCTAGTCGAAACGGTTTGTGAAGATTTTGATCCCAAGTGGAGTTGACTCCATTCTTGTTCATTTTAGATGTATAAGATTGAAATTGTTTAAGAATAAAGAAAATAAGAAGAAATTTTTTCATATTTCATATTTTAAATCATGATTCCAAGAATATTCCTTGTTTTGTTTCTAGTAAGGTATGTCTAGAAAGGTTTTTATTTTGCTGTGATTACAGACTTACTGTCAAATGTTCAGAAATGGTGCATAGCACATTTTATGATCAAAGTTGTCATGTAGCAAATGTTACTTTTAATGCAAGTGTTTATTTCTGACTGCTTTTTGCAGGTAACTTATTGGGAGAGAGCAGCTCGCGTTGCTAGAACGACCAGCAATGCGGGACGGAAGACCAAAACTTTCCCCGCCTCCACCACAGTTGTGTTCCTTGACGAACTTACCTGCTTCACGGAGTACGGAGTCGAGGTCAAAGGTTATAATGCAGCTGGAGACGGACCGGCAAGCAGCCCAGTGTACAACACCACATCAGGGGATCGTGAGTGCTCCAGCATCATTCTGTCATTTGTGCTATAAGCTGTCACATTGTACTGTATCTTTGTCATTTACATAGCTTAGGCATTGACAAAACTAATGTAATGTAATGTCTTGATATTTGAAAATTTGTTGATGTATCTATTCATAATACATGATGAACTCAAAAGCTTGTAGTTCATCACATGGAGGGGTAAATATCCATTTTCATCTATGTTGTTTTGCTTTGTTATTTCCTCCGCCAAGGAGGTAATTTTTTTTTTTTTGCTGATGTTGATTTGTCTGTTTGACTGTCTATCTGTTTGCAAAATAACTCAAAAAGTTATGAAGAGATTTGAGTGAAACTGTGAAAAGTTGATGATGACACAAGGAACACATGATTAGATTTAGGTAGTGATATGGATAACTGTCTCAATCTGGGATACTTGCTTTTTATGTTTTTGAAGGATTATCATTGCAAATAGCAAATAGGGCAAAAAACAAGGGAGTTCAGGCAGCGCATATTTGAGGTGTGCATACGTGCACAGAGAGCATGCTTGCGGGGCAGCTTGCAGTGAGCTGCTGCTGAGGTAGACTTTGTAAATGAGACACAACAGCAAGGCTTCTTTATCATTGGGAAATAGGGCAATTTTCAGCATGTGTGTATAGGTGGAAATGAACTGTATGGTGGAAGTCTGTGCTCTCTGAGTGCTATTTTAGTTGATAAATAAAACTCGTGACTCAGCAACAAAAATAAGATTCACTACCTTTCAGGAATGATGAGTAATACATTACTCCTGAAATGATTATTGTTTTTTACTGTTTCTGTGTATTCCTGTCATTCCTCAAGATAAATGGTATGACACAATCCATCTGTCATTTGTGTCTATTCAGGGCCTAGCAAAGTGGAGTATCTCAGGTTCAACGAGATTCGTATGTCATCCCTCAACGTGTCGTGGGGCCCACCCACGACCCCCTGCGGTGTCATCACTCACTATAGGCTCTTCTACCAGCCACTCCAACCGATCAACGGTGAGCTCATGTTATTGTCACTTGCATACCTCTCACTCGTGTTACAACAAGTGCAATGACATTTGTACTAGAGGAAAAATCCATCTGCTCTGTCAGCAGTCTTTTCAGTGTTCGCCAAAGGTTGCCCTGTGATGTCACATGGCTTTCAAATAGTACGACGAGTCAAATTCAAAAGACATGTGAACGATAGTGAATATCGGGCTCTAAGAAACCTTTCCAAATCTTGACAGGGATGGCAGCATATTATATTTTACTGGACAGTCTGGCCCTAGAAGCTACTGATTTGTGTGTACTTCCCAACTTGTGTGTGTGTGTGTGTGTGTGTGTGTGTGTATTGATCAGAACTATTCTTTAGAAATTCTATTAATATCAAATTTATATTGATGAATTAAAGTTACTGTTTTTGCTTTTCCCTTTTCTGTCAAAGACTGCTTGCTACAAACAAGACACTGCAAGTGACACCCGTTGTTTTCTGTTTTCCATAACTTTTCTTCTGGGTGCTTTCTATGTCCAGGTGAAAGGACATCAGTGACGGTCACTCTGCCCCATGACCAGATGTCCTACAGTGCAACGGATCTTGGGGAGCGGGTGCACTATATGTTTGAAGTCCGGGCGGACACTGAAATGAGATCTGGAAAGATACGGGAATCAAACATAACCACAGGTCCTCAGGAAGGTAAAAACTTTGCCTTATTTCAGTCATGACTCCTAGTGATAGCACCACTTCTATGGTATGTTATTGTTTAATGAAATATCTGTAAAGGAAACATTTGTTGTTGTTAACGTTGTTGTTGAGCACATGGAATACAGGCTGTACATACATGTACTGCGAGCTATTGCAACACTGCCCCATCAATTATTCCTTGTGTGAGATTACTCATGCCTCTTTGTTTCATCATTCTTTTTTTACGAGTAATATTTTCTTCTGTTTTTTAAATGATGCATCTTCAGTTATTTGAAGAAAATTACATGTACTGTATAAGCTGTTTTTTTTTTTTTTCACGTACAGATGTTTTCGCCAATTCGGAGGTCACAAACATTATCATGAGATGTTGTCTCAAATTGACACAGACGCTACTCTAAATGCATTGTTATCTTAGTGCTTCTCAACATTTTAGCATG
Organism: Diadema setosum; assembly: GCA_033980235.1. NCBI lineage: Eukaryota > Metazoa > Echinodermata > Echinoidea > Diadematoida > Diadematidae > Diadema > Diadema setosum. The sequence continues at coordinate 7,515,337 of CM067064.1, forward strand.
TTGTTGAATTTGCTATCCAACTGTGATTCATGAAATTCACAAAAAATAGACCTTTGCAAGAAATACAGCTTAAACAATAAAAATGTGTTCATAGGTTCACCACCCCTGGGAGTATGAATCCGTTTTGCATTTTGTCTAATGTTTCTGGGAGTTGATAATTTAAGTTGTTATAGTGGGTCATGGGAGTATACATGCTCAAATGGTAGAAGGTGTCACTGTCTAGATTTTTTATTTCTTTTTGTTTTTGCGCAAGTAATACCAGTGATGCTCATTTCTCTTCCAATCTGGTAGGTGCCCCAGACTCCCCAGAGGATGTCACGCTGGAGACCGCTCCAGAAGGAGTCACTCTCTCCTGGAGGACACCAGATAACCATGGCGACGAGCCCATTACAGAATACGTCATTGAGTCACATGAAATAGGTGGGTGTATGCTGTGTCAGTGTCTGATGAGAAGTTTTTCTTCTGTCTTCCATCTTGTGGCAAGAAGTTGTTTCCTAAGCCCTTTCCAGACTCGCCTCCCTTTGGATTGTGGTGTGTTAGCAGTGCCCATAAATGATGCCATAATTTAGCTTTCTGTGAAGCTAAAATGTGAACAAAAAGTGCAGTTTTACACATTATTTTTAGTAGATATATTTTAGTGTCTAACGATGATCATTGGTATGCACCATGTTCGAAGTAAAAATTTGTTAGGTTTGTTGTTACGTGTGACTGGTTTAAAAGAAAAGAATCCCTATTGACAGTTTTCACACCATCACTCAAAGGGAAACTGGGTATAGAGGGAATGTGCATTGTACTGTCCTGTAGATGCAAGGAGTAAAGATCATTTATTCTCCATAAGAAATTTGTTTACTGTGTACTAATTGCCAGCAAAGAATATCTTCAATTAGAGGGCTGTGTATTTCCTTTTGTGCACCTTCTCCTCTAGTGCCTGTTCAGTCCAATGTGACAGTGTCACAGTGTGAAATTGGCATGAAAGTGTAATGTTCGTTTGTGAGCTAACTTTTATGTCATTCAGCATGTGAGGGTCTAAAATTCTGGAAAGTTCTAATACGTGTGATTCTGATGTGTATGAGAGATATATGAATGTTTGTGTTTATTAGTGCTTCCAGTCTTTTAAGTTATTTGTTTTTTAGCCACTCACTTATCATAATCTTTCCTTGTTTTTTGATACCAAACCTATGACATAAAAGCAATGTCACTTCATGAGTTGTGAGACATTTCTATTGGACTGGCCTGTTTCACAGTAGCGCAAGTTATTGGGTCGGTGTGGCAGCATCCCACCTTACACCTACAGCTGTATATACCGTATGTAAAAAAAAAAAAAAAAAAAAAAATTACACCGGGAGCTTCCGCAATGATATCCTTAAAAATAGTGAATCAATCTAAATACAAATTCAGGGTATGAAACTTTGCCCACATCTTACAGAAAACCCTGTTTGATTTACTTCAGTGGTCAAAGAGAAATGAGAAATTTTGTAGAGGATGTCAGGAATCTCTTCCCTCCAAGTTCTGTCTATTGTATTCACACACAAGAGCATCGAAGTGCTAAAATTGGAAGAATCAGACTCGGGACATGCTTTACAACAATCTACATTTCTCTGTGACTGCTTTACCAAATTGAATGGGGTTTTCTGCAAAATAGAGCTAAGATGTTATATTTTAAGACCCTGAAGTAGCATTTAGACAGGTCAATCATATTGGATGTTATCAATTCAAAAGTCTGATTGTAATTTTTTTGGGAGACATACTGTAGTGTCTAATAGTGCTATGATGCAAACTCTTCAATTTTGTTGGTATGTCGATGCCATAGTTAGGAAACTCTGCCGTTCCCAAGCATCACGGCTGTTATAAGTTTTAGCCTCCTTTTGTGTAGATGTGTGTGTGTGTGTGTGTGTGGGAGAGAGAGAGACAGAGAGAGAGAGAGAGAGAGAGGGAGAGACTACATATACTCAGTCATGCCTGCAGTGTTGTGCACATACATGTAGTGCATTAGGCTTGAAAACTAATGTGTGTCGATGCCAAGTATACGTCATGTGATTAAAGAAATTTGTTTGTATATGTGAGTATTCATGAACTCGGCACTCCACTCCACTAGAGTGAAAGTGAATGTGGCATGTGAAGGGTTAAGCAGACTCAGCACTTTCTAAGACATGTTTGCACTCTCTATATAACAGTTGTTGACATCCATCCAGGAAACAACTGCTCATGCTCCTCCCTTGGTACGTAGGTCGATACCACTGCCTTGCTGCACGATCAATCCTTTCCTCAAGTTTTTCTTAAATGTCATTTTTTTGGTTCAGTTCATAATGGCATCCCCATTGCCATCATGTCATGCATGTCTGTATAAACCAGTTCGGAGTTAACTCACATGCACATTGGTGCCAATAATCTATCCTTTTTTTTCTCAGTTGGTTAGGACTTTCACTCATTTTTGAAGTGACACACTGCATAAGTTTGCTTAACAATTTATATGAAATTCATAGATAATGCTCAAAACAAAGAATGAACTTGTGTAGACCAGGTGACCAGGTGTAGAATGGTCCATCAATTAATATGGAGACATCCATTTCTTTATTTTGCATTGAAAGTAGGAACAAGCTTTTTCTATTAATATTGTCAAATACCAAGCTTGCTGTCAGGTGGATGTGCCAGCAAGTACAATTTATAAGGATTACATGAATCATCATCATACTTCAGATACTTATCTTGGTGAATTTGAAAACCATCATGCCATATGGTACCAGTGACCTCTTTCTGCTTATGTGCAAAGTGGAACTCCAATCTGGTTTATTGCAATGATAATTATACATGTACCATGCGTACTAGATTTTCTTTGCCTTTTATATTCGTTGGCTTTTCTCACTCTTGCTTAACTCTCCCAGCACACCGGCAACCACACAACATAAAGTGTTAATGACATATGACAGGATTGGTTGTGAGAGGGTTAATGAGAAAGTTGGCTTTAAGAGGCACAGTCACTGCATGTTCATGGTATAGGGTGAGAGCAAGTTAAAACAGGTGCATTTTATTTGTTTTGCTTTGTTTATATCTGGAATGGATTCATGAGGATTTTTGAATTTTGTTGTGAACTCATTTCTGTTATTTGTTTTTACATTCAGTTGATGATCCTGCATCTTGTATAAAGGAATGTGAACTGTGCGATTAATGCTATAAGTGTTGGATATATACATTAGTGCATCTCATTTGCATCTTTCACCAGTCATTTATTTCTCAATCATGCATAGTATTGGTCTTGTGGATGCTAGCCTGTAATTTCACGCACGGACTAGATTAAGCTCACAATAATGGATAGAAGTGGGTATGATGGAATTTTATTTCACAATGGTTTTTACAAAGGGTTTAATTGGATGAAGTCGAATAGTAGGTGTATACAATGATGATGAATTGCTTTTAAGCAGAAATCTTAGTTGTGTCTGTGATACTCATATACGTGCAACAGAGATACCACAGACACAGCAGAGAAAACTATGCTTAACTTCATGATAATAAGTTTTACTCTGAAATTTTGTTGTTGAAGATGTCATGGACGATAAAATTATTTGTCCTGAGATACATTTCATCGTGAAATCTTGTGTATATTGTATGCTTCATTACCACCTTTCCGAGTTGCTTAAATTTGCGATTGATGCCACTGTGATGGGATAAGAAGTAAGTATCATTTCTTTCTGTGAAAATTATCAAAGCAGTATCTCACCTTTACATTTCATTTTGAGGCACTTCTCTGACAGGTTTACTGTTTTGAATGTGGTGTGGTTTTTAACTGCCTAATATCCTTTGTTCTTTTTCTACTAGACCAAGATAAATGGGAGCTGGTGAGCGATAGCATCGGTGCCAACAAGCAAGAATATTTTATCCCGCACGCTGAGTTAGACGTGGGAGCCACGTACGTTTTCCGCATCATGGCAGAGAGTCCAATCAGCATCAGTGAACCGATCCAGACGGAGGAGTACTACGTACCAAGTAAGACACTATACCACGTATTCCTTCAACATTCCTGCTATAATCACTCACCACTATGATTTATGTTTTGGTGTACTCTTTCATTTCTTTTTTTTTTATATAATTTTTCATTTTCCATACAAACATTAAATGCTTACCTGGTCCGAAATATTTCCATGTTGGAGCTTGGGTTTTTTCGTGGATGGGAATCTTCTGTTAATCATTCATTTTTCTTTACATTATGCTATGGATTCTGTCATATTCCTGCACATATACACAGCAAAGTGGGGAATGCCTGAAAATTTTTCTTGAGAAAATAAAGCAGTCGTTCGTGCAAGTAGTTTTGAAAGCCAATTAAATATGCAATGTATCCACAGACTGAGGTGATTAATGGTTCAAAAACTTGGGATGTTGTTTCTGTGACAACTCCACAAAAGTGGAAGTAAGAAAGGACTCGATCATTATCGGGCGGGAAGGCATTACCAGCACAGGTTTGTAAAGTCCTGTTGCTTCCGTTTTAATCGTATGATTAGTCATTATCTAGGACAAGATATTTATCACATTGGGAATACAGGTGAAAATATATGCTGATTCTCCATTTTTCTCAATGATTTCCAGTCATAGCCACCGAGCCAACCGGTATTACAAATGAGTCAACTACAGAAGGTATCATTTGTTGTCACTACCATAGTCCCATTCATACCTCTCCCCGTCACCCCTCACCCCCTCCATTCCCTTTTGGAGCCTCTTTGAATATCTCTCTTTCCTATGTGGTATTACCCAAATGATATGTCTATTTGACCTCATCACTGGACGTGTATACAACTCACTTGCCTGATCATGTTTGTGTGAGGGGATTGTCGCTGTGGAAGACCCCACCCCTGACTATACACCAAGCACTGTCTCTGTCAGTGGATGATTTCAGGTTTGGTGCTGTAGTGCTGGTGTTAGTGCTGGTGCTACACTGGTGTTATCCCCCTTGCATCTGCATTAAATCAAGCTCCGATGCTGCTGGCCAAATTTATCGAGAGCGACGGCAATCAGTACTTGTGGTCAGCACATAGTAAAGTGCAGCTCAGTTCTGCAGGTGACATGCAACACTGGGTGCAACACTAGTTGCCAGAAAGCCATAATTTTGAGGTCAACCAGCTAGCACCAGCTGATTTAAAGTGTAGGATTATCATTGATGTTTGTGTTGAGATAACACCAACACCAGCACTCGGACCAAACTTGGATTCACCCCATGCTGTTCAGTATAGTTGTCTCCATGGAGTTTCTCTGCATTGCACTATGTGTAGTTTGTATTTTACATTAAAATTAGATCGAGTAATCAACATTGCGAAAATCAAAAGTAGAGGAATATTATGTACTAAAAGCAAATAACTGGCCATGTGTCTATGCCACATTAAACTAGATTTCTAAACAATAACAGCAAAAAGAAAAAGCAACAACTGAGTATGTATGCTATAGTATTATTCAATCTAAATAACTCAATCTCCGACCTACATGTTCTATTACAGTAGGTCTTGCATTTGAGAAGAAAAGAAGGAAAAAAAGAAAGAAAAAATCCCCTTCACTGCGCTGTATTTAAAGAAAGCAAAATATTGGTGTTCATTCCCTGTCTTAATCTGGGTATTTACTTCACTATCTTCATAATGTGCTTATTATACTTTATCAATTTATACTGTGTATCAAACCGCATACTGTACATGTACATATGATAATATAACCTTCAGCAACATCAACTTTCTCAGGGATAACTCTGGTGCAAAGTGTTTTATACTGCCGGTATTCTCTTCAAATATTATTCAGATTTGCTCACCCATTATAGAAATATGACTAGATACCATTTCACAAACCTCCTTTCTGAAATGCATTGTATTTATTTAACCTTTGGCATATACTATAAAACATGAAATGCCTAATTGAAAACACTAATTTCTGTAAGATGAAACAATGTCCCATATATACAACATGAATATACTGAACAGATTTTTCATTTGCTCTGGTTATGGCAGATCCTTCTGTGTTCTTGATGAGCATGTTCAGAATCATAGTAATATCTTGTAAAGATCTTATCTAAATTCTTGCATCATGAAATCAGCATGTTTTTTTCTCTCTACTCTAAATATAAGATACTTCATTGACTGGCTATCATTGTATCAAAGTGGACTTTTCGAATATACAACGAAATTGTGGTTTATACCTGTAACAAAATAAAATGGCATAGCCATGTATTAATTAGGTTCGATCTTTTCCCCCTATATTGGGAAATTCAAATCCATTTTGTGCATGGTGATGGTGTAAAAAAGGCCAAGAGCAACAGATATTTTCCTTTCTCTCTTTCTATCAGCTCATTGATTTATTTATCTATTTCTCTATCTTTCTCTACCTCAATCTGTCTGTCTATCTATTTATTCTATGTATTAGTTTGTTTGTTTATCTGTCCCTCCCAATATATGGTAGATATGAAGTAAAGAGAATAATGATGATCCAGCCATTTCACTTTTAAATCCGTAATTATATGTAGAAACATATTTGACTTGCAATGCTCATTATGTCAGTGGGTATATAACCACTCCTTTCAAAGTCACCTGCATTTAGTGTAAGACAGTACATTGCATACAGTATGCTTCCCCTACGATGACCACTGTGTGTGTGCCTTATAAGCCACAACATTGCTACAATGCTATCCCTGCACAGCAATGTCAAACTGGAAAATGGGTTATAGTTGTTGTTTTTCTGAGTGTATATATTATGTAGTTTCACAGCAGCATGTTCCCTGGACAGTTGGCATGATGTGGTTTAAGCAGAGGGTTAGTGCAGAACCAAAGTACAAATGTATGCAACATTCAGAAGTGCTGAAGGTGATAGTATAACACCTTCTAATAGTCATGTGAAGGCCAAAGTCAATATTTGGTGTTTACTTTGTCGAAGCATGCATGTGTATTCTCCTTTTGGAAGAACTTTGAAGGGGATGGCTAGTAACTGATTAGTGGGAATCAGTGGGAATGCTGGAGGATGATTGTTCCAATCCTTGTGGGATTCATTTAAGAGTGCATTATATATCTATTGTTGTGTGAAAATTACTTGCTTCAGAATGGTCTCATATGCAGTTTAATGTTTCTAGGTTAGCATGCCTGTACAGTGATGGGGTGATCGTTAACGGCCCCGTAAACGATCGCCCCGTCACTGTACAGGCATGCTAATCTGGAAACATTAATCTGCACATTACTTGAATATGAGACCATTCTGAAGCAAATAATTTTCACACAACAATAGATATATAATGTACTCTTAAATGAATCCTACAAGGATTGGAACAATCATCCCCCAGCATTCCCACTTATTCCCACTGATCAGTTACTAGCCATCCCCTTAAATATGGATCTTGTTATGTAGATTTTCATGGTCTGCGCACAGTCAATCTCTTAACCCGTTGAGGACGGACTGATTTTGATACAACACGTATTTCCCATAGACACCTACCCGAGTATACTCGGGACTCGTCCTCAACGGGTTAATTTAGTCAGGACTCTTCTAAAGCAGTGGCGGATCCAGGGGGAGTGCACTGGGCACACGTCCCCCTCTAATTTTGTTTAAACAAAAGAAAAAATGGAGGGGTTACATGCCCCCACCCCCTTTATGGAATTCCTAGATCCGCCCCTGTAAAGTACTCACCTACAGGATTATTGGTGGAATATGTATTATGTAATAAAATGGAATGGTGTTGAAGTGGTTAGTGAGAATGAGCGGGGCAGCTTGGGATACTCTCTGCATGAGGGATCTGACTCTTACGTGTGCCGTTTAACAGGTCCCAGATTTTTTAATATTCTTGGTGTTTTTTAATGATGCGTGTTATGCATGTAGGAGTTTGTGTGAGGAAAGCCCCCATATAGGAACCTGCTTTTGAATTCAGTCGTGTGGAGAGGATACGCATTGTGAGTGTGCTGTTCATTTTATAGTTGTCGTGCATTTTTGAAGAAATTTTGAACTTGTTCAGTCGTCAGGATAATTCCATGAATGCATGTAGATGTGCGCACTTCACAAAGTTTGTGTAGGTTGTGAGATTAGTTGGAGAATATGCAGTTGATTTTGAAAAGTAGGAATTCAAGCTTGCCCCCAAAAAGTTATCAGTAAAAAGTGAACATATTCACTGTTGGTGATTTGTTCTAGATGCTTCAGAAAGGCTGTCAAAGCAATACAGTTGTACATCATGCAAATATTGTTAGTAAGAAAAACTCATGTGGTGCCAGCAACATTATAGTTATTTGTAGAAAATGGGCTCAAAGCATGTATTTTCATTATCAAGACCACTTATACCATCACTATGATTATTTAATCATTGCTGCTATTGCATTGTAACTATGTTGATGATTAATATCTTTTTCAGTGTTAGTCTTTAATCATGATAAATATAAGGATAACACCTTGATTTTTATCATTTGATGTATTACACCATTGCAATAGAAACAACTGTACATAAATATAGCCTACGTGAACTCTCACTGTGTCATGCACAGATTGTTTTGTTCTTGTTCAGCTAATTGATATTGTGTAAAAAGCTGTTGAATTACAGTGGTTCCCCAGTGATGCCTCGTCACTAAAAATGTTGTAGTAAATGAATATATGCTTTTATGTAAAAGTATGTGTATACATGAGTGTACATTATACCTAAACAATTAACAAGTCTGTAAGTATCATGTGTATTGATATCTCCTAGATTAATCAGTATTTTTAAGAACAGTAGTCTTTCCATATCTACATGGTTTGGCTGTTTTCTGTATAGAAAATGCATGCTCACCTCTCTATAATTCAAAGCAGTGTACACCTGCACTTGCTGTATGCAAAGTCTGCCTGATAATCATATACACACAGTACGGAGTACTCTACAAGTATTCAGATACTGAAACACTCAAAGTAGCTATATAGATTTTTTTTTTTTTTTTTTTTTAACTGCACTAAATTTGTGTTATGTCATTGGTTGTCAGTGATTACAATTGTTCCTTAATATAATTCTAAACAGAGCCCCGATTAATCTGTGCTTGATCCTTTAATTTCCTTGTTTGGCAGTAATATCAGTCATCACAAAGTGTTAATCTAAAATGAATTTCTTGGTCTTATGGTAATAGTGATAATTATAATCTGTTCTTCATCCCTTCACTTCAGCGCTTTGCCCATTTTTTTTTTTCAAGAGTTGCTCCTCGAATATAATCATTCTGAGACAAACTTTTAGCCTGATATTTATGAAGACCCTGGTCTGTTGGTGCTCCTATAACTGTACATTTAGCCTCCTAACACATTGACAGTGGAAATTTCATTCCATAGATCATGCTCTGTACCTTTTTAAAGATTAATTATTGCTTAATTCCTTTCTACTGAATGCAAACACTTTTTTCAGATTTTGTGGTGAAAAAGCCATTGTGGGCATGTAAAATTTTGTCTCAGTTAAACACAAACAAACTTGTCAGAGAAACTCAAGAATCTAATGCATTACCCCAGGCAAAGGATAAGATTTATGTGTTTGAATCATTGTTTCCAACATATTTTTGAATTCATACCTAATATCGCTCATACTGTTACAATGTATGTATGTATTTTTTTTTTTTTTTTTACTCTTTGGTAGATTGTAGGAGCAGTGCATTCCACTAGATTTCAGTGCTCTTTGCTGAAATTTATGAAACTTGTTATTTCCAGTCAGTGAGGTCTAACACTATAATTACAAGTTTGACGCCCTTTTTCCTATTTTCATTAAGCTGATGGATATTGTACATTCTCAATGTTAACCTTGATTCACCCGTCGATAGAAATATTTTGTGGCAAAATCAAATCTATGAAGGCAACTCCTTTCTGAGATCACCATGATGTTGGATATTTCTGCAGCTCTGTCTGTTGGTAACTATTAAAACACTGGAGGTAAATTGACAATTTTCATAGAACATTCATGCACAGACAGTCAAGAAGGGAACGCTAGTGGCAATGTTGTTTGATGATTTCTATTTTGCCTCAAATGCATGCTAACTTTTCAATCGAAACAGTTATTACGTCAAAGGGAAAGGAAGGTAAGCTCCAAGTCAAACAGTGCATTGTTATTAAACAGGCAAGAGATACTGGGAGCTTGTTTCCATGTAGAGGTTTCCCTCTTCCAGACATAATTAGATTAATTGCAGTTACCATGACAATGACATGAATGCTCCGTTCTGATGTCTTGTTGTCAAGCTGCTGCAAGCAAAAAACATTGTGAATTAGAATTGCTGTGGAAAAAAAAAACACATGATAAAGTTGAAAGATTTAATGAAAACTGATGTATATATATTTTTAATTCTAATTTCTATCCAGTTGGCACCCCAGGGGCACAGAAGAACTTCTACGAGCAGTGGTGGTTCCTGGTCATCATCGCCCTGGTAGGCGTCATCGTCATCATCTTGGTGGGAGCTACCCTGTGCATGTTGGGAAGAAGTCGCCTCTATGTTGGTATGTATCACAAGATATGTAAAATGAATATGTTTGTGTGCAGTGAAAGTATTCTGCTTCTGTGTTAATGCTCCTTCGTAGCATCAGACATTGAGTACGTACATATCATATTTTTGTTTTCCAGTTTTTGCCATTGAATATACAGTATGTTATTACTTATTACTAAAATCTAGTACATCGTGTGTATTTCAAGATTATCTCTCCCATTTCTGGTTTATGTTATGGTACATGAGAATTTAGAGGAACGTGGGAAGTGATTTGAGTTGATATCCAGTGAATATACTTTTTAAAGATGCAGGAGCATGGGGATACCAGAGAGTAGGGAGAGGCTGGCCCAGCTTGGATATATTCAAGAATCCTGATAACAAATTCTGTGCAGCTTTATCACTGATGTGTGTAAAGTGCACACACAGCTGATGTATCTTGATTGGAGTTGCTACCAATGAGTGTATGCTTTGATACCCATATTTACTGATGGGCATTATGCATGTCTTTTAAATCTTCCTTGGCGGGTAGCAAATGAAGATCAATTTAGTCGGGCCAACCATGTCTGCTCAAACTACTGGGTCTGTAAGCATGCACTTGATTAAATGCATCTCACTACACCTAGCTTTAAATGAACTGGTAGGTATTGTCGAGACTCTACCAATTGGTTGTAAGGTGTCATCTCCAAGATTGAGGGCAGTATCAGCCATTGGTGAGTATTAAAAGTAGATCTGTGTAGAGGAAGAGAAATCTATACCACAATACAGGACTTGCATCTTCACATCCTACCCTTGACTGGATATATTTACAAAAGTCTGACTTTGACATTCGGGGTTGCAACTATTGTGAATAGTGTCTCTGAAGATCAATAAAATCTGTAGACATAATCCCCTAGTCATCTAATGCTCAGTCCAACACTGCATTTGTTCTCCATCCTCCAACTTTTTGCAGATCGCAAAGTGATGAAGGGTTACCAGCCCAACGAGGTGGCGAGCACCGAAGACGGCGGCTTCTCATCCTTCGAGATGGATCCTACAGCAAGGAGATCACAAAGAAACGGGAGAACGCACGGCCGAGGTGGGGTCTACGCACGAACAAATTCATACACAAGGTGAGTAGGCAAAGTTACCATTGCCAAACTGAACCTCCTTGGTTTTTCATTATCTTGATATGAAACTTTGATTCCAATCGAAGACCTCATGAACTTTTGAAATTAGGGGTAGGTAATGATGATATTATTTTTTTTTTTTCAGGAATATTATTCACTTTTCCTCCTGCAACTTGATGCAGGTTCGGCCACATTAGCAAAATGATATTCTATCAAAAGGAAGAGATGATATATATGTGTGGTGTTGTATAGATTTATCACATGTGCATCCTGTGACTGTTGTACCAATTTATCACAGGAACGGTACGATTATTTTTATGCCTCCGCCACGAAGTGGTGCCGGAGGCATTATGTTTTCGGGTTGTCCGTCCGTCCGTACGTCCGTACGTCCGTCCGTCCGTCCGCTTTCGTTTACGCGATAACTTGAGTAATATTTATTGGAATTTTACCAAACTTGAACCAAGTATAAAGTATGATGGGGCAATTATTTGATTAGATTTTGAGTGAAATCGGCTGAAGGTCAAAGGTCAAAGGTCAAGGTCAAATCATGAAATTGTATCCGTTTACGCGATAACTCAAGACAGGATGGAGCAAATTTCACCAAACTTTGTAGGAGGATGATGTATGATGGGACAATTCAGTCAGTCCGCAGCACGTATGCTAATGAGCCGATCCAGCAAGATTTATTCAGCACTCTCGTTGACGAATTTTGCGTTCGAAAGGTGTCTCGTCGTGCGAGATTTTGCGAGACTTTGATAGGGCTATGGTTTTCACAGTGTAGCGACTTGTACATACATTTATCATGGCTACAAGTCACGGTAAATTGCTCTCTAGTCTTAGATCTTTATTTTGATACTAAATTTGGGTATAACATTGGATCTTAACATGACTAAATAATCAGTTGAATTTGCGTAAATTTTACCTGCTTTTCACGGAAGATTTTGTCGTCTAAAGTTCTTTTTTGGTTCCTGACCGGATTAAGAAACTGTTGTTTCTGATTTTGGCTTTTTCGTAGAGAGGAAACTTAGATGCTCATCATATATTGGAGTCAAGGAGACGCAAGCATGATTTATACTAGTTTTTCCGTTTTGAAATGTCTGTAAAATTCACTCATAAGCCGGAAGTACGCTCCACACAAAGTCAACAGTGGCGCGATAAGAGCTCTCTGATTGGACAGTGCTTGCATTCAGCGCTCGAACTACACGCGTGCCAAGAAACCGCAAGTGGCATGAAACCGTTATGTAGCAGCGTAATGACGTAATGCAAGCGCTGAATGCAAGCGCTGTCCAATGAGAGAGCTTACTCTTGAGATTACACGGTTTCAAGCTGATCAGCACTGACATCGATGTATATTTTACTGGTTCCTGACCGGATTAAGCAACAAATTGTCAAGATATTTACATGGATACAAAGATTAGGAGATGGACTACCAAATAAAGCATTTTCATTGAGACGCAAGGTGAATTTGATATTTTTTTGACGTCTTGAACGTGTACTGCACGAATTACTTTTTTCATCATTTTTCAAGCTCAAATTACGCTATGATATTTTTCATTTACAATAATTTGAGTAACATGTGACGATAGATTATATATTTTCCTTGAATTTGATACCAAATTTGTGAACATAAGGTGTATTTTTGTTGCCGAAAGCCAAAGGACAAAATCCCCTTACGCAGCTTATTACGTATGCAAGCCTAGAGCGGGCTTGCATACGAGTTGAATAAATACGAGCGAATTATCGGGTGCTGCGGACTGACTGAATTACTTGATTAGTTTTTCAGTGAAATCGGAAAGAGGTCAAAGGTCAAAGATCAAGGTCAAATCCTAAAATTTATCTGTTTACGTGATAACTCAAAACTGGATGAAGCAGCTTACACCAAACTTGGTCCAAGGATGATGTATGATGGGACAATTAGTTGAGTAGATTTTAGTGACATTGGCAAGAGGTCAAAGGTCAAAAGGTCAAGGTCAAATGCTACAAATGTTGCAATTTCCGCCATATCTATGCAATGCCCAAAGGTATTTTCTTGAAACTTGGTGTGAACATGTACTACTGCGTAAAGATTCTCCAGAGAGAGTTTCATGTCATAAGGTCAAAGTTCAAAAGGTCAAAGGTTAGGTGAAAATGTTGCAATATCACTTTTCTCGCAAATGGTTCAATGTATCTTCGTGGAACTTGGTACACACGCATGTACTGACTGGCAGGGATTATCTAGGGAATTTAGGGGTCATGGGTCAATAGTGAAGGGTCAAAGGTCAAGGTCAACTCTCAAAATTTTACTATTTCCCTCATATACTAGTATATGCAATGCTTGCATTATTAGTTTCAAAACTTAATACGTGCATTACCTAATGGAGATTCTCTGGGAAATTTCCAGCCAGAAGGTCAAAGGTCAAAGGTTAAGGGTCAAAGGCCAGGTTTCAATGCCCCCCCCCCAAAAAAAAAAACAACAAAAAACAAAAAACAAAAAACAAAAAAAAAAAGATTAAAAAAAAAATAAAAAAAATAAATAAATAAAAAATAAAAAAATAAAAAAATAAAAAAATTAAAAATCTATTTTGTACCGTCATTACACTCTTTCTTCATACCTTGGAAATTAATCAATGCATAAACTTATAAAAAGGTCTGTCAGAATTCAAGTAAAAATTCTCAATTCCCCAAATATGTGTACCTGCACTCTTAGAAAATTATAGCAAACCCAGTTCAAGACATTTCTGACAAACCTGTCATTTCAGTATTTTGCCAGTTATGTGAAACTGTCATGGATCACACATTGTGAAGACATTGTACTATACGCCTATTGGGAGAATCATGCATTATGGCGGAGGCATCAGTCGCCATAGTGACATTTCTAGTTCTTGGTTATTTTTCGTTCCAGCTCTTCGGAGGTAAATTAGCATGCATAGCTACACATTGTAGATATGTGACTGAAAGTTTAAAAACGAATATGTACCCCGGGGATATATTGCTGTATTGAGGGTTGTACAATTGTTAGGAAGCACATACCCTGTTATACTGATTCATATACGCGTTTCGATACAATGTTGCTGAACTGCCATCCCTGAGAATAGATAACAGGTTTTGGCTGACCTCTGATTTTTTAAAACATAGCAGGGTTCAAATCAGATCACTTAACTTTTATAACAATACTCCAAGAAGTAAGAAGTATGGATAAGCTCCAGGCAAATATGTCAAATTTGCCTTTGTAAAAGATCATCTTTATCTGAACAATCCTGTGTGATGTTGCAGAGATACTGGTTATGGCAGTGTGTACTGAGGCACAACTCTCTGTGTCAGTACAAATGACAGTTTTCGGTGGATGAGCAAATCTTCCTTCCAAAACTAAACATTTCATTTGAATGCTGAATTGTGTAATCTACATGTTTAATTCCTGAAATTTCACCTAGCAACAACGACAATGAGCAACCACATCTGATGACGTTCCTCGGACCATCCAAAGAGTATGTCGCGACCAAAGCACGTCCCCCATCAGTATTTGGTTTCTATAAAATCTGACCAATCAGAGTTTGGTGATGGTTGTTCCTAGAAATGCAGTGATGTATAACCTCCTGCCCCCTCCATGTTGACAAGCTTGGGCAAAGTGCATGGAGTTTGAGTACACACATGTGTACCACTGCATGCACTTGTCACCATCGTCTTACTTAGATATCCCCTTTTGTGCCATATAAAAAGTGTGATATTTGTACAAGAGTCATTGCCTTGTTGTGCAGAATTTTATTGTTTTATATTCACCATGTATGGACTCACAACCTGCCCCAGTGTTGGGCTGACTTTTTAAACAGAATTTTTTTCCCCCATGTTTACAGGAATGATGTGATTCAGTGGACATGTAATACATCATACAAACATGTTTTATTATTTGATGTTTTGATATGATTCCCAGGAATGTTGGAAAATATCGTTTTATGGTTGTGACAAACTAACTTTTATCCCCCTGACAGTCTCTAACTAGTTTTTAGACACCATCAGTGTATTTGGAGAGAAGTTTGTGAGGTAGATGTCTCGCAGGTTGCTGTTGCTGAGATGTACAATATATAATGTAGTGTAATCAACAGTTTGGCTTGATGAATGCATTCTTGTCGATAGATGTGTTAACAGCATGGAATGTCAGGCCCATGTGATGATATGCATTTGTTGATGTTGTTGTAAAAAAAGCAATGTTAAAAGTGCAGGTTATGCACCATTCTAGGTGTGATGCTCAGTTTCTGTGCATTGTTTTCAAAAGTACAGATTGTAACTTCTGCATGTGTGTCCCATACTCAGTCACACATGTGTTTTCATTTTAAAGCTAAATCTGCCAAGATTTTTGAAAATGAATATCAGTTGGCAAAAATTGTTATTCAGTCTTATTACGTTTATTTATTGTTTGTTGGTTTGCTCAACTTCACATTTCAAGAATTGATGAGGTAGATTAAACCATTGCTGTAAACATCGTAATGAGTATTGATATTAAACTGATAGACAAAACTAACAACTTTGAACTCTGAACTTTTTGTCTCGTAGATCATCCTGTGTTAAATTTCATGTGATTTTAGGAGTTTTATTTTGTTATTTATCTGAGGAAACTGCAATGTGCATCCCAGTTTGTAAATGTACAATGTTCATTATACATACATTGTTTTCAAATGATCAACATGACATGCTAACAGTGACTCTTTTTATTTTGCCGTTTTATGTGTGTGAATTTGTGCCATTGTAAGATATCATCCCAACATTCTGCCATGTGGGATGTATACCTCCTCTGTCTATCCTGATGAGTACACAATGTTAATCAGGTGGCATACATGTACATGACAATATGGGATACATGTATATGACAATATGGGTGTACGTGGGCCAATGGAAGTACACTTGTAAAACTGTGCTTGCATGACAGTTCAAAATTATAATACTTCGGTACATAGAGTATCCAAGATTTCTCCTTTTATTTTATTCCTTCAATGAAAATGGCTTCCTCATCCTCCTCCCACCAAAATAAAAGAAGGGAAAATAAGTGGTCGTGACACTCTCTTTGTCCATCTTGATCTGTCTGTCTGTCTCTCCATTTGTCCATCCATCTATTCTTCTTTCTCTAGCAGTCTTTCATCTACTCCAGTTATACCTGAGAACACAAGGGGGGGGGGGGGGTTGTTATCGTTACAAGTCCCCTTATGTTGTGAAGCAGGTTGTATCACCTCAGTCCTCAAATATTTCTGTAGTGTGTATGATATTTTCCCTGTGGAGGGCCTGTCAGGTTCCCTTTGGCAGCAGTGTAGCACTTTGAGGCTAGTTATCGCTCCCTTTATCCAGTACCTAATCTCCTACAACTTGTCACAATCACCTCCAAGATTAAGAGATAAAAATGACGCAGAATTCACAAAGGAAGTTTTCATGCAGCCTTGGAATGCACTCATTTGATATCGCCAAAAAAATAATATCACAGTACCGGTAAATATCTGCAATGTATTGTATGTTATGCCATCCTTGTGTGTAAAGCAGAATCTTGCTATCATGAATCCCCCTCTCACTCAATCTATGCATTGCCGCAGACCGCCCCCACGGCCCAGCCCCGGCAGCATACAGTACTCAGAGGAGGAGGAGAGTAAGCACTATGAAGATATGAGGAGACGACAGGCGGAGGAGCCAGGAGAGAACAGTAGCCTGACGGAGAAGGCTGACCTCCAGTCACTGTCAGAGTCCATAGTGAGTTTGGGAAGGAATATGGAAGGCTAGGGAGATTTCATTCGATCTGGGTCCCATTTCATAAAACTTGTTATCAGTGACAACTGCCACATTTCTATGACAAATTAGCTTTTAGCCAATCAGATGCCAGGATTTCAGTAGCTTATAACAACTATGACAACTTGTAAAGTTTTATGAAACAGAGCCCTGTTGCTATCTTTTGCTTTGGTGTGACATTTTTACTCATACCATTGTTGATGTCAATGCCTTTTCTGCTGTAAATACCATGGTTTAGCAGATAAGACTCTGGGTCCTAAACAAAAGGTCATGGGTTCAAATGATACCTGGTGCATTCAATTGTGGGCAAGTTGATTTTTTGCTTGTACTGTGCTGCTTGACCAAAGTGTATCCCTTAGTACATGTCAATAACTAGGTTAAAAATAGTGGCAACGTCCTCTGGTAGCACATAGGCAACACTGAAGAGGCTACCCTGGGTAAATTGACCATGCTCATCCTTAGATAGTCAGTGGTATTTAGCAGTAGTGGCTCACTATTATTCACTCAAGAAGTTAATGTGTTTTCCCATCCAAATCACAGGTTTTGAAAGGGTTTTTGTAAAGTGAAGATATAAATGTATGTCAGATTATAATGCTCTGTGCACTTCAGCATCTATCTCACGTGTGTTGCCAAAGAATAAACAAACATTAATCATACATTCCAAAGCATCAGTATTACATCCTGTCTTCTAGATTATAATATGGTTATGTTGAAGTGTACATTTATTAATGTAGGCTATGTTTTTGAATATCATAAAAGTACTGTGAAAAAAAAAAAATCAGGAGGACAATTTTCATGCTCATATGCTACAAAAGAAGCAGCACTGTGTTCACCTTTCTTGTAGTCATTATGGAAGTTAAAGGATTATAGAGGAAACTTTGGTGCCTGTACATTGTATGTTGTTGATGAACCAACACACATCTTTATTGATGTAGGCTATGTTTTTGAATATCATAAAAGTACTGTGAAAAAAAAAAATCAGGAGGACAATTTTCATGCTCATATGCTACAAAAGAAGCAGCACTGTGTTCACCTTTCTTGTAGTCATTATGGAAGTTAAAGGATTATAGAGGAAACTTTGGTGCCTGTACATTGTATGTTGTTGATGAACCAACACACATCTGTTCACCAGTCTTTGTCTTTTTGTTTTGTGAATATTACAGTCTAGTGACCTTGATCTAGATGAGGACGTGGGAGCACATGGGCAAGGGCCTCAGTCGTTTGTCAACCACTACGCCAGTCTTTCCGGCACGCAGTCATGGCGACGCCAGCAATACCCGCCCAAGACGAGTGGGCCCGGTAGCAACGCATACAGCTACACGGACAGTGAGCCCGACCCCGTGCCCACAGTGGACGGAAGGACTCTGTACCTCCAGAACAATCTAGCCACCATGCCCGCTGGCTCACGGGCTCCTGTTCATGGCTTCTCTTCTTTTGTATAACAGTTTTTTAATGACAAGTCTAAATTATGAATGTGCGATATTGTTCTGAACCTTTTTAGCATGTATAGAGGACTGCTGTGGACAGGAGATAATTAGTGAGGCCTTGGGCCCAGTGGCAAGGAGATTATTTGATCCAGCTCGTGAGATGTTGAGCCATCGCCGACTCTGGAGAAGCTTCTTCTTCGAAAAAATGATGTGTGAATACAAAAGTATTACATTCTTGTTGCCTTCGATGGAATGATGGGGCAGGATGCTGGGATTGTAACAGAGGAGAAGGTGAACAAAGCTGAAAGAGATGGAGGAGGAGGAGAAGGAGGAGGAGGAGGAGGAGGAGGAGGAGATGATGATGACCCAAAATGTACACCAAGTTCATCAGGACTATATGCAGGCAGCAGCAGCAGCATTTGGAGGCCATTCACATGGATGCATAGGACCGGACTGAATTGAACCCGATGTCAATAACTGCCTTCCATTCATAGCCCTGGCCTGAAGCTACCATTTGAAATTCAAAAAATGCTGCCGACGGGGTGAATATCGTCGCATTCCTTCCATCCCCACCAGGCTTTCATTCAGTAATTCAACCAGAGAATATGCATTTGTGATTTGATTCACTGTGCTCAGTGCGTGCAGATGGTTTTATGCATCTGAAGTCACTATGGCATTATTATTGATGATTCAAATAAGTGTTCACACAGATTATTTTCAACACTGCATGTCATAACCCATCGAATCCTGTGTTAATTTTGCTGCAAAAATTCTCATCTTGTCCTCATCAAATTAGTAACTCCAAATGTGACCGAGTAGCCCACATTCAAGAAAGGCTAGATGGAAGTGTTTAATTTGTTTATCTGCACAAATTACAGAGAAATAATAAAAAGAAAACTGCCTCTTTCAGAGACATTTTTAAATGCAGTCTTTAAAGACTTGCTGCCAATTTGAGGATCAGTGATGAAGTCAGCAAATGATAATTTTGCAACTGAAATAAACAATGGTGTATGACCAAAATAAGACTTTAATGAAAGAGAAGCATTCATTCAGTAAAAGTGCAGTCATTTAATCCATGATCAACAGAAACCAGGTTTGCCATGTAATATCGTACTGGGAATCTTAGTATTTCTAAAGAAATATTTTGATCATTGCTATTTCTGCATTGTCAAAGACAAATTCATGCTAGGTGAGTTATTAAACAAGGATTTTGATGTAATGGTATTCAGAAAGCAACTTGATGTTTTCAGTTTCTATGATTTTTCTTTGACAAGCCATTTAGCAGCTACTTATGGTAGTGGTAGCATATGTGAATTGAAAAGGAGCAAGCAATTCTGCACTCTGTTTGGCTGACAAGAATTGTACCTGCCATCGAAAAGATTATTGATACAGCAGAATTTTACAATGCTGCCACCTATAGATTGTTAACGCAATCTCCATTAATGATAGGAGACCATTCAAATGGAACAGAAATAGGCAGAAGCCACATCAATAGGAATGTACAATAGAATGACTTGGTATTCTCATTTTATTTGGAAGGAAAGACATAGACTGTTTGGATTCCTTTGGGCTGCCCGGTTGTGATGAATTAACTTTGGTGTGCGATGTTTTTAGGAGCAAGGTGCTTCCACCTTCTTCTTGTCACTGCTCAAATACCTTGAATGCAGGAAACATCAGCTATACTTTGTGTGGCTGTTCTATCTTTTTTCCAGCAAGTGCATCATTCATTTCAATTTTAATGTCCTCCTCTATCTTACTGTGACCACATTTTTCTTCTTCCTTTGCATGTGGTATTCTAATTGAGGTGTTTGTGGTGGAGGTTAAATTTTGGCTTGTTTATGATGAAATTGCCAATGCTGTCTCTTTGCAGACAGAATTTGTTTCCATGTGACAATTGCCAATTGATTGCTTTGAACAAATTCAATGAATTTCACCCTGGAGGATGCAGTTTCGTAGTTACACTTCAGTGATCAATTTTCAAAAGGTATACTGTGTATGTGGATATGGAAATGAACATGTTATAGTGCAAATAACATAGTTCACTGAAATTGCAAATGAATTTCATGTTAAAATCTAACCAAGATGAAAGATCAAAGAGAAGAGCTTGTACCTAAACCAGATGCAGAGTTTTGTACTTACTTGAACTGCAGGTATAATTGAAATTCTGGTTACTTTGCATCACTCGATGTCTACATGTACAGAATTTTTTTTTTTGGTCATTCACTGCACATTTTAAAAAGATTCTGTTTGAAGAAATAAGAGTTGTCAGGGGACTCAATGTAAACTTTGACTTGCAAGTAATAATTTTTCAATTGTCTTCATATCATTTTCTCTTCTTTCACTTCCTCCTTGCAAACTCTTTAAAAAATGTGCCTTCTCCAGTAAATAATACAATGTGGTGCTTGAATTTATATCTGTGATTCAAAAGGAATATGAAAAACAATTGTTTTTGAGATATTTATGAAAGTTAATATATGCAGTACATTTCGTATTTCCAGAATTGCCATCTCAGACACACGATGAATTTATCACTGCAATGATTCATCCTTAGAAGTATTTTGGTACTGTTATATACTGCAGTAAGATATTTCAAATGCTGTTGGTGTTTTTTTTTTTCTTTCTTTCTTTAGTTATCTCGATAGCCTGTGTAGTAAAAGTACCCAGTAATGATGCATGCAATGTAAATGCCAAGAGAGTACACAGTGTTTCAGTGTTTGAGAACACTGACTGAATTTCAGAAATGTAGATTCTTATGCTCTCCTGTTTCTATGACAGTGGACACATGCAGTTTGCATGCATTTGTGTCTTCTTGGTGTAGACATGATTGCTTTCCTAGTTTGAAATCATTTTGATTTTGAAAAATGAATACTTGATATTATTATTTTAGTGAGAACTTCTGTTTAATGAAGCATGCTTGCTGTTGTAGTTACAGCAAGGGAGTTATAATTATTATTTTTTTTTTAAGATTTAAGCCAAAATTTGTCTACAAAATTTGGTATGTGCAATTTGAATCTTACATGTCTTCATCTCATTCAAAAAATTGTGCATTTCAGTATCCGAGTGTGTCTGTTCATTTTTCCTTTTTTTTTTCCCTTGAATGATTTCTCCTAGAAATGGCTTGTCTTCGCTGGTGCTGATGTAATAAGGTTAACAAGTTAATTTGATATGTACACTGTTAATGTGCATGGCTTGTTGTGTTACTGAGTGTTTGTTCATGCTGAGACTTTTTCTATGGTGTGTTATTATAGAGAACAGGGTTATTTCGCAAAGGATTGGGCACAGGTTAAAAGTTACTGTATTCCTGGTTTAGGGGCTGGGAGTATGAATCTCAATCAAAAGCTTCATATGGATGGTAATGACTTGTTTCTCCTGTTGTTCAGCTTGAATATAAACTTGAAGTCATTAAGAACAAGCTGTTCAGCATTACCAAAGTACGAACTTGTGGTGTGTAGTCAAGTTGTGGGAGGAAATTTCAAAATGGTTCGGTAGGGGGAAAAAATTAACTACATTATATAATGTTCATCACTTTTGGAATGTTTACTTCCTAGGTACATTATGTATTAGTTACCACACCTATATTTCTTGTAATACATGTTCTATCACTGGAAACAATGTTGTTTCCTGGTATGAGCAAAGAAGTGCAATTTCTTAAAATATAAATAGCCAGCATGCATGCACTTTCTTTGGTATGCAGCATCCTTCAACATCTGTGCGAAAAATTTTTGTAAAGCTACAGACTGAATGTTGATAGTGTAATGACATTTTGTAGAAGATGATGGTAGCCTAGCGTTTTCAGCAATATTGTTACTGTCGACTCAGCAACTATGCCACTGGGACCAAGACTAACTTTGAAGGTGCCTTGAACCACAAAATAAATGGCATTGTACAGTATCAATGTGTCTATGGCAATCAGTGCAGGTTTTTCACCTTTATATATTCTATTAAAATGTGACTCCACAGACTGCATTGTAGAAAGGTAGGTCCCATAGATTTAAATTTTGACACAGACTTGTTTTGTGTGTAACCGTATGTAATGAATAGAATTAAGTAGACTTGTGTGCCAGGAGTCTTCACATAATCTTTCAGTGCTGCATTGATTGTGTTTCAAACCAACAGCATGTAAACGGCTGTTTATCTGTGATTTGTTGGAAGCCAGGTTTTGAAACTTTTGGACATCCATTCTACATCTTTGTGCATGAGTTGTTCTCCGGGCACAAGTAGGAACAAAAATGAGTGATTGCAGATTCAAGACTTTTTATGTGACATACATTATGCACCAATTGCTCTCTTGCTGAGATTCTTTCACCTTTTTAATCTGGTCAACACACACACACACACACACACACACACAAAATGACCAGAAGAGAGGAAAATTCAAACATTTTTTTGCAAGATTTGGTCCCTCCGAGTTACCACTGTTGGGCATCATACTGCACTTGACCCATTTACTGTCAACAGTGTAGATGTTTAACTGCTTTTATGTATTCATGATCATGTTATGCTTTCTGTATATTTTGGAAAAAAGACATTGCAATGAGTTTGTTCATTTTTTTTTTCTTCTTAAAAGAATTGTGTCAATATGCTGTCATTGTTTCTCTTCAAGAGATCATTTTTTTTAAGGAACACATCAAGTCATCCTCTTTGTCAACCTTCCTAGAAGTGCATTGACCTTTCGTTTTGCTTTTCTTTTTATGTGTTGTTGCTATTTTTGTTTTTTAAGTTGCAAAGATACCCGGGTCATTGTTGTAGCGGTCACGCCATAGAAATTTAGAAGAGGGTCCCATCACCTGATAAGAATTGAATACAAAAATAAATGTTTCCCTCTGGTGGAGAATAGGCAAATCTGAACACGAGTGAACAAAAAACGAAATGTTGAAAGCTCACATAGTGTGTGTCAAAGGTGTTCAAAATGCTGAGGCTGAATGAAAAGTTGGGGTAAACAAACAATAGGGATTGGTTATCCGTTCTTTTACCAGTGGAAACAAATGCAACCCTGAAGACAAAACAAAACAAAATGTCCAGTTCTTGCTCCTGTATTGTAGAAGAAATGTTATAACTGTATTTATGTCATTTCAGTGCACAGTAGGACACAAAATGGATGTTTGTCAGTTTTGCAATGAATTGAATTTTTTCATTATACAAAGGCCTGCACAAATGAAGATGGGAAAATCTGGATGGGTGTAGGTCTCATGAGCAGTGCTTGAATTTTTGTTTTCTTTTTTTCCTGGTAGATATGATATTTCAACGAGGGGTTACTTGTGAAAACTGTGTGATGACTACTACAGTAATTTATACTTTGCCATTGTAGTGCTAAATCAAAGCAATAGCATATATGATAACAAAGATATGGGCTTTGAAAGTGGTGATTCAATCTATTTTGCTGAGAGAACACATACATAGACACAAACCAAGACCACTTCTAATGAGTTTCCTGTCTTGGTTTTGAATGTGGAAAACCGTAGTTTGACATTAGCAAAAGTAAATTATATTCTAAACTGTTCTTTTTTTTTCTCTCTTATGTGATGGGGGTACCATATGAATATTGAATAATGAAATAGAAGATCAAAGAAAAAAGAACATACATTGTACTAGTAATCCGATTATGACTCCATAAAATAATATGAAACCATTTTAAGTGCAGATGGACATTCAGATGTTTTGAGCTAATGTTTTTCGTGTTGGTTTGCATATTATTACATTTGTATGCATATACTTTAACTCTTTATGTGCCATGTTCGCATGCCCAACTCAGCCGACGGCATGCCAACTTCGCATATTATGCTCAAACGCACAAAGCCACCGAAACTGATCGATAAATAGCCAAATACCACGGTACAATGAATGCGTTTCTCGCGATTCCATTCCTGTCACATGTAGCTGGCATTTTATGTGGTTAGTGGCTATCAAGCGGTGTTCCATACTGGATCTGCAGGTAAATTCTACGTTTCGGGCACTGTTTTGTGTAAAAAAGTCGTGCCTCTACAATAATGTAGGAACTGGTAATTTTAAACTGGTCACAATCCCAGATTTGTCATACAATTTACATCAAAGCAAAGCTTGGAATTTTCGCTACAACTTTGCTCAATACATGTCCAGGGTATACAAAAATCTCTTGAACTTTATACATACATTTGAAAGGCAGAATGTTTCCCTAAAGCATGACTACACTGCTGTCTCAGATTAATGTGGCACACGGGGGGGGGGGGGGGGGGGGGGGTTACACCATGGCACATAAAGAGTTAATGTTTGGAGCACATTGCTCAAGATGGAAATGCTGGGCACGTCTTGATAACAGCCAGGCTATGATGATGTGTTTTCTCTTGATGAGTTGATTTGATATGTTTCAGCTTTTCTCGTTTGTCGTTCTACAAGTGCTTTTAAAGTTGACACCGTTATTTGTATCCTCCTCTGACTTTGCAATGACTAGCTATTCCAGATAAATGTAGACTCACGTATTAAAACGAGACAGGTCTTAGTTGCTGATGTTAGATTTGAAAACATACATTGTACTTTGAAATTCTG
The DNA here is from genome assembly GCA_033980235.1 of Diadema setosum. Classification (NCBI taxonomy): domain Eukaryota; kingdom Metazoa; phylum Echinodermata; class Echinoidea; order Diadematoida; family Diadematidae; genus Diadema; species Diadema setosum. Next base: position 7,540,555 of record CM067064.1, read on the forward strand.
CTCATTTTTGAAATGTGTAGACAATGTTGAAAATTTTTTGAAATATGGCAGATGTGTATGTTTTGTAATATTGAAATAAAATGCTTATAAAGTAAACTGGAAATATGTTGTCTTGGATTGATGGTTAACATCTTTTTCTACATCCATTTAAAACATGATCACCTTTTGTGATTGATAAATAACTAAAATATATATACATATCTATCTATCTATATATATATATATACAGTCACCCCTGCCTTAGCGGCCACCTGTCTATAGCGACCACCTGTCTACAGCGACCACTGAAAAATTCCCCCGAGAGAAAAAACCTGTTAGAGACCCTGTGTATAGCGGCCACCTGTCTAACGCGGCCAGCGGCCACACATTTTGTTTCCCATAGATTTTAACCTGTCTATAGCGGCCCAAAACCCAATGGAGCCGCAGCCGAGACGATAATCCAACGTGTTTTTCTGCTTCGTAGCCGTGCAGGCAACGTTCAGTGATCGCCACTGCTGCATTCATCCCTCATTCAGTCATAATAATGCACTAGTGTTATGCTTTCTTCACGACAATAAACATACATGTACAACTGTGCAACAATTTCATATACACTGGCGTAGCTAAACGCATGAAATACACGGTGTGTGCATATGTACACACATGTACATGTAAAGATACAACTACTGTATACATAGTCATGTACATGTAAGCAATGCATACAAAGTTGGATACACATACATGTACTACTGTGCAACAATTTCATATGAGGAGTTTGTTTGCAAAAACCGATAAGTCCATTTTTGAAGATTTTGAAGTACGGTCCCTGTCAAAGTACAAAATAACACCTTTTAAATGATATATTGGTCACTACATATAAAGGTACATTTTTGAAGTTATGGTCAAAAGAACCAAAAATTTTCTTATTATTCTCTTTATTTTTCTTGACCTGTAATCGCAAATATCTCCATTTGGCAAATATGGACTTATCGGTTTTTGCAAACAAACTCTTCAGATACACTGGCGTGGCTAAACGCATGAAATACACGGTGTGTGCATACGTACACACATGTACATGTAAAGATACAACTATACATAGTCATGTACATGTAAGCAATGCACACAAAGTTGGATCACCTGTCTATAGCGGCCACCTGTCAATAACGGCCACTTTTTCCGTCTCCCTTGGGTGGCCGCTATAGACGGATTTGACTGTATATATATATGTATATATATATATATATATATATATTAGAAGAAAGAGTCTCAAGTACGCCATGGATCCAACTATTACAAAATTTTTATTACAAAATTTTCGGTCTGCCTCAGACCTTCGTCAGTGCAAAGACAATGATGGACAATGATAAACATGAATCATAACAACAATGCTATGCGCGTCATGCGCGTAGTGCGTTGCCCTGGAGCTGCGTTGTCAAGGAGAGCGCTGATACGTATAGGGGTATGGTAGAAAGTGAAGACTGAACTCAGACTCAACAAAAGTTTCAAGTGCTTGTTTGAATCATACTATGCTATATACTCTTTATAAAAATACATTGCTATATATACGTCCTTGTAATAATAGACTTTAGCGATTCTATTTTTTGTAGATAAACATCGAAGAAAAGACGCATAGAAAGCATTGATTACAAAATAATGGAGAAAAAATTAAAAGAAATGAGCTAATAATACAACTAGTTATAAGAGCATCTATTTACTGTAAAAATAAAAATTATATATATATATATATTATACGGATAATCAAGACATCATATTAAAAAAATAGTGTTCAATACAAATATGATAGAATCTCAACATTAACTCAATTAAAATTAAAATTAAAATTAAAATTCAATTCAGCACAAGTCATCACTACCAGTTGCCGAACATTTCAACTCAGGCAACCACTCAATTCGGGATCTGCAATTCTGTATCATCGGCACTAATTTCAAAGACAGAGAAGCCAGAAAATTAGCTGAAATGAAATTCATCATCCAAACCAGGTCTTTTGAAACAGGACTCAACAAGGACCTTGGATGGTTAAGCAGTTTCTCTTTCTACAAGAAGTGAAGAAATGAATCTCTAAGAATCTGAGACTAGACCTATATTATATGCATATTTTTCATTATTTACAAAAGGTAATGTTAAGATTTTATTATATTTCGCATTGACCACTTACCTTTTATGTTAAATATGATGTCTTGATTAGCCGCAAATTTATCATATTCTCATCATTACAGTAAACAGATGCTTCGATATTTGGTTATGATTATTATGAGCTTATTTTTTCATTTTTTCTCCATTATTTTGTATTTAATGCTTGATTGGTGCTTGATATGCGTCTTTACATGCTTTTTTTTCGATGTTTATCTACGAAAAAATGGAGTCACAAAAGTCAAATATTACATGGATGTATACATACAGTAATGTATTTATATATAGTATATATAGCATACATTGGCATGCATATAATATACACATACGCTCGGAACTGTTGAGTTCGAGTTTAGTCTTCATTGAGATTTTAATTGAGTTAATGTTGAGATTCTATCATATTTGTATTGAACACTATTTTTTTAATATGATGTCTTGATTATCCGTATAATATATATATATATATAATTTTTATTTTTACAGTAAATAGATGCTCTTATAACTAGTTGTATTATTAGCTCATTTCTTTTAATTTTTTCTCCATTATTTTGTAATCAATGCTTTCTATGCGTCTTTTCTTCGATGTTTATCTACAAAAAATAGAATCGCTAAAGTCTATTATTACAAGGACGTATATATAGCAATGTATTTTTATAAAGAGTATATAGCATAGTATGATTCAAACAAGCACTTGAAACTTTTGTTGAGTCTGAGTTCAGTCTTCACTTTCTACCATACCCCTATACGTATCAGCGCTCTCCTTGACAACGCAACTCCAGGGCAACGCACTACGCGCATGACGCGCATAGCATTGTTGTTATGATTCATGTTTATCATTGTCCATCATTGTCTTTGCACTGACGAAGGTCTGAGGCAGACCGAAAATTTTGTAATAAAAATTTTGTAATAGTTGGATCCATGGCGTACTTGAGACTCTTTCTTCTAATAATTACAACATTCGAAGTCCAACACGTGGAAAATTCCAAGATGAACATATATATATATATATATATATATATATATATATATATATTTATATATATATATATAATATATATATTATATATATATATTTTCTGATAATCACCTTGACCTATTATATAAGTGACCTTAAAAATCATAAAAAATGCCATTGCCTTGATATTGATACAATATGCAATAGACCAATGCTTTAAGACATAACTTTATAATACTTGCTCTTTCACAAAACAAAGGTGTTCATCGATGGTGCTTGATTACATGGGTAATTTATAAGCATTTCTATAGTTTACCATGAGATGATTTCAGTTTACAATTTCCTTGAATTTATGTCTAAAATTATGAAAAAAAAATCAAACTTGTATTTAAGGTATACTAGACCATCAAGGTCATTGTCAACCGAATTTAATTTGCTGTTATACACTGTATACTAGTATCTGATTTATAAACGCTCACAAACAAAGCTTTTTGAATTAAACAATCTTGGGATCAAAATAAAGTTAGATTGATTACTTTTCTGTTTTTATAGTACATGTAATTAAAGTTTAATGTTACTAATTATGAACAACAGCTTATGTCCCCTTTGAAACGTAAAGTTTGAACACTTTCAGTCTTTAAAAGAAACAAAACAGAACCTGGAAAACATAATAGCTTTAAATTTTAATGTTGATACTTGTTTATCACAACAACAACAACAACAATGGAATCGAGTAAAGAATTTAAAATGCTGGCTCTGACAAAAACAACAACAGCAACAACAACTATGGGGAGAGCAAAGTACACTAAAAGTGTCTGATTTCAAGCACGTATAGTGCCCGCCGCACCTGAGAAAAAGAAAAAAGAGAAAAGTTCGTTAAGATACCCAAGATAGTCACTGTTAATGGAGAACAAATATATAAATAATGAATGTTTACGAGTGCAATGGGCAGAATATTTCATGAGGTGAAAGATGAAATGACCCATTCAACGAGGCGCAGCCGAGTTGAATGGATCAAACATTCCATCTTTCACTGAATGAAACATTCCGTCTATTGCACGAATTAAAAACATTTATTATTTGTTTTATATAAGGCCTAAAATAGATCCTTGTCATTTGGTTCGTATTGATTTATAAACAAGAGAGAATCTGAGATCGCGAAAGTGCTCACTGAGCGCTTTACACTAGAGTGCTTTCGCATACACACGTACACACTGCAAACGCAAGCGTTTTACATGCGTAGTGTGCCAGGCTCTCGGCGAGCGTGCTATGGAGGAAATCATATGGATCCAAAATTGCACGGCAATTAATGGAGCCACAATTGCACGGATGATGACGTCATAGTGAAATGGGCCGAATGATCAATGTCAACCAATCAATAAAATGACAAGGATCTCTTCAGGCATTATATAAAAGAAACTGATTCACCAATTAGTGCGAACATTTTGCTTTACGCCATGGATTAATAAAAATGCCATATTATGTACAGCGCATCCAAGAAAAAACTAGAAATGTCACTAAGGAGACTGGTATGCCTCCGCCATATAATGCATGATTCTCCTAATAGGTCTATAGTACATGTGGACAATGCGTGATTACATTTTTCACAAAATTGGCAAAATATTAAAAAGACAAGTTTGTCACAAATGTGTTGAATGTTCACCTTCCTTGACCTAGGTTTAATTGGATGAATAGGAGAACATGTACTTGGGTATTTAATGACTTTAACTTGACTTTTACCCATTCATAAGTTAATGCATTGAGTACTTTTCAAGGTATGGAGAAAAAGTGCAATTTCTGTATTGAAAAGTACATTGTTACCATTTTCATCTGGCCTTTGACCCTAAAATTCATAGGATAATCACTGTCAGGCAGAACATGCATAAATATGTAAAAAGAGTCAAGATAACTTGAGCCACTTCCGAGATATGGAGGAAAAAGTTAGTTCAGCACTTACACTTGATCTTTGACCTCTTGACCTTTGAGGCAAAAAGAAAAGGAAAAAAAAAAACTTTCCAAAGAATCTCTAGTAGGTTATACATACATACATACACCAAGTGTTAAAAAAAAAATACTGCTGGCCTTGCATAAACATGAGAGAAATAGTAAAATTTTGAAGTGTTGCCCTTGACCTTTGACCCCATGAACCCTAAATTCACTAGATAATCACTGCCAGTCAGTACATATATATGTACATGTATGTTCCATGAAGATACCATGAACAATTTCCAAGTTCAGAAAATCTTAATTGGGTAATACATATAGCCTACACTAAGTTTCAAGAAAATATCTTCAGGAATTGCATAGATATGGTGGAAATAGAGAAATTTTACGTATTTGACCTTGACCTTTTGACCTTTGACCTTGAGCATGTGCACCCAAAAGTTGATAGGCACAACTTCATCCCCTAATACACATAAATGCCAAGTTTCATTAGGATACCTTAAAAGGTTTTTTTTTTTAGTTACGCTGTCCACAAAATTCATTATACGGACGGACGGAAGGACGGACGGACGGACAACCCGAAAACATCAATGCCTCCAGCACCACTTCGTGGCGGAGGTATAAAAAAAAAAGAGAAACCGGATTTCAATGTAACTTTGTGGTATCACGATAATAAATTTGCTTTATGAGATGTACATGAATGGAAAGATACGCTTCTCTTCTTCCATTTGATGCACAACTTAATGTTCATTAGTCATGCATGACTGAGTTAGAACCCAGTTTAAAATATGTGGCTTAAAGGGGAATTATAGTGCAGATGAAAGTTGACTGAAAACAGGGGCGGATCCAGGAATTCTGTAAAGGGGGGGGGGGGGCGTGACTAATATTTTTGGTGCCACTTCCGGGTTTCATTTCATTTTTTTCTTTTTATTTCTTTTGTTTTTAACGAAAGGGGGGCGTGCGCCGGTTGCGCCCCCCTCTGGATCCGCCACTGGAAAAGAAGGAATGAAGATTTTTTTTTTTTGCAAAAACGATGAAAACTTGTTCAAAACTGGATGAAAAATTAAAAAATTAACAATTTGAAGTTTCGCTATTTCAGGAAAAAGTTTGCGAGCATTCAGTAGCAATAAGCAAAAAGTGAAGTAATGATGTCATTCCCTCACAATAATAATAATAATAATTGATATGATTTATATAGCGCCAAATCCACTCTGCAGAGTGCTCTAGGCGCGGAAGGAAGAGAAAGTGAAGGAGATAAAGGACATACAAATATCAAGTACATGTAATGAGTAGTCAAATTGAGGCTTTAAACAAGTGAGTTTTTAGACTGCTTTTAAAGGAGTCTGATGAAGAACAATTTTTTACGGCTGAAGGTAAGTTATTCCATAAGGTGGGAGCAGCATGGCCAAAGGCACGTGTGCCCCATATTGTAGTGAATCTTGGAATTATCAGAGAACCGGAGTTGGATGAGCGTAAAGATCTAGCAGGGATGTAATTATGGAGTAAGTCAATATTATACTGAGGAGCAGTGCCCTGAATGCAATGAAAAGTCAAAAGTAAAATCTTGAAAATAATGCGATCTTTGACTGGTAACCAATGAAGTGATCTCAAAATAGGGGTGATGTGAGTGTGCTTCTTGGATAGTGTGATGATGCGTGCTGCCGCATTTTGAAGCCTCTGTAGCATGGAGAGCTGAGTTTGTGGTAAGTTAAATAAGACAGAGTTTCCATTACAAATTATAGGTTGGACCTACACAGGCCTAAATTTTCAAATTTCAAGTTTTTAATTCAAACGCAGGTTTGTTTTTGGTCTCAGATCCTTTGTCTAACTGATCATTATTCAAGTTATTTAATTATGACAATAACATCATGTTCCACAATTTGATAATTAAAACATTTAATTTTCTTCATTTTCTTTTGTTGTTCACTTAACGACAATGAAAAATTGAGAGGCTATAGCATCATCAACTCGTTCATTTGAATTATCATATCAAAGTTCTGTACCATACGAGAACAGTTTTGCAAAAATTAGTGAAACTTTATAATGTCATAACTTCCCTAATTGTTTTCTTGCTATATTTTGATCAAATTTTCAGTGTTTATACTTGAAAGATTTCAAACTTTCTTATCAGACTAACTTAGGCCTATAAATAGACTGGAATGCGTCTCAAGAATCAACGTTCCCACGAATTCTCTGAGTTTATACCCATAGGATGGCGGAGGTTAACTAGGCCTGAACGCGTGCGATGGAGCCCATGGCCGAGCTGCATGATTGCGAGTTGGCGCGACCGAGTCCGGGGGGGGGGGGGGGGGGGTGTTTCATCAACGCTTGTCAGCACCGACAACTGTCGGCGCTGACCAATTTCAGTAAAATCCTTGGTTTTGATTGGCTGAGATGCTCTGGTCACCGACTGTTACTATGGTGATTCAAGTTGTCAGCGCCGATAAACGTTGATGAAACACCCCCAGATGTCCCAACAATTTTGGAACAATCGTATGTACGTCCAAAACCTTGCGACATCCCAGTGGCCTCAGCTTTGCTGCCGCGAGCTACTGCGATCAGGGTACCGTTTCATGAAAGTTGTCAGCGCTGACAAGTTGTAAGTCTCCGACAATCACCATAGAGACAGTCAGTGACCAGAGCATCTCAGCCAATCAAAACCAAGGATTTTGCTGAAGTTGGCAAAGACTGAAAACTTCCAGCTCCAGCTCTCGCGAGATCGCAGGCGCAGGTCGCACAGTTGGCACCAACGCATAGCTAGCATTGGGCTTCAAAAATCAAAGGCACTACACGAAGCTGCAATTACGATTACTAGTAGGCCTATGGCCTATCGGGCTATGACAATAATGGATTATTTTATACCTCATAATCCATAGCCGGCGCCACGTTTTCAAAAGGCGGGTGGGGGGAGCCCACTTCCGAGTTTTATCAGCTAAAGCAAGAAGAAGAAGAAGAAAATGCCTTCAGCGCAACTTGTGGTGCCACTTCCGGGTTTTCAGCTGACAAGCAATGCCCCCCCCCAAAAAAAAAAAAACACAAACAAACAAACAAACACACAAACAAAACAACAAAAACAAAAAACAAAAAACCAGGGGGGTGTTTCATCAACGTTTGTCGGCGCTGACAAATTGAATCACCACAGTAACAGTCGGTGACCAGAGCATCTCAGCCAATCAAAACCAAGGATTTTGCTGAAATTGGTCAGCGCCGACAGTGGTCGGCGCTAACAAGCGTTGATGAAACACCCCCCCCCCCCCCCTGGCCTTACCACGCTCACACTTCAAGGTTTCATTATAATTCTATTGCCACTTCCAGGGTAAAAAAAAAAAAAAGAAAAGAAAAAAAAAAAGAGGAGAGCGTGTGTTGGGGGTGCTCAAAGTGGTGACACCCTATGTATTCCTATGTATGGTGCAAAAAAAGAAAAAAAAGAAAAAAAGTGGTTCCGTTCCGCCGAACCTGGCCTGGCCTGTGCAGTGCACTGAACTCTAGCTCATTTATGTTCCCGCAGACCACCACGTGCAGTCACCGAACCAAAGAGGATTAAGTGCAGCGCACTGGTGCAGTGCCCGGCCGCGTGTTTTTTTTTAGACGGCACAGATTGGGGACCCTATCCCTAAACCTAACCCTAATCCTAATCCTAACCCTAACCATCAAACCCTAACCCTAACCCTAACCATAACCATAACCATAAACCATAACCCAACGTTTTTCCCATAGGTTTAACACGCGCCATGCCCCAATCTGTGCCGTCTTTAAAAAAAACGCTGCCCGGCCGCGTAATCGAGATTCTTATCACTGATTGGTCAAAAGTATATCACGTGACAACATATGCTGGTCTAGCTCAGTGCCGTATATAAAGAGAGTCTGGCCAACTCAAAGAAATTTTCCCCAGTGAGGAGGAGGAGAAAAATCTCTTTGGGCCAACTGCTAATTTGGACGCCATGTCGTTAACCGCGCGTATTACGCGTTAGAGGGTTAGCGTTGATACGCTCAGACGTAACAAAATAACCAAGCCAAATAAGGGGTAGTTAATTAACAATGGGCACTGCGTATGAGCGCACTTCAGTAACGACATGGCGCCTGTAGATCACGGGACTAGCTTTTGACCAATCACAGGCTTCAAAACACATAAGCCAAAAACCGAGTTGGCCAGACTGTACTACTCTCTTTATATAATTTTATATACCTCATAAGTGAGATTCGTATCACTGATTGGTCAAAAGTATATCACGTGACAAGGTGTAGTCCCGTCTATCTTGCCTTAGGGTTTTCATGTTTAAAGTGATAGAAAGGCAAAACCCTCGTGATAGAAAGGCAAACCCCTCGTGATAGAAAGGCAAAACCCTCTCGTGATAGAATTCGTAAACCCTCCGCGACTTTTGTACACATAACAAGTACACTAGACTTCGCGCGCGGTGTCCGCAACCCCTCCACCCACCCAATTCTCGCTATCGCCAATGACGTAAAAAGTACCCGGATGTTGATTTAAGCGTCATTTACGGTGCATTATGGGATAGTCCGGTAGCAAAATCACTTCCGTTCGTACGCGCGTGATACGTGACTAATGCTATTTACACACACAACCGACTGTATTCTACGTGTACTTCCGGTTTTCTCGACTTGAATTACAGCTTTAATATGATTTGAAATTTCTCCATTCTTAAGAAATTGCTGTTAATACGACTATTGGTTGTTGCTGCGAAGCTGCCATGTGTTGTTCGCACGACAATAAATGAAAAAAATCTGCAGAAATAGGACCCTTACTGGCATGCGAGACGTGACGTGGCCGCGTGGGTGAAGTTTGCGGGTGACTCCACAGCGCAGTACGTGCACGCGCGACTTACTAGTAGTGGTAGTAGCACTAGGTAGTAGCTAGGCCTAGTGCCTACGTACATTGTACGTACTGTACTTACTTGGAAGAAGTTGCTTCGGAGACAGGATAAGTTCAAGATCACTGTTCGTTCCCGATTGTGTTCGCGACATTTCGACAGAGAACAAATACAAAAAAAGATGGGCATTCTATGACGATATCCAGGTGGGTGAATATTTTCCAGCATATTTTCAGCGTAAGCAGAAATGACTGATCTGTGATGTGCCCATCGATTGCATGATCAAGCAGTACGCTGTACCGGTATGTGTTAGCTTATGCGCTGCGTGCAGTGGTGCATGCTAATGCAAGGCCGGGTGGCCGGCCGCCGGCACCGGGGACTCGGCTACAGTGTACGAGTATGACAGGCCTGGCCACTCGCTTGCTCGGGCGGTACAGCCGCCTACTGTACTACACTAGTAGTATTCGTGGTCGGCACGGCGCTATAGGTAAGGTACACGTACGCGCACGCTAGCGTTGTGCAAATTATGCTCCGCGCCGGAAGTGCCCTTGCTACCAAGTGCACTAAATCTTGACGAAAAAGCCACATCCGGGTACTTTTTACGTCATTGGCGATAGCGAGAATTAAGGATCTAGACGTTCACTACGCGCATCGTATAAACGTTTATACGATGCGCGTACACATGCAAAATCATCGCACTAGCGCACAGCAGGCATACGTTTACGTGGCATGGTGATCGAGCGCTCCTCCGTGATTTGAAGTGAGCTGGATCATTTGAAGATCGTACACTTTGCAATTAGAATTTCTTAGGATCCCGAAGCAGAGACAAATCTCAGCATGTTGAAAATATCGAATTAAAAACACGCCGACGGGAAACTGCATGTATACTGTAATCTTCAGCCAAGATTTTATGCAGGAGCTCGCCGAAGGCCGTGTGACTGTGAGTGAGTACCAGCAAGCGCAGGCTGTGGCCTGATTTTAGGGCTAACGTTTAGGCCTAACAGTTAGAATTTACTTCTTATTTGCCTAGCCCTAGATCTTGGTTAAGTCTTAAACGATGAGGTATATAAAACAAATATTAACTGCTCTGTATTCGGATGATGGTGGAAATTATCACTCCCTCGGTGCTTTTCATACCGATCCTTCCATCACCCCTCGGCTAACGCCTCGGGGTGATAGAAGGGTCGGTATGAAAAGCACCTCGGGAATGATAATTTCCACCATCATCCTCATGAGCAGTCAATATTTGTATATTAATACGGCACTGGATCCGGTCTAGCTGAAATACAAACTGTAGCTAGAGCTGAGGGGATCAGCCGAGTTGACTCCGAAACAACTCATCATCCCGACAAATCGCGTTAGCTAGGTAAGTTTCTTTGTAGACTATTTCGAAAATTGCAAGCAAATATGAAATGGACTCTTTTGTGACCCGTTTCATAAACTTGATCTTTACTTGGGGGAATAAAACCACGAGTTCGCGATCTGAGGTGCGGCGCTAGGCCGGCTGTGATCAGTGCCGTATATGTCGGCGGCGCTGAACGAGCGAAAAATGGCAGCGACAACCAAACAGAAGGTACGGTAAGGAAACATTGAAATTAATATTTCGTGGTCAAATGTTATTTTCAGTGCTCAAATTTCATCTTAGAATGACAGGTTTACTGTTATTTCCATGGCTGATGCCATTCCAAGTCTGTTCTGGCAGTCATAAGGAAGCAGTGTCCAACGTTTCCTATACTTTGCTCGACATTCATCGCAACAATCATGTTTTGCTTAGTCCGATGTGTAAATAATTAGGCCTACGCACACGTAGATTGGTCTACATCTACTACTGATAGTATAGTAAGGGTATGGTTGGGTGTTCATAATATCGGACACCTAACGTTTTTCTATCAATAGAAACGTGAAAAATCTCACAATTTGCCTGAAATTTTACTCACGTGTAGAGAAAATACTCCGGATTCACAAGCGCGCACTGAAAATACGATCTGAGGTACGCGCTCTAGATGGCGGCTTCGGTTCCGCACTCAGTTGCCGGGCTCATATCGACCGACCACCGGCACCCCGCCCTCTATTGACAATACGTATAAAGCGTACTTAAACGCGTTTTTTCGACAAGCTGCTGTTTTTTTTTTTTTTATAGTCGTAATTTTTTTCCCAATAATATTTGAATATATTTTGAATCCTTCGATATTACTTTTGAAGGACTGTTTGATGAATTTGACTTGATTTTCATTAGGAAACTTTTCATCGTAATTGAAATAAATTAGATGAGTCGGTTTGTTTTTTCACATTCATTTCTCGTTTCTGCATCAACTCGTACGGTCGTAGCGGGCGACAAAATGTTTATGTCACGTGTATATACGAAGTGTAACGTGTGTGCATGATCGTACAAGCGGCGGTGACAATTTTGCGGTCAAAATCGTCAAATTTATTACGGAAGGATACTCTACATCTAACAACGAGTCAGCAAAGGTAGGCCTAGTTATATGTACTTACACGATAAACCTTATTCGATTTTGCTAAATTTCGGTGATTTAGAGGGAATACTTAGTTGTTTTTGCCACATTTTACTCGGTAGCGTAGCCCAGTGAAGAATCGAACACCGTTGCGCGTAGTCCCATGCGTACATTTTCTTTCTGTACGCGCAATATGCCATTATAATGCGCGGTCGGTCGTTATGGACCCGGTCGGTGGGTTGGACCCCTACCATACTAGGTCTCGCGCAGGGACGTAATGATCGCGCATAGCGTAACTGCGTATAGCAAGCATTAATACGCGTAAGACTAAGCGCAAAATTTGCCGATACGCCCATGGAATAAACATACCTGACAACCGCTTAAAAATGAGAAGGAAGCAGGTAAGAAATTTAGATTTCAAACAAATTTTTCACTAAATTTCCAATTTTTTGGAACAAATTTTTCACTAAATTTCCAATTTTTTACGTTATAATTTACCTACCTTAGCTTAAAATCTTTTTTAAGGATGTTGTAGCCAAGACGTGTCGTCTCGCTTGTCTCGTTCGTATGGGGGGATGATCGTAGCCGATAGAATTCGTATTTTGTTCGATCGATCGTTTATAATATTCTACGAAAGCCGAAGCACGTTCAGCCGCAGAGAGGGGCAGACACTTTCACGCATGAAACTACATAGGGCAGCTGCGCGATCTTTACATACTCCGAGAAGGTGAACGCATAAAAAAAAGTCCGACATACAAACGGCGACAGCGCACTACTCCGTCATCGTATCATCAGGAGATTCTGGGAGGTGATTTTTCTGCATTTTCGTGATATTCATTGAGAAATTCAGGTACGATTATGGCATAACTTCTATTATAAGAGCATTTCAAATTTTCGTGCGCGATATCTAGACCCCTCAACCATACTAGATGTAGGGTCCGTCTATTTATTAGTCAATAGTACTAACGTTAATAGTAGGATCTAGAAATCTAGTATGGTTGAGGGGTCTAGATATCGCGCACGAAAATTTGAAATGCTCTTATAATAGAAGTTATGCCATAATCGTACCTGAATTTCTCAATGAATATCACGAAAATGCAGAAAAATCACCTCCCAGAATCTCCTGATAATACGATCACGGAGTAGTGCGCTGTCGCCGTTTGCATGTCGGACTTTTTTTTATGCGTTCAATTTCTCGGGGTATGTAAAGATCGCGCAGCTGCCCTCTGTAGTTTCATGCGTGAAAGTGTCTGCCCCTCTGCGGCTGTAACGTGCTCCGGCTTTCGTAGAATATTTTTTCACTTGATATTAAATTTGTCCCTGTTAAGCAACAGGAGTTTTACCTAACTTGTGTATATTGTTGTTATTATTATTATACAAATGTATGTGTTATTATTATTATTATTATTATCATTATTATTATTATATGTCTTATTATTATTATCATTGTTATATGTGTTATTATTATTATTATTATTATTATTATTATTATTATTATCATTATTACTATTATCACCACCATCATCATCGATCATCATAATCATCATCATCATCATCATTATAATTTTTATTATCATTATTATCACTTCCACCACCATCATCTCATTTTATAATTCTTATTATCATTATTTTTATCATTGATATTTTCATAAATCGTTAATGATTTTCATTTATAAAGTTTTCTTACAATATTTCTAATCACTTTAACCAATAATAAACATGTAATATAAAATGGAAAAAAGTAGAATATGAACATATATTTTGTGTTTGTGTGTGTGTGTGTGTGTGTGTTTGTGTGTGTGCTTACCCATTCGTCACCCTCTCATTTTCGTCACCCATTTGTCACACTCTCATCTAAGTTGTTTTCTTCAGTATCATTATGGCCCTCCCCTGTCACAAATATATCACAAGTTAGCGCAAGAAATCACAAGCAAATTCAAATTGAAATCACACTTCAACTTCGATAGACTGAAATATTTATTCCTTTGTAACATTATAATCGTTGTGTTAAAATTTGACTTAAAACAACATTTATTAATAGTATTTCAGCGTAGCTGGCAGCATACATTGTTCTTGTGTATAATGACGTCACGTGGTAAACGATCGATCGAACAAATTACGAATTCTATCGACTACGAACGAGACAAGCGAGACGACACGGCTAGGCTACAACATCCTTAGAACAGATTTTAAGGGAAGGTAGGTTTGTACAAGGTAAAAAGTTGGAAATTTAGTGGAAAATTTGTTGGAAATCAAAATTTCTTAGCTGCTTCCTTCTCATGTTGAGCGGTAGGTCAGGTATGTTTATTCCATGGGCGTATCGGCAAATTTTGCGCTTACAACTACGCGTAATATCGCTTGCTATACGCAGTTGCACTATGCGCGATCATTCCGTCCCTGCGCGAGACCTAGTACCCTTACTATACTAACTAGTTAGTAGTTCTAGACTAGTAGTTAAACAGTAGGCCTTCAGTAGATACGGTTCACTTACGACTACGTCCTTGCTTCGTTCATGCTCGCAGATTTACCAAATAGACCTCCTAGGCCTAGATGTAGAATACAATTGAAGAGCTTGCTTCCAAAAGGCACTAAATCCATCATTTTCCAATGGTTGAATGGATTTGGCGCCTTTTAAGTTTTGGTTGCAAGCTCTTCATTTGTAGATTAGATAGAACTTGTCACTGACAGGACACTGATAAGATTTCGATTAGGAGGCCTAAGTGAGCTTCGGATATTGTGTAAAATGTCAGCAATTTCGCAGATGCCACTAGGCGGTTGCGTAGGATGTCTATTTAAAAATCCAATTTGAGCCTCCTCCGGACAGACGGATTTTTTCTGTCTACTCTCCCATCACAATCACAAGTGAGTCTCTTGTCTAGACCTGGATCTTGTCTAGACCTGGAGACTCTGTACTGTTCAATTCAAGTGCAGTCTAACGAGTTTCAGTGCAGTAGCTTCCGAACTTAATGGCCTAGTAGTAACGTCAGTATGATTGAGCTATCTAGTCAGTAGATCTACATTAGTCGAGATCTAGATTTACAGTATGGCAACGTAGCATGCCGATTCCATTACAGTGTGTATAGACCTCTATATCTTTATCTGATTTTGTTTTCGGTGCTATAGACTAGTATAAAGTATGGTTGAGGGGTCTAGATATCGCGCACGAAAATTTGAAATGCTCTTATAATAGAAGTTATTCCATAATCGTACCTGAATTTCTCAATGAATATCACGAAAATGCAGAAAAATCACCTCCCAGAATCTCCTGATGATACGATGACGGAGTAGTGCGCTGTCGCCGTTTGTATGTCGGACTTTTTTTTATGCGTTCACCTTCTCGGGGTATGTAAAGATCGCGCAGCTGCCCTATGTAGTTTCATGCGTGAAAGTGTCTGCCCCTCTCTGCGGCTGAACGTGCTTCGGCTTTCGTAGAATATTATAAACGATCGATCGAACAAAATACGAATTCTATCGGCTACGATCATACGAACGAGACAAGCGAGACGACACGTCTTGGCTACAACATCCTTTAAAAAAAATTTTAAGCTAAGGTAGGTAAATTATAACGTAAAAAATTGGAAATTTAGTGAAAAATTTGTTCCAAAAAATTGGAAATTTAGTGAAAAATTTGTTTGAAATCTAAATTTCTTACCTGCTTCCTTCTCATTTTTAGCGGTTGTCAGGTATGTTTATTCCATGGGCGTATCGGCAAATTTTGCGCTTAGTCTTACGCGTATTAATGCTTGCTATACGCAGTTACGCTATGCGCGATCATTACGTCCCTGCGCGAGACCTAGTACCCTTACTATACTCAGTAGGACCATGGTTGTTTACTAGACCCTATAGTACGGACATTATCTCAACTTCCACTAGTTCTACTGTTATGTAGTAAAAAGCCATCCATAATTCAACTACATGTACAGTTTTGTGTAACACTAGTAAATTTGACAACCGGGTATGTGTAAAGACCTTATTGCATGCTTTTACGTGTGGTCATATTTCGGCACGAGAGGTTGAACTGTTGTGCATTTTTTTTTTTTTTTTGTTGAGTGGGGTGGGGGTGGAGGGTTACAACATTATTGTACCAGACTGCACCAAAGTTATAGCCTATTTTCAATCTCTATATAAATTATGCATCCCTCCATGTATAAGTTATTTCATGTAAGATAGCGTAGGCAGCACTGCAGCATATGCTGTGAAGAGCAAGGTGTTTACAGTAACCATATTTCAAGTCAATGTCAAAATCAAAAATTTCCTTTACCTAGTTGGTTCCAACTTATGTGAGTGATTGGGAAAAAAAGCTGGTAGTATTTCCTGCTATTTTCATGCAATTTGGTATTATAGTGGAAATAAAAATATCTCTACATCAAGTACAATGTACAAATGCACTTCAGAGACACTTCCTTTTCCCCCCTAGGTTGAGTAATGACAGACAAATTTGAGAAAAGAACTACAGACTTCTATATTTAAAATTTGAAATCTGCTTTATTCTGTTATCAGCAGGGACTGGCTCTGAATGTGATGCACTCTTCTACTCAGTGGACAAGAGGACCGTGCAACCCTATGAGAGACATGAATTCCTGACCAGGCTTTGAGCTCATTGATTGACTGGAAAGCTGTAAGTTTCAATTCTTAAAATTTTCTGAAAGTTCATTATTCAAAAGGTTTTTCTTTGCATTATCTATACCCAGTTTTAGAACTCAATCATGCTATTGTGGGAGGGGAAAAATCATCTACACGTAATGGCGATGTGGTGGTAAATCACTATAACTATGTACATTTTTATCCTTATGATGACGCCATGTACATTGAATGCTTATTTTCCTGATACCCAGTGTGAAATTTTCTTAAATTCAATTTTTTTTTCTAGCGTTTAAATCGGTCTCCCTCAGAGGAAATATAAATTCTTCTCTTTCTTCTTCTCTGTAAAGGATCGTCCCATACTTTTAGTTGATATTATGTGATGTCACAGCATTGGCAAATCAAGATCAATAAAATGGTATGAGATACATTGTATCTCATATGAATCCAAAACCCTGAACGTACAGAAAGCTCTGTTAAAACCAAAGTTGATTTTAAGTCAAATAACCAATGCAAGTGTTAGTGTGGAGACCAAAAATGTGAATACTGTAGTGTAATATTTGACTTTAAAGTTATCACCATTGCCCAACATTTTTTTATTAAGACCTGAGAGATATGACTTCATTAATTGGCAGAGTGACATCTATTTGCAACATGACTTTGTCTTAAATTAAGCTAGATACCAAAACAAAAAATAACATCACTTGGGCTAGAGATGTGATGTGATCTGTAGCTTCCGTTTGATACAGACCTATACTACCCCAACATGCCATATCTTCCCTTTTTATTTGTAAAATAAACCTTTAGCTTTAAAATGTGACCATCTTTGAGAGTCCATCAACTTATAGTAGAGTCATTACAGAATTAATGATAGGGGAAAAAAAAAAACTCAACAGAGTAACAAAACCATTTGTGGTTCAAGACGTCTTCAGTGTTTCTCTTTTTATTTTACACGCTTTTTTTTTCCCTCAGGAAGTGACAATTGCTGACTCAGAGTTTTATTGGTCATGTGTCGTCAACAAGGAACATCTACAGTCACAGCCTTAGTCGTCCTTTCTAATTGGAGGATATGAAACCCTATGTATGTTACACTATTACCATACTACATATATTTTTTTTCCTTGGGCAAGTCCAAGATAAGGTCCCCTCAGAAGGCAAAATTTCATCTTTGCTCAATATTGACATGTTTGGTATCATATTGAAGCTTATGAGTTGAAGTTTTGATTTCCGTGGAGGAAAAAATGATATTATGTAAATTTATGCAAATTTCAAGGGCTTGATTTGCATAAATGTGCAACACAGCGCTACGTATGGGACATTTATAAAAATTCATATTAATTCAAAGGAAAGCAAATAATATTTGATTAATATGTGGACAGAAGAAGTTCATCACATAGTTTAACTTGGTATGAAAATTTAGGGATTATGCAAATGATTATGCAAATTAGCTCGTGTCCTATCATGAGATGTCCCATATGTAACAAAATGAGGTCATTTTTTTAGGTTTTTTCTGAAATTGCTAGGGTTATTTTCATGCCTTTTTGGAAAGTTCTGATTTATTGTTTAGAGAAATTAAATACCAGAGAAAAAAGAAATAAAAGTAAAAGATATATTTTTTTATTAGGCACTGAAATAATATTACGTATGGGACAAATGCGTTACGTATGGGACATCCTCATACATATTGCATGTGAATGCATGTAGCTAGCTGGGAAGGTCTCTCAGTACACAAATGGTCAATCATCCTGAAGAAAGCATCCCAACATTGTAGCTACTTTTTGAGTTCCACAGACACTTGAAACAATACATGAACTTGACTAAACAATTTTCAGAAAGGGGGAGGGGAAAATGGCAAAATACACAATGAAAAATCACCATTAAAGGGATGGCATAGTTTTTTGTAGAAATGGGGATTCAGTTTTCAACATTTAAAGAGATGATTGGAAACCAATTATATTTACTTAAGAGCATAAAATCCTCAGACTAGAGGAATTCAAAGTTTATGTGATGGAGATCCAATTTGAAATGGTTGTGATATATATATATATATAAATAAAAAGTAAAATTATTAATTTTTTTTTATTGCAAGTGATACACAAATTGTCCTCATTCAGTTTTCAGTAGTAGCCACAACAAAATTCATGGGTATACATACTGAGGTGTGACTCGAATCAATGACCTGACTGCTAGACAGACATCATATCTACTCGATCACTGGGGTTCCACGCAGCAGGTAAAATGTATTGCTTATTTATTAAACTTCATATTTCTTGTGTCAAGTTGTTTTTTATTGAAACTAAATGGCAAACTGCCCTTCATCAATGGAAGTAAACACTTTAAACTATTCAATTTTTCAGTAGTAACTATCCTGATAAAAATAGGGCATACATACTCAGGTTGGTCATAAAAAAAATATAGAATATGATTGAATGTGATTATGATGGTAAATATCAGGGGAATATTGTTCCCTTGTCAATCTGGATCAGTATTTGAGTAATTTCAACTGATTCCACCTCAATAATTATGCAAAAATTTGTTTATGGGTATTTTGCAAAATTATTTTGCAAAATACCCATAAACATGGTTCTCCACACACTAAACGAATGGGGGACAAAGGGCATGCATACCCAGGTTGGTCATAAGAATATAAAAATATGATTGAATATGATTATGATGGTGAATATTTGGGGAATATTGTTTCCTTGACAATCTGGATCAGTATTTGAGTAGTTTCAACTGATTTTACTTCAATAATTATGCAAAATACCATAAACATGGTTCTTCACACACTAAATGAATGGGGGACAAACTGTCCCATACGTAACTGTCCCATACGTAACACGTCATGTCTGTCTTTAATTAGAACCTGTAATAAGAGCTTTTTGCCTAATGACATTAAACTTACCTGTGATAATCTTGAGTGTTGTGACTTTCATCACAGTGAGTTACAAGTTGTAGAACGATATACTTTCAGAGAGTTTTGAGATTGAAAAAAATGTTCAAAAAACAAAATTTTTTTGGTCCCATACGTAATGGCACATATTTTCTCTTCTAGAATATAATTGTCAAGGTCATTTTTCTCAATTTTTTACATGATTATACTTCTTCTAGATATCAATCACCATGATGAAGTTCAATATAATCAAAGGCCTTTACACTATTTTTCAGGTCATAAAAGTCTCTGAATGTCCCATACGTAACGTGCGCATTATCTTGGACTTGCCCCCCTTTGAAATTTTCCCAAAACCTTTCGCGATATTTAATGTGATACCTTCTGACATATCTATTACCATTTCACTTCATTTGCTCGACTTTTTGATTCTGTCCTCCTTCACTCTTCCCCATTACCTTTAAAAAGTTCTCATTAATATCATTACTTCATGCACAAGCACTTGAATTACATGTAAATCAAGGCAATACATTTTATATACCGTGGTATTCACAAATAACATGTTAGTGTATTATTGCACACATACACACACGTTTGATGTAACTGCAGTGTAGAAAGTGTCTTTATTACAATGTATATCAACATAATTCCTCAGGAAGTCTGGCAGAAATTAGAATTCTACATAAAATTTTTGTGCTTTTTTTTTTAAAAACAAGCTCAATAAGATACAGTATAACCATGCATATCATGCTGTACATTTTAGCTATGGAAACAGAAGTATCACAACTGTGCTGGTACAGTGGACTCCCATTACAACGAAGTCCTCGGGATGGTTCTTTCGAAATTTCGTCATAACCAAACAAATAAACAATAAGAATACATAGGGTGGATAATGTTGGGGCTTGAATTTTTACTTTGTTGTAACCAGATTTTGTTATAACCCTGTTCGTTATAACGGGAGTGCACTGTATACCTCAAACAAGAGCCCCCGAAGGGTATATTCACCAACCTGAATATCTGAATCATTACCACGCTGAACACAGTTTGACTACACATACATAAATGCCCCATTCTCCCTCTTGCTGGGGGTGGGGGAGAAGTTAATAAAATACAGAAATGCATGAAGTACGTCCTAGCTTTGGAAACATGAAGTATCACAAATGTGCTGGTGTACCTCAAACAAATGCCCCAGAGGGGTATATTCACCCACCTGCATATAAATCCGAATCATTGACATGTTTAACACAGTTTGACTATACAGGCCCAATTCTCCCTCTTGCCTGGGTTGGGGGAGAAGTTAATTTCTCCTGTGATCAACATTCCTTTTACGCATTTTGAGAAAAACAAGAGCTCCAGGGGGCTAGCCACTCAACTGAGTATCGCAGTCAATACACTTCATGCAAATTCAATGTAAATTAAGGACCCTTCTCCCTTTTGCTAGGAGGAGCACCCCCCCCCCCCCTTGAACATACAAAGAACTGTTGGTCCTTCCCGTAAAGATGATCCTTAGCAATTTTGGTAAATCAGAGAGAAATGCTTGTATGTTGACTTTGGGGCAAGTCTGACTGTCTGCTCTCTGCACTATGAAATGATACAATGTGGTTCCAGTCAGCTTTCTTCTCAGCACCATACATAATATTGTATTTTTCTAGGTTATTTCTGGTACTTTTTAAGAGGGATATTACAGAGACAAAATACTTCTCTACCGTTGTACAGGAAGAATGGCCTCATGTCTGTCACTCCAAAATTGGAAAACCGTGGTTATTAGCCCCCTGTTCACAAACCAATGCTACAGGGTGAAGGCCTATTTTTGTCAAATGATCTAAACATTCCACCAGGAGCCTTTGCAGATTCTCAGCAGACATAAAAAATAACCCAATGGTTGTTTCCACTGAGTAGCTATGCCTTTCACCATAAACATGAGAGCTTGCTTCGCAGGTCTGCTAGACTTCCCTTGAGAGTCAAAATTCTCGGTTTCTATGACTTCATCCCTGGATTTATCGTAATTCAAGCATGTCTTCACACTCATTTCATCAAAGACTACAGAGCAATATCTATCTCTCTCTGACATTGATTGAACCTTCTTCTGAAGTGCTTCAATCACAGAGAGGAAAACCCTGGCTGAAAACATATCTTATGTAACCAAGTCTGGATGGATCGTTTGGATGGGAGAGCAAGCACTTTTCTCATTAACTTGTATGCCTTCGGACCTGCGAGGGCTATTGCAAATGATTTACCTTGACACGTCCAGCATGCATTGGATGGCAACCTAACTGTAGCTGTGTGGAAAAAAGAGACAACACTCTGTCATTCATGAATTTGCTAGCCAAATGTATGATGTCTTTCATTGTGGATGGTTCTTTCTTTTTTTGTAAGATCTTGTAGCTTCTTAGTGAGAACTTTTATCTTGAGATCCCTTCGTTTCAATTTCTTATTGGCATTTCTTACTTGACGTGATGCCCACCTCCTTATTATTCGACATTTTTTTTCAACTTCTCTTTTTACATTTTCTTCAAAGTTTTTCGTATCAAATGAGCTATTGCAGTCACTTTGATCATGCTCAGAACTTTTTTCTCCAGAACCCATGATAACCTCATCAACTGAGTCACCGCGCGAATTAGGTTCATGGATGTTACAGGACGTGACATCAGCTGCTGATAAAGGGAGAACTCCTTCAAATGAGTCACCATGTGAATTAGGTTTATGGATGTTACACGACGTGTCACCAGCTTCAGATGAAGGCATAACTTCATCATCTGTGTCACCAGCTGAATTAGGTTCATTGCAGAATGTGACACCCTCTTCACAGGAACGCACTTTCGCCTCTTCAGAGAAGTAGCTATTAGGTGTTTTTTGGGCATAGTTATGATCTGTAAGAAATAAGTGAATAAATTCTTTTAAGTCTTTTTTTTTTATTGCTGTAAGAGTATACAGTACTACACTCAGTAACAATCATATGAAAATACTGATGCATATCAAATCTTTTAATGTAATACATGTATATGAAAGATGAAAACATTAGTTAACGGAATTATAGAAATCTTTAAAGATTATTCTGGAAGAAATGCATGTTGTATTTGAAACATTTAATGACAATTCATTTCCAATTGAAAAAAAAAAATCCTCAATGAAGCAAAATGCCGATGAAGCATGTCTGTTTTATGAATCATTTCACCCTACTTTCTTTGTCATCTTCACGTAAAATTCATTACTTTCTCTCCCTTTAAATTTTCATTTCTTTAAAAAAGAAAGAAGCATATTGGATTAAATTCAGATTTAAGAACAGTGTATTCAGGCAACACAGCCCTGAACTAGAATGCAATTTTCTTTGTTTGCCTCATTTGTGAGATAAAGTTCATGTGTGTATGTACAGTCAAAATAGGATCAAATAGGGGGAACCTCTCACATCTCCTAAACCAGAGGTAGTATTATAAGTAATTTTTGTATGCATAACTGATGAACATTTGATGAAGAATATCACTTATTCAGGGACAATTCTGATCTAGAACACAGAGCACACAATTTAACCCTATTCTAACTGGGGGGGGGGGGGTCAAATTGACCCCCCCTCGACATTTCGCGCCACGATTCTGCAACGCACAAAGATTTTGCCGCGGCGTTTTGTGACTTTTTTCATTGAAGTCTCCCGCATATTTTGAGACCAAATTTGCGACATCCGGGTACACCGTTCTGAAGTTACGCAATGTTTTGCATATGCATGTCAACCCAAAAACAGCTCAAATTCATGATTTTGTGTGCACATCCAATGCAAATTGTGTTTTTTTGTTTAATTGATATGAATTAGATTATTTCAACTTATAACCATTGAAATAAATCAATTCTAATGTAGATCAGCTTGGAAAAGTGCCTGCAACAAATTTTGGCAAAAAAAAAATAGAAAACAAAAGGTCGAAAAAACAATAAAATACATAAGAAATTAACAAAACAATACAAAACAAAAGAAACTGACTTTGATTGCGCTATTTTTTTATAAGAAAATTGTTCGATATGTCTTGAGGAACTCTGACACAAAAATTTAGCAATCCTTCAATCTTTTTAATGGAGTTATAGGTGAAAATATGATTTCATGCGTTAATTTGCATAATTAATTTATTAAAAAATATAAAATCAAATTTTTTCTATTGTATGACCATGTAATCTTGTAGTTGACATCCGGCTCTATGTACAGGCAAAATTTTGCGGCCATCGCGCGATCGGCGGCCGAGATCTGAAGGGGGGGTCAAATTGACCCCCCCCCAGTAAAAACTTGGGTCTCAAATAGCCCAGTTAGAATAGGGTTAATGAATTACAGTGGAACCTTGTTAT
Organism: Diadema setosum; assembly: GCA_033980235.1. NCBI lineage: Eukaryota > Metazoa > Echinodermata > Echinoidea > Diadematoida > Diadematidae > Diadema > Diadema setosum. The sequence continues at coordinate 7,564,666 of CM067064.1, forward strand.
AACAAGGTCCTTGGGACCATGAAAATTACTTTGTTAAAGAGGTTTCTTTTTATATAAGGGGAAACAAAAATAGAGATTTATTAAGAGCAGGGAACAACAAAATTACGTTGTTATAACAGAATTTTGTTATTTCCGCACTTGTTACAAGGTTCGACTGTATTAAATGGGAATGCTTGACCGATGTCTGCATATAGCCAGACGGGACTATTGCTAAGGGTAGGAAATTCAATTTGCAAAACAAGAATTAGTGGACTTTCATTGACAATTTCAAGGTTTACATGCTAGTGGATTCATTTCATCTTATTTTTATGAAACAAGTAAAAATCAAGATGTAAGGTTCAAGTGTTATAGGCCAATTGCCATGAACAAACTAAATTCTTCATATATAAGAGGTGTCTACATTCCACATATCTTGATTGCACTGCTTTCGGGTCTGGAGAAGATACAAATGTAAAAAGCAGTCTCAATAGCTCACTTGAAACTTTGGCTCAGGAGAGCTTAAAGCCAATGGTTAATATTGTGGTTGACCGATTTGAAAAAAATTCTGAAACTGAGGGGACTGGCCTGTCTAATTATGTTCAGATGGACGGGAAAAAGAAAAGAATGCTAAAATAATGAAAGTCACACATTCACTATAAAGATATTTATGAAAATTGCATTTTATTGCTTAAAGGGATAATTCAGTAGTGGAACCAAATTTAAGATCATTTTTAAACCAGTAGGTAACTATGTATATTTGAAATAAAACACAATAAAGGAAATCTAAAACCTACTTGACAAAAATGTTTTGATAAATAGCAAAATAGTAAAAAATGATGAAAGAAGTGTTTAATCGATAATTTCATAATCAATTCATTTAGATCAAATTTTCATGGAAAATCTACATCTGTCATTGCAACACTGCTTTTATAGCAGGGACACAAGACTTGCATATCATTGTAGGCATCATGGAAAGGATACTTCCTTCAAAACGTGTATTCAACAGTTATTTCATGATTCATAATAAAGTATGACACCCAATCACAGAATTCAAAGTTTTTTTTAATATTTCGTGTTTTTACATCAATTCTATCAATATAAATGTTAAAAACATCCAAAGATGAATAAATAGGTTAATTTCTGATATTTTTTTCATTTAAAATTGCAAATTAATATTCATGCTGGAATGCCCTCTACCCCATGACTGAACTTCCCCTTTAAGACAATAATTCCTCCATTTTTATATCCCATCAAATGTTATGTTAGCATACAAGGACATGCAGCTGAATTTTTATCAAAAACTGAACACAATTTTAACCAATGCCTTCAAGAGAGACAATTAATTTGCACAATAATCTAATCACAGGCAAACCACTTAGACTAATTATACTGACATATCTGTATATCACCTTCCAAACTTACGAATTAAATAATCAGATGAAGCTGGCACTATCGGAGAGGCTCGTCTTGTTAGTCTGTTCCTCAATTTTGGGTTGGTAAAATCAGATACCGCAAAGTGTTGCTCACAAACCCTGTATTTCTCATGCAGGTACTCTGTATCTATGTCTTGTAAGTCTGGACGACCAATGTTTTCTGCCAACTCCATGCACCTTCAAGATGAAAAATAAAATCTTGAAAGTTTCACAAGAATGGATGTATTTAGAGCGTAGATAAAAAGTGAATACAAATAACTGTTTTTAAACAGGATTTCTGACAAAGAAAAGGAAAGGATCATTTAATTTTCGAATGATTTGTGTTTAAAGGTACTGTGAAAGATTTCCGGCTTGTGCAAAACTCTAAAGAATTGTGTGTATTTTTGTTTATAAATGCATGGAGAATCATCTGCATAAATTTCTACCTAATCCAACGCACATTTATCCGAGATCATATGAATGAAAGTATAAATAAAGAAAATGAAAGAAAAGCAAAATGTTACAGTAAATGCTGTCAGCTTCTCTTACTATTCTCATACATATTCATTCCATTTAATATTTTTTTTTTTAAAGCTTTTGCTTAGGCTTCAGCCATACCTTCTATTTTGTTTTATCATTTCACCTCACATCTTGACACTTTTGCATTCTCCCCTCTTACACTCTTACCGAATATCTTTAACATATTAAATTTTTTTCCTAAAAAAATATTAAAAATGGGTTAGATCCTTAAAAATACCTGGAAGTTTGTTTAGGGATCCTGAAGAATGATACAGTTGAATTCACATTTCGCAACTTCTGCTGCTGGCATCCACTTGCTGCGCACTTCCATAGTTTCATAACTGATCTAGAAGTTCCAAGATAAAAAATGCATCAATGTAAATTGTCTTCCTATCTACCCTTGTATTAATATCAAAACAGATCTTTGGAAAAATATGCTATACCATTATTTCTTAACACAGTGAACTTATTACCTTGCAGTTGTAGTAGTGATAAGCTATACAGGGGGTAAAAAGGGTCATGTTTAGAAGTACTTAGGGTCCCTGCTTATTTGAAGCAGCTTATCCTACTGAGCATTTTGACACCTTTCATAACAAGATACAGAATGTAGGTCGAAAAATGAGATGGAGTCAGAAAAAAAAATGATTTTCAGGGTGGGGCCCAAAATTACTGTCGCGGGCCGGTTGAAATATACCAAAAAGATCATAAAATCACTAGCCAAATAAGTATAAAGATAATTTAAGTGTCCAAATATATATCTTTTTGAGGTCAAGAAACTGATTGAAACGTGAGAAAACCCTAATTTACTTTAGAAAACATTGAATTTCTCAAATTTTGCTGTTTTTAGGGCCGTAAGGGTACATTTCAGCCCATTTCTGGTATTTCAGTCAACCAACATGCACTTTGTCATCTTCCAATCATAGTCACCAGTTTATTCTCACTGAATGACCCAACTGTACGTCATCTTACTATCTGCGTTAAATAACAGAAATCCTTCATGCTAATTGGCTGATGCCATATATTCTGTTTTAGTTAAGACAGAAATAAGAGGGACAATTTTAATGCAACCGGGCCCAAATGTTACTTTATAAAAGGTCTAAACTAAATTCATTTCATCCTAATCCATAAAGCTCAACTTCTATTTTGAAGCACTGTCAAAATGTACATAGTTGCAACCTTTACAACAACAAAAAGAAATTACCGGTTCTTTTACCTTGCTATAGCCTTTGATGGAGCCAATACAACCTTGACTGCACACAGTTGTACACACTTTTCTCACAAAGTGGTCAGTGACAACAGGAAGAGAGAAATCTTGCCCATCCTTAGAGCGACAATCTGCTCATCAAGACTTGCTGGATATCTGTGTAAACATATGATAAAAACATTTATTTTTCAGCATTTTATTTATCATTTCATATCTTTCTTTACAAAATTTCTCCCCCCCTTTTTTATTACATTCTATAATAAACTTTTAGCCGCTTCTATCAAGGTTTGGCATTCCTTCTAAACATATGATATGCTCATGTTTTTTTATTTATTTATTTATTTTTTAAAAAATAAAAGTCAGGTTCAATCGATTCATCATCGGGGATCGATGGCATCTCGATGCACTTCTGCTGCCACAACTCTGCGAGCGCCGTGTTTTTCACGGTCTTGTTCTCGATGTACTTCTGCTGACACATCAGCGCTGTGGCTTCACCGTCTCGTTCTTCCGGTACTGTGGCATCCGCCACTTGGGTTGCATCATGTACGCAGGAGGAGCAGCAATGTCAACATCTGTTGAAGGAATCAGTCGTGATCTTACAAGTTGTTCCCAATTGCATTGGGATTGTAAAGGTAGATCCCACACTTCTTGAATCCTCTCTTGATGATAGGAAGGGTCATGAATTGCTCAAATTGCGTCTTGAGGATCCTCGGAAACTCCTTCTTTGGAATCCAGAATCACCCATGAAGTTTGATGAAACGCCCGATGTGACTCTTGAGGGATTTGTACACAAAGACATCTAGAGGTTGGCACAGATGCGTTGTGTGTAGTACCGCAGTTCCAGAAAGATCATGCTCTTCAATTGCCTTCAGAACGAGGAGTGGGTCATGGTGCGATGCGTGTCCATCTTGAAAGAGCAGGACTGGGTCTTTTCTACTCCTGTCTTGTGGGCAGTATGTCAAGAAGACTTTCTGGAACCAACCTCTCATGAGCTCACCATCGATGAAGCCGGTCTCCGACTTTGAGTAAGCACAGCCGTGTGGCCCATCTCGAGTGTGGTTCCCTCCGGGAAAAGCATCCTTGAAAATGATGTTGGGTGGCATTACCAACCCAGCAGCCGAAACACAACACATCATGGAAACATGTTGACTTCCCGCCACTGTCGAGGAGTGTGCATGACGCTGTCGCACAAATATCACCACTTTCTGCGTCGACTTTCAAATCAATCATTTTCTCGTCGCAATTAAAGATGCGTTCCGGTGTGGTCATCAGTCCATACGGCTCCATCAAACCTTTAAGCATTCTATATTAGAGCATTAGGTGTGTAGTAATCCAGTTTTAATCTGGGTTTGTCCCCGATATCAGAGGTGACCGGATTATCTCACTATTACAGCAAGGTGTCAGGAGGATTTATTGGACCTTGGTTTTCTATGGGGACCATGCCCTTGCTTACCCTTAAACTCAGTTACTAGACTGTGAGGCCTCTACCACGATTTTTAAGAAATGTGAAAAACTAGTTCAGGGATGCTACTCTCTGAGACATCTTACAAAGCCCCATATCATATTTGTGGTTTTACCAATATGCAACATGGTATGGTAAGGCTATTGAACCCCCGCCACATTTAAATATAGGGATAAAAAGTAGACAAAAGAATGGTATTGATGGAAAATAAATAACTACAAAGTTATTAGGTGTGTTACATATTAGAAAAGGTATAATCACATGCACTTTCTTTATGGGGAGATGACTTACGTAACCCTCTCTCTTCTCTCTCTGACTAATATATATTAGTATATAGTATGTTAAGTTATATACAGATTTGATACTTCAAACTTGATGTTGGTATTGTATTGTTATGTGTTTATTTGTATGTATGTGTTCATGCAGGGCCTCCAAGAACAACAGTGTTTAACCCACTAACGGAGCCACCCTGTGAAAATAAAACATATAAATAAATAAATAAATGAATAAATAACTTGCCAGAGTGCCCTCAGCCTTCGACCTCTTCTCAGAATCCACCCAGAACGTCGACGCCCTTTCATTCTCCAGGAGGCCGTCGAGCTCCCCCCCCCCCCCCCTGCAGAGTCCAGACATCAGTATCTTTGTAACTTGGGCTCCATGTTGTTGGGTGTTTTCATGGCTCTTCATGGAGCCCAGTCGAGAAGACAGGAATTTCTTGAATATCTCTATGTAGTGTTCTGATGAATAACGGGAAAAAATTATCCTTCTCTGGAGCATTGCAAAGATTAATATAATCTTGTAAGAACTTAATAAAACTGATGTGCCCTTTTGCACCCACACCCAGTGGTTAATCTAGATAGTTTGGATAAATTGATACAGATCTTCTAAGGTTAACAAAGTGTTGTATGTGCTGTTTATATTGAGCATTACATCACTCAAAATCGTATGAGAATTGATGAGGTTGCTATTCTTGCAGGTTTTTGGGTTTCTTTTTTTTTTTTTGGCTGTACTTATTTCAATCAGTCAGACCTTGTTTTGCAAAGTGTTAAACTTCATGTATATACATATATATAGAGAGAGAGTATAACATAAAAGAGAGAAAGAAATGAAATCAGAATACACGTTTTACTAAGCAACTTCAAAGCAACTTCTGGCTTCGACAACACTGTTACATTCTATCTTTGAATTAGGCATGTATCAGTAAACAAAAAAGCTTTGATTTTGCACCAAACAACACTAACACGACTGATGTAATTGTACAATATTCAGCTAACAAATGAATATAGATACATGGATTATTATGTAAAATCAGATTGTGACTTTTTGAATTATTTCATTAATGTGTCAAACCATTATTGAAATGATATACGAATCATAATGGAAAACAGTTTTTGGCAGATATTTTCTTATTTATGATACTGGTATAGCCTAACTGAGACACATCCTTTGCTTTTGATAATTAATTATGTAATCATGCTGTAATAAATTGTTACGCAGGTTGGAGCAAAAGACTGCACATCCTGTTGCTAAATCAGTTGACTTTAACAAAGGCTTTTGTAAGCTCATAGTTTCTCTATGAAGGTCTTGTGAAAGATACAAACATGTATGATGCTCTAATTCTGAAAGGTTCGAATAAAAGTCTGCACCATCCTATTGCTAAATTTGTGGAAATTAAACTTGCCTTTACAAAGGCAGAAGTTTTCATACATTCGCTTAACAATCTAGTCAACTATACAATAATCGAATATGCTCTAATCCTGAAGGCTCAAAGAGTCTGCAGCATTTTGTGCTATGAAATCAGTTGAATTTGCAATAAGAAATGCTCTTCAAATCTTCATACTTTCTCTTCACTGGTCTTGTCAACTACCACGTTCTCAGTGTTGTAAGCTCAAATAAACCTCTGCAACATCCTGTTGCTTAATCAGTTGACCTTAGGTTCTTTGAGTTTTCATACTTTCTCAACTTAGGTCTGTTCAACTGAAAATACACGACTATAATTATATGCTCTAATTCGACAAAAGTCTGCAACATCCTGCTGCTTAATCTGTGGAAGTTGCCTTAACAAAGGCTCTTCAAGTCTTCATGTTTTCTCTTTGCAGGTCTAATCAACTGTACAAGAATGTAATATCGTACAAGACTTCAACCTGCTGCTTAATCTGTGGAAGTTGCCTTAACAAAGGCTCTTCAAGTCTTCATGTTTTCTCTTTTTAGGTCTAATCAACTGTATACAAGAATGTAATATCGTACAAGAATGTAATATAATGCTCTTATTTTCAAAGGTTTAAATAGAAGTCTGCAACATGCTGTTGCCAAACAGTTTAACTTGCCGTAACACAGGCTTTTCAACTCTAAATATTTTCTCTTTACAGGTCTTGTCAACTTCAACTTGCCTTAAGAACCACATTTGAAGTTTTTCTTCTTTCTCTTAGCAGATCTTAATTGTTAACTGTACACTAATCTATAGTGCTCTACTCTTTAAGGCTGAAATAAAAGGTGAAACATCATGTTGCCAAATCAAATGAACTTGCCTTATCAAACACAGGCTTTTCAAGCTTTCATAGCTTCTCCATGCAGGTCTTGTCAATGATACAAGACTCTAATGTCATGTTCGTATTTTTTGAGGTTCAAATAAAATTCTGCAACATCCTGTTGCTAAATCTGTAAATTTAACTTGCCAATACAAAATTTGTAATGCTCCTCAAGTCTTTATACTTTCTGTTAGCAGGTCTTTTCATATGTACAATAATCCTATGACATGCTCTCATTTTTAAAAGTTCAATTATAAGTCTACAACAGCCTCTCCGAGTCTTCATACTTTCTCAGTATAGGTCTGCTGAACTATACACGACTATAATTTCATGCTCTAATTCAACAAAAGTCTGCAACACCCTGTTGCTGAATCAGTTGAGCTTGCCTTAACAAAGGCTCTTCAAGTCTTCATACTTTCTCTACATAGGTCTGTTCAACTATACACGATATAATTATATGCTCTAATTCGACAAAAGTCTGCAACATCCTGCTGCTTAATCTGTGGAAGTTGCCTTAACAAAGGCTCTTCAAGTCTTCATGTTTTCTTTTTGCAGGTCTAATCAACTGTACAAGAATGTAATATCGTACAAGAATGTAATATAATGCTCTTATTTTCAAAGGTTTAAATAGAAGTCTGCAACACGCTGTTGCCAAACAGTTTCACTTGCCTTAAAGGTAGGGAATCCCATTTGCATGCCTTAAATGAAGAGTTGTATAAACACAGCGGTATGTTGAAGAGAGTATCTTTTTAGAAACTCCCATAAAGTATTGAAATTGGAAGGTAACATTTAGTACATTTTTATTGACCGTTAGATTTTGAATTGAATTCTTTTCGGGGCATACCGTAAATTCCAGTACATTACTAGGCTACCTTTGCGGACCCATGCACTGCATGTGTGTCCATCATGTATATTTTGTGAATAAAGTTCATCAAAACTTACAAACATTTCTATATACATTCTTGCCACACACTCTATATGTTATTACATCAGCTCTTATACTTTTAGATTTGTGTTTATAGATAAAAAAAATACAGAAGACTGCAACAAAAAGGCTTAAGTGTGGCTGACACACAGAACTACTGAGTAGTTGAGTTTTGTGCATTATTCAAATTGTAGATAACTGTTGACTTCCAAATTTCTAAGCAGTGACCTAAACAAGTCCCCTGAGGTTCGTATTTAATGTTTTGCTGCATTTTGGGAGTTCTGTAAAAGGTATCCCCTACCTTTAACACAGGCTTTTCAACTCTAAATATTTTCTCTTTACAGGTCTTGTCAACTTTAACTTGCCTTAAGAACCACATTTGAAGTTTTTCTACTTTCTCTTAGCAGATCTTAATTGCTAACTGTACACTTATCGAATATAGTGCTCTACTCTTTAATGCTCAAATAAAAGGTGAAACATTATGTTGCCAAACCAAATGATGCCTTATCAAACACAGGCTTTTCAAGGTTTCATAGTTTCTCCATGCAGGTCTTTTAGACAACGTTTGCAATGACTTTTCCTGTCTTGTGTGTGAAAATTTTGACAAGGTGATGAGAGTGGATGTTGTTCTTCCTATCCATAGTGTAATTTTAGTGTGAATTCAAAAAAATCTACGATATTTCTGTCTTCAAACTCACTGCGTCGGTTCGTAAACCCTTCGTTTCTTGCGCGCACCATAGGTTATGTACCTAAGCGCGGGTCTCACGAACCGACGAAGTTGTATTACGCCGGTTCGTGAGACTCGCGCTGTAGGGCCTTTCCATTTGGATATGATATTCCGAACCTACGCAGCAATTTGTGAAATCCGTATTTTCAAATATCGACAATTTCAGGTACCGTCGTTTTTTTCTTTCTTTGATATTTAGCTTGATATTATTTTTTTTTTATCTGAAATTTTGTGATTTGGTAGAGTTTTGAAAGCACTTTCATTTGGTACCAATATCTCAATTTTGAAAAATTTGACCAAAATCGAAATAGCGTCGGTTCGTGAAACCCCCGACGACATGTATGGGGTGATTGGGTGGTGGGGTGGGGGATGTGTTACGTAATAAAAAAGACTACTGGTAAACACCATCAAACCAAAGGTACTGTAAGTGTATATAAAGCAGCATACATCTTTTAAAGTTCTTAGACACTAATTTTCTTTTTTTTTTTAGCCCTAAAGCATGTTCTAAATAGTTTAGTTAGTGAAGCAGCCTATGCATATACATGAAACTCATTGAATAGAGAAAAAAAAATCAATCAGAAGTTCCAGTAATATTTTGTAATTTAAAGCCCCAGTATAATAGTGTTGGTAAATGGTAAAAAATTAAATTCTCTGAAATTGTTTTTTTAGGTAGTCCTATATGATCTTTCAATGCCCTGAAAATTGTATGCTCTAAAACTCTTTCATTTTTGAGAAATTACTCAAAATGTAAAGTGTTGGGGAGGGGGGGAACCCCGACATTTTCCATAGGTAATGTACATACCGCTATTATGTGCTCCAAACGATAAAAATATGTCACAATTTGTCCCTATTAACAATTTTCAGTGGGTTTGATGTTGTCTTCTGATGTCTGGGGTGACATTAGAATACTTTCTGAACGACTGACGAAAAAATTTGTCTAATTTACCAAAACTATACTTGGGCTTCAAATAATTGTTTCTCAAATAACTCAAAACCTTTGTTTCACCAAAGCCAATTGCCTCAACTGAATTGTACACTTTTACAATCCCTACATGTTGTCATTGAAGTATAACCTTCATTTGTAAGCATACTATAGTTTTGCATGGCATATACCCCAGTTAAGTCACATTCCAACATTAGGAATTTGGGTATACCACAAATAATTACAATTTTCTAGGGCTACATTGCTCCATGGCTGTTGATTTGTTTACAAAATACCTTTTACATAATTTATTATCCCCTTAATCGATTAAGCACTAAGTGGATTGATCATGACAATAAACTGTTTGCTTTTAAAATAGCGCAAGTCTTTTTTGAAGCAAACGATGTATGTAAGCAGGAGTGCTGCCATATCACTGCAATATATGTTGGGATATTTGAAGGCATCCATTCACACAGCTTTTTAGATATCTTAATTTTACTTTGCAGCGATTATGGTGTTGGTGGGCCTTTAAAACATTTTGATTTTCATTTGATATAAGCCTTAACTAATTTTAAGCTTGTTTTATTATCTGAACCAAAAACAGGCTTGCATAAATTATTTGCCTTTGTTTTCTCGAAACTTTAAATATGCCGAAGCTTATAGACCAGACCTACTAGATCTCAATTTACTTTAAAAGGCAAGCCATTACAGCTCTACAGAAAAAGCTCTTTATTAAAGTTAATACGCCTGAATGCATACAAAGACTAGAATCTAATTCTCACCTGTCGCATAATTCTCCTTCACAAAATGTTCACTGCACAAATAATGGTATTTACCAGGCTTGAAATTGTCTCTGCTGATCATCACCATTCACTGTTTCAGCAATGCTGGCTTGCTGAGAGGCAGCCTGAAAAGGGAAATCCAGATCAAAAGAAATTAATTATTCATCTTTATACACCTCATACAAATACACTCTACTCTATTCCAGCACTACTAACAATACATGAAGATGGTCTCAAGTGCTTATAAAAGCTGTTTAAAAGAACAATGGTTGGGCTCTTGAACTGATTAGTCTCACCTCCGTGTGTCATGTGTCTAGCCCCATGGCATATTAATCAAGGGCCATTTAATAATTATGACAGAATCTTATTCATCCCAGAATTTTTTTTCTATTTTCTCAAAATAAAAATATAAATAAGTAAACTAGCAACATTTCTCAAGCTATCATTTTTTATATTGATGAAGTAGTTCCCTCTGCAAGGTTTTGGTAAAATTGTGGTTACCATGGCAACGCATTGTCCGACGAACACAAAAGACATGTCTTGCACATCTATACCTCAATATCATCATTAACCCTAAGTTTCATTTAAATTGCTTCAAAACTTAGAAGGAGTTCACGACGCAAGATTTTGCAACAGACCGACCGACCGACCGCCCGACCAACATCACGGTGATTCCTATTCATCCTTTATATACCCCCTTCACACTAAGTGTGGCGGGGGTAGAAAAACAGGTATCATTAACTTAATCTTGATTTCGACACTACTTTAAGATCAATAAATATCTGCCTGACACCAAAGAGGACTCGACATCACCATGACATGGTTGTCTTGGATGGAATTCACAATACATGCCAGGGATCTTGGAAAAAAAGATCACAAGCCAAGGATCTTGGATGGAGTACAGATCACCATGTCACGGATCTTGGATGGAGAAATGATTGCATTCAAGGGATCTTGCTTTGGGTAAGGAACAGGTCAGATGTCATCATTCTTTTATACAAGCCTATTACTGCAGTACCTGTAACTGAAATTGAACTTATAAAAACGTATATAAGAAATAATTGAAGAAAGACTATAGAAAACAAAGTAAAAAATTCATTCAACATGAAGGAATAAGATTTGAAGATTTCTGAAGCCTAGTAAAAATGAAGATCTTTGTGTTATCCAATACCCACAAAATTGTCGAAATACTTCTATTGAAAACTTTTCAGAATGTTTGGAACATAGAAAATTCGGGTGTTCAAACAACCCTCATGAAGAAATTCATAGAAGTAAAAAGGAGCCTATTCTGAATTTAGGCCACTGAATACCGTGGAACCTTGTTATACAGACGTTAGATATAATATACCCTGATATAATGCAAAAAAAAAAAAAAACCTTCATGTATAACAGCTTATTTTCATGGTCCCAAGGATATTGTTATGAGGTTCGACTTTTGGTCAAAACAAATGCTACTTTAAATCTATATACTGTGCCGCAACTCCACCCCACTGAAAATATGAATAGTGAAAAGTCTTTATCATGTTCGCTCGCAAAATAGTTTTTCATTCTAAGGAAGATTATGACTTTTCTCTAATCATAAAAGTGAGCAGGGGAATGAAATTAAGACATGCATACTATGTTGAATTCATTGAATGATCACCCCCTCCCCAATAAAAAGTTTACAAAACAGTCAAAAATGGAAAGTTATCTGAAACAAGGGGGCACTCAGTATCACTTGCATACCACATGTGCATCCAGAGCTTTTTTAATAGGCCCCCTGAGGGTGCAGTCCTCTACAGGATTTTCAAAATCCCACCTCTAAACAAGAGGAGCATCTAAATGAAGGGTTCTTTTCCCTCTGAATCGCATCCCTCTTGCGGGGGATTGCCGGGCGAGAGGCGAGGGTATTGCCTCAAAAGTTGTCCTAAAAGTCTCGCAAGTACCCCTCCCCCCTTTTTTTTTTGTGCAAACCTGTGAATTACCAGGCAAGAACAACAAACACTAAAAAAGGCATTTTGCGGGCGATGTGGAAAATTTGGGGGCAAATTCTGTAGTTATATGTATGCTTTTGATGGGAACTTTTTCGTCTTGTCTGAAAATGATATACCTTTGTGACCTGCGCGGACCCCACAATGTATGCTTGAAAAAAAAAGACAAAACAAACATTTTTTTTTTTTGAGGATGCCCATGTGGTATACAAGTGATACTGAGTAACCCCGGTCTGAACCATTCGTTAGTCATTTGAAAAAAAAAAAAAACTTAAAAAAAAATTAATCGAAAGCAGATGTAATCAATCAAAAAATTGTAATATAAAAGCAAATGAAAGTTTTGCAACCATATATTCTAGAAATTTTCTGTTACTCAGTAATTTTAACAGAGTATGCTAAAATGTTTTCTTGCATAATACATTTCCACTCGATGAGGAGGTCACAATGTGCAGATTCAAAATTAAAAAAAAAAGGATTTTTTTTTTTTGCATGGGGGTCACTCTCTATTAAGCATTATGGATATGTTATGAATATGACTTAGTTTTAGTTTGTAACAGGTGATACTACATTAAAGTAAATTTACTTGTAATATCTTCTCGTCTTTGTGACCATATTATACTAATCAACAATGATGATGCATACATTTTTTTAATCAAATCGAATATCTTAAGCTCTCTCGTAGAATAATGTCAGCAAGAAATACCAATGCTCTGCTGGTGAAGGTCAGCACTTTTTTTCTGGGGTGGATGAAGTTCAGTCGGGTCTCTTTCAGATGAGCAATCTCCAGCATACTGGATCTCAGATGAGGGACTGACAGCAGGCTCGACCAGAAAAGTACAACAGTCAGACGACTCTCTCTCCGTGGTGGAGTGGTCAGCAGGCTCAACCAGAGATGTACAACAGTCAGACGGCTCTCTCTCTCCGTGGTGGAGTGGTCAGCAGGCTCGACCAGATATGTACGACAGTCAGACGGCTCTCTCTCCGTGGTGGAGTGGTCATCGGGCTCGACCAGAGATAAGTGGTGGTCAGGATGCTGGATTTCTGATGTGTGGTCGTCACCACGTTGGATCTCAGCTGTGTCTGGTTCAACAAGCTCGATATTAGAAATGTGCAGTCCAGAACTCTGATTGCAGTGCTTAGACTGAAGATCCATAGCTAACACTGCAATTGATGATATGAATATAAAGTAAGAAGTAAGTGTTCAAAATGTTATTGGATTATTCTAAGCTTTACTCTTTTTTTCTTAGTAGGTGCATACAATTTAAAGTTCATGTTTAAATCATAGATATTTGAAAAAACACTTTATCATTTGAAACAATGGCAGACATACATTAACTGTCTGGTATGGACATGATACAGAATCACTCAACAAAGACATCTAGGTCTGGTCAATGGACAGCCTGGTTGCAAGGTTTACATCTACCTTAGATCTGTTAAGATAGATACATAATTTTGGTGGTCTTACTGTATCAAAATTAAGTAAATCACTTTCGCTTTTAACTTTTAAGGTGATATGCACTGGATGCAAGTGCTTGTAGTATCCGATCGTTGCATACGGCGAAGTGACGAATCCGCCATTCGTCATTTCTCCCTGCCATACAGTACGTTGTAAGTGCTATATTAAGAAATACGCCAAAGTGACAATTACATTTTCGCCGGTTCGAAAAATCCCGATATCCAAAGTTGGGATTTTCCACATTTACGTTTTCTTATTTTTTTTATAAATATATTACATTTCATGGTATGAAATTTTGCTAGATGTTAGATTACACCAAAAGCCATCATTTAATGAAAAAAAAAAAACCCTCAAAATCGAAAATCTGACCAAAATTCGGGTTTTCGTCACTTTGCCGTATCACCGACGATATGTAGGCTTACTGGCTGTACTTCTTCTCTGCATACAAACATGTCTGACATTCACCCATGTTATTTTGACTAATGATAGCTTCCTAATCTCAGTAGTACAGAACTTTGTAACTCCAGCCATGAGTAACATACCTGAAGGTAGTCGCTGACTTCACGTATCTTTGTACTGTAGCTTTTTCCATCCTTTGTTTAAAGTGGTGCCTTTAGAAGCTTGATCTCTTCTTTCAGTTCTTCAACCTTATCAATCAACTGCACAAGATCTGTATCCGCTTGATGATCTGCCTTTTTCTGGTTCCTTGTTGAAGTCTCTTTATGTTACGACGGAAGCGCCTACATCTCATCACGGTCATCTCATATTTCTTCTGTGTTGTCTTCCAGGTTCGGTGAAAGGCCTGATACGTATACTTCTTCTTCCACAGTGATCGGCTTGCAGTGATTCGTCTTAGAAGCCTTTGCCCGTTCTTTACATTCTTCACACCAAGGGCACCATACAGGTTCCTTGAGTTTAGTTCCTCACGTTTGACTTTTGATTATGCTTGTTCAAGTCTCTCTTCCAGACTTGTTGTCTTTTTTTTTTTGGTATAATTTCCTGTCTTCCTCATTAATTCTCAAGAGCTCCAGACAGCTGTCACAATGGTTTGGACTACTTTTTTTCAGTGGCATTTCTGGAAGCCTTTGAATATGGAGGCTGAAACTTCTCTATTAGGAAACTGTCTATCTTCCTTTTTGCACCTTCCCGCTTGCCTCCTTTCTTAATTTGTGCAACTTCTCCACCAACCTCCTACATGTTGTACTTAGAGTTTCCTCTGGCACATTAAGCGAGGCGGCAAATTCCCTCACTCTTGCCTTGTCCCCACTAGAACCTTTCCAAAATTCTAATACCGACTCATTGCTCATCGATTCTGCCATAGTGCTGTTGGGGGGAAAAGATTTTCCTAGACCAGGTGATCCTACACTGGTGTTTAATTAGTGTTAGATGAAATAAATGCAGCAGAGGTAAAGAAAATCTTTTTTTTAATAACATAAAAGAAAATAAGTAAAACAGCGCACATATACATGTATATGGAAGTACCGCACACAGAAGAGAAACCTCTTGTGAATTTTTTGAGGAAATATATGAGCAATCTATGATGATCTCTCTTCTTTTTTTTTTTGAAATTTTATACGAAGACAAAGAGCAAATCTCTAATTTCTTTCTTAATTTTTTGACCTACATTAAGGGCAATCCCTGATGAATTTTTCCACTTGAAATTTTGAGCAAAGGTAATTTTTGGTGAATTTATCTCTTGAATGCCTGCAATAAACGGGCAACGGCTGGGCCAGAAAACAGCCATCACTGACTTTAATCTTTTGCTTTGAACTGATCTCAGATAAATTTTATTTGTTTTTACTTACAGACCCTAGAGTTTATAGAAAAGTAGGCCCTACATTCTATCTCAGTATTCAGATGTTGGCACTAAGTTATACTTAACTTAATGCTTGTTTTACCATCTTGGCTTTACAAAAGTTTGGGCTGATAATGAAATAAAATGAAAATATGAAAGGGCAGATTTGTTGTATCACTTCTGTGTAGATCTAGAAATCTACCTAGTCGTGGAGTGACATAAAACATCAGTCTTGCCTTTATCCCAGAATATGTATATCAAACATATTTGCTGCCCAAACGATAATTTAAACAATTAGAACATAGAAATAGGATTAGGAAACCTACGTTAAATAAACAGTGATTAATTAACCCAGACCGGAGTTGCCACAACTGGTGTTTCCCTGTTCACTGGTAGTTTTAAATGGTGTAGGGGAACTACGTTACGCCAGTGCCAATGGAGGATATGCCTGGTAGAAATATTCCGTGTAAACCACTCTAAATTTTATCAGGAAATTTTTACCAGGCTTATCACCCATTGGCGTAACGTGCACCATCTTCTTCGCTCCTCTTCTCCTCGGGCTGATAAACGTCTTCCTCGACTGTCAGATGTCTTTATTTCTTCAATGGTATCTTCAGGCTGGGTCTCTTCAGTCTGGATTGCTGGATTTTTTTTTTTTTTTTTTTTTTTGGTGGTGGTCTTTGGCCTTTGTGCCTTTCCTTTCTTCTTTTCCTTCAATCGATTCATCATCGGGGATCGATGGGATCTCGCTGCACTTCTTCTACCACAACTCTGCGAGCTCCGTGATCTCGTTCTTCCGGCACTGTGGCATCCGCCACTTGGGTTGCAGCATCGGCATAGGCCCTACGTGTACCCAGGAGGAGCAGGAATGTCAGCATCTGTGGGAGGAATCAGTCGCGATCGCACAAGTTCCCAATTGCATTGGGATTATAAAGGTAGATCCCACACTTCTAACTCCTTCGTGGGAATCCAGAGAGACCCACGAAGTGTCAGGCCGAGCTTGATGAAACGCCCGATGTGGCTCTTGAGGGATTTGTACACAAAGACATCTAGAGGTTGCCACAGATGCGTTGTGTGTAGTACCGCAGTTCCAGAAAGATCATGCTCTTCAATTGCCTTCAGAACGAGGAGTGGGTCATGGTGCGATGCGTGTCCATCTTGAAAGAGCAGGACTGGGTCTTTTCTACTCCTGTCTTGTGGGCAGTATGTCAAGAAGACTTTCTGGAACCAACCTCTCATGAGCTCACCATCGATGAAGCTGGTCCCCGACTTTGAGTAAAGACAGCCGTGTGGCCCATCTCGAGTGTAGTTCCCTCCGGGAAAAGCATCCTTGAATACGATGTTGGGTGGCATTACCAACCCAGCAGCCGAAACACAACACATTATGGAAACATGTTGACTTCCAGCTACTGTCGAGGAGTGTGCATGACGCTGTCGCACAAGTATCACCACGTTCTGCGTGGACTTTCAAATCAATCATTTTCTCGTCGCAATTAAAGGTGCGTTCCGGTGTGGTCATCAGTCCATACGGCTCCATCAAACCTTTAAGCAGCCTATATTAGAACATTAGGTGTGTAGTAATCCAGTTTTAATCTGGGTTTGTCCCCGATATCAGAGGTGACCGGATTATCTCACTCTTACAGCGAGCTGTCAGGAGGATTTATTGGACCTTGCTTTTCTATGGGGACCATGCCCTTGCTTACCCTTAAACTCAGTTTCTAGACTGTGAGGCCTCGAACACGATTTTTAAGAAATGTGAAAAACTAGTTCAGGGACGCTACTTTCTGAGACATCTTACAAAGGCCCATATCCTATTTGTGGTTTTACCAATATGCAACCTGGTATGGTAAGGCTACTGAAACCCCCACCACATTTGAATATAGGGATAACAAGTAGACAAAAGAATGTTATTGATGGAAAATGAATAATTACAAAGTTATTAGGTGTGCTACATATTAGAAAAGGTATAATCACATGTACTTTCTTTATGGAGAGATGACTTACGTAACCCTCTCTCTTCCCTCTCTGTCTGACTAATATATATTAGTATATAGTATGTTAAGTTATATACAGATTTGATACTGCAAACTTGATGTTGGTATTGTATTGCTATTATGTGTGTATTTGTATGTATGTGTTCATGTAGGGCCTCCAAGAACAATGGCAGTATTTAACCCACTGACGGAGCCAACCTGTGAAAATAAAACATATACATAAATAAATAAATAAATAACTTGCCAGAGTGCCCTCAGCCTTCGACCTCTTCTCAGAATCCACCCAGAACGTCGACGCCCTTTCATAGTCCAGGAGGCCGTCGCTCTCCCCCCTGCAGAGTCCAGACATCAGTATCTTTGTAACTTGGGCTCCATGTTGTTGGGTGTTTTTATGGCTCTTCATGGAGCCCAGTCGAGAAGACAGGAATTTCTTGAATATCTCTATGTAGTGTTCTGAGGAATAACGGGAAAAAAATATCCTTCTCTGGAGCATTACACAGATTAATATAATCTTGTAAGAACTTAATAAAATTGATGTGCCATTTTGCACCCACACCCAGTGGTTAATTTAGATAGTTTGGATAAATTGATACAGATCTTCTAAGGTAAACAAAGTGTATGTGCTGTTTATATTGAGCATTACATCACTTATTTTAAAATCATATGAGAACTGATCAGGTTGCTATTCTTGCAGGGTTTTTGGGTTTTGTTTTTTTTTTTCTTTATACTTATTTCAATCAGTCAGACCTTGTTCTGCAAAGTGTTAAACTTTACATATATATATATATAGAGAGAGAGTATAACATAAAAGAGAGAAAGAAATCAGAATACACAATTATATATTTGTATATGTATATGTTTTACTAGAAGCCTAACTAGTGCAAAGAACAATAATGCAGTTTATTTCGTCGTAATAAAAACCGAGCATTGGGGCAAACTGAGATGGTGCTAAAGTAGAGAAGTATAATATAAGTGAACAAATTTGGACTTACCCTAATGGCACGTGTAGAGTTTATATTTATACATAAATTGCATTACGTGGAATTGCATTTCTACCAAATTTTCATGAAAACTTGAAATGCCTTTTTTTGTGTATTGATGTGCTTGTCTTACTAGATTTGTCTGTGAGAGGGAAGATTTCATTTTGCAGGTCCATTTTGTGGGTCTCTCTGCTGTTGTCCTGGTATGATGTCTCATTGTCCTGATCACTTTCTTCATCCTCATCTGTCGCCATTTGAACTTCCGGTGGGATCACCTCGTGTTGGGGCACCGTGCGAACATACATTCACAAAGATCCCTCCAGTCCTTTATGTAAATTGAATTATGACAAAAAAACTGTAAGGATAGCGTCACATTTTCGTCATCATATTGTCATACAAAAATACCTGACATATATATGCTCTCTCTCCAAATTGTAGGAAAAGTCTCAGACTTACACATTATTGGACACTCCATACATGAATAAACACCTGTGGAACACCAACAGGTACTGGTGGAGGTCACCGTTGATACTTATAGACCCAGATAAGTGGCATCATGGTTGACCACCTCTGTTTGAATGTGTCTTTTACAATACATGATATTAAGTTGTTTAAAGGCAGTGTTCTTGATTTGCAAAAGTGAGGAGAACATTAGGTCGGGTGTCAAAAGGTAGCAAGGAACTTACAACATAACTACAGTTGATTTCATGCTCATCCAACTAACTGTTACAAACTATTGCGAGCAATTATATTTATTTCCCAAATGGGGTCCATTTAATCTCATGAAAATCCAAAATGATATATAACTCCTCGTAGGTCATCAGTGTCAAATTTAAATTGCATTCTAATCAACAAATCTCATCTGATGAAGTTGTCTGCCCCCAACAAAACTGTTGTCTGTGTAAAACTTGAAATATGTGCAATAATAACGGCTATTCCACTTAAACTATAAAAAGAACATGATTTAATAATCAATCAATATTTCTGATGAAATGCAGTCTCCTTTTCTAGAACTTGGTGGGAGGTAAAGAATTACATTAATGTTCACATTAAAATTATTTTTAGCTTATTTCTTTAATGTACCCTTTCGACAGCGTGCAAATTAAAAAGTCTTTAAAAGAATACAGATTTCTTTGTTCAATTAATATAATGACATCAAACGTTTTTTCTGTGTCATTGCAATGTGTACACGCGGCGTATTGTGTTTTCAACAAAATACGCTCATGCATGACATCATTCATCCGACATATGTTTATAACATGCTCATGACAGCCACCATGAAATTCTTGTGATATACTACAGTATTACATTATGTTGGGACTTCAATTTATAGCTATTAGAAGTATTGCAATGCAAACTGAAATAAGTGTGTTCCTTACCAAAATTTTTCTTCTGGAATTTCTTCCTTATACTTTCGCATGTGCACAATCTTCCTGGCCACTGTAAAAAGAAACCAAAAATTAATGACATATTGTAAAAGGTCTGTTCATGTACATTTTTGTATACAGTAATGGAGTAGTACAACCTTGTCACAACTCAATACAAGGTACTTAAACATTTATTCTTGTATCTGAAATACGTTATGAATCCAGTTATGAGTCATTGAACTTGCCTATACAAAAGTCAGTAATAGTTACCTGTGTTATTCGGTGCCACTTTGGAAACATATAAATGTTATAAGTTTTAATATAGGTATTGCTGCCAAGAAGTTCGTCTATATATTGCAAAGATAACACCTCCCCCCCCCCAAAAAAAAAAAAAATCTTTTGAACTGGTGTATCAAATCACAAATCATTGGTTATTACTTACCAATTGGGTGTCTTTTGTGAACTTTCTTCAGGTGGCGATTTAAATCGACCATTGCTGCTTCGCAGGAAGGAAATGGGCAAGTTGGTAAATTGGGTTTAGGGTGACCACCCCTACCTTGCCCGTCCTCTCGACTGAGGCATCGAGACATAGAGGTGGCATCTTCTTCCCTCATGAAGTGAACCTCTCGTAGATGCCGGGGCAGTTGTTGTACGTACTTCTTGCAGCGGGGGCATTTCCTCCTCCTCCGCTGCTGTTTTGGATGTTGGATGCAATCCATACTGTCAAATAATGGGAATAATGTGTAATTTTCATTACATGTAGGTTGCTATGAATGCATAAGATTATTGAAGCAGAGAAGAATATCTGGAAAATTGTAAGCTAAACCTTAATTATAATGAGGCTGGGCTGTAACAAAATTATAGGAACCCTTCCCCCCCCCCCCCTCACAAAAAAAAAAAAAATCCACCCTGGGTATAGGATATCTGAACTGTTAGAATGTGTTCGGGAACAGGAGAGCGCTGTTTGTTTGTTATTTTCGTATCATGTTAATGTTATCAATTTGTGTAAAGAGTGCATTCAACATGCCGTTGTCATTATTTTTGTTTTTCTTATGACGTAGTTTTAATTTTCCACATTCATATTGCAATCATCATGTGTAATACAATCATGAAAACAGTAAGTGTGCCATAGGGACCATAGGCCTAGTATATAGCTCAACATCATTTTGTTATTAAATGGGTATGAACAGTTAATGCTCACATAGTGATTTGCCTTTCTCAAATAATGAAAATTCTGTTAAAATTAGTATGAAGAGGAAAAGAAAACTGCAAGATCAATTCTTAAAACAGGGGTGTACACACTCTTCATACATCTCTTGAACTGAAACGGATACTCCCAATTTTGATTAGAATTATTGATTGTGGTTTGTAGTAACACTTTGATTTGTCTGACAACTTGGTTTGATGTCTGATGCATATTTAACCACAAAAGCAAAACCAAAACACTGTAGATTTGAATAATTTTACCAGGGTCCACACTCTAATATCGTCCGTGATTAGTACGTGAAAGACGGGTTATTCAGACATTCAATACAAGAAATCCGTCCTTTACCCATTATTTGTTTATTTTAAAATTGAAACTTAAACTGTAGTCCTGAATAAACACTTCACATTACCACCCAAAGTAAGTTTTCCTTCATTTATATGTTATTGCTTTTAGTGTGCAGTTGACTGTAAAAGTTGTACAGCACAGACTGTCTTCTAGTGACGATTTTTACTCTTATTAGTCATCGTATTGCCTGACGAATGCTGTACGAGCGATACTACGCGTATACTCGCGGTTGAATGGAATGAAAGAGTAATTTATACATCCCCTAAAATATCGATACTATAGAAATCTTTGACGAAAACATTCATGTTTTATTAAATAATCCATTTTCTTAGTGCCAGTTGACAAGAAATAAGCGGTGTTTTGTTTTCAAATTTTGCTGTCTTTTCCGTAGCGATTTGTTTTGCAGACTGAACACTCGTCCGGTAATACAAGACGATTAAATTCATCGCCGCGAGATTGACGAAAATGTTTAAGGGGTCACTTCAACTGACGATTTTATCACGATGGTATTGGTCCTTTTTTATATTAATGTGTTCGATATCATCCATACTAAAAAAAAATATATTGTTTCACATGAATTCATGAACCAGATGTTTGAAATCATATTGCAAATAGTGTCCGGTAGTTAAGTTATATCTGTGGCAAATATGCTTACGTTTGACATGAAAGAAAAACAAGTTGCGCTCACCATTGGAAGAAAAAATAAAAGGTGAAATATAATAAGGTCCTTCTTTTCTAAAAACTGCGGATAATCTACTTTTTGCTGGCATCGAAGGATTTGACCTGTTGTTGTTCTTGTCGGATTGTTGTTCCGATGTGTTTTGTTTGGATTTTGCGTTGTAAGACGTCGCTTGCGTTTCGCCATGCTCTGTTATCTTTGAGGTCCTGACCGTTTCTGAGATTGAGTGGCTTTGACGGATCGTTTGGTTTCCACGTTTTGAGCATTAGAAAGTGTACGTGGTAGCTCTCGTAGGATTGCTGCTTACGCGGTTCTAATGGATCGTTTGTGCGTGAATGGCAGTTATTATGTTGCTGCATTGTCTGTGAAGCCAGCGCGCAATGTTTGTGCAGATTTCTAGCTGTTCCTGGTTTGTGAGATTGAGTTGCCCAGTTTGTAAGTTCTCTAAACTGAATACTCCACAGTGTCCCTCCATTTGTCCCATCCCCCTTTTTCTTTTGTTAAATCGGTTCATGAATCCTATGTGTTCGCTTTCAGGAAGCCACGGATGCTCGAGAGATAGCTTTTTGTACATCTCGGCCTGATGTTGCGTGAGTGGCAGTAGGTTATCTGAAATGAGATTAATTAATATTTATTTAGTATTCTATATTTTATTTAGATTATTTTGTAAGATAGAATTGAAATTGAACTTACCATGTTCGCCGTTCGGAATCTCTCTGGTCTTTTGTGCACCCTGTCGAAGATTGGTAGCACACTGTTGTTCAGCTGTAGTATGATCGGTGTATGTCGATGCCATGTGTTCGCCGACCATTGATCCTTGGTAGACTTTGATATGTATCAGGTGCTATGCAGTGTTTCCATGCACGTGATACGTCTTCTGCTATCTCTTCGTTGGTTATCTGCTCGTATTTGCCTCTAAGTCTGAAGCAGAGTAGATGGCCCATCTGTGTGGACTGTAGTGTGTCTCTCCTATTTATAGGTTTGTCTGGTTTTGACTGTTTGCGCACTGTGATGTGAATGACCAATGAGATTGTTTCCCGCTTTTTTTTTTTTATCCAATCAGGTTTCTTTATTTATGGTGTGATGTTTGCGCGTATATTGTATCTGTTTTGCGCGTATGTTTCTATTTATAGTAACAGATTGATACATTTTCTTCCTGTTGTTTGTTTGTGTAAGTAGGTCGTGACCTGTGACCTTGTTTTTTGTTTTTGTTTTTTTTGTTTTTGTTTTTGTTTTTGTTTTTATTTATTTTATTATTTTTATTATTTCATAATTTATTTCAGGTTTCTTTTTTTATTTTTATTTATTTTATTTTTTTTAAATTTTTTTATTTGGTTTATTTTTTTTTATTTCTTATCTACGTAGAGTACTCTTTGATTCTTTCTTGTTTATTTGGTAGCCCTTAAAAGGGCTTTTGGTGCACTAAGTCTGTTGTTGTGCGACTTTGTGCTTGCTGTAAGATGTTTACAGCTTTTTCAAGAAGACTTTCTTGATGGTCTTTCCTGTTCGGAGGTTGCTCTTGTAGTACCTCGGTCGTAGTGTTGCGAGTCGTCTCTGTCGTCGCAGTTGCTGTCGGTTCTTTCGTTCTTTCTGTCGCTCTTTCTCTTCTGCCTGTCGTTGTTCCTCTTCTTTCTTCTCCTTCTTTCTCTTCTCGCTTCCGATGGCTACCCAGATGTTTCCGTACCAGTAGCGGACTGCCTCGCGTTGCTCTTGCGTTGGCAGAATGAAGCAGACAGCTTCGATGAGTTTCTGCCAGAGCCTGTAGTAGGCATTGTAGATGCTCTTTGCTCGCCATACCTCTAGGTACATGTCTACGCTGTTGTTGTAGTTGAAGTACTCCATGTACTCCCTTCCTCCGTCCCAGATGTCGTACCAGTACGTTGCGTCTTCGAACCAGTGGAGTACTAGGCCGTTTAGCCATGTCTCCAGTCCGACGGCGATGTTGTACGGTTCGGACTTGGAAATGGTGTCGAGAACTTGGTACGGTACGTTCCAAGCAAACTTCCAGAAGACAGTGAGCACTGCAAGTGGATTGTCTGCCCACTTTTCCATTGCAGTCTCGTTGCACGATGTGCAGTGGCAAATTGGAGTTGAATCAGCCATGGTGTTGTTCTCACGAAGTCAATCGATCGAATGAGATGATTTGTGAAGTGTAGGTCCGTTTATACCCTCTAATAGTCACGTGACCTTGTCAGATTTTAGAGAAGGGAGCCAATCAGCGGCGCTCATCGTGTTTACCGCCTGTTTACGGCCCTTTAGGGCCAGGCGACGATTGGAGCAAAGTTCTTAAAAGACGCTCATCGGCGCAGTGGCGTAACGTAGACGTAGTACGCACCGATGCCGTTAGATTATGTGTGATTATCATTTTTACCAAAGTATAATAATCATTGCCCTTGTAAAATACATCATTATAGTAATTTCTTCCTCCCCAACCACTATTTAGTCCTTAAACTTACGGCTTTCTCGAGTTTTCCTTGATTTATCGTGCACTTTCAAACTTCAGTTACTGCAATTGTTTGAAATCTGGTGTTACCCTGTTGACTGGTAGTTTTAAATGGTGTAGGGGATCTACGTTACGCCAGTGCCAATGGAGGATATGCTTGGTAAAAATATTCAGTGTAAACCACTCCAAATTGTATCAGGAAATTTTTACCAGGCGTATCACCCATTGGCGTAACGTGCACCATCTTCTTCGCTCCTCTTCTCCTCGGGATGATAAACGTCTTCCTCGACTGTCAGATCCACATCCATGCCTTTATTTCTTCAATGGTATCTTCATGCTGGGTCTCTTCAGTCTGGATTGCTGGTGGACTTATCCCCTTCTTCTTACTTTGCGTTTTCTTCTCTGCTTTTTTTTTTTTTTTGGTGGTGGTGGTGGTGGTCTTTGGCCTTTGTGCCTTTCCTTTCTTCTTTTCCTTCTTTTTTTTCTGCCTCTTCAATCTTTCTTTCGGTTTGAGGTAGTTATTCTTGGCTTCTTGTGTTGTAAGGATTCTGGCCGTACTTCTCCCTCAAACAGGTAATTTCCTGCCAGGTGGCATGAATTCTTCTGGGAAGAAGGCTTCTGCAACTTCGGGTGACACCAAACCGACCTTCACGAGGGGTTTATCCATAACCATTTGACGGTCCTGTCTGTGTGGCTCCTGTCCGGCCGCAGGTTGGGTAGCTTCATCTAACGGGATATCTTCAATCGATTCATCATCGGGGATCGATGGGATCTCTCTGCACTTCTGCTGCCACAACTCTGCAGCTCCGTGATCTCGTTCTTCCGGCACTGTGGCATCCGCCACTTGGGTTGCAGCATCGGCATAGGCCCTACGTGTACCCAGGAGGAGCAGGAATGTCAGCATCTGTGGGAGGAATCAGTCGCGATCGCACAAGTTCCCAATTGCATTGGGATTATAAAGGTAGATCCCACACTTCTAACTCCTTCGTGGGAATCCAGAAAGACCCACGAAGCGTCAGGCCGAGCTTGATGAAACGCCCGATGTGGCTAGATCTAGAGGGATTTGTACACAAAGACATCTAGAGGTTGCCACAGATGCGTTGTGTGTAGTACCGCAGTTCCAGGAAGATCATGCTCTTCAATTGCCTTCAGAACGAGGAGTGGGTCATGGTGCGATGCGTGTCCATCTTGAAAGAGCAGGACTGGGTCTTTTCTACTCCTGTCTTGTGGGCAGTATGTCAAGAAGACTTTCTGGAACCAACCTCTCATGAACTCACCATCGATGAAGCTGGTCCCCGACTTTGAGTAAAGACAGCCGTGTGGCCCATCTCGAGTGCAGTCCCCTCCGGGAAAAGCATCCTTGAAAATGATGTTGCATGGGTGGCATAACCAACCCAGCAGCCGAAACACAACACATTATGGAAACATGTTGACTTCCACCCACTGTCGAGGAGTGTGCATGACGCTGTCGCACAGGTATCACCACTTTCTGCGTCGACTTTCAAATCAATCATTTTCTCGTCGCAGTTAAAGATGCGTTCCGGTGTGGTCATCAGTCCATACGGCTCCATCAAACCTTCCAGCAGTTTGAAGTATTCCCGAATGTTATTAACAGCTGTAAGTGGAACAGACAATCCTCGTCCTATCCAGACGAACAGGTTTTCTGAGTTCAGCGCGGTCTCTGGGTATGATGTACTGAAACGGACCCACCAATGATAACTTGGTCCTTTCGGGCCGAACTTCTTCTCTCCACACTTCTGGTCGAGTACCCATGTATACATCAGGACCTGATTGATTGTCATTGTGATTGCTTTCGCAGCCATGTAGACGATTACAGTTGAAATCTCTCTCCAGATCCTCAGAAAGTTTCTTTGGCGCACCCATCTTTGCGTCCATGTACTGTAGACTATAAGACGTAAATTTATTACGTGAATATGACGTCCATGAAGACATCATAAAGACGTCAAAATATGACGTCTTATTTTACGTCTTGTGCTGGTGCAAACTGTCGACTATTATGACGTAAATATGACATCCGTAGTGGCATACAAAAAAAAAAAGTAAATTTGGCGTGATTTTTACCAGTCCTTGCTATCAGGGCAGTAGGGATCTATCTTATTGTGTCTGTTGTGATTATGTCATTTTGCAAAAAATCTGCAATTCAGCCCACAAGCTGTGAATAATTTTTGATCAGTTAACCACTTTAAAGAAAGAAAATTGATAAAAAAATAAGCAACAAATTCACACACCACCTGTCAAGAGTACACAATAGATGCAATGTTTATTACTTCTTTATCAGGATGATCCTTGTGGACAGGAAATTGTTAGGTGTAGATGAAAGCCACCATGCATGACATCCTGACATATCAGTGGTTCTGAAGTCTGGTTCCTTTGTGACAGAGGAACCTGGCCAAAAAAAAAAAAAAAAAAAAAAACAGGACATGAAATAAAACATACATCCTCTAGGTCTAAACATGTCAAAGACATGTATTCATTATTAATATGCAGAGCCTCAAAGAACAACAGTGTTTGACCCACTGACCGAGCCGCCCTGTGAAAATAAAACATATAAACAAATAAATAAGTATGTATACATGTACTAAGGACACATCATACTGACTCATATCCCAACATGAACACCTGACTGTGTATTTTTTTTTCATACTGTTTTATATATTCAAACTTCTTTTCTCAAGATCATCCATCTTAAAGCAGAATCAAGGCAATATTTAAGGACTTCAATTTCATTGCATTAATTTGAACTTTCAACAATTCTTGCTTCAACTACAAACAGTAGGTACATAACCTTTTACCTATTTTCATGAATTTAAACTTTATACATGTATGACATGCATACATGTAGGATATGATTTTGCTTTCTCTGCTATTCAAGATACAATCCTCGTACACATTTATTTCACCACAGTGTAACTAAATTTGAGACACCATTAATCATCAGATAGTATTCATGCATATGTGTCACAGCTTTCGTGAGACTAATCTACAATACTAGTAGATCTATAAAATAACATGAAATTTCTTTGCTAATTGGACTGACACCATACTGACAATTTTCTAAGCATTTGTTTAAACAAAAAACCGAGTGAATTAGTAATTACACGATGCGTAATATATGTCTCCGCCGGAAGTGAAGATCTGAGGAATGGCTGTAAATTTATGTAATTTCTGATAGAACCTTAAAGATGAATGTGAGAAATGAATTAGCAAGTTAAACTTTTGTGATTATAAATGCATTTTTTATTTTAAATAAATTAGCATAAATTTGCATAATTGATACATTTCAAAATTCTGTGTAGAAGTTTAGAAGCCCCCATCCAGCCCTATCAGATAAAGATGTGAAATATATAACTGCAAATGTGGTAGTCATAGTCAGGTGGAAGGGATTCCTTTCCGTAGGACTTTCATTATGTAGCCAACAGTTTGACAGATATCCATGTAATATGTAGTGGATTTTGTGAAAAGAAAAGTGTCCGGAAATAGGATCCATTACCATACAAGTCTAACTTACTTAGTCTAAGACTCAGACTCATAGACTGGGCCGGAGTTCAGTGACTTATGGAATTCCTCGGTAGAAAACCTGGACAACTTTACCATTGTTTCGGAATAAGTTGCCTTGCCCTTGATGAAACTAGACTGTTAGAAATCTATAATCTAGAATCTATCGCTTCCCTAATTCTGTTCTGACAGATTTTAGTTTAAAATTGCACATTTCTTTGTTTCTTGTTTCGTATGTATGGTCAATATGAGAAAAATAATACGATACTTTATAAGGTAGGTTATTATTCAATAAATCATTGATAGATATTTCAATTAGGTATCTATATTCCTTAAATACATCCAATAATTTTAGTTCATACAATAAAGGTGCTGAGTGATGCCTGAAACTTTGGAATGTTATCACTCTCGACATTCTGTTTTGTAGATTTTTTTTTTTGCAGACCTTTTGCAGATCTTTTGCAGACCTCCAAACCGTAGGTTATGTGAGGTAGAATAAAAGCATTGAATAACAGTAGAGGTATTTGTTTAGAGACGAAGTGTCGTATTCTGTGCAAAAGTCCTATTTTTTGGCTTAAAACAGTGCATACATTATTGATGTGTTTCTTTAAAATTTAATTTTTCATCAATACAGATTCCGAGAAAAGATATTGAATCATCTGACTCTAAAACGGATGCTTTAATTGATAATTGACCAAATATTTCAATCTTTCTACACCTGCTTTGAAAAATCATGATACTTAGATTTATTAATATTAACTGTAAGCTTGTTTGAATTACACCATGCAATCACATCTTTTATACTATTACAAACATCTGCTAAGTGTATATTATATTCATTTGTATTAAAAGTATGAAAGAGATTAGAAACATCGGCAAATAATCAAAAATTAAAATATGAAGTTGAATTGGGCAATTCATTGATATAGATGAAAAAAAGTGTCGGACCCAAAACAGATCCTTGAAGAAGACCACACGAGATCAATTTATTTGAAGATAGGCAGTCATTATAACATACAAATTGTTGCCTGTCTTTTAGATAATTCCTAAATAATTGTTAAGCTAAACCTCGGATTGCGTATATGTTCAAGCTTTTTAAGAAGAATTGTATGATTTATCGTATCAAAAGCTTTTGCAAAATCAATAAAAACTACGCTCGTTGACCGCCCTTCATCAGTACTATTTGTAAGTAGCTTAATTAGATTTATAAGTGAAAGTTTGGTACTGCATCCATGCCTGAATCCGTTTACATAAAATTTCATATTTTTCCAAAAAATCTACAACACGTCTATTGATTAACTTTTCAAATAATTTACTTATTATCGGTAAAATCGAAATTGGTCTATAATTACCTGGATTACTTTTATCTCCTTTCTTAAAAATTGGCACTACCCTAGCTATTTTGAGCTTATTCGGAAAATACCTCTCGAAAATGATAAATTTAGAATAAATGCTAAAGGTTCACTGACGAATTCCTTCGCATCCACGAACATTCTAACAGGTAAGTCATCATACCCGCTTGCTTTAGACTGATCAATAGTACAAATAATTTCGTTTACATGTGAACTTACAACTGGCAAGAAGAAGAATGTTTCTTGTTGATGTGGACCGAGATAATTTGCAAAGGTGTCATTATTAATCTGAATTTTACTTGCTAAATTTTCACCTACGTTTACAAAAAAAAATCGTTGAAAGTGCTTGCTATATCTGTCGATGAAGTAACTTTTACATCTGACCCATCATTTTCTTTCCTGACAAATTCATCAATTCTTGTGTTATTTTGCGAAGGTGTCTTTTTCAGAAGTTCATTTATAAGGTTCCAGTTTTTTTTTGCCGTTTTTTTTTCTTTTTGAAATAATTTTCCATAGTAGAGCTTTTTAGCTGTTGTAATTACTGAAGTCGATGTGTTTCTATATTTCTTAAATTTGTCAACATGTGCTGCATCAAACCCAGACTTGATGGTTTTTTAATATAAAACATGTTGGGTTTTTTTTTGTATGGATTTTTAATAGATTTTGTTATCCATGGATTTGACCTTTTCTTTGAATTAAAAGATATCTGTTGAACTGTTGAATATAGTATAAAATGATTAATAAGCTTCATCAGGATCAGTACATTCATAAATTACTTTCCATTGCACAGTTGATAGATCATCACAAAAGGAATCCTTTCAATAATTCCGGAAATTTCGCGCGCGCAGTCATACTTCGTACCAACAAGATGTGACTTCTGCGAGAGTGGAAAGATTGAGAACTTACTTGAAGTTGATCTATACATTTTGTGATAATATTTAGGAAAAGTAGGGAGAGGAGGGACTGTGAATTCTTTCTCCAACTCCCTCATAAAATAAAGATCAAACTTCAAACTGGTAAGTTGTCGTTTAATCTGTCTATTTTATTTCGTGAGTTTACGCAAGAACTCACAGTGAGATTTTGTAGCACAGAAGTCACATTTGTTCCACTGTTCCAACTGAACAATCTTAGACATGCACAATGGCAAGCAAAATGTAGGCTAAAATTACCTAGGTCTGAGGCCATCATTTCCTCATAATCAGCTGCGACAGACACTTTCCCTCGTCTTGCAGAGGCTTGTCATAGAATTTGCGAAATGTCTGCTCTTTGGATCAGCCTCATGAAATCTTTATCTGAGGAATTAATTAAAACTTCAATCATTGGAAAAAACCATTGCAGAACACATGATATGGAATATAATAACTGAACTGTAATCACGTAATAAAATACTTGATAGAAATATACATCACATATAACAAGAACATAATATTTCAGAACTGTAAAATCCTTCCACTGCCAAGTTGTTTTCGAAATAAACCTAGTAAAAACATAAGAGCAACATAATATTCTAGAATCATTATGTCAATTTCCATCATTGACTAGTACTATAAAGTTTCTCAAAAGTGTTTACTGAAATACCACCAAATATGAGGTGAAGAGTAAGATCAGTCATTATAGTCCATGGGCCAGGCGAGATATTGGTACCATCTAAGGTGGCAAAACCTTCTTAGTGTCATTTCGTTTGTCGGGCATAGATATGCTTATCAAGCTATGATAGCATTTCCAAATGAGTAGCTTAGTCTTAATAAATGAATTTTTAACCAATTTGGTCTCGTTGTTATATCCCTATACTTCTGAATCGAAACTAACCGCTATGCAAAGAAGAGCACTGTCTTCTGTATGTTCCATAGAGCTGGAAAATGCAGCTCTATGGTATGTTCACAGGTGTTCTGTTGTAAACGCGGTGCGCTTAGTCTTTATTCAAGGCAGCGAAGGGAATATCCAAAGGTTATGATGTCCACAGCGCTTAGTCTTTATTCTAGACGGCGAAGGGAATATCCATAGCGTATGATACAGTGTATATCCTTTTATCTAAAAACAACAACAACAAAGCAATTCCTCGTGAATTTTACCGTATTTTTCAATTATTTATCATTTTCCGGCGACACGCTACTATGAAAACACTAATACCACGCCAATGTCGCTTTATTTCCATCCAATAATATAAGATAATGCAAAAACAATGTACCGGTACACTACGATACATTATAATGAATAATATTGTAAATGAACAGAGTGATTTTTGTTTAAAACTGATGTATTTGTTGATAGGGTAGTACAAAAACAGTATAGATAATCCCTTTTATGAGGAACTTTTGATATGATAAAGGTACATTGGTCTAGATAAAGACTAAGCGCACCGCGTGACAGCTGTGGACATCATAACCCTTTGGATATTCCCTTCGCTGCCTTGAATAAAGACTAAGCGCACCGCGTTTACAACAGAACACCTGTGGACATACGGAAGACAGTGCTCTTCTTTGTATAGCGGTTAGTTTCGATTCAGAAGTATAGGGATATAAAAACGAGACCAAATTGGTTAAAAAATCATTTATTATGACTAAGCTACTCATTTAGAAATGCTATCATAGCTTGATAAACATATCTATGCCCGACAAACAAACTGACACCAAAAAGGTTGTGCCACCTCAGGTGGTACCAACAACCCATTTTTCGGGTCTTGGCCCATGGACTATTAAGAAGTATTTTAAAAAGTATACCCTCTGTGGTCTGATAGACACCGTCAAAGTTGAAACGAGAGTAGCTTTTTCCATAACCCCTGGAGTTCTCAGAATTACTTCCTATGAAAGCGCGGATTACACCCCCTGTCAACTAAACATTTCTCCCTGTACGTCAAATGTGTGCCTTATTTTGAGTTCTAAGGGAATTCAGGAGCCGTCATTTCTTTAATATTAGCCTGCGTGCCTGTCATGTCATCTTGTTAAAATAAGACGAAATTAACATTAGTTGAAAAGAATGCCTTCTATTTTTCTTTTTGTTTTATTTACAAAAGCAGTATACCAGGACTTCCCATCTTCCTCATTTAACTGCTTTTTTTCTCATTTCACCGATTTATTCCACGTATTGAACCTGTCTAGCTATTTGGACAGCTTTGCAGTTCTGACCGCCTCTATTTTCCGTGTCCTTTTCAGAGTTCATTAATTTGTAACATTTTTTTCGTCCGGTGCATACAGTGCTTCAGTGATTTCGCGATCTTCGCCTTCAACCAAAAGTGCCCGTTTCACTTTGAGTGATAAACCATATAGTACCTGATCTTTGAGATCTTCCAAAGACTTGCCCCTACCCTTTTCTAAAGCATTTATTATATCATGCATTCTACTCTTTAATTGAATAGAAACATTTGAGCTTTCAGTTGTATTTTCAGCATTTCGAATTTATTTTTATTTGTCTTATCTACCAAATGTGACGTCACTTTCATTCATTCAAACGCCTCCGCAGTTTCTTCAACTTCGTTATCAATGGTTGTATACACATTTGTACTGTGCACTTTCCGAACGTTGTCTTTTTCTTCGTTCCTGATCTTGCTCTTTCCTTGTCTATAAAATCATGCCCTCTCAGCAGTTTCAGTTTGCCCTGGGTTTGCATTGCATCAGCCGCTCGATCATTCCAAAATCTCGTACAACAGAGGTGTTTGTTTTAAGCACACCTTTTATCTAATCCTCTTTCCGTCGTAAACCAGTTCGCCGTGTATTTCCCTATGCTGCGTCGCATCGTCATGTATAAATCTCAGGTCTTTGAAAATTGTGCGTGTTTTTCTCGAAATATTTAACAGTGTCATTTCTTGTGCGATTGCATACACCCATACCCTCTGTGGTCAAATAGACACCGTCCAAAATAAAACAAGGGTGGCTTAACCCCCGGTGTCCACAGAATCGATTCTGTCATCAACTTCCCAATCGTTGATTACACACCCTTTGAACTAGACATTCTCCCCTATAGATCGAGCTTTTGCTGTGTGTTGCATCCTACTGTGGCAGTAGCCTTCATTTCTTTCAGATAGAGATGCATGGCTGTCATGAGTTCATTCTTATGAAGAGCAGTACACATTGTCAGTATCGAATTTACAATTTACGAGCTTGAATTGCTGGCTTGCTTTCGAACTGACAGAAGCAACATACCAGGATTCTCCTTCTTCCTCCTTTATCAATATTCTACCATTTTGCCGACTTAATCGACGTATTGAATGAACCTGTGTACTTATTCGACCCGCTTTGCAGCTGTGATCGTCTCAAATTTCCTTTCGTTGTTCATATAGTTTAGCTGTATTCATTCGAATTGTATCCCTGTGCATAGTAGAGTAGTTCATTAATTTCGTGATCTTCATCTTCAACCGAACGTTGCGTGATCAACCCTAAATACTTGCTCTTTGGGTTATTCCAAAGACTTGCTCCTTCCATCACAGCTCTAACCATGTCCATTTCCCTCAGTTATCACTCCTTCATGCACAGAAAACTCTTTACGTAAAACCCATGAACTCTTTCATTTGGATATAACCGTTTGGCTATTTAAAGCAAACAATGATTAAATTAATCAGCATGACTTGGTTCACAAGATATATATTGATTTATCATAGCCTTCTCATTTTGAACAAGTCCAAGAGAACCAAATAAGAACATCAGAAAAGAAGAAGAAGAGAAATTTAAGAAGAAGACTAATTTAAACAAGAGTGGTCTAAGATCAAAGGAGAGTTGAAAACGATGAAGAAAATGTAGATTGTACATCTTGGCGAAAATCAAAATGCACAAATGACATTCCAAAATAAGCAAATAAATCCTGAAAACTTGATGAACTAATATAGTACGAAGTAGGCCTAATATTGAACTTGGCTTACTTCCTTGACAATAAATTGAGAAATAAATACGAAAGACAAGCTTATATTTTTCACTCAGTCATAATTCAATATGTTATAAACCTAAATATGAATTATAACTATGTATGCTGCATACTCGGTCCTAAAATATCAAGTATTTAAGGAAGAATTTGAATTTGTCTTTTCAAGTTTAAACAAAAAAGATGCATAAAATAATTTGCTCGGAGAAAAATGACTACTGATTGGTAAAATAATGCTTTGCGTGTATAGTATAATTCAATTCAATTTATTTCGCTAAACATTCACATGTAACAAAAAAAAAATCATGGAGATATGTGCATAATATTGTTTTTTAATATAATTACAAAATTGAAACACGTGTATGTATACATAGAATGTTTTGTGGGACCTTAAAAAAGAAGAGCCTGTCAAATAAGGTCCCAAAAGAACATAGAATACCATATGCAGATGAGTGAAAATGATATATTGAAGAATGAAGGACTGAAATGATAAACCAAACAAGAGGGAGGTGGGGGAGGGAGAAAAAACGGAAGGAGCTGTGACATTGGATATAGGATGTGAAGAGGATCAAGCAAGTTTGGCATTATTGAGACGGTGCACATTAAGACTACAGCAGCAATAACGGCATATGAGGTTAAAAAAGCACACATACTGAGTAGTGACTTTTAGTTAAAGGTAACATAAAAAAGGCTTCCATAAAATTATCACACGTGCTAATTTAGCAAAAAATATTGAGAAACTTATGCTTACAGTGCATATCATAAAAGTGATCATAGCTTAAAACTGGCTTCAACTTCATGAAATTGTTTAAAAGCGAGCAATTTTGTATTTATTACCTGCTATTTCATTTCATTTCATTTCATTTCATTTATATCCACTTTCATAATTGGTTTACAAACATTGCATTAAAAACAAACAGACAGACAAACAAACAAACAAACAAAAATACATGGTGTCAAATAATGATAGTGGCGAAATCATGAGAAGCACAAAGTAGGCTTATTGAAAATGATCCCTTAAGAAATATCATGATGTAAATATGTGTAATTTATAATCATTTGTAATTGAGTTGAAACAAACATAAATACAAAATGCAATAAGATTCACAACTTGAAATCAATAAAAAAAAAAAACCCTGGATACATGTGCGTGTAGATATGAAGGAAAAGAAGAAAAGAAGAAAACTCCATATTTAACTATTCATCAACTTGTAGCTTGATTGCATCAAAAAGATGTTGTTTATATAATCTTTTAAATTGTCTTACGGTCTTACTGATCCTGAAAAGTATATTCAAATTATTCCATGAAATAGTACCTTTATAAAATATTGATGACTGCGTACACAATGTGCGATTTAATGGGAGATGGATATTCTGAGCATTTCTGGTATCATAATCATGAATTGAACTATTCAGGGTAAAATAATCTAGTATGGAATACATCAGGAAGAAGACTATTATCAAGTTTATACATGAATATTGCAGACTCTAATGAAATCAAATCTCGAATAGGTAATATCTGTGTTTTTGTAATTTATGTATGCGATCAATATCAATATTGCAGTAATGAATATGTGGTGAAATCAAAGCATGATATAACATTTTAAGGACATTCCTAGGAAGATACTGTAATTTATACAAAACCCCTATGTTTTTTATATAGTACTAGCTATATGATCAATATGATAATTCCAAGATAATCTTTCAGCTATAATTACTCCTAAAAACTTTATACTTACAACTCTATCTATTCTAAATATTCTTAAAATACAATTGCAAATTGTGGTCTGTTATAATTCGCATACCAAATAAAATATAATGAGTTTTAGCTATATTCAAAATCAACTTATTGGCTTCCATCCAATCACTAATATCAAGTAATTGTCTTTTAACAATATTAAATAATTTACTTGGATCTGTGCCTTTACAAAATACACTGGTATCATCAGCAAATAAAACATAACTTAAATATTGAGTTGACAAAGGTAAATCATTTATATATATTAGAAAAAGAAGAGGGCCTAAAATCGATCCTTGTCATGCTTGTGGCACACCACAATTAATTGTTCTGATATCAGATTCAATTCCATTAACCACAGTTAACTGTTGACGATCTTTAAGATAACTACTTAAAAATTTGAGTGGTGGGCCACGTATACCATAGTAATATAATTTTTGTAATAAAATGAAATGATCTATAACATCAAAAGCCTGAGGAAGGTCAATAAATATTGTTCAAGCATCTTCTTTATTATCTATAGCATCATATATCTTTTTCACAAGATCTAATATTGCTGTGGCTGTTGTATGACCCCTTCTGAATCCAAACTGACTTTTTATCAAAATACTTTGTTTATCTATAAACTCAATTAATCTATAAGATATACATTTTTCTAATATCTTTGAAAATATAGTTAAAACCGATATTGGTCTGTAATTATTAATAACATTACGGTTACCCTTTTTATGAATAGGTGCTACACGTGCGATATTCAATTTTGATGGAAAAAATCCAACAGACATACAGTCATTGAAAAGAAAACTTAATGGTTCACATATAACAGAAATTACAAACTTTATTACTTTTATATCTACACCATCTACACCTGAACTTACATTACTTTTCCTTTCCTCTACAATCGTTATTATTTCTTTTTTTAGATATTGGCTTAAAAAATATGCTATTTTTATTAGGAAATTTCAAATATTTATCATATGAATTTTCATTTCTCTTATCATGACAGATCTGCAGTTTCTTACCAATACTAATAAAAAAAGATCATTAAAAACATCAGCTATATCCTTAGTGTTTGTTATTTTTTTTTTCATTCCCAATCTCAATACTTTCTATTAAACTGCTTTTGGTATTTCTTGTACCCTTTAAAAGATTATTAATTATTTTCCATGCTGATTTAATATCATTTTTCACTCGATGAAATTTTTCATTAAAATATTTCCTTTTTGCTTGCCTTAATCGAAGTGTAACATAATTCCGAAATTTATTGTAAACCTCTTTTCTATAAGGGGTTGGTTTCTTAACATATTTTTTATACATACTTAATTTTTTTACGACAAAGCTTAATCAAATCCTTAGTCAACCATGGATTCTTATTCTTCTAAAAATTATACGATTCATAAGGAAAGCATTCATCATAAATATCTATAAATACTTGCAAAAAACTATTATACTTAAAATCAACACTTCCTTCACCAATGTAATGTTCCCATTCAACATTTTTCAATGTGTTAAAAAATGAATCATATTTGACTGAGTAATATTACGCTTTACATAAGTGGGAAATGATTTGTTTGTACTATGGGCGATGGATGAGGACATACAAAAAAAAAATGGCAGGTGATCACTTACATCACTAATCAAAATTCCTGAGTGAATACAAATATTAACATTTGTAGATATATTATCTAACTAAGTTAAGTTACTTAGTGAATGATACATAATCGAAAAAATCTCTAGTGCAGTTCTTCATGGATTTGGAAAAAAAAAGTTTGATCATGAACTATTCATACACATGTATGTGTAAATGGAAGGTCAGGTCTACCTTCTAATAGCGGTCCTTAATATGATATAATACCGTTACGTATCGTACATCAAGAGAAGTGAGTCAATAATGTATGAAAATAATGATAAGCATTAATGCGCAGGAGGAATTATGACATGACTGTTTTTGAAATAATTAGTAGGCCTAAAGTACATATTATTGAAAAAAAGTATGAAGAGATTTTGACAAGTGACCTAAATCATTTATCATGTAACTATAGCTCTGGAAATTTTATGTAATTATATACAATATTAATGTTTTGTTGTTAATATACAAATGCCCAAGGAAAAGTAGAGAAGACCTGCAAAATGATGCAATAATAAACTGCTAAGGCAAACGCACAGACTTGAAGATTAAACAAAACAAAATCATGTAGGAATACTATTGTACCAGCCAGATTTTAAACTGTCTACGCAATGGAAACATTAGATATATACATGACACATGTATATTTACCCTTCCATAATTGTCATTAATTCGTAGTACGTTAAAAAAAAAGAAATACAAAGTATACAGCAAATCAAACTAAATAGATTTCTAACATAATCTACTGTGATGAAAAAAGTTTACATTATTTTCCGCTTTCAAATGTACGGATATGTGAAAGAAATGCTAATTTTTATGTGTTAATGTATGAGCGCGATTCTTATTATAAATTTTTCCTGTTAGGAGGGCAATGATATTTAGCTTAAATCCATTCGATATGACTAACATCACATGTTCGTACATTTAACTTTTATATCAGATTTACAAAGAGAACCCAGTACGCTGAACAAACGAAACTACATGTAATTCTAAATTCTAAGGTATTTATAAAATGAACCATTAATCATGGTTTCAAAATGTGTATAGCAGCAAAAGCATTTACTACGCCATATTTTACACCCTTCAACATGAACTATAAATCAGATAAGGTATTACGGTTTGATATACAGTTGCACGCTAGCAATCCATTCAAAATGTTTAGTCATGATAATGTTAGAGAATATCCGAAAGTTTGCTATTCAAAACTTACGTCATAAGAGAGTTCATTAATCTGAAAGTAGTGACAACTTTGATAATCCTAAAATGAAAGTTCAAATTTTGGTCGATTAAATTTTCATTTTTGCCCCCATTTTCGGGGTATATATGAATCTCCGCGGGGTCTAGATTAGCAGAGAGTTTTGTGTTCGCAATAACTGGCGTCCCCCGCATAAGACCTCCAAGAGCATAACACGTGGGCAATGTGAATGCGTGAATGAATTAAATCTTGCTCGGGAAAGGAGTACAAATAACATAGAAATGAGAATGAAATTGTTAGAGAGTAAATTTATCGAATAATAATTTAGCATAAATGTAACCCCTTAATTAGAGTTATGACAGTAACCTACATGGATAAAGTACAGATTAGATAACTGAAATCGCTTTGTGTATCATACGCTCCCCATCACTGATTTCGTTTATAAAAAAAAAAAACACAAATAGATAAATAAATTAAATAGTTAAGGCATTAATGCAAAGTGACGTTCATCTATAAATATTCGGTAATCTGCCACAACACACCCTAGAATGTTGAAGAACCTTATATAATACTTGTATTAATGACATTAGTCATGAACCTATCATCTCATGAAAATAACAATACAGTCGTCTTATATTGGGTGATATTATAAAGGAAATTCGATTGAGAACCAAAAGGCGATTAACCCTACACGAGATAAGGGGAGAAGAGATGAGACATGAAAACTTAACAGATATCCATTTGGAGCAAACGACGTGGTATCATCGATTACACTCTTCACACTCCACCAAGTCATCTTCCTCCTCTTCCAAGTATTCTCCTCCACATTCCGCTCCTGGCCTTTCTCTGCTATCATCTGAACATCGTCATCTTCACTGGATCCGACTCTTGTTGATGAGGTCCCGGCTCTGACACTGCATGCTCCACCTGTTTCTTATTTCTATCTTTCCTCCTTCCTATTGTGCTTTTTTTCTTCTTCTTTATTTCTTCTCTCGCCCAGTCAGCAGCATCAGGCACAGTGCATGGAAGAAGATGGAGGTAAGTCCCTTTCCTTTTAATCCTTAATCAATGATATGCATGATAGCCTTCATGACATGCATGACGACTGCCTTAATTAAGGTCCACATAAATCAAAACAAGAATCAATCAACTGCTTTTTCAGCCCTTACTTTTCATTCTCTTTCGTTAATATAAAATTTATCAGGAAATATCACTGTTTAAAAAATCCGGTTAGAATGAAAAGGATATCTATTCAATACGACATGAATACACGTTATTCGTCTAAGGAGAAAGAGTGGAAGGACAATTTCCCTATAGCAATGGTCTCGGTATTATATAATGGGTAACGTCTTTTGGCGTGTTTTCCAATAATCAGAATCGATTCAAGTCTTGTAATCTGTGCATACGTACGTCAAACTTCAAAAGAGAATAATGCTTTCATCATACAATTTTTTTTTTCTATTAGTCAGACCGAGATACATAAAGTCCATCCGTATTTCTTTTTTTTTATATATTTGTAATCTAGTCTGTGTGCGCAAGTGATTGCATCTGAAGAAATGAGGTGAAATGAAAAATTGCCAGACGTATCTATATATTTATCTTTGTCTGACCCTGCTTTCCACTTGGTATATAAGTTACGTGAAATTGTTGTTTTGTGTATTTGATTGAAGAAAAACAATGTTACTCGACAAGAGAATGCTGTAATGTTGATTATGTTTCGTTTCCTATACAGGTTATACGACCGGCACGAATTGGACATGGAATCCACAAGAAAGCTAATGAATACCCCTTCCCTCTTTTTTCATCGCGTGGACCAAAATACCAGAGTGACGAGCATCAAGTGAGTCTATGCTTGATGTTTAATATAGATTACTGAAGATAAGGATTGCCCGGTTGCAATATCTTTTGATATTCAGTATTAGATTTTGATCATCAGTGTTATTTTCTGTATTGCCACTTTGATGAGTCTGTAACACTGCGCAGAGAGGTCTGTGCACCACGAGTTTACAACAATATGGTATACGTGTAAAGTTTCCTTATTACACCATATTGGCCCAGGGATCATTGCCTTAATTTTGCTTTCTTTTTTGTTTTCTATACATGGAGAAGGAATGAAAGAGCAGAAAGGCTAAATGACATGTTTAAACGGCCGACAGATAGTGCTGATCAAAATTCGCAAGGTCTGTTCCTGCTTTATTTCATTTCTCCAGAAAAGCAGTTGCAGAGCCATGCAAGAGAACCAAAGAAGAACGACGAAAACGTATCTTTTAGCTTTAAAGGGACTGTACAGTACTGGTTGAGGTAGGGATTCGTGTTTTGAACATTCCTAAGTGAGATAATGAAAAGCCTTCTATGAAATATGAAAGAGCATGTAATTTTAAGAAGGATTCAACGTTTATTTGATGAAAATTGGTTTTCAAATGGCTGAGATATCCAAAAAAGTGCTAATAATAAAAGGCGACATGCCCCAACTTTATTAGTATCTCTTTGCTTCACCTTGTTTTGGGATATCTCAGCCATTTCAAAACCGATTTTCATCGAATAAACTTTTGATACCCCTTAGAACTGCATGCTCTTTGACATCTCATAGAGTGATTTCTGAATATCTCACAAAATGTTAAAAGCTAAATCTTCACCTCGACCACAACTGTACACACCCTTTAATGCTTTGTGACCATTTTCATTTGAGCACTGTCTTGTTTGTCGTTTGGCATGTGTCTTTGGATTGTGTATACTTGGTACTACACCGTATGTGCAAGACGTGTGCCATGAAGCCCAAGCTGTCGTTGGTATTGAAAAAAAAAAGAATATGAATTAAAAAAAAATAATGAGTGTGTGCATACGACCAGTCAGAAAAAAAAAACAACACATTAAGACGGAGAGGAAAAAAAAAAGAAGACCACATAAAAGAACATCGAAGACACAGACATATAGACAAATGAAAAAAAAAAGTTACAAACCCAAGTTGACGTGGCTATTGTGATTGACCAAATTGAATCGAACAAATACGATCAAAATGTGTGCAAGGCGAAGTGAGGTCCAGACGGTGTGAATTTGATAATCGTGGAATGGAAGAGAGAGAGAGAGAGAGAGAGAAAAAAAAAAAAGAATACGAAGGTAGGGAGGAACAGGAAGAGATAAACGAGATTATATTTATCATGATCTTTATTATCATCGTTCATTTCATTGCCGATCCCAATATGTTTTGCTGTTTGCTTTTCGCACGGGTAATTGTTATCAAGACGCCCTGTCGCTTTGGTAGGAAGAACACGAAACGTAATATTATGAGTCATGATCATTCAGGATTTTGCGCGCTTGATTGTCTTTGTTTGCTTATCCGTAAATTCACCTCAACCAACGTCAACAATTTTTCTCAGTAATTTTTCTCACGCCCACATTATATCATTTAAAAATCGGATGCTGTGAGATTCAGCCGAGGCTGAAATGTAAAATATAGACCTCCCAACCTTTCTGACTGAAAAATAGGGATGATGTGGCTCAAAGGAGAAAGAGCAGTTCCCATAAGAATGCGTAGTAAAATCATCAAGGAAATTCTTAAATCCTTTACCGTATTGAAACAAGAGCTGGGAATACTAGTATGACAAAATTCACATTCTTTTCTCTTTTATTCAGAATGGTTG
The DNA here is from genome assembly GCA_033980235.1 of Diadema setosum. Classification (NCBI taxonomy): domain Eukaryota; kingdom Metazoa; phylum Echinodermata; class Echinoidea; order Diadematoida; family Diadematidae; genus Diadema; species Diadema setosum. The sequence continues at coordinate 7,607,282 of CM067064.1, forward strand.
GGAGGTCTGTAACATCGTATGTACATTTTTAAGTGCTTACAGATACTATTAGAGACCGAAGATGTTATTTGCGCTTTATAAAAATTGTTTATTATTATTATTATTATTATTATTATTATTATTATTATTATTATTATTATTATCTATCAAAAGCTGTTGTTGTTGATTGACGTTCTACTCTGTCTTTTCTCTTTGACAGGGTCTTCGCGATAGATACATAGTGTAGGCTCTACCATAGTTGGTCTGTTGGGTTTCTACAAGCAAGATTGCTCAAGCTCATGATTGTTTCATCGAGCATTCAATGCCGACCTCTTATTGGCTGCTGTTCCTCGATCACGTAGAAGACCACACCTCTTACAGGTGACTGATACTGTTATAATAATGACTTAATTGCAAAACGTGCCGAAGACTGCTATGTGAAAAATACGCCTACTGGAAGTTTCGTTTGCACAAGGAGCCATGCCAATGTACCTGCAACACTTGTAAGCTGACTTTGGGATCTTCCCAAAATGAAATGATTTTTCCACTCGTCTCTATCCGTAGAGGATTTGTTGTCTTCCAATTCGTTTGATGCTAACAAGTAATAAAAGATGGAAAATTTTACATGCCTATTTCTCATAAAAATGTACAAAGGAACACATTAGAAAGATAAAGTACAACACGTGCAATTTGTTATCACAATTTTCATAGAATATAAAGTGTCCACAAATTTTAGCTCTAATAAAATGATTTTGGTGATGACAGATCCACTCAACAGGTACGCCTCCATTTAGTTGACGATTTATCCTGCAATGTTGTTGGGTGCTAAAATAACGAGAGATGAAAAATGTTTATGAACGTGGCCCGGGAACGTATAATGACTTTAAAAGGTTATAGGAAGTTTGATGAAGAAGAGAAATTTGGGCTTTGGATCTGATTCGCACGGATGATATGGAAACCATGCTCCGACAAGAAGCACTGAAGGGAAGAGATGCACTAGAGAAAGGGGGATGACGTGGACAAAAATTTGAAGGATTGTCTGGAGGAGCTGGAAAACGGGCACATAAAATGAGATGAAAGAGAATCTGAGTTCATATATTCAAATAATGCACCTTTAGCAATTAAAACACATCCATTTGTAATATCGTCAATCTGTTACCATGATCTTCATACTCTGTCGTAAGGCAGAGAAGTGCGTCAAAAATTGCGACGAGAATCAGTTTGAAGTTTTTACTTCACAGTACAATTGTATGCGGATAGAAAGATGGTTCTTCCAAATCTGCAAGTAAACTTCAGCTTGCTCGGAATAATGTATAATAACTAGTCAATGCACCTGCACAAACAATCGTAATTTTTCAAGGGAAGGTACGGCGATTTAAACAAAAATTAATGTACATATCAATACCTTGAAAAATTGCTGATGGCTGTAGTTGTTGTTTACGTATCGCCTTGCAATAAATAAGATATTTCCCAATTCCAAAGTAAACTAATCAACCTAGCGAGGATGGCCATGTACTGTCTCTTTCGAAAATGTATAATTTTCATTGATATTTTCTAGCAATTATTCGATCAATATCTAAATCCCCCAGTTTTGTTTCACGGAAGTGATATATTGGGATTCGATCAATGATTTGTTGAACTTTGGTTAATAAACACTTGGTATTTCATGCTAATAGGAACGCAGCAAATTATATGATCCAAGCTGAATATGGTAGGTTGCAATAAAAAAAAAAACGAAAACAATGATAAACTTTTGGTACAGCCTTTTCAGGAGCGATCATATTTATTATTATAATTTTTTTTAAGGAGAACATATACCTTTATCTGTGATTAAAGAAAAAAAAACGGTTTAGGGGATTTAGTGGTACAAAAGTACTCTAAAATGTAAATTAACTACAATCTGCCGATGAATATAATGTGTTTCCCTAATTCAATCAAGTCTTGCGGAATTTAACATTTAAATAATTAGACAGTTTGATTAAACTTGCTTCACTGTTGGTGGTAAGTAACCATTCATTTTAAAATGTTTAATGCTCAAGCCTATATTTTCCATGCATTCCGCGCTTAACATTGTGTGTTTGTGTCGAATGCATCTGCATTTTATACGTTTTTGCGGAAGCCGATTAGTATTTTTTCTTTTCGACTACAGTAATTTTACTATATTTCATCCATTTGTTTTCATATAAATTATAGTTTAATTGAAGTGTGCGAATATTTGAATATTTTCATGTATCCTTCAAAATTCTTAGAAGGTCATAACGTCCGGTGCCCGTGCATTGGCCGCTAATGCAATACAAATTGTATTGCGTTAGCGGCCAATGCACGGGCACCCGACGATAATGTCATGTGTTGCATGTACTCTCCCTCTCCGGCTCTTCTCTCTCTCTCTTTATCTTTCTCTCTCTAGTGTAAGTGATGTACAAAAACTTTTGAAATGTTAAAGGACAAGTTCACCTTCATGAACATAAGGATTGAGAGAATGCAGCAATATTAGTAGAACACATTAGTGAAAGTTTGAGGAAAACGGGACAATCGATTCAAAAGTTATGAATTTTTATAATTTTTGTGTTGGAACCGCTGGATGAGGAGACTACTAAGGCTCGTGATGTCATATGAGTACAACAGTATAAAGAAAATGAAAAGAAAATTCAACATATTTTCACTTTTTTTCGCATAATAAAAGAGCACCTGACTTGCCTCTTTCTAAAGGCAATGGGAATAATATTATCCATAGCAAATGTCAGTAACGAGTCAAGAGAATGTGTACTTTTTTCATAAGATGAAATTTTGTGAAATTCTCTTTATATTTTCCTTATATTGTTGTACGCATGTGACATCATACACTGCAGTAGTCTTCTCATCCAGCGGTGACTGCACAAAAACTTCAAAAAATTCATAACTTTTGAACGGATTGACCGATTTTCCTCAAACTTTCAATGATGTGTTTTTCAAATATTGCTACATTCTCTCAATCCTAATGTTAATGAAGGTGAACTTGTCCTTTAATGTACAGTAATGTGTTCATCGTTTTCTGCAATGCCTTTGAGAAGGTGACGTGTAGGATGAATAAAATTGTAATTATCATTGTCATTGGCTTTGTCACTTTTTACAGGTTTGTGTGCGTTCTTTGACAGTGTCGTCATTTATTTCATACGTATTTATCCACCCGTTCAATACAATGTCATAATTGAATTTTCATGGTCTGTTCCTTAAATGTATATTATATACCCACAGTCAATGACAATAGGTTATTCAGATGATAGAGAAATGCGAGGTAATAAACGGGCAAGGTAATAATATAGTGTTCTTAAAAAACATATCACAGGAGTATGCAAAATGGCCGCAGTAAAACACATGACGAAACTTCGGGGTTTCATGAGTTTTGAGAGCTAGAGAGAGAACAATACTAATGTGTAGGCGTGGTGTGTGCAGTTGTGTTTGACAGAGATCGAGAGACGAAGGGAAACCTTTCAACTTCTCTCCGGGCACGAATGAAAGAAAGAAAGTAGCATTGACATATCTTAATGTGACCATGTTTAAAGCTGCATTCAAGGACAAAAGCTAGTCTTACTTCCGAATTCCATGTTCTACCAGCGCGGAACAGGTAACAACATGTAAAGAAGTGCAGAAGAGGTGGATCAGGGAGAATGATGAACAGACAGAACGCATTTGGCTGGATTAACATGGATGATATACTTACCTAACATATTTAGCCGCTCGAGTGAAAAACTTTGGCATTGTACAAAACAGGGTTTTTACTTTGAGCCTATTCTCTCACTAAAACACAATGACGAGAATAGGTCCAATAGTACATGCACGACCTCTTTGAGAATAGTAAGTATTGTTCAAATGCGAGATCCTGTATCAAACAAGGCTGACGGCATTTTTCCGTGATCACATACAATTGCAACCCGCGTGTATTGCATTTAGTTTTTGCCGCCATGCACGACTAGCACCCATTATATGAACGCTAAAACTACGCCTCTTCCCGTCAAAACGAGTAAAGAATAGGAGATATAGGGAGAGAGAGGGAGAGAACGGGAGAGAGATGGACAGCGAGAGGGGCACTCACAGGCTCAGTATACGATTGCAAAATAACTCTGCAAACATTTACCCAGCGATGTCACATAGTATGGAGGGCTGAGTTCAGTCGTATTCCCTGCCCTAGGGAAGGACTGAAGAATCCAGGTTTTTTAACCGGGTCTTCGTTTATTCTTCAAGGAGTGACAAAAATGATTTTAAAGCGGTGAAAGTGAAGCATTTAGTGCGCGAGCCATGGATTTTGCGTCTCTACTTGGAATGGTCGTACTTTTGGCTGTGGCAGATGTGGCCCTGACCCAGACAGGTAAGGAGTGATTCCTGCATATACTACAACAAGTGTTGTTTCTTGTAATGGTAAGTTGTGTACTCATAATAATGGTGGGACTGCCGTCCACAATAATTACTACTTACCTCATCACAAAATGTATACGTGCTATTTTATGTTTCATTATTCTATGTTCTCAATGTATCGGTATCTCAAATTCATGATATACTAAATGTAAAACGGTTCATGTTTTTGGAATATAAACTACACTACTGTTAAATATATATCAAATTCATAGATGTATGTGTGTGTGTATAGGATTATCATATACTCATATGTGTGCATATGTATTTGTAGGCTCTATATGTATATCATTCTTATGAACATGGAAATGATGAGGCCTATATGGAAGTTTAGTCTTTCGCACACTGCTTCTGTTTGTATTGCTGCTCCTATTAATCTTAAAAGTACATTTTGTTTACAGTACCTCTAACGATAACACAAATTATCACATGCTTATGATTATCACAGATTATGAACTGTCGAATGAAGAAGGCATAAAAGGACATTCAGTCGTTGGTTTTTATTTTCATAATACACTTGGTTCTGTTGACTTTTGCGCATGTAAAGCAGAAGTATCATCACATATTTATCTCTCTGAATGTCGTTACCTGTTCATTCGCCACGATGGCGGACGGTGTCGCCCATGCGGAAATAAGAAGGAAACGTAAATGTCACCTGCCGGCACAGTTAGATCTGTGCATACAGTCCAGCAAAGGAAAAAATGCATTGGGGGCCAAAAAAAAAAATGAATAAATAAATAATTTATATATATATATATATATATATATATGTATATATATAGGTGAATGAAGACATGAAGGAAAAGAACAGTTCTCGTTGTCCAGATCAACTTCTTTATTTTCGTTACCAATTATGCTCTCTCCAAATTACAGAATAAATGCAGGTTGCGGAAAAGAGCAGTTAGCCCTCATGTTACCTAGCTTTCACCAGATTTTTCTAAATGTTAACCCTATATACAACGGTAAAGGAGATGCAAAAGGGTGGTGGGGAGTTGTGCTATGCATATTGCCCACAGTTCACGGGCAGTTAACAAATATTATGACACTTTTGCCTGGTTATCTAGTTACCCATTCATTCTCACAGTGGCACCCATGCATGCGGAAACATTCCCGAGAGCGGTGGTTTCGTTTACCTACGACGAAGACCATATTGTGCTTTTAGATTCACACAATGACGGGTCTTTCGAATACCACTCATTCAGCCATGTCCCCCAGTGTGGAAAAGCGCATACTGTTGGATCTTTTTTTTTTCATTCAATCCTTTTGACATATAAACCGAAAAAAAAAGTTTGTGGACAAAGCTTTGTTCCCGTCATTCTGAATATATAGCTTGCGCATAAACGACTGTTTTCACTGAGCAGGCGATTGATTTGCATGCGAAGGATGCGACAGTTGAAAAAAATAGCAAAAGTCTAACATTCGGAAAAGATTTTATTCGAATATGTCCTGAAAATGGAGCCGAAAATTATTTCTGCGCAGTTTGTGCTTAGTTCTCACGACGTATTCGGAAATGGTGTGCGTTTCAAGACGTTTTTGAGAACACTAATGACGAGCAAATTACGACCCAGAATAAGGACAAGTATACGAAAGAAATTTCATTCGCAAATCTCTGAATGTATCAAGGAAGAAGCATGAATTGTGAAGAGAAGTGGCGATTAAGTGATTGAACAGTCTTTACAGGGATTAAGATCCCAGTGTTATGTTTGCAGTCGCACATGAAATGCATACTGGTCTTCCGAGAGACACGGCAGCACATTTTGTCATACAAAGAATGCGCTGATATGTACCATTATCATCATGCTCCATCTCCGTATGTCTGCAGCTTTGTGGATATGAGGAATGGCGAGGAAGTGTTAACTCTACCCCTCCGTATTATGGAGAAACGCACGCTATTGATCAGACACAAAAAAGGAACGAAATTACAAATATGAAACGAGTAGGCGAAGAAAATAAATTTAGACACAGAGACCTTCAGACACACACACACACACACACACACACACACACACACAAAGTTGGCATAAACCCAAAACATATCACACTGAACAAGGATAATGACAAAGGAGGCTCACATATTCCGTAATCCATTGTAGCATGTACAATCCAATTTGCTTAACAAGTTAATCTGTTTAGTATACATGTACACGTTTTTTTTTTCTTTTGTTCTTCTTCCATGAGCACCCAGTTGTGCATTATTATGCGAAGCTGCTATGTCATCGTCCTTGATTTGTTATGAACTTTGAAAACATTCTCAGTCCTTATTTCATATTCTAAGAATTATGTAACTCTGTAACTCTGGTATAACCAAGTTATAGATATTCAAACGCAAAAGTCTGAAAATAATCTGGAGATCTCCTTTAATCGTCTATGATGGGGGCACCATGGCAGAGTGGATAAGACTCCCGACCCCCAATCGGAGGACTCGAGATCGATTCCTGCCCAATCCTTATCTACTAGTATGTCCCTCTTGACCCAGATGTATTGGTACCTGGCAACGTTAAGGTATTAGTAACAATGGCAGGGCATTCTGGTATAGAGCAGTAGCAACACTGATGAAGCTATGCTGGATAAAGTATGAAAAGATGGAATCGGCTCAGAAAATCAAACGGTATTAAAGGTCAGGTATCGGTCAATCAGGATTGAATATTCAGAGACCAATGGGAGATTTTCGGATTTATGTTTGGTCTAAACTTTTATGCAGCAGAGCTCTGGTGTAAACTTTTTGAGAAATATCGGGAAATTTTGGAATGAAGAAGTAAGAAAAGTAAATACTCAGGGGAATGCGGAATGGCTAAATCGAGACATGATCATTAAAATGCATGATAAAAATCCTGTCGCCAGTGTGTGATGTAAAAAACAACAACAACAACAAAACCAGCCCTATTCCAAGAAGTGGCCGCTTCTCAAAGGTACAATAGGCGACCCGCCGGTGAAATAGATGGTCGCTGATGTAACGATTATGCTACTCCTTCCTGTCGCCCCTCACGATCATCGATCATATTTAATGCTGAATGAAGGCTATAATACCGATAGAATAATGGGTGTGTTTCATTGTACTTCTACTGCAACAGTCGGAGCTTATCTCAAAATCATGTCGGATACAATAATTGAACTTCAGAGCTCCATGGATTAGAATGACATTATCGTAATATGAATCTGTGTATCTTGGACAGAACATAATTATACAGTAACACAATGGGGGGAAAAATTAATCTGCGTTAACTTCCTGCCATTGAAAAAAAACACACACACACACACACACCCAAAAAAAAAAAAACAACAACAACCAAACAACCCAATGTTTATTTAAATTTCCCGGAGTAATCCACGTAAATACAAGCCCTGCTTCAAGTGCATTTCCCACACTCTGATTATTTTGCTTTGCATGCATTGTATTTCGTTTATTGCTTGATAACCTCAGTTATAATCCGATATGAACTAGTTTTGATTATGATGGAAATGCCAATCATCTTGCTATGTTCCTGTTAGTTTAGCAGTTATGTAAGCACGACTTTACTATTACATGCTTCTTCTTTTTTTGGTGGAAAATATGTTTACCAAAATTAATTGAATATCACAATCACAATGTTTGAAAACAAAGAGAGTTCTTTACTCCGCAACTCGTTGCAGCCCCCTCCCCCCAATCAAAAAATAAGAAATAAAAAGGCCGTAAAACACACACACATAATACTAGCAGGGAGGTGTTACAGAGATGGAGTGGCAACTCTTCGTAATTCATGCAAACACATGTTTGGGTTCAAGGCGTTACAATGGGATGTCTAGCATTCCATTACGCTTTGAAGTCATGCTCGGCACCGCTCTAGTTGCAAGACGAAGTTCGGAGACGAAGAACGCATTTCACCTTTCGTTGAATTACAAGCTTTATTTCACCGCAAAATTTTAAATGAAATACTCGAATTGATTTAGAATAGTTTAGGAAAGAATTCAATATTATTAACATGTATTTCTAGTTTCTTCGTATTTCGCAAATCGAAAGGAAATGAAAATTAGGCCCTCTTAAAAACCTAATTTTTTCTATAATGCGCACATTTCCGCATGTTAATTTTCTATCTGTTAATAAGGGGATATTTTGATCTTTCAAATAAAGAACTCCGTTAAAGCGTGTTTCAGCGTGTTTTTAAACTATTTGCTGTTAAAATTGTGAGTTTTACACTGCATTCTGATTCGCTGCTCCAATTCAAGGTACACAAATTCATTGTTGCCATCACATTGAAAGAGAGAGCGAATTGCAGTAGGAGCAACTATTTCTAGATGTGAGAGCGCTAGTCCGGATTATTGATCCTCTCTATTGTCAAAGCACATGGGTAACACCTGTAGTTGAACGCATAACTTCTCGGCGGTGCCGCGCATGACTTCAAAGGAGAGCTTTAGTTGCCTCTCCTTCTCTAGCACCTCCCTGATACTATTGAATGTTTCCGCCAGATTCTTAGAGATACTCCCAAGGATGGAAATGGGTTAGGATTTAAACCCTTGTCACGGGGTTTTGGAAGGGAAAGAAAGAAAATTACCCCTTGATAGCACATGTTTTTGGAAGGGAAGCTATTATAGCAAAGTAGTGTGGGATCCTATGGAAGGGCAGTCATATTTTGCAGATATGGCTGAACGGGCAATCCCCGTTCTCTGTTATCCCCCGTTTTGTATTTTTCTTGCAAATTGTGTAGGCCTATGTCTTATCTGAAGAGGAAATTTAAAACAACAACAGTTGCAGCGCATCTGGCGAAATATCCTGCGAAAAGGCCAGTTCCGTATGCTTTGCAGCAAAACATGCATAGCAAGTATAGGCCTTCCTACATTCGGGAGAATCGGAGCAAAAACCAAGAAGCCGTATGACCCCTATTTTGGAATCTTTCTTTGGACTGAAACCACAGTGCAGTACCAACCCTTTTGCGTTACGGTTTCTTGCGCTTTATGTCCTAATTATCGCAATATAAAAAGCAGTATCTGACAATACGAGAAAAATGGAGCTATTATTATTATTATTGTTATTATTATTATTATTACTATCATTTATAGTGCGCTTTTCCCACAAGGCCCAAAGCGCTTACAATCAATTCAAATCATGTACGACAGTATGTGTAAATGGATAAATGTTACAGCTACGAACTAGTTGCTACTAAAAAGATGTGTTTTCAAGGCTTTTTTGAAAACACTGACTGATGGAGACTGTCTAACGGTAAGTGGTAAATTGTTCCAGTGCTTTGAAGCAGACATAGTAAATGTCCTATCACCGGCTAAGGTGCAAGTAATGTGAGACGAAGCGGATCACTAGATGACCTCAGATTTCTAGTAGGTGTATATAAAGTCAAACAGGCATCTAGGTATTTCGGAGCTTGATTGTTGAGGATTTTATAGACAAACAAAACTAGTTTGAAAATTATCCGTTGCTTCAAAGGAAGCCAGTGCAACGACTTCAGAAGTGGCTGAGATAGGTAGTCCCTTATAGAAACCTGAAAAACTAATCGGGCTGCCCAATTTTGAAGTCGCTGCACACGATCCAATTGAGTTGAAGGAATGGAAGAGAGAAGCCCGTTACAATAATCTATACGGGATAGAAGTAAAGAACGCACTGCGTTATGACATGCAGATTGATCAATAAATCTCCTGATTCTAGCAAAACGTAACAGTACACTGTACTACAAATTTGAGAAATATGTTGAGACATTGACATTCGACGATCAAAAATAACACCAAGATTTCTTATTCTTTCTGAGGGGCTAATTAGCTAGATAAAATCCTATGTATAGCACTATGTACTGTTATTACATTATGCTATTGTGTTGGATTTGATAAACGTGTACTATTGTAAACATGTTTTTAAAACTAATTGGTCATTAAAGATTCACTGATTTGTTCCTTTCATAAAACAAAGATCCACCGGCCGACCCATGCGATAGCGACCCTTGTGAAAATAGCGCCGACTGCGAGTCAGGAGGGGGCAGGTTTCTCTGCCACTGCGTACGGAGTGAGGAAGTTAGAGGGGAACATACTACTACCTTCGCCTATCAGGGAGACACCTGCGAGCAGTCTTTTGGTAAGTTTTCCCACACTTTCATATTCAAGAAACTATTTCAGGTAGATGAAGGAGAAGCAGATTCTATTATAACTCATTATAACTAATGTAATGCGATCAGCACCTGTTCATTGATTTTAGTAAAGCAGAACTACATAACGATAAGAGGAAGAGAGAAAGTGGATGAAAGATAAGATGTGTGTGTGTGTGTGTGTGTGTGTGTGTGTATGAGAGGTGTGGGGATAATGCACCTTTGCTCAGCAAAGAATTACTGACCTTCGTTTTAGAACATTTCAAATATTCCGAGCAAATGTCTCGAGACTCTCTCCCAGGGGCGGATCCAGGGAGGACCGCAACTGGCGCACGCCCCCCCCCCCTTTATTTTTTGTTGAAACAAAAGAAATAAAAAGAAAAAAATGGGGGGGGGGGTGCGTGCGCCCCCCTTTAATTTTGTAAACACGCCCCCTCTTTACGGAATTCCTGGATCCGCCCCTGTCTCCTCTCTCAATTTCTCTCTTTAATAGCGAAGTATCAGTTGGTATTTTGAAATGATATGATACAGATATAGAAAAGGGAACGACTGAAGATGTTTCAGTGTGGTAGTCAAGACAGAGTTTGAATTGAGACGATGACTTGCTAGTCACTGGAATGACCAACGAAATGACGAAATAATCGAGGGAGAAAATGATGATCACGAAGGCATTTTTCTTCCTCCCTTCCTCCCCTCGCTTTCTCTCTGTCTGTCTGTCTCTCTATAATCTAGTCTGTGTGTGTCAGACAAACATACTACAGTTTAATGAAAAATTATCTCACGAATTAAACGGATAATTGACGTGGCAAGTGAAGGAAGTAAAGTGCATAAATTAATACTTTCGTTGGTATTGATTGATCTCTTTGCAGAGGTAAACTGCGGGGAAGATTTCTCCACCCCGACTGGGGTAATCACCAGCCCCGACTATCCCAATGATTATCCTGCCTCGAGCCAATGCCTCTATATCGTGCGAGTCATCGGCGCCATCGACATCACCTTCACCGTCAACGACATGGCGATCGATGTCGGTGACGACCTCGTGATAGGCCCGGGTCCCACTTACAATGTAAGCTTCAGCGGAACAGAGACCGTTACGGCAGCTGGGACGCAGATCACTGTTACTGGAGATCAGGCGTGGGTGTACTTCTTGTCTCAGAGTACAAGACTAAGAGGGTTTAATATCACCTTCACAGCAGGTATGAAAGTCATCTTGATCCTCCAATTACGACGTTCGCGACGTTTGAGACTAAAATTGCAGTAGTTGATATTTATATTGATATAGAGTATAAAAAAGAGGTAAAAAGTCAACCTGACATAGATATATACTTCATCAAAAATTTCAGTTGAAGATGTTGTTAGTAGGCCTATTGACTTCAAGTCTACAATATCCCAATATCAGATTAAATGTTTCTCGTATTTTTATGACATTCTGAAAGAGAGAATTTAAACATCAAAAGTCAAGAAAGTGATAAAAATATTGTTTTCTAAACCCTTTTCGTGTGTAAATTCTAGAGCACGTTATCTCATGAAGCGTCGTTTTGTATATCGTTATGACGGTCCCCTGCATTAGGTTTAGCAATGCTATGAAACAACAAAAAAAAAAATGCAGAAATCTTTGTATCTTGTCTCTAAATGATTTACAGAAAGTTTGTAAAATGTAATTTTTCTCTCAAATTTAGCTTTTACCACAACTCAAATTATCATTAGTGTAGTTAGGTTTGTATATTGTATTCTTGAAAAAAAAAATGTCAGAAATGAATTCACATCGATATTCAAATTAAAAGTAAGAATAAACTTGTATTTTATTTTATGCACCATTCTTTATCTTCCAATCACTTTCCAGTTATTTACATAATCTCTACGACTTTTCTTTGTCATATCTGATCTAATGATATCTGCCGGTGTTTGATGATGTTGTTTAATTATATGAGCCATCCAAGGAAAAGGCACCAACTATAAATGTATCAATACTTACAGAAAATGTATCTGTTTTGACCAGAAACTGATGAATGTAGCGAAGATCCATGCCTTAATGAAGGAAATTGTACAGATCTCGTCTACGACTACCAGTGCTCATGTATGCCCGGATGGACAGGGGAGAACTGTACTATAAGTAAGACAATATCAGTCTGTGACAATCTACTCAAGTTATCTTCTATAATAAATGTGTGAAGAATATTTCGTAATTATATACCTGATAAAGCCGTACTTGCAATAAGAGCTCTCTCCAGTATAATCCGGTTTTGATAATGTGTGACCAAGACGTTTAACTAGTTGAACCATGATCACGTCAGATCTGTTAGACCTCAGATTTGTTAGAAGGCACACCCGGTCTCCTTTGATACTATACGAATTCCCATAACCAAGCTAGGTGTCAGAATAAGCGCCACTTGCTGACTTCCACGAGCCACCAAGTGTTTTAACGGGGACAGGACCAAGTATCAAACCGACTTTATTCCTCTATTCTATCTCGGAAAAGTAGGTCCTATATGTAAATAAACGAAGCCAGCACAACAAAACATTTCGAATATACAAACACAAAACTGTTGTTCACAGCACAAGTCAAGACATATCTCATTCTCCTGTTTCGTCATTCTCAGAAAATATTACCTTGAATTTCTATATCACAAGCGTCACATGTAAAGGCCAATTCGATTCAGAGCAATCATGTCTTTTTGGGAAACGAATAACAAGCGAAACTACACTGTAAGAAGAGCTAATTCTCGCAGACCTTTAAGTAAACAAATAAAATGATGTGTTGCATTCACATAGACATTTTCATAATCACAATGTTTTCCACTTAATACCATCGAATGCAGATATCAACGACTGTGTTTCGTTCCCGTGCATCAATGGCGGTGTTTGCATTGACGGAGTGAACGAGTACACGTGTGACTGCTTGGGTGGATTCACTGGAACCTTCTGTGAATTGAGTAAGAAACAAGTGATCCTCAAAACTAATCCATTCATCAAACTGGCAACCCCTTTTCAGTTTTCTAGTTACAGTGATTAGAATGTGTTAGATGAGATTATCATGTGATAAAAATATCCCTAACTTAATTAAAGAGGAAATCCATCCCAAAATAAATAACTTCAAAAGAAAGAGAAAAATATTCCCTATACAGAACGATACAAAAATGACAAAAATCGGATAAGACATAAGAAAAGATAGTAAGTTCGTGAAATAAATTGACAACTATTCACGTTCAATGATCGTGGTGGTAGGTTGACGGTCCAGTTATATTTTGGTTTCAATTGTCATTCTAGCATTCTCAACTTCCAGTACGAAAGTCTATTATCGATATTGTATGTTAAGAATGATAGATATAAATCAAGAAGATGTTACAAGGGTTACAGGTCAGAGATTAAGACCAATGAAACGGTGAACAAAATAAGCTACAGTGATGTTTTCTGGCCATAAATTCCGATCTTTTTATTTGGCTTTATAGATTGGAAAATATATCCTTCATCCAGAGAGAGTAAACGATCAACCATTAGTCGGTGTTCAAGATCTATTAACTCTGTCATTTGTAAATGAAGGGTCTTGAAGTATTGATTTGCTTATTACTGAAAAAAAGTAAGATTTCACTGTCGTATCCATAGATATCGATGAATGTAACCCGAATCCTTGCCAAAATGGAGCCTCTTGTTTCGACGGCGTCAATGGATACACCTGCCTCTGTGTCGATGGATACACTGGCGATCAGTGTGAGACAGGTAATTACAAGCACACCAGGCAGACGGCCGATTTTAAACTCACATTGAAGAGGAAAATCCAGGTCGGTCAAAATAAATGCTTAATGCTTATTCTTCGACACATTTTGCACGTTATTAGGTACCACGACGAGCATGACGAAAAGTAGATCCTATGTGTTAATAAAATAAGCCAGCACCACAAAACATTTCGAATATATTAACACATAACTGTCGTTCACAGCACAAGTCAAGACATATCTCATTCTCCTGTTTCGTCATTCTCAGACAATATTACCTTGAATTTCTATATCACCAGCGTCACAATGTAGAGGTTAATTCGATTCAGAGCAATCATGTCTTTTTAGGAAACGAATAACAAGCGAAACTACACTTTAAGAAGAGCTAATGCCCGCAGACCTTTAAGAAAACAAATAAAATGGCATGTTGCATTCACATAGACATTTTCATAAACACAATGTTTTCTACTTAATACCATCGAATGCAGATATCAACGATTGTGTTTCGTTCCCGTGCATCAACGGCGGTGTTTGCATTGACGGAGTGAACGAGTACACGTGTGACTGCTTGGGTGGATTCACTGGAACCTTCTGTGAATTGAGTAAGAAACAAGTGATCCTCAAAACTAATCCATTCATCAAACTGGCAACCCCTTTTCAGTTTTCTAGTTACAGTGATTAGAATGTGTTAGATGTGATTATCATGTGATAAAAATATCCCTAACTTAATTAAAGAGGAAATCCATCCCAAAATAAGTAACTTCAAAAGAAAGAGAAAGATATTCCCTACAGAACGATACAAAAATGACAAAAATCGGATAAGACATAAGAAAAGATAGTAAGTTCGTGAAATAAATTGACAACTATTCACGTTCAATGATCGTGGTGGTAGGTCGACGGTCCAATTATATTTTGGTTTCAATTGTCATTCTAGCATTCTCAACTTCCAGTACGAAAGTCTATTATCGATATTTTATGTTAAGAATGATAGATATAAATCAAGAAGATGTTACAAGGGTTACAGGTCAGAGATTAAGACCAATGAAACGGTGAACAAAATGTTTTCTGGCCATAAATTCCGATCTTTTTATTTGGCTTTATAGATTGGAAAATATATCCTTCATCCAGAGAGAGTAAAGGATCAACCATTAGTCGGTGTTCAAGATCTATTAACTCTGTCATTTGTAAATGAAGGGTCACGCTGGCCCAAAAGCAGTGAAAGTGAATACATGAGAAGTGGGTTGAGAAGCAGACTCGTCACAGACGACTGTGTTGAACATACGAATCGCATAATCATGATTGTTATAGTTATTATCATTCTTCTCGTATATCAAGTATTGATTTGCTTATACTGATAAAAAGTAAGATTTCACTGTCGTATCCATAGATATCGATGAATGTAACCCGAATCCTTGCCAAAATGGAGCCTCTTGTTTCGACGGCGTCAATGGATACACCTGCCTCTGTGTCGCTGGATACACTGGCGATCAGTGTGAGACAGGTAATTACAAGCACACCAGGCAGACGGCCGATTTTAAACTCACATTGAAGAGGAAAATCCAGGTCGGTCAAAATAAATGCTTAATGCTTATTCTTCGACACATTTTGCACGTTATTAGGTACCACGACGAGCATGACGAAAAGTAGATCCTATGTGTTAATAAAATAAGCCAGCACCACAAAACATTTCGAATATATTAACACATAACTGTCGTTCACAGCACAAGTCAAGACATATCTCATTCTCCTGTTTCGTCATTCTCAGACAATATTACCTTGAATTTCTATATCACCAGCGTCACAATGTAGAGGTTAATTCGATTCAGAGCAATCATGTCTTTTTAGGAAACGAATAACAAGCGAAACTACACTTTAAGAAGAGCTAATGCCCGCAGACCTTTAAGAAAACAAATAAAATGGCATGTTGCATTCACATAGACATTTTCATAAACACAATGTTTTCTACTTAATACCATCGAATGCAGATATCAACGATTGTGTTTCGTTCCCGTGCATCAACGGCGGTGTTTGCATTGACGGAGTGAACGAGTACACGTGTGACTGCTTGGGTGGATTCACTGGAACCTTCTGTGAATTGAGTAAGAAACAAGTGATCCTCAAAACTAATCCATTCATCAAACTGGCAACCCCTTTTCAGTTTTCTAGTTACAGTGATTAGAATGTGTTAGATGTGATTATCATGTGATAAAAATATCCCTAACTTAATTAAAGAGGAAATCCATCCCAAAATAAGTAACTTCAAAAGAAAGAGAAAGATATTCCCTACAGAACGATACAAAAATGACAAAAATCGGATAAGACATAAGAAAAGATAGTAAGTTCGTGAAATAAATTGACAACTATTCACGTTCAATGATCGTGGTGGTAGGTCGACGGTCCAATTATATTTTGGTTTCAATTGTCATTCTAGCATTCTCAACTTCCAGTACGAAAGTCTATTATCGATATTGTATGTTAAGAATGATAGATATAAATCAAGAAGATGTTACAAGGGTTACAGGTCAGAGATTAAGACCAATGAAACGGTGAACAAAATGTTTTCTGGCCATAAATTCCGATCTTTTTATTTGGCTTTATAGATTGGAAAATATATCCTTCATCCAGAGAGAGTAAAGGATCAACCATTAGTCGGTGTTCAAGATCTATTAACTCTGTCATTTGTAAATGAAGGGTCACGCTGGCCCAAAAGCAGTGAAAGTGAATACATGAGAAGTGGGTTGAGAAGCAGACTCGTCACAGACGACTGTGTTGAACATACGAATCGCATAATCATGATTGTTATAGTTATTATCATTCTTCTCGTATATCAAGTATTGATTTGCTTATACTGATAAAAAGTAAGATTTCACTGTCGTATCCATAGATATCGATGAATGTAACCCGAATCCTTGCCAAAATGGAGCCTCTTGTTTCGACGGCGTCAATGGATACACCTGCCTCTGTGTCGATGGATACACTGGCGATCAGTGTGAGACAGGTAATTACAAGCACACCAGGCAGACGGCCGATTTTAAACTCACATTGAAGAGGAAAATCCAGGTCGGTCAAAATAAATGCTTAATGCTTATTCTTCGACACATTTTGCACGTTATTAGGTACCACGACGAGCATGACGAAAAGTAGATCCTATGTGTTAATAAAATAAGCCAGCACCACAAAACATTTCGAATATATTAACACATAACTGTCGTTCACAGCACAAGTCAAGACATATCTCATTCTCCTGTTTCGTCATTCTCAGACAATATTACCTTGAATTTCTATATCACCAGCGTCACAATGTAGAGGTTAATTCGATTCAGAGCAATCATGTCTTTTTAGGAAACGAATAACAAGCGAAACTACACTTTAAGAAGAGCTAATGCCCGCAGACCTTTAAGAAAACAAATAAAATGGCATGTTGCATTCACATAGACATTTTCATAAACACAATGTTTTCTACTTAATACCATCGAATGCAGATATCAACGATTGTGTTTCGTTCCCGTGCATCAACGGCGGTGTTTGCATTGACGGAGTGAACGAGTACACGTGTGACTGCTTGGGTGGATTCACTGGAACCTTCTGTGAATTGAGTAAGAAACAAGTGATCCTCAAAACTAATCCATTCATCAAACTGGCAACCCCTTTTCAGTTTTCTAGTTACAGTGATTAGAATGTGTTAGATGTGATTATCATGTGATAAAAATATCCGTAACTTAATTAAAGAGGAAATCGATCCCAAAATAAATAGCTTCAAAAGAAAGAGAAAAATATTCCCTACAGAACGATGCAAAAATGGCAAAAATCGGATGAGACATAATAAAAAGATAGTAAGTTCGTGAAATAAATTGACAACTATTCACGTTCAATGATCGTGGTGGTAGGTCGACGGTCCAATTATATCTTGGTTTCAATTGTCATTCTAGCATTCTCAACTTCCAGTACGAAAGTCTATTATCGATATTGTATGTTAAGAATGATAGATATAAATCAAGAAGATGTTACAAGGGTTACAGGTCAGAGATTAAGACCAATGAAACGGTGAACAAAATGAGCTACAATGATGTTTTCTGGCCATAAATTCCGATCTTTTTATTTGGCTTTATAGATTGGAAAATACATCCTTCATCTAGAGAGAGTAAAGGATCAACCATCAGTCGGTGTTCAAGATCTATTGACTCTGTTTGTAAATGAAGGGTCATGCTGTCCCAAAAGCATAGAAAGTGAATACATGAGAAGTGGGTTGAGAAGAAGACTCGTCACAGACGACTGTGTGGAACATACGAATCGCATAATCATACATTGATTGTTATAGTATTATCATTATTATTGACGTATTGATTTATTGATTTATTACGACGTATTGAAGTATTGATTTGCTTATAACTGATAAAAAGTAAGATTCCTCTGTCATATCCATAGATATCGATGAATGTAACCCGAATCCTTGCCAAAATGGAGCCTCTTGTTTCGACGGCATCAATGGATACACCTGCCTCTGTGTCGCTGGATACACTGGCGATCAGTGTGAGACAGGTAATTAGAAGCACATCAGGCAGTCAGCTAACTTTAATGCACATTAAAGAGGAAAATCCAGGTCTGTCAAAATAAATGCTTAATGCTTATTCTTTGGCACATTTTGCACGTTATTAGGTACCACGACGAGCATGTACAGAGGAATAGTCTACATACAACATGGTATTTGTACAATAGGTGTTATACCGTGGTTGTCACTGGAAACACTTCATCTTATACACACACAAGCATAATTATCTAATATGAATTCTAATGTTTGACATTAGACAGTCCTCCGAATGGGATGTACATCTATCGATTACTTGCTCTTAAGCCTCAATTCCATCTTGGCATGAGACCACGTAAGACAAGTTATGATTCAATTGATTGTAAGTCAACTAAATAAAAAAAAAACTAAAAAAAAATGTTGCATTTTATTCTTACTACTTCAAACATTGCAATACACCTAGTATTTTGGTTCACATTTTCTTACGTTCTTTGATTTCCTATACATGCAAATAAGTTGATTATACAAGAGATTGATTGTCAAATTTTATCCCCCTAATTTGCCTGTCTTTTTGATGTTATTGTAATTGGAAATTTGTCTCCCAAATAATTTGACGACTAGAAATCGACGAATGTCAGTCTAACCCGTGTTCACCAAACGGTCGTTGTAATGATCTGATCAACGCTTTCTCCTGTACCTGCAACCTTGGATTCACGGGGGAGCGCTGTCAGACTGGTAATGTGAACTCTAAGTCAAGTATTATGTTTTGCTTTTGTTATTTGTAGATCTCTCTCTAGCTATGCTTTCAGATTCAAATAAGGCAGTTCTGCGTTATCATGCCCGCAATTCCCATGGTTTCTCCCTCTCAATGTTATGATAAAAATGATTATTATTTATAATCTCTTAATGAGGGCACAACGAAAAGTGATTATCATTGGGTGTACAATACTGATGTTTCATGAAGGTCGAGTTCATCATTGGGTTTTTGCTTGTTCCCGTCTATCGTGATAAAGCCTTTTTCCTATGATATGGACACACCACACCCTCCATATTTTTTTTTTTTTAATGCCTCTGCCACGAAGTGGTGCCGGAAGCATTATATTTTCGGGTTGTCCGTCCTTCCGTCCGTCCGTCCTCCCGTTCGTTCGTCCGTCCGTCCGTCCGTAATGAATTTTGTGGATAGCGTAACTAAAAAACCCTTTAAGGTATCCTAATGAAACTTGGCATGTGTGTGTATTAGGGGGTGAAGTTGTGCCCATTAACTTTTGGGTGCACATGCTTAAGTTCAAAGGTCAAAAGGTCAAGTTCAAATGCTCAAAATGTCACTATTTCCCCCATATCTTTGCAATGCCTGAAGATATTTACTTGAAACTTAGTGTACACATGTATTACTCAATTAAGATTCTCTAGTGAAAGTTTGGGGTCATGAGGTCAAAGGTCAAAAGGTCAAGTAAAAATGTTGAAATTTCACTTTTTTATCTATATCTTGGAAATGGTTCAAGTATATGTACATGCACTGTTTGGCAGTGATTTTCTAGGGAATTTTGGGTTCATGGGATCAAAGGTCAGGAGTCAAAGGTCAAGGGCAACACTTCAAGATGTTACTATTTCCCTCATTTATGCAATGCCTACAGGATTGTTACTTTTTAAAACTTGGTGTATACATGTATAACCCAATAGAAATTTTGCCAAAAGGTCAAAGATCAAGTAAAAGGTCAAAAGGTCAAAAGGTCAAAGATCAAGTAAAAGTGCTGAACTTTACTTTTTCCTCCATATCCTGTAAGTGGCTCAAGTTATCTTGAAACTTAGTACATATTTATACATATTCTACCTGACAGTGATTATTATATGAATTTTAGGTTCAAAGGTCAAGGGTCAAAGGCCAGATAAAAATGATAAAATTTACTATTCAATACAGAAATTGCACTTTTTCTCCGTACCTTGAAAATTACTCAATGCATGAACTTATGAAAGGGTCAAAGTCAAGTAAAAGACCTAAAATCCCCAAATACATGCTCTCCCATTCATCCAGTTAAACCTAGGTCAAGGAAGGTGAACATTCAGCACTTTTGTGACAAGCATGCCACTTTAATATTTTGCCAATTTTGTGAAAATGTAATCACACATTGTCCACATGTACTATAGACCTATTAGGAGAATCATGCATTATGGCGGAGGCATACCAGTCGCCATAGCGACATTTCTAGTTTCCTTTGGTCCTTTGCATACAAACCAGAACAACAATTGAAAATCTGGAAAAGGATAAAAACGGTTCAGAAAAATGTTAAGTTCCACTTAAGATAGCGATATAATCTGTAGTTACATATTCAAAAGCAGACGAGATGATGCTTTCATTGCTTTCAACTCGTCATTTTGGTACATAGTAGTGTTATGATAAACAACAGTGAGTACTCATGTGAAGAAAATCATCAGTAGCGAATATTTTCCGAGAAAAGCGAGCCAATGGGGAACTTGTGAAGGCATGACATAATTTCCCCACTTAATCTGCATGATGTGTGATTGTCAACGATATTTCTGTTTCAATGTAATGTGAAAATGTACACAATTCCTCAACCATCCTCTTCCTACGATATCAATTAAGTTTTCCTGGTTCTAATTGGTATATCTTAATTCGTGTAAAGGAGTTTTAATTGAACTTTCCAAGAGAAAATAAAAACAAAATCAAAAGAATAATTGACTGAAATATTCATATTCCCATGACGTATACCTTGTCTAAATGCACTTCTTATCCTTTCGTCTTTTGGCTTCGCAAAGACATCGACGAGTGTGCAAGCTCACCGTGTCGGAATGGGGGCACGTGTTCAGACGATGGTCTCATCAACGCATACATGTGTTTCTGCCCATCAGGATTCACTGGTCCTACGTGCAATGAAGGTACGGGCGATTGGCATGACTTGATTTTTTAACCTCTTTTCCAGACCGTGTAGCCAGCTCTTCCACACACAGTCACAGGGGAGGATCTATCACCTCTATAATAATAGTAAGACAGGGACCTCTGGTAGAGCAATGGTAACTCTGAAGAGGCTACCCTGGATAAATAAGACATTATCATCATTATTATCATTATTATTATTATTATTACTGCTACTACTACCTCTCTACGACATTTTTTAAGGCTTATTTACTGCTTGCAAAGTTCATGTCCGATTTCTTTTATAGCAGTCACTCTGTTGACGAGAGTAAAGACTAAATATACCTGTACACACCACATATACGGTAGGCATATGCGATGGGGGGGGGGGGGCGAGATTGGTTCATTCTTGTCAAATGCTAATGAGGAGGTCTGGTATAGTACCTATATCTAGACCTATGTGAAGAAAATAGAAATGTATTTGAATGTTTGCCCTATTACATTAAGCAAGTTCTTTTATTGCCTATACCAATATCAAGATTACATCAATAATCGTGGACCATTCAACAATTTCTTGACAGATATCGACGAATGTGCAAGCGATCCCTGTCAAAACGGTGGAGAATGTACCGATTTAGTCAACATGTTTGCATGTAATTGCAGCGCAGGGTTCACTGGAGTAACGTGCGACACAAGTAAGGCGATTAACACTTCATTCTGCCTTTTTCCTATTATGAAACCAACAAACCAGATTTTAGCGTGTATGTCTAATGTGTATCAAAAACGTTTATTTTCTCTCAACTTTGATGATAAGTTCTAGAACTCCTAATACGACGGGAAAGCTACTAGTAAATGTGCTTCTTTATATATTTCTTTATGTTGGTAAACTAAGGTACTTTCTGTATATTTTCCCCATTTTTCATGCATTTGTGTATAATATGTACTTTGTTCTATATCGATACGTACCCTCTCTCTCTGTCTTTTATTCTGAAAAGACATCGATGATTGTGCCAGCAACCCATGTGAGAATGGTGGGATTTGTTCTGACGGTGTGGCTGTGTACACCTGCGATTGCCCCGAGGGTTTCTCCGGCTCGCGATGCTTAACAGGTACGTGAACATTTGGGTAAAGTTCATAGATCTTGTGAGAACGTGAAAGCGTGAATTATCACAACTTGTGAATAAGGTAAACGCTGATATCAGTGAATTCGTTAATACAAGGCCTTGACTTAGTAGAAAAAGATTTCACCCAACATGATGAAGAACGAGATAGCTAAAAGCTCCCTGTCTGTGCTAGCGACCTCCAACGATGATGACGGTCCCACAATGTTCTTAAAATCTACTTTTACAGCTGTGAAACGAGATTAATTTATGTTTTTCCATTTTTTCTTATTCCTCGAAATATTGACAGTTAGTTACTGCATGATTACTGATGAATGATGTCATCCCTATTGTGCTTACAGAGTGATAACTTATTTCTGTTCAGCTTGTACGCTTTGCTCTGGAATATTGCATTTGCATATCGCACATCTCGCTTATGCTGAAATGAATTTTTGCGATAAGCATCGGAGTCTTGTGAATAGAAACTTGTTTAGCCTGTCTTTGAAGTAAAGAATCTAATAGTCCTTACCTAAACCATTCATCTTCCCATGACCCATGATATTTCTTCACTGAATGGATACCATATTCTTTTGCTTTTTGCTAAGACATCGACGAGTGTGCAAGCTCGCCGTGCAGGAATGGGGGCACTTGTTCAGACGATGGGCTCGTCAACGCTTACGAGTGCACCTGTGCGTCAGGATTTACTGGTCCCACGTGCAGTGAAGGTACGGGAGATTTGACATGACTTAATTTCCGAACCTTCTTCCCGGCCGTGTAGCCAGCTCTTCCACACAGTCACAGAGGAGTGTCTATCGCCTCTCCAGGAAGTCACTTTAACGTGTTTGTGAAATGGTTAGAAAAGATCCTGTTCGATACCTCTGTCAGTCATTCTGTTGACGGGCGTAAAGACTAAGTACCGATACATCTCATCTCAGTGTGGTATGCAATATGGTCCAGAGATCCCTTCCTTCGTGTAATTGGATGTCTTCTATCTTTTATCTTTTTTCTTCTAGTGTTTCTCACATATTTTTAGTTTACAATTGACATGTTTAGTCATAATATATCCATGCATGGCGTCAACATTTGTTATACTTGAAATTACCTCCGACTTGACATGATGGCTGGAAAAATACATTCACGAATGAAATATTCTTGCACATTCCCTTCCCAGATATAAACGAGTGTGCCAGTAGTCCCTGCCAAAACGGTGCCACCTGTCAAGATGACACCAATGGATACCAATGCAACTGTCCCCCGGGGTTCACTGGACTGGATTGCGGCACTGGTATAAAGAAAATAATAATAATAATAATGCTTGTTGGTTCAAAAAGTCTCCTCCTAAATTTAAATTTTTTGTGCTCGTGTTTGTGTTCATGTGTTTGTGTGTGTTTGTATGTATGTGTGTGCATGTGCTTGCGCGCGCGTGTGTGTGTGTGCGTGTGCGTGTGTATGTGCGTGAGTGTGCGCGTGTGTGTGTGTGCGTGTGTGTGTGTGCGTGTGTGTACTTGTATTTCCTTTGCGAACCACTGTCTATGCCACTCAACAAAACATTGCCAGAGAGCCATCTTGATCATTTTAATCTACCTTTTTTTTTTTTTTTTTTACACTTTTGAAGATAGTTGATTTATTCATATCTGCAGTAATCTATTTACAGCATGAAGAGCTTGAGGCGTAGTGGCAAAATACTTAAATGTGCTCCCTTTTGTTTGTGGCATATTGTGATGCAGGGATGCTAACCCTTGATGATGTCAACGAATCTAATTCAACAATACCAATACCGACGCAATTCCCGTCTCGGTGTTTTGTTGTATGTATGTATGTATGTATGTATGTATGTATGTATATAAAATGTGTGTATGTATGTATATTTGTCTGTTTGTTTGTTTACTAATGATGAGCTTCAAAGCAGGAGTTTTCTCAACCAGGTCTTACTAAATCATAGTTCTGCATAATTGATACATCTCTTTGCTTCAAGAAATTTCTTAACAAAATAAACTTTTATTTTAGTATATCAACACTAAAAGCAGTTAATGTCTCTTTACGTAAGTAGTCCCCCTTGTTTAAACAACATTAAGCTCTGCAACTGATTGACAAATTGCCCCACATCGACGTAAATAAGCACTGAATTGATCAGTGTTTTAGTAGTAGCCATGATAAAAAATCATGGGCGTACATACTCGAGCAGGATTTGAACCCACGACCTCCTGATCACCGGACAGGATTTTTTATCATGGCTACTACTAAAACACTGATCAATTCAGTGCTTATTTACGTCGATGTGGGGCAATTTGTCAATCAGTTGCAATGAAAACATCTCGACGGAAGAATTTCATGAATTTGAATAACAAAGCAGTACCCGCTGCATGCTATAAGGATTAGAACCAACACTTGCTGTCGGGCGAAAGCTCGGTGGTCTAGTGGAGATGACGCCTGTCCGGTGATCAGGAGGTCGTGGGTTCAAATCCTGCTCGAGTATGTACGCCCATGATTTTTTATCATGGCTACTACTAAAACACTGATCAATTCAGTGATTATTTACGTCGATGTGGGGCAATTTGTCAATCAGTTGCAATGAAAACATCTCGACGGAAGAATTTCATGAATTTGAATAACAAAGCAGTACCCGCTGCATGCTATAAGGATTAGAACCAACACTTGCTGTCGGGCGAAAGCTCGGTAGTCTAGTGGAGATGACGCCTGTCCGGTGATCAGGAGGTCGTGGGTTCAAATCCTGCTCGAGTATGTACGCCCATGATTTTTTATCATGGCTACTACTAAAACACTGATCAATTCAGTGCTTATTTACGTCGATGTGGGGCAATTTGTCAATCAGTTGCAATGAAAACATCTCGACGGAAGAATTTCATGAATTTGAACATTAAGCTCCTAAAAGCGTATCCTTTACTTGTGTCAGCTCAACTATGCAAAGTGAATTTTCCATGTTTAACTTGGAAGACTTTGAGCGAGGGTCATAGATAATTCCCCCCCCAAAAAAAAAAAAATCCCTGGAAAAAAGAAAATTTTACAAGGAACACGAATGCATTTGTTTGCGTATTATTACTACCTTTAATATCACTTTTGTTACAACAGATATAAACGAATGTGCCAGCAATCCGTGTGTGAATGGTGGTACCTGCATGGATGCTGTAAGCGGATTTGTGTGCGACTGTCCTCCGGGTTACACTGGCGAAAATTGTAGCTCAGGTAAAGAAATGACTTTTATTTAGAAATGTATTACTTTCTGCATTTCAATGACAGTTTGTAAAAACAATCGCGTCATCAAGTTTTGTCATAAATGTTTGTGTTTGTGGTAAGCGAAAAACACACACACAAAAAACAAACAAACAAGTAAGGTTTGCGTACTGCGTTTGATTTACCAAAAAGTTCGAAATAAACACGTCATGAATATCTGATATTATCTTCTGTCTAGCTCTTGTTTTGGATAATTCAAGAAAGCAAGGTATACTAGTAATTCCTTCCATTTAGGTTCATCGTGATTACGAAAAATAATCCATACATATTTTCAGCCATGTATTATGAAAAAAAAAATAGATTGTCGCTTATATTCTGTTGCAAGGTATGATGAACGTGACAAGTCAACGCACTTTAATGTTGCTTCCTTTTGTCTATCTATCTGTCTTGTCTTGGAACGAAGACATCGATGAGTGTGCCAGCTCACCATGTGAAAACGGAGGCACTTGTATGCACGGCTTAGACTCCTTCACTTGCATGTGCCCTGATGGGTTCACCGAGTCGCTCTGCCAGACAGGTAAAAGTTCCGAGACACATGAAACCATTAAACTTTGCATTATCTTTGAAGACTACAGAGACGCTTACGCCGGACAAGTGCACACATTTCATAATTCATTCATGCCTTTAGACCAATCCCATCATCCCTTACTAACGATAAAGTTCTTTTTTTTTCTGTAATAATTATCATAGCAGTAAATGCTTTGTTGGCCTCTTTCTTAATATATGCCTGGATCTTTTTTAAAAAATAGCATACGTTTGAAGTGTCTCTATCGTTTTTCTATCTATAGTTGTTTTTGTTCTTGAAACATTAAAACAGATATGTCTATATTGTTTGCCTCTTGCCCCTCCCCCGATATAATCGAGCGCTCCAGTAGTCTCTGCCAAAGCGGTGCCAAATAATTCAAATTGAAATCTTGCAAGCAGTAAAACAAACTCAATCTTACCGGCGATCAAAAAAAAAAAAAATACCATCGGGGAAAAGCAATGCTACTCAACAAAAACTGCTAGTGTCCCACGTTAGCGATTCATTTATACCCTTTTTTCCGTTTAATGTTATCTGCTGTCAGTATCCTCAACTAAGAGCTTCAGGTGTATTGGAAAAAGCACTGAAACGTGCTTCCTTTTGTTTGTGGCATGTTGTGATGCAGGGATGCTAACCCTTACTGATGTCAACGAATCAAATCTAAAATATCGACACATTTTTCTTCGCGTTGTATTGCTGTTTGTTTGCTTGTCTCTTTTTACCGAAGATGTGATTTAAAGCAAGATTTATTTAAACCTGGGCTCACTAAAATCATGAATCTGCATTACTAATATATCAATTTTACGCCATCAAATATATTAATAAAAAAAAAACACCTGTTTTGAAATGATGTAGAATAACAACAAGAAAAGCAATAAATTTATCTTTAACGTAACTGGTTCCCTTCTTTAAAAACATCATGAAACTCATGAAAGTATATTCTTTATCTCTGTTTATGTGTGTCAGATAGCCATGCAAAGCGAGTGCGTAATATTTGAACTGGAATACTTTGATAGATGACCAAAAAAAAAAAAAAAAAAAAAAAAAAACAGAAAAATATGCCGTCTTCTAGATTCCCTCGAGATAGAGAACTTCATAACGACGACGAATTTATGTGTTTTCGTATCATTGTCTTTAAAGGAATGGTATAATTTTGGTTGAGATGGAAATTCAGGATTTAACTTTTTCCGAGCTAACTGGAAACTTCTTATATGGAAAAGAGGAATTCAAAGTATATTTGAAGAAAAAAAAAATCGGTTTTGAAATGGCTTAGATATCCAGCAACAAGATGTTGTAATAAAAGGCGGGTCCCACCTTTTATTAGGAACACTTTGTTCTACTTTTTTTTTTGACATATCAGCCATTTCAAACCGATTTCATCAAATAAACTTTGAATTCCTCTTAGAGCTGTGTGCTCTTTCGTATTTCATATAAGTGGTTCCTAATTATCTTGTAAAAAGTTAAAACCTGAATCCGCTTTTCAACCAAAACTATACCATTCCTTTCATGTCATTTTGTTTTCAACAGATATAGACGAATGTGCCAGCAATCCGTGTGCAAATGGTGGAACCTGCGTAGATGCTGTAAACGGATTTGTGTGTGACTGTCCTCCGGGTTACACTGGTGAAAATTGTAGCTCAGGTACAAGAAATCACTTTGATTTAGAAATGTATTACTTTCTGCAGTTCAGTAGAATTCGTGCAAATAAACTCGTTATCCAGTTTAATCGTTAGTGTTTGTGCTTACGGAAAACAACAACAAACAAACAAGGTATCATGCGTTCGATTTAGAAAAAGTTCGAAATAAGACACAAAGGGAAAACATGTGATATTAACTTTTGCCTACCTCCTGTTTTAAGTAATGCAAGGAAGCAAAGTTAAAGATACTTAATATTGTAGTTCATCCTGAACGAAAAAATCCATTAAATTTTTCAGCCATACACTTTAAGTAAAGTTTTAGAATCGCTGGCATTCCCGGGTCATCGTGGCAAGATTGCTTCTTCTCGTGCTGTATTGCGAGCTAAATCAAAAAAATGACAAATAGGCGTTCATCAATGTTGCCTTCTGCTTTCTATCTGTTGTATCTGTTTCGTATTGGAACGAAGACATCGATGAGTGTGCCAGCTCACCATGTGAAAACGGAGGCACTTGTATGGATGGCTTAGACTCCTTCACTTGTCTGTGTCCTGATGGGTTCACCGATTCGCTCTGCCTGACAGGTAAAAGTTGCATGACACATGAGGCAAACTCTGTATCAACTTTGAAGAGTACAGAAAAGATTACGCCAGAGAAGTGCGCCTATCCCGATAGATTTTAAGACCCCTATCATTCCGGTCGCCTTTTATTAACTATACAGAACGCTCATTTTTGAGAGATTGCCATTGCAATAACTATATAGCAGCTTTCTTTGGCCTTTTTCTTGATACATGCATGGATCTGTGACGTATAATACCACAGATTTAAGCTATGGGCAACATAAGAAGTGTCTCGGTCGTCTCACTATTTGTAGTTGTTAATTGTTCTTGAAACAGACAAACAGATATGCCTTCTTCTTCTGCTTCTCCTGTGGCAGATATAAACGAGTGTGCCAGTAGTCCCTGTCAAAACGGTGCCACCTGCCAAGATGGGATCAATGGATACCAATGTGACTGTCTCCCGGGGTTCACTGGACTGGATTGCAATACTGGTAAATAGGAGCACAAAGAATTAATTTTTTTCTTGTTCTGCGATAAATTACGCATAAATCTACTTTTTTTTTCTTCTAAATCTTACGACCAAAATCATATTAATACGTGTGTGCGCAGTTTAGTTTTATTGTATCATGATGTTTCACATCTGTCATTCATTTTGTCCAAATTATTTGTGTATGTTTTGCGTTACATGTGTTTTTCCACAGTATTTGTTCCAACAAGAATGTTTGGTCGTATTTAGGTAATGTTTGTAACCCCGGCATTTAGATATACAAGCAGCCTAATGATACATACAGAGTATTGTGTAGATATCTAGAACACTTCCATGTGACTCGATCACCTGAATGGATATAATTGTCTCTTCATTTTGGGGAAAAGACAATGTCTAATTCTTCTGCTTCTTCTTTGACAGATATACCTGAGTGTGCCAGTAATCCCTGTCTAAACGGTGCCACCTGTCGAGATGTGATCAATGGATACGAATGCGACTGTCCCCCTGGATTTACCGGACAAGTTTGTGGAACGGGTAGATAAAAAGACCTTATGCGTTACTTATGCATGTGTTTGCATATTATTATTTGCAGGTCAGAGGTTTGTGGTCAGGAAAAAACTTACGAAGCTTACGCCATACCGGTATCAATCAGTGGTAATGGTTTTCGATACTCATGTATAGGACAATTCCAAAACACATCAAATATAGATTAATCTATCCAGTTGACTCGTTTTCCAGGTGTATTTCATTATCAAGATTTCATTACCTCTCACAGAGCCAATGACGTTAAGTCAGGACGGATATAAGGTCTGATGTCATACGTTGGTGATTCAATTCAATGTCCCTTCATCCGTATGTATTTAAAATCATTGCATTTTTACGACTTTTTTTTTGAAACGGTTAGCTAATATATCATACTAGATTTCCATGTGATGGCTCGATTGTCTTTATAGGCACGATCATATCTTGCTCTTAGAAAGACTAAAGGAAAAAATGTTTCATTCTTTCCAGATATAAACGAGTGTGCCAGTAGCCCCTGCCAAAACGGTGCCACCTGTCAAGATGAGATCAGTGGATACCAATGTGACTGTCCTCCAGGGTTTACTGGAGAAGTTTGTGGAACGGGTAGATAAAAAGACATTATGTGTTATTTATGTTCATGTTTGCATATTATTATGTGCAGGTCAGAGGTTTGTGGTCAGGAAAAACTTACGAAGCTACGGTATACCGGCATCAACTAATGGTAGTGGTTTTTGATACTCATGTATAGGACAAACACATCAAATGTATAGAATAATCTTTCTGGTTGACATGTTTTCCAAGTGCATTTCATTATCAAGACTGCATTACCTTTTACATAGTCAATGACTTTAGGTAAGGCCTGAGGTTATTAAATACGTGGGTGATTCAGTTCAATGTGCCTTTATATGTATGTATTTAATACCATTACATTTTTACAACTTTTGAAAATAATGATCAGCTAATATACCATAGTAGATTTCCATGTGATGGCTGGATCGTCTACATAGACATGGTGATTTCTCGTCCTTAGAAAGGTAAACAAAAGTTCCGTTTTTCTGCTTCTCCCTCCCAGATATAAACGAGTGTGCCAGTAATCCCTGCCAAAACGGTGCCACCTGTCAAGATGAGATCAATGGATACCAATGTGACTGTTCCTCCGGGTTCACAGGACTAGATTGTGACACTGGTAAATAAAAACACAAATAATTGTTATTCATCGTTTTCTGCGATAAACTATGCATAAATCTGATTTTTTTTTCTTGATATCTTTTTGTTTCTAAATGTTACAGTGCAATGCTATTGATATGTGTGTGTACGTTTTGGTTCAATTTATCGCCCATTGATGTTTCATATCTGTCATTTATTTTGTCTGAATCACTTGTGTATGTTATGCATTCCATGTTTTTTTTTTTTTTCCTGACTATTTGCTTCGACAAGACTGTTTGGTCCTATGCAGATCATGTATAAGAGCACAGCGTTGCCGAAGTAAAGAAATAAGCACGCAGCCCGATGATACATACACAGTACTATGTAGATATAAACAACACTTCCATGTCAATCGATCACCTAAAGGGGTATAATTATTGTCTATTTATTTTTTAAACGGCATATCTAATCCTTCTGCTTCTTCTTTGACAGATATAAACGAGTGTGTCAGTAATCCCTGTCAAAACGGTGCAACCTGTCGAGATGGGATCAATGGATACCAATGTGACTGTCCTCCAGGTTTTACTGGACAAGTTTGTGGAACGGGTAGATAAAAAGACATTATGTGTTATTTATGTTCATGTTTGCATATTATTATGTGCAGGTCAGAGGTTTGTGGTCAGGAAAAACTTACAAAGCTTATGACGTACTGGTCTGCTGGTATCAATCAATGGTAGTGGACTTCCAAATATCATGTATAGGACAAAACACATCAAATGTGGATTAATATCTCCGGTTGACACGTTTTCCAAGTGTATTTTATTATGAAGTTTTCATTACCTCTCACAGAGCCAATGACTGCACAGTAGGTCAGGACCTGAATAAGTCCTGATGTCATACGTGGGTGATTCAATTCAGTGTGCCTTCATAATTTAAACTCATTACATTTTTTGCAACTTTTGAAACGATCAGCTAATACACTATAGTAGATTTCCAGGTGATGGCTCGATCGCCTTCATAGATACGGTCATATCTCGTTCTTTAATAGAAAGATTAGAAAAAATGTTTCATTCCTCTGTTTCTCCTTTGCCAGATATAAACGAGTGTGCCAGTAATCCCTGCCAAAACGGTGCCACCTGTCAAGATGAGATCAATGGATACCAATGTATCTGTTCCCCGGGGTTTACTGGACTAGATTGCGGCACTGGTAAAGAAGACAACGATGCATTATTTATTGTTGTGACTGTCACACAATGCTAGTTATTGCCAAGTACTTTGACTGGACAGATTTTATGCATTATACGTGTATATAAGAAACTTCAACTAGGCCTAAAATGTTAGTAATTCACTCTCCTGTTTCTTTCCTAATAATTATGTGCAAGTATAGTATTCATTATAGAAAAATGGGGTTCAACGCGAAGTGTCGACATGGTATATAATCATGATGAAATATTAAAGTTCATCTCCACTTGCCTGTCCATTCATATCAGAAATAGACGAATGTGCCAGCAATCCATGTGGAGTCAATGGAACCTGCCAAGATAGCGTCAATGGATTTATGTGTATCTGTCCGTCTGGATATACTGGAGTCAACTGTAGTTCAGGTAAGACATAACGTCTAACAGCACGTCTTGCCATTCTCAATAGATTTCCTCTCTCTCTCTCTTTTTTTTTCTATTGAAATAGAAAGTAAAGTTGCTTGCATAATGTTCGTGCGCGTATGTGCGTATGTGTGTGTATATTAAGATGAGTGTCACTGTGTTGTTTGGTCTGGGTGCCAGTGGCTGAACCTCGTTTTACCATCCGCTCAATGTTTTAATTTTTTTCCGGCGGTTTCTCCTATTTCGTGGGTGCTGAATAAGAATCTGGATTATGCAACTCTTGCATCCTCAATGGTCCTTGTGAGGTATTCAAATTGGCCACAAGAAACTGAAACTCCTTATTATGTTTACTTATAAGCGGTGAAAATCGAAAACAATTAGATGGTATAACCCTATTTCGTAGGTGCTGATTCGGAATCTGGATGATGCCGCTCTTTTATTCTTAATAATTTTTTGAGATATTCAAGATGGCTGACGAACTAACCACCAAAACGGTCGTCCAAAATGGCGCCAGTATCTGAAATCTCATATTCTTTTACGAATTGTGAAAATTGAAACAAAATGTTGGCTATACCCTTTTTTGAGAGTACTGAATCCGAATGTGGGTGATGCAACTTTCCTATCATTGAAGGTTTGGAGATATTCAAAATATTGCTTGCCAAATTTGAAATTATTTTAGGCTTATAATTTCCTCAAGAATGGTGAAAACTTGTGCTCTACCTGTACAGGCAAGGGAGGGGAGGATGTGGGCGGGGTCGCCTCTTCAACACAAAGGAACATTTGCATCCTTAGAAGTGAAATCCAACATTCTGATGCACACTTTTGGTTTTGAAATTTGGAATGTTTCAATCCCAAAAAAAAAAAACCAAAAGCTTGAGAAGTCAGAGGCAATGTGATTGGCTGAAACGTGGTGTCTGTCAACCCTTGGTCCGCATGTGCGTCTTCGCTGTGTACTACGTCTAATCATGGTGGAACAAAGGGAGACGGGGGGTATGCCCCTCTCGCACGAGGGATTCTTACATTTTTAGAATTGAGATTCAACAATCTTGTGCCAACCTTTGTTAGAATATTTGGAAAATCTTCAATTAAAAAGTATTTATATCCACCACATCTACATTTTCAAGAGGCTGGCAGATACAAGATCCATAAAAAAATACAACATAGAAAAATAAGAATGTCAACATTTAAGATTCGAGGCTGCGGTCACGCAGAAGAAATGTGCGTGCGTGTGTGTGTGTGTGTGTGTGTGTGTGTGTTGGTGTGAGTGCCGATCGCCGCCAATTTACACATATGGAGAATAGGGTTCATCAGAAAGGCATTTTTACCTCCTTGGGGTTCATAGTGGCATTCCTTATCGACATTTGAAGCAGTCAAAAAAATGTAACATAATAAATACAATTAAATTGGATTAAGTTGACAAAAATAAAGATCTGTTTCGAAGTCCTCAGTAATTATTTTTTTTAAACCAAGAATAGGCAAACTTTTTTCACACGTCCAATAATTTAACAACACCGTAGATAACTTCACATCTTTGGAGACATCTTGGCGGCCATTTTAAAATTAAAATTTATTGAGATATCTTACTTTAAATCACCAGGATACGATGTATATTATTCATATTAGGCTAATGTATAAGTATTAAACCGCAGTTTTGAATGTCTCAAAACCTTAAGGATGCAATATCGAGTTATAAAGCAACCTCGAAACGGGGTAAAGCCATTTCAATGGCCAGCTTGAATATCTCAAATCACTCACTCTGACTGTGACACCAGCATTTCGGTTTCCATCTTGAATAATATCTCAAAACACTGACTATGACTGTGGCACCAGACTTATGTGTTCTCCTCGCGATTACGATAGTGGTGGCTTCCACTTGTTCCACCAGGCATTATCGCCGTGTTGGTGTTGTTCGGGAGGTGTGTTCCACTTGTTCAACCTCCCTGACGTATGGTGGGTGGTTGCTGGTGGTTGGGTGTCCTGTGTCTGCCGTGTGCATTGGTTTTGTGCAGGGTTGTGGTGAGGGTCTTGTGTTGCACGTCCACTCATGGCGACCATCAGGGAGAATTCCACCCGACCATCCGGGGGTTGCATCTCTTTTATTGACTTCTGGGTGTTCTGCATGAATGGTCCCGGGGAGCCTAGTCCTTCTTGCCAGTCGTTTTCTCTATACCTAGAGAGTAGAGCGTCCAACAGTCCGAGTAGCTTAGTCTTTTCTCGCCAGCCGCTTTCTCTAAGATCCAGAGAGTACACTGGTTTTCAACAGCACAATTACATTATGTATGGTAATGTGAAAAAGACTTGCGTGTAAAGACCATACCCTTTATTGTCCGGTTCAAGTGCTCACGATGCAGCTACAAAATAAAGAATTAACCCCCTTGAAATCATAATTCCAGAGTTCGGATGATTCTGTAAACAGCAGGTTGTGCATATAGTAAGGACATTTTCAATAAACCTGTTGGTAGACCTTACCCGTCTCTGTAAAGGAACTTTGTGGATTAACCCTCTCGAAGCCACAATCTTAGAGCTCCAGTGGTTCTGTAAACAAGAGCTTGTGAATATAGGGATGACAGTTTCAATAGACCTTTTGATAGACGCTACCCTTTATTGAAAAGGAACTTTGAAGAACATGTAATCTTTAGATACGGTCGAGGAGTGAGGTTCTATAGACAGGAGTGGTCAATGGATAATGCAAGCCGGGTTTTCTATAGGGCCCTACGGATTACGTAAGAATTCCACTGTTAAGTGTTGATGCTTTTCGCCTGCATTATTTGCGCAAAATGTAAGAATATAAGAGTCACTGCCAACCCATCACTTAGCACGAATAGCCTACAAAGCAAGGCTCAAATTATTCCTCTCTTGAATTCAGTAGGCCTACTTGAAGTTGGAGGTCTAATCCACGCCTCACACAAATACTGCTGACAAGATAGGCTGCTCACCTTTGCTCATCAGAAAGCTGTTACATGTCTGAATATCCGCTTTGAGACATAAATATTACTTTTCCATAACGCTTGTCATTCTTCCGTGTACTCGTCACTTCCGCTCAAAATCACAGTACTGTACTAATAAAAGAATACACACAATTTGAATTTAACTTAAACTTCCATTATTTAAGCATTTAAAAACTATGTAGGCTATACATTGTATTCGGAAATGACAATAGGCCCATACATACCAGTGCAGTCGTGATAAGAGTTGTTGTTGTTGTTGTTGTTGATGGTGATGATAATGTGGTTTTAGTATGTATTACTGTTTTATAGGCATGTCTTACCATTACAGTTGTCCCAGAATGTGTAGGGGTATGAACATTAGTTACATTATTTTGTTTTGGCCTGCATTGGTTTTGTGGAGGATATTGGGGATAGTGGTCGTGGCTGTGATGGGAAGACATGTTTTACCATCACAGTTGGCTCTGCAGAGTGAACTCTATGAACACAATGCTTGTCTGCGTTTAATATTCAAAAAGCTCCATCACTTCGGTCATCCCTCGCATTTATCCCCAAGTCGATTTACATCCTTCGGGTTTATGCCAGGTCAATGTGTGTGTGTGTGTGTGTGTGTGTGTGTGTGTGTGGTGTGTGTGTGTGCCACATATACACACACCATAGCTTCTGGCCATTTGAGCATTGAGAATCAAGGGCTTCTGGGACGAACGCTTTACTGCTTTCTATAGCTTAGTCGGTAGAGCACCAGTCACCCTGTGGTTCGAATCCGGATGGAATCCCATTTTCTTTGCTCAAGTTTCACTGCTAAATCATTCGTTTATAGTCAGTTTCCTCTTTTTTGCGTTTGTTATCATTATTGTTATCAGTATTATTATCATCATCATCATCATCATCATCATATTTTTTGTACTTATTATCATTATTATTATCATTATTATCATTATTATTATCATTATTATTATTATTATTATCATTATTATTATCATTATCATCATCATCATCATCATTATTATTATTATGTGTGTATACAGAATGTACATTAAACATTCCACTCTACCTGTTCACTCTCAATAGACATAGACGAATGTGCAAGCAATCCATGTGGAGCCAGCGGAACATGCCAAGATAGCGTCAATGGATTTATGTGTCTCTGTCCGTCAGGATATACTGGAGTCAACTGCAGTTCAGGTAAGACATAAGTCTGACATCAGTTATAAAAAAAAAAGTAACAAGGTTCCACAGTTACATGTATTAAATTGATATAGCGTGTACGGGTGGATAGTATTTATATTTAATGTTTATAAGCTTTCAAAACACAAACAAACAAAAGATCCTACTATTCGCGTTGGATTAAAGCAGCCTATGATATCCCCATTAAAAAAAAAGTTCTACGTTTGTTGAGTTTTTTTTTGGTGTGTGTGTGCATCTACATACATCTATCAACATTCCTTGTATCAACCATTTTTTTTTTCATTTCCATCTTAGAAGATGGCTGGATAGTCCATATTCAGCTACGCTAAGCTGGTCTTCCATGGGGTCCAGTTGGATGTTAGGTGGGGGACCACTTCACCGGGTTAAGCACCCTGCTCTTTGCGATGAATGAATGAAGCGGGATCTTTTACGTGCATGAGTTGTGACTCTCTCATACACAGGACCTCCATTTTATGTCCTATCCGAGACAATCAGTCTCGTATTAGAATGTTCCCCATAGCAAGAGACATGAATGAATTGCATGTGATCCTTGTCAAATTGGAGGAACATGTAATGACGTGATCGACGGACTCCAGCGTTTATGTCCGTCTGGATTCTGGGGCACCATGTGCCATCAAGGTGCAGGTTATCCTTGCTTAAGTTTGTTGGGTAGGGGTTTATTTTGGTCCTATTCATGTGCTCAAGAGAAATTTACACGATTGAAAAGCTTGATTGCAAATCTACATAAAAAAAGGTGTGTGATTGACTTTTAGTCGATCTCATATGCGTTCCAGCTTCAAAATTTTACAGCAAAACAATGTTTATGAAAGAAAACACATAAAGTTAGTCAGAGCGTGACTAAAAAATAAAACAAAAAACCCACAGGAATAAAAAGTTTGATTCTTAAAAAAAAAAACGAATAAAAAGTTTGATTCTTCTTCTTCTCCCTCTCAGATATAAGCGAGTGTGCCAGTAGTCCATGCCAAAACGGTGCCACCTGCCAAGATGGAATCAATGGATATCAATGTGATTGTTCCCCGGGCTTTACTGGACTCAATTGTGACACTGGTAAATATACAATATAGTGAAATGGGGAACATTTTTCTCAATTTGTGACACTGTGTTACCGCTGACGTATAGATATTATGATAGATACTGTATATTTTTTTAATCATATCACGCTATAGTGTGAATAGCTAACTTTTTATTTTCTTTTAATCTAATCTGTGTGTTTCCCCGACTACTTCGACGAATGGATATTTTTGGTAATATCATTATCACCAAGCCGTTACGTTACTTCAAAAGTTTTTTACACTGAGCGTATATTACCTTTATGTTTCATCCCTTTGCAAATTTTGATTTTTTTTTCTTTCTGTCAAACAGACATTGATGAATGTGCTAGCGCCCCTTGTCAAAATGGAGGAATGTGTGATGACGTCATCGGCGGATTCCAGTGTTCGTGCCCATCTGGATTCACTGGCACCACGTGTAACCAAAGTGCGTGTGATGTTTGTTTTATGTTTGTGTGGTTCTATGTTTGTATTGTTTTTATTCGGTTAGTTTTCTGTTCAGTCTGCTCTTGTCGAACGCTTTTTTAAAACTCTATAGCCACAGATATTGGTTTGAGAAAGAACCAATATTACAGGCAGGTCTCTAAATCACACTTCGTACTTTCTGATCAACTTTACTGCGTGACTGTACGGCAACCGGAAGGTCCGTGCTATCCTGTATACTAATCAGCTGTAGATAGTGATGATATGACAAATTTATATAGCTCCTATTACAACCTGTTTCAAAGAATTAAAAAAAAAATATAATAAACATTAACATTGAAAATTAGCACAAAAAAAAAAAATCAACGAGTAAAAAAAAAAAAATCCATGAATTACGTATCAGTTTAATTTCTCAGATATCGATGAGTATATGCGAGTAATCCTTGCAACGCATTGGTGCGACATGCGTTGTTTGTGTCCCACTGTGTATCGGACTTTTTGCGGAATTTTCTGTGGAACTGGACAAGTTTTGTTTAGTGTAAAATGTGCATGTTTACATCCATATATTATTTGATGTTTCTCCCTTTCCACATGTTACAAAAGGCTAGTTATTTTCATAATGATTTGACAAAGTGCTGTAAGACCTACTTGAAAATTATCGTTACACACAACAAAATAAATGACATGAATTCGAAAGTATGCAAGTATGCAATGTGTATGTTTCAAAATGAGAGCGCGTGAGAGAAAAGGGAATCGAATGTTTAAGATGTTGGGCGAAAAATTGCACAAAGCCCATATCAGTATCATTTTGTAATAAACAAATCCCTGCATTTCATATGTTCATTTTTATTTTGTTCTTTATCTTCCCCAAATATTCTAGACATCGATGAGTGCTCGAGCATGCCGTGTTTGAATAACGCCACCTGTCTGGACGGCATCAATGCTTATATGTGTGACTGCCAACCTGGCTATACTGGAATCAACTGCAACAATTGTGAGCGACTTTCACTTTCACTTCCGCTGATGCTATTATCATTATTGTTATCATCATTATCATTATAACTTGTACTATTATTAATATCATTCTCATTATTATTATTGTTATTATTATTATTATTATTATTATTATTATTGTTATTATCATTATTATTATTATTATTATTATTATTATTATTATTATTATTATCGTCATTATTCATTTATGTATCTATTCAGTCATACATTCCGACATATCATACACCAAAAGGTACGTGTATAGAATGTAAGGAAGGCAATCGTAATTCTTTTATTTCATGAGCTGATGCAGCTGGTTATGGCAAGGGACGTAATTATACGACGCTCTGACAAATGTCTGATATAAGGTATTTATATGAGACCATTCAGACATAGTCATACGTCCCAATATACATGCAAATGATACGATAATCTGGCTTGCAGACCTCGCGTATTATCACGTTTCATTAGAAAATCGTGACTCTCTCCCTTACGATAAATCCATTGTGTCGATGTACGTTGTGCCAACATATTTGTGTATTATACATATGATGCACAATGTATCAACATATGGCCATTCACACACATAAAAACATCCCATATCCCTCCATCGTATAATACCCATACAATAACTTTTTAGTCTGAATGGGAGGGGGGAGGGACTGACAATGCAATTACTGCGAATTAATGATATCTGGCTCTAACTTTAACCATTTGGTTTGAAACGCAACATGTTTAATGTAACGACTAATATAAAGCAAACAAACTATTTCTACAATTTTACAAAACAATTTTTACCCTTCTCGTACACAGACGCCGATAACAACTGCGCCAGCAACCCTTGTCAAAACGGTGCATCTTGTCGAGATGATGTCGGCATGTTCACGTGTGAATGTCTACCGGGATTCGAAGGGGAGCTTTGCCAGACAGGTACAAACTAGGGCGTGGCTTCACGTCACCCTCTATATCAATAGCCTTCTTTGATTAAGCTATTGACATTAAATACACTGCAGTTGTCCAATAAGATTCCCAAGATTAATTCAAGTTCTGAATTTGATCTAAATTTAATCTAAGATTCTCAACCAGTAACATTTGTACTGTCTTGACTAGAGAGCCTCATTGATAATTCAGTACGTTTTTTCCTACTCTTTCTTGCGATGACACCATCCGTTTCTCAAACTTCAGTTTCATATCTTTGAGTGCCCTGTGGTTTCATTTTCTTAGAAGCCCAAAAGACTCAGAAATGTGAGTCGTGATGTATAGCAAACGTGATTAAAACACTGGTGCAACTGGCAATATTGAATGTGTAGAACATAAATTATTTGTTTTCACGAGGTACAACAAATCATGGAGCTACTGTAGTTCCATGTTGTAGCCCTATTAACAAGTCATTTAACGCATCAAGTCAACAGAAACGTTAAGAATAAATTACTTATTTACCTGGAATTTATGATGCTCTACAGTCTGATTTGGAATAAATTAGATCGTATTTGCTATATGACATACTCGTAGAAGTCCTCGTTTGATTTGTTATTATCTCAAGAGGTAGACTTTATCAGAATAAAAATTAACTTCACTTGTCACTCCTGAGATTCCATCAAAGTGTCATTCTATAATGTACTACCCAGATGTTGATGAATGCGCGAGTAACCCGTGTCAAAATGGAGGCTCCTGTGAAGACGGCATCAACAGATTTAACTGCGCATGTGCAGCAGGTTGGACCGGCGTCGACTGTTCTTCAGGTAAAAATAATCATACAAAGAAAGGGAGAACGTGACATTTCCTTTCAACTTTTGATGGATAACCGCAGACCAATGATTGTTTTCTTATGTTTTTAATTTCATTTCATTTCCTTTCCTTTCATTTAGTGGTTTGGACAACTTTTCATGAACAAAATTTTACAAAGAAATACATATACAGAACATGGAACGTATATGATACTTTTGAATTCGTGATAAAAATGAATGTAATACGGGCTTATAACTAATGAGCAATACAACTATTTGTCCGATTAATGCAACTTCCACTTCATTTAGCATAAACAAACAAACAAACAAACAAACAAACCAACAGCATATCTAACCATGGACTTAATATAACATGGACTATTCACGGCAGTATTTCTTTGATGTAATGGTCGTCACCGACACTCGATTATGTGCATCTTAATGAGTACATTCAGGTGTCTTGACAATAATGATTGAGTAATCATGTATCGTCACTAACAAAAGAATCGTTTCCCTCATTTTAGTCTTGTTTCGCTGATGTGCCTTTTTTTCAGACTTAAATGCCTTTGAATAAATACAGATGATGACGAGCAGCAAACCTGAGATCATTACAAATTTTCTGTGAAAAGATGGGTAATTGCTGATTCGCACATTCACGCACACACATAAGACATTGCCTAATGGCAAGATATATCTGTTCTCTACCATTACCTTCCGTTTTTTGCTCTGGAATAAGCTGGAAAAAAGTGAAATATTGAGATCACAAATGACAGTCATTCTGCCAAAATGTTAGCTTTCTTTTAAAAACTGCCTGCTTCTCCCAAGCGAAATTGTTTGAGGTATGATTTCCTAACATACACCTCACAGCTGCACATTCACTTTACTTGATTTTTGTGAGTTATTTTCTTCTGCGCATATAGTTTTAGATTTTTCGATTCTCCGTCTTGTTCTTCTCCCGGCTTGCTGGCGGTGACGATCATGGGATCAAAGCAGTGAAGCATGTTAAAAATGTCTTTGTGGCGCTTTTGAGATGTACGGGTGCATGAATTAATTAACGATACGATAATGTCCATGTCTATTAGGTCCATGATCTAACAAAATAAACATTAAATAATCATACAAAATGCATTTCTAAGAGGTCAATACAACTAACTGTTACATATTCTGTATTATACTCTTCAGTACTCCAAGCATGCGAGGATTGGCTGTGTGTTAACGGAGCAACGTGCGTCTCAACCGGTAGTGGTATGGACGATTACATTTGTGAGTGCCGTCCCGGATTCGACGGGAGAAGTTGCGAAATCGGTATGTCGTTGAGTCAGCAAACATTTCCAGCTTTGCGGCAACAGTGTACAATTTTCAATAATACTGGGTTTCCGACTACTGAATGACTGCTTTCATAAATATGAAAAAAAAACAACAACAACAATAAACCAGAAGTAATTCAAAAATGTATTATCTAGTGCAGGGCACATGAAAGGGGGATCTTTGGCGAATGATTTTGTTTTCATTGTAAATGACAGATGGCATTGAACGAATAAAAACTTGGGAGCTACATCGGTGTTTGCAAGAGATATTGCACGTAATTCCCAGGGACATGGGTTCTTGATTAATTGAATAAAGCAAATCCGTAATGAAAATGAGAGGAATGTGTAGTACAGTGAGGGT
Source organism: Diadema setosum (assembly GCA_033980235.1). Lineage (NCBI taxonomy): Eukaryota > Metazoa > Echinodermata > Echinoidea > Diadematoida > Diadematidae > Diadema > Diadema setosum. Next base: position 7,649,661 of record CM067064.1, read on the forward strand.
GTCAGTTTTATAAGATCATGAATAAGTTATACAACAGTCGATTGCTGAAAAGTTCACCACTGTGTGAAGGACGGACAGAATTTGAAATGTAATCTTAGATATCATGTTGATCACGAAACTATAATGTAAAAGGTTCATTCACAGAGATTTCTTGTTCTCCTAAGAATACTCGGACAACTCCTGCTCAGAAAGTTTATATATCATGGCTTTCGATAATGTGCGAATTATAAACAAGCGATGGACGTATCAAACTCGCCACATGAAATCGCCAATGGATCACTGAAATTCATTTGTTCCGCCATTACGACTTTGTAAGATTCTACATGATTTTCCCTAAAAAAAAAAATTTCCTTTAAGTTTTCATAAATGAAATGTGTGTGTTTGTGGCGGGTGGATCTTGATGATTAACCGTGTCTTATTGGCCAAATTGACAATTTGATTATTATGTAATCTTTGGGGCAGATATCAACGAGTGCAGCAGCCTTCCATGTCAGAACGGAGGGACGTGTATCGATATGCCTGGCTCATACCTTTGTCAGTGTCGCCAGGGCTATAGCGGGGTCAACTGTCTAACTGGTAAATGTCGCGAGCATATCTTTCTAGTTTGTAACAGCAGGTCCATGGTAACAGAAAGTCATCGTTTTGTGCAACTAAAGTCGACCATCTTTGGAGAATATTTTTGTTAGCTACATAAGTCACCATCTTGGGTTTACCTCCCTTCATTCTCTTCCAGTATATTTGAAGCACAAGTTTACCGATATAACGTCGAAAGAAGTTTTGATTTGGGTAGCTTGGAATGCGTCCACAATTATTGCATGAATGTTCTCGTTGATTTCAAATGTCATATTCATCTGTGACGTTTACATTGAATGAAATGACATGATTAATGAGATCATATGGGGACCCAAATACCCAATCTCTATGATTTTACAGAGGAGTATGCATATAATGCTCACAGTAAACTTTTAGAAGACGTATGCTTCAAGTTACGACACGGCAGAAAGCTGAAATATCAACAACAGATTTGTCTCCTCCTTGACTCCGTATTGTTCTTCTCTTACTTTAAAAATCTACTTGTTATATTTTCTCTTTTAAAAGTTGGCTTCTGTGACATCGAGGGAACATGGTTTAACTCGTGCAATGATCGTATCACCATAACGCACACAAATACAGGATTGATCCTTGGTGAATTCATCACCGACATCGAGTTCTCACAGGGAAACATGCGTATGTATCAACAACACCTGTCTAATTAATCATAATCAGGTTATATTTAATGTCTGATCTGAGAACATCATCACTTTGGCCTGCCTTTGCAGGTGTTAGATCTATTCTACCGGCGTTTATACCGTCTTTATCAGATTTACCTAATAGTTTCAATCCCTTAGAGAAAGGCATAAAACAGGAAAGTAAGAAAAACTTCTTACAGTTAGAAAAGAGTGGTGACCCATCCACAGCAACAATGAACTTATATAAGGAGGCACCATTGTTGTTGTTTTTTGTATAAAAAGCCAAGATGCTGTGACTGATATAATATATAGCTTTTGTAAGTACAAATTTGAAATTTTGGACACTCTTTGCTATAAAGATGAAAGCTGAACGACCAGATTATGTGAGTGTGTATATAACTGCGCCTATGAGTGTTTGCATAATATTATTTACATGTTATACATACATTATGAGCCAATGCAATTCGAAACCTGTTCCCGAAGACATCGCTTGAAAGGTATAACTGTAAATTTTATGATATTACTTGCGTCATGAAATCAAACAGTGTCAAAAGCACAACTTCAAATTGTCCGAAAAGAACGCAAGAAAGAAGAACAAAATATGACTGTTGTGTGAGCCGACAATCCTCAATGTCTATCATCCAGGTTACTATAAAATAAGTTGATTCACGCGTATCTGCATGTATTGTCTCATAAACATCTACTGCAGCTTCGGGATTTTTAGTGGGGTACTCGAACAGACGCCGCTGTCCCTCAACTCTCGGGTTCACGATGTCGGAGAACTCCGGCCAGATGACTACGATATGGAGCGGGCAGTGCATGCTGTGCGGGACCGAAGAGGTACTCCACACCACGTGGTCCTCAAGCACTCGCGTGGAAAGCTGTATGGGTATTAAGAAAGCCTTTAGGTAAGACACGATGTTGATGAAAAAAAAAAATTGTTTCCTACCCTATTAAAAATCGATGCTGCACTGCCAGAATTATCGCGATGATTTGTAACGTGCGATGAATTGAAGTGATGTGCAGTGTTCTTCACCTGAGGAATTCCGTCTGAAGTTAGTCCACTTTGGATGTATAACCCAACATTGTTTTAACCATTTAAGGCCTTTTCTTGTGCATGTGCACATATCGAGACGAAATTTATTTCAGTCTGCCTTTGCGTTGATCCGTAACAGCGCCATCATTCGTTCGTGCTGGATATAATATTACTCTTTCATTGTCTGTAAAATCGAACATTATTTAAAACCTTTCTACCTTACCTTAATTTCGGTTCGGCTGAATTTTATATCAAAGAGTGTAGTAATAACACGATAACGTTAGAAGGAAAGATCATCAAGTGCATGAAGTTAATGATTCATATAACTGGCTTTGTATTTTTCAATTTCTTGGAATAGTACAAGAAACACCAACTATGATATGGAATCAAATCAGCATGTAGCAATATAGGCAGTTGGTTCAATGTGCTATTAGTGACGTCCACAGTAATGTTATGTTATTATCATGTTCATGGCTGTGTCAATAAGTCTTGATGTACTTTCTCATAACTACTTCTGTAAAAATAATATATACAGTGTTCTATCATTTTTCATCTCAAACTCTTTCCATTGCCATATGCACGGTCTTACTTTCCCACATACCACTAATTCAAGAATTTGCACATGTACTAATTTTTTTCTGGTGTTTCTTTTGTTTTGTTTTTCTCTCTGTGCAGGGTTGGGCAAGACAGGTGGACACGCTATAGACAAAGTCTTGCCCCTGCTCAAATACCGTGAGGCACTTTAAAGAAGAAACAAAGAGAAAATAAGCAACTGAAATATTTAATCAATCATACTTGCGTCCCATACATTCAAACTGCGAGCAAAGTATCCCCAAATATGTGCTTAATTGGCATAAAGGTTTTGATAGTCTTAAGTGATTTATCAATAAATTATTGAAATGGCTCTTCTGGAAGAAGATGAAGAAGATGTAGTCGTCATGGAAGCAGAAAGAGGAAGAGGAGGAGGAGGAGGAGAGGAATGAGGACATGGAGATGGTGCAGAAGGAGATGAAAATGATAAAAAGAATACATCAATATGTGGAATATGTCAAGTAGTTGGTAGGGAACAACCCCTCCAGAAAAATTCATTAGGCCTAAGCTTTGAATTTGAACATGTAATGAGTCTTTTTTTCATCATATTTATCTTTATCTATTTACTTTTATTCTTATCATCTTTATTATTTGGGGGAAGGATTACTCAGTATCAAGGCCTCGTAAACTTTACCTTCATCATGTTCATGGAGAAGATTGTCCGGGTTTGCCAAAAGTGAAAAGCATCTTTCTGTCGAGTAAAACAGATAGGAATTTGTTCTTTTTAAGATAGTTAAATAAGAAATTGAATATCTGAATATAAAAACGACCCAAATCCATTCCTGAAAATTTAGAAAAAATGGAAATCATTTAATAATTTCCCAATGCTTTTAGCTTTTTTTCCAATTAGTGGAAGGTTAATTATACAAATTTAACTGTAAAACATTCATTTGACCGATTGTCTATCTTTGTATGACTTTGTGAAAGGTCTCCAAGGACGATTGCCAAATTTTGAACTAAGGTCGTTTTTATATTCAGGTATTCAATTAGAAATGCAGATCGTTACTGACTTCTGGACAAACATTGACTCATTTGAATATCGTAGCAATGTAATCTAGATATTATTGTGTCCTTTCCTGGAGTTTGCATGCCATCATATGCTGTGAGAGCATGATGTCGCTTTAACCCTGATTCTGTTTTCTTCCTTGATCACCAGTGCAGAAAGATCACAAAAGAGGAAGTTGAAAGGTGTATACATTTTGAATTCTCAAAAGAGGTTATTCTTCTCATGTTCCCTCTTCCAGCATTGGAGCCAAGGGTGCTTTTGATGAGATTGTTCGCATACCCCGTGAAAATGAGAAAAATGTTATCTCGTCCCCTGAACAATAAAACATGCAGCCTTTTTTTATGGGATCTCAGCTCCGTTGATGATTAATGAATACATTTCTATTTTGTATGCTGGAAATACGTTGAAGTTAAAAAAAAAAGACGAAAGGACACAATATACGATATCACCGGATACGTACAAACATTAACACACAGAGAACACACATGCACTGACACACATGATATATGCATAGATACACGATATGTTTGCGTGTAATGGAATGTGAGTGTGTGCGTTCTAAAAAAAAAAATGCCTCCTCGTCTGGTGCTGGGAACAATGCAGCTAGTGCACAATAAATGTGGCTTTATAAAATCAAGCTTGCAGGGCATGCAAAATGATCTATGGGGTACACAGAACGGTGCGAGCGAACAAAGGAGAACCTTATCAAGGATCAACGTGTGTAAGGTTACGATTTTGCTCATATATCATATATGTAGATTTTTCATTATCACTTTTCGTACCAGTTTCCGTGTTTGTTACAATCTATGGGATATGATGCGACAAAAATGTCATGTTACATAGTTGACATTATTTGGGGAAAATCATGGTACAGGGATGCCTGTCACAGATTTGGGTTAATGAATACAACCACCTGTATAATGCCTTATAGGAGTTTACCCAGAGCTGATCATCTAGTCACGCTTGATATACTGTTTCGTGGGAATTATTCTGGTTTACACACATCAACATCACGGTATATAAATAGTGGGCACATTCGTTCCGTGTGGTTCTGTTCATCTGGGCACATCGTAGCCTTTACCACGCTTCGACTACCAGTGCTAACATACATGTGCGAAAACAAATAGCACTTTATTTTTCTGTAAGAGAACAAAGTGCTTTTCAAAAGTGAACAATGAACTTATCAGAACTGTCAAAAAAAAAGTCAAATTCTACATTTTTGTGGTTGGGGAGACGTCTTTTTATTTTTCATATGTCTTTCGTATGAGCCATATGTCATTTATATACCTATGATGTAAATAGCAGAATCAAAAAGCATCTCTTTCTCAAAGTTTGCAACTGATTCTCGAATTGAAAGACACATGAACAATCAATGAGATTGACGTTTATATCTATCTCTCAACACGGAAATAACTTTTTGCTAATTTGATGACAAGCTGACGATTTCTGAAGCAGCTCTTGATGGCTTAAGTGAGCAGGCAGTACTGATCAGTGCTTAGCTAACCTGGAATGGAATATCATTCTCACTTTTGGAATTCGGGAATCCCCCCCCCCCCCAGTCAACTGAATAAGATGTATCTTTCAGGCGATAACCTACATGTATTTAGATCGAGGTGATACTTGCACACACATTTACACGTGTATGATCATAATAATGACATAATTCGAAGTTCAAACGCAAATAATCTTGCGTCGAGCTATTCGTTGGGGTATAGGGATCGTTATTGTAGCCTGCAAGCCAAATGCCGATGTCTTTTAATGTTGTTTTGTACTTTTATTGTATTTTCATTTTTGTATGATTTGTGTATTCCAGTATGTTTCTGTATCATATTATGTAACTGTTTTTTTTAACATGCACTGACTTGTGGAAGAACAGCATGTGGCTGAAAAAAGTGTCCGTGTAGAAATAAAATGAATGAATGAATAAAAGAATGGACAAGCATTGTTCCGGACTTCATCTGTCCTTTTATCTGCGATCTTTCCCTACCCTAAATATTACAGTTTACCAGTAGTAGGGCCTACTTATGGACATAAAATTTTTTATTAAAGGATAATGAAACCCATATTAACACATTCACACACACACACACACACACACACACACAATTATATATATATATATATATATATATATATATATATATATATATATATATATATATATCATGTATGTATACATATGTAGTTTGAGTGAATGAAGCAAGATTAGTAGAACACAGAAGTGGGAGTTTATGGGAAAATTGCACTATCTGTGCAAAAGTTATGAATTGTTACACTTTGTGACGATCACATATATATGGGACACGAGACGAAGAAATAAAAAGATAATTCAACACATTTTCACTTATTTTAGTGTAATGAAAGAGCACTTACGTCTTTCAGGAAGCTGAGGGAATAGTAATACCCTGAAAATTTCTGTTAGTATAATGTATCAAGTCAAGGAATGCATACTCTTCCTTACAAAATTGATTTTCTTTTTTGGAATTCTCTTTATATTTTCTGTATATTATTTTCCATATGCAACATCACGAATTGTATACATGGTAGAGTAGTCATGTTCTCATCCAGCAATGACTGCATCATGATTTTAAAGAAGCATAACTTTTGAACGGCTTGTCCGATTTTCGTCAAACTTTGAGTTATGTGTTCTAATAACATTGTTGCTTGAATTGTATGATTTTGGATTTCCATTTCCTTTTGATGATTCGTACTTTTGTTTCGGACGGTTAGACCTTCGAGCTCTGCTTACATGCAGTGACCTCCGATATTTAGCATTCCATGTTTGCTTGTTGAACTGTGGATAGATGTTTGTGGTAAATTTTTGTTTCCTCTACTATATTTCCCAATCAACTTACTACTTTTATCTGTTTTGAGAACGAATTTATACATTGTGTAACTTTCATTTATCCCAGGACTTACGTAGGCCCTAATTGTTTTATATTTCCTACATTTTTTTTGAAGGAAAATGCGTTGCATGATATATCGAAACCGAAAATTGAAAACTTTGAAATAACAGTGAAGTCGTATTCCTACTTTAACCATCCAGATAACTAAAATGTTTCCACATATTCCAAAGATCTCATACAGACTTGTTTATTTCTAAACATTTAGGGTGTGTCAAGTTGCTATCTTACTCTTAGATAAATTGAATGTCATGAATTGAGTGTGTGTGAGTCACCGGTCAAAGATCCCGTGCCGACGCCCCCTTCAGAATACACCAGAAGTTAGTTTTTACAAAGCACAGGTAAAACCAAAGAACATGCATAATGATGTACGTCTAAAGTACAACCTGACAATACATTGAAATTTTGTCATGAACAAATGACAGGCAGAAAAGAAAAAAAAATGGACACATTAGTCACATTTCGCTGAACTCTATCTGAGAGCAGGACACATACATCTTGCATGATAGACGAGACGATTGAAAAAAAAAATTCTGGCGAAGGCCGGGGTCCTTATTCTGATTGACAATCCGTAGATATTTGTCATTGCCATAAAACGTTTTCCCCTTGACTTGTGTATGCTCGGCTGTGCGTGTCGCTTCCTCGACCGTTGAAAATACGCAATGAGTTTCCGTGTACAGACTCGCACCACCCTAGAGTAGATGAAAACGGAAACTCAAAAAGAAAAAAGAGAAGACGAGGTCACTATTATTATCATTATTATTGTTATTATTATTATTATTATTATTATTATCATCATCATTATTATTTATTATCATTATAATTTGTGCACCTCCAAGACTGAAGCTTCTACAAAGAGAGTCCTGTGATGTCACGAGCTTCCCTTTATCGAAATTCTAAGGTCTCTTCCCTCTCTTCTGGTTTGACTTGGGAAACATCCACACACACGTGTTGATGCCACTTGAAGAGTGGTCTTCGTGAAGACTTGAGACGATCCACTCTGAAGGTAGACACCACAAACTAAATGGCAGATGACGAAATGCTGTTTTTCTGCCGCAAGTGTAATCTCTTCAGTATTAATGTTACTACTGTTTTTCCGGGGGGCGCTGCCGATATCATCACCCCAGGCACTCACGCCCTGCGCGAAATTCTCACACCACACCTGTGTAACTTTATATTCAACGATCGCTTGAAATCATTCCGGACGGGATTCGAACTGAGAAACCGCTACCCATGCAGTGTAGCACTGTGGTCCCACTAGAGAAGAGAAAGAGAGAGAGAGAAAAAAAAAACGAGATGGAGAGAGCTAGAACGAGACAGACAGACAAAGAGACATAAAGCAAAAACTAAACATAAAACAAAACAACACAACACAAAAAAAAAAACACATCCGAAATCAGTTGAAAGCCCATAGATATTTTTGTCCTAACATTAAATAATGAGGCATCTTTTTACAGTCGAAACATACTTGTCATCACATAGATGCTAATAGCGCGGGTAAAATATGCCTATAATGACGTGGTTGATAGGAGACAACCATGATCATCGCCTGTTTCTAACAGGATAACTGATATAAGTGATTATTCATATTAGTAAACACTGATAACCAAACATACCATGTACACACACGGATATCAGTCACGCCGCACTAATAGCTGACTAAACGTTTTATGTGTGTGTTCTCCACGCCTTTTAGGAATGAGATGTTTCCACATTCAGCGTAAATAATGGTGTTGAAGTAGACACACCTACGTGATTATTAAATGGGTTTAATATTTGAGTTATCAACAATCTGCATACTGTTTAGTTACTTCTAATCACTTGAGTTTTATGATATAGTGTATGATTATTGTAAGGTGGTACAATCATTGTACATTCTTTTCATGTTACATAGTTTACGCACCTTATTTTCTGTTACAAAAAAAAATTGATGTTTATATTTTTGTCGAAAAATGAAATAAAACATTGAATCGAATTGAATTTATGAATGCAGCACCTCTTACATAAAAAGAAATGGTTAGGTCTGTTCAGAAAGAAAAAAAATGTTTACACTCACGTGCACTCATACCTATCTGATACAGAAGCAAATCAACCACAAACTAGCGTAGGTTTTATCAGTTTATGCCCAATATCTTAAATCATTTAATGATATACACGGTATAACGAATGAAGCTAGCTCTTTCATCGACAATCTCCTTTATATATTATATATATATGTATATGTAATGATCTTATATTTCTCTCTCTGTGTGTATGTGTGTGTGTGTGTGTGTGTACCTGTGTTTTCACATGTGTGCACTTCCAAAGATTGTTTGTTGTTGTCTATACTCTACTGAAATTAAAGAGCGATTTCCGTCGTTCAAGGGCAAACTCTGGCATTGATCGCAATCTTGGTGATCCTAAAGGTAAACATTCTTTTGAATATCTTTCTTTGACAAACGGAGAATGATATATGCTCATGTTTACACTGCTCGACATCACAATTGCGTTTTTATTATATACACTCACCTTGGTATACACTAAAACCTCGATGCTACATAAAAAAACAACATCAGAATATTGACCTATTTAATGGAATTATCGTGTTACTCGAAGTGTGTGGAGTCCACCTTCTTAGTCGATCTTCCCAGTTACCAAACGTAAACACCACACCTTTCAATTCAAAATATGCAACACAGAGAGCGCATGTCTTCAGTCGAAGTCAAAGTTTGCACAGTCAGATTTCATTGACCAGGAATTTCTGACTCAAAAGGATGATAATGGATTGTGAAAGCGCACAGAAGAAAACATGTAAAGCTTATAATCCGGTATATTCATTCATTCATTCATTCATATAGCTTATATGATGTACAAGCACAACGCCCACACTACGTCATAGTCTATCAAATATACAAACCACACGTGTTCACATTATTATATGATACGAAAATCATGTGTGTGTAGGTTTGTATACACATGCATGATTTTATTCATACACATATCAAATGCACACACGCACCCAATAGCGAGTTTGAGATCTGCGACGCGAACGCTACGACGAAGTTAATTAGGCAAAAAAAAAAAAAAAAAAATGTGTTCTGCACATGCGCGAGATAGCTGTTTAAATACACTGTCCAACCCGGGAGGCTGCCTCGTCTTAGCAGCATTCGCGTAGCACTGAGATCTAAAGCTCGCTATTGGCCAAGCACAGGACAGCAGAAGATAGCATAATCAGTGACATTTTCAAATTAGACTCGATGATTGGGAAAGCGAGAGATTAATACTTGGATAGAATAAGGATTTCAGAGTTATGCCACTCATCATTTCCGTCATTTTTTTCTTTCTCTGTCTTTTGCATACATGTATTTATATAGGAGTCTAAAAGAAAAACAGGCAAAAAAAAAAAAAGGTCAAATGCTATATGTAGACGGGATGTGCATTTGTTTGCCTTTAGGTTTTAGGTGTCATTCATGGAAAGACTGCGTTTGAAATGCACGGTACGATGATTGCAGTCAAAATGCAACCATAGAAACTGCAACCATTGTAGTTCTGTATCATTGAGGAGTATTTTGGTGCACTGGAGGTTGAAGCTGAAAGGCACGTCTAATCGTAAAAGTGGATTCACCCAAAGTCCACGGGGCTGTTCTTTCATCCGCCCACGAGCAAATATTATGTGAAGGGGTTTGTTGACGCTTTCGGAAAATTATAGTTCTGGCGTACTATTGTGTGGTCTTTGTGGTATGCCATGACTTCCGTGAGAAAGAAAAAAAGAAGGATACATCCGACTTCTATAAATGTTAGGCCTACCATTTTTCTTGTCGTCATGCTTGGGCAATAATGAGACCAACATACAGACCTAACATGTCTAAGATCAATCAAACGAGTGCCAAATGTTGCGCAAATTTGAGTTTGATTAACAAGACCAGCCGCAGGATCGTTGGAGACAAGAAACGGACGGGCAATGGTCCGAAACATTTTGCACTTTTAGTGGATGCATCTTCCTTTTCAGTAACGTAATGTCGACTCATGATACCCAAACAATCACCTACAGTAGTCCACGCGGTTCTGACTGGGTTACATGAGCATAATCTCAGACACTACAAAGCTTTCCTTATCATTATTTTGTTCTTTAGTACAGACTGCCAACAATACAGGAAAGATTTCACGTTATCGATCAGAGTTTTTTATCTCCAGTCGTTTCAGCCGCCTGCGAAGACATTGCTTTAACTAGGCTTTATCAAACTGAGACAATAATTGTGCGGATGTGTATGCTTACGACGGGTTCTCGGAATGGATACAGTGTCGGTCACGCTACATAACAGCCGTTATTCAATTCAATTCAATTCAATTCATGCTTTATTTCATTTTTCGAAAAGAACATAAACATTTCACTTTCTTTGGTAACAGAGAACAAGGTTGCATAGTCAAAACAAGGTAAATTGAGAAAAATATAATCGAGGAACCTTGGGATAAGAAATACGTTGTAATGAAAATTGACTGAAGTGATAAAGACGATATAATACGTAAGACATCGAAAAATGGAGGGATTTCATCAAACTTCAATCATTTTTTTTTAAAAAGAAAAGCTTATTTCTAATGAAGGTGTCTTTCTATTAGCGTTATGTACATACTAATTGTATGTAAACTGGTTTTAGACTGTGAATCAGAATGATTCATAGGTCATATTGACGACTCCGCTTATTGCTTATGGTCATAAATATCTGCGCCTCCATTTATGGTCATATCGACGCCTCTAGAAGTCACTATATAAGGTTTTCTTTTAGAGAAATCTTTAGTGTTAACCTATTTTGAGTTTAACTATGACTTTCTGTTCTCAACTACCGGACCTTTTTCTTGTCAGCTGCTTGTAATCCTTCTTCTTTGAGTACTGTGGGCAAACCCTCCGGGAGCATACAGTGATGGCGACTGGTACTACAAAGTGCAATACCACATCTTGTTCCTGTTGGCTTTTGATGAATAAAGTATAAAAGCAAAGAAACCGAAGAAGTTTTGGGGTATCCATCACAGTCAGACCTTGGAGGAGAAATTTATGACATTTCAAATAAGTTTTATCATGCGTTCAGAAACATTTCATTCATTCATTGATTTTCATTTGTTTTATTTCCAAAATCATATAACTTACAGCATAAAATTTGTAAATACACAGTTGTAAGAAATCAACGAGGGTCATTTCTTATAATAAGGAAGACATGTTAGGAAATACAATCAAGTACTGTGACTCTACTGTATGCAGGTACGCAAGAAAAGTTGATGGAAATGGAAAACAGTGGTGTCAACTACAGCAACAATATTCAAAAAATAAGATAGACAGATTGATAATGTCATGCTGTCGCACGTTCCCAAATTACTTTTACACGCAAGTCTTCCTAAAATTTCTTTTCTGAGATGAAATCAAAGTGAAAAAAATCAAAGTGAAAAAAAAAAACCACTTTGATACAGTTCTCTAAGTGTTTGTGTGTTTTTTATGTTCAATGATAACAACCTTGTAACGATGAGTTTTACGGGATCAGGCTGATAGTTGTTAATCGTATTACATAGTTATATCAACTAAATCATAACTTCATTAACGTGTCATGAATACGTAAATTAAGTGTCACATGTTCAGCTCATACGTGGGGGCAGAAAGTTTTGAGGCTTTTGGGACTGACTATGGTGCTGGAGGGGAAGAATAAAGTTCAGTTGTAGTTACGTACTCCAAGAACGTTTGGTGATGATCTGCTTGGTGTCACTAAGGATCATGTGTGACGTGTTGTTGAGTTGCCACTATCTTTTCCTCCTCTTGATTCTTGCTTTGGGTGCGAGAAGTCCTGGGTTCAGTTCCCGGACAAGCCCCCATTTGTTCTGGAGGGGAGGAATATATGGTGGCAACTCAACATTACAAAAGGTGAGCATATTTACTCCATAGCTGTCTATCTCTCAATGCAACATCCAGCATTTTTAGCATGTGGCATCGGTACACCTACATAGGACACATCTAGGGATGATGTTATGCATGTTCCCCTGAAAAAATTAAACTGTTATAAAACATTTCCAAATTGTTTCATACATGGCGTTACATACAAGTATATAATCAATTCGGAGTAAAGATTCCCATGTTATGCTGGGTACTGTCAGTGCATAAATCCTATTTCAAATCCAGATGGCCTCAGTAGCAGGGTTGTCAGCTTTGAATCCCATTATGTTTCTTTCGATGAGGACAGGGAGCCTCTCAAGACTATTCTGTAACATTGTTGGTCGAAGAGACAAGGTTGAGCCTTGATTCAATTTGGCACTGATCTTCTTCTTCGGCGTCGTCGTAATGACAGCTTGGCTGATTCGGGTGAAAGGCGAACGACCCTGCAGAGACCCCGGGAGAAACGGGTGTGGTTTCCACGTAGTTTGACTTCAAACTGTTGCGTATGGGGAAAAACAATAATGTCCACATGCGTCTGAATCATGCACAACTTTTCTGTTTCTAATGAAATTCTGCGAATGTCATGACGAGATCTCCAATATTTCACAAACACCTTTTCATGAGAAATGCGCATTAATTGACATTTTGAGCCCTCATTTAATTCTGAATATTTATGTATTAGCTGCTTGTATAATTCCGCAATTCAAACTACATATATCTTGGTCTGATTATCTAATGATGGTTAGAAAATGCTGTTGATGTGTTTTTCTAAGATGTATGATACGAACGATTTGAGGGGCCAGAGTTGAAAGCTGATCTTGTTAAATCTGCATTATAGTCACGATTAAATGTAGATTTCGTTGAAACCAGGCGGAAAAAACAAGAAAACACATATACGGAATATGTGAGCAGTTCTAGAATATTATTTGGAATTCTCCGAACTGACATAACGCCTCAGTTGAGCACGCAGATGCAATAGAATGTCTTGAATGTGTTTTCATTTCTTAATAAGTATAGTCGGCCGCCTTTTTAAAGATTTTTGTTCTGAATTGTGTTTGCAAGATAACAAGGGTATTATAATATGTTCCCTAGAATACCAGGGTCGATACTTGGAATAGAGGAAACTGACAAATTAATTCACAATTTCCCTTCTTTTCCGGTGATATAGTGCTATTTCAAGTCACGTGCACGCACACAACATACACAAACACTGTAATCATGCAAACGGACGTGGAATATTCCGCTAAATAGATCGCATCTTTCATCCCCGTGTGAAGACCAAAATCGATGTTATGTCAGCTGTCTACATAGAATGTCCCCGGAGATCCACATCTTGGGGAGGAATAACAGACGCAGCCTCAACTACAACAACATCAACATCCACGGCGGCTTTCCCTCCCGCAAATAAGACCTTAGAGGGAAACTTCGTGTCTTGTTAGTATGCACTCCCATAGCAATTGGAAGCAGAAAAGTGTGGAGTTCATCGGACAAAAAGATTTCAAATATGAAACAATGGTTGATATCTGTAGTTCTGTAACACTATATTCCAACGAGTAAAATAGTTAATGATTTATTATCATCTTTTCATAACTTTATCTCAGTTGACCAGAAGGATCATCATAGATATCATTTTGTAGATATTTATGAAATTCTAACATCCCCTGAAAGTCAATGTATTTAAGAAGTACTGATGTTTACAATCCTCTAAAAATGTTCTAGAATTTTTTTTTTCTGTACATGTAAGAGGAGCGATTGTAGGAGGATTGACGTCATTGCCTCATTTGAATTATTCAGGTGATTGCAATCCACCTGACTTTCTGGCTACAACGCTTAGGACTTTAAAAAGTCTACTAGGGCCTACACTCTTGCTTTCCGTCCGACGATGATGAAACGTCTTTTGCTGTCTGTTTCAGTCTGACTTCTATCGGAGCCATGCACCTTGAATGATAGGAAGCGCTTTGCTCATAGATTCTTCTTGATCGCTGGGACATTAAGAGTCGAACAATTGACATTGGTACAAACATCCCTCACGTACGAACCAAATTCTTGCTCTAGAGGAGCCTACCGAGTGTCTCCCACTGACGCCTGGGAAAGGGGTCAGTGGTGCTCCTTCCAATCCCTGTCTCCCATCAGTCAACTGCGCTTCTTCCATGTCTTCAACTTTAAGTGTCACGACGTGCACGGTACTTGTGCGCCGTGATTCTCTCTTTTTCTTGCTTATTTTTCACTCTGACAGCAGCAGCGCGCACATACTCAAAATTAACCTCAAACACTCCCGCCTGCACACATACATTCGAGTACGCGCGTACGCATACGCATACACACACACACACACACACACACACACACCAAAAGTCATACCGAGGTTTACATTGAGAGACATCTATTACTTTCTCCCTCTCCATCTCTACTTCCAACTCCACCTGTTTCACCCCTGACTCAGTAACACTGGGGACCTGGTTGTGTGCGATCATCTATGCCTTTTGAAATGACACAATAACCCACCGTAACTCTACACCAGGGAAGGTGGTCGAAACACGAACATCTTGGTCGGGAAAAGTGAAATCTGGGCTATGCTTTATCGGTATCTGTGGATGTTCTTGTTCCCGATTCGTGTGTGTGAAAAAGGTGCTCAAACGACTGGTAACTGGCGACTGTCTTTCCTTGGAGGAAATTCATTTGGTTGAGTTCTGCGCTTTGGATAACTGCTGCTCAACAATCCTCGGTGAAAGTAAGATATTTATTAACTCATTTGTAAATAACAACACCTACGCTATTCAATGACTACTTCCCTGAAATGAATTGTGTACATCTTTTGTTTGTCTTATGTTCCTTCTTCATGAGGAGGACTGGCTTTATCAGCGCCGATGATTCGCGCCCGTTTTTATCTTTTAGGTCTTAAAATGTGAAGCAGCTAAGAAAATGATGGTCTTCGTGTCCAGATTAAAGCTGCTATGCCAAAGATCTGAAATGGAAAGAGAAATACACTCTCACATAGTTCCGAGAAGGTTCAAACTAAATTTTCATTTCCACCAAAGTGCATAATAAAGAACCTTTATGGCGCTTAGAATAGAAACATTTCATGCTAAACTTTGATGATTGTTTCATGGGTAGCTCATCTAGTAAAAACTTGGGATAATTTAAATCTAGAAGATTTGTCTTAAGAATTGCTCAATCGAAGAAAAACGTAAGGATGTTCCTGGACAGGTACTTTATCTATTCCCTTCTGTAAATCTATCTCAGTTGATCTCGCGATTAAGTCTTAATCTACACCAAAATTAGAGCATTAACAGATGAACAGATTGGTAGAGATTCACCTGAATCAGACATAGAACTAAAAAATTATGGATACCCTCAACTGTTTCAAGGAATAGTGATATCGTTCTAAGCACACAAAATACGAATCAGCTGAGGTGCTGACATAATGATATATCTCCATTCTCACCTTTAAATTGTGGATGAAAATGTATCAGAAAACTCTGGCTGATGATGTAGCAACCAAAACATTATTTCCCTACTGTCTGCACATTGCAATCCTATTTCAGTATGATAATTGATGTATAAGATTAAATTATTCACTGTGAGTTTATGTCATGTAAGGTAACTTGTTGAGGTATAAAATTTACAGTATTTCTCTATTATAATGTTGTCTAGATTCTTTATAAAGAAATTTAAGTAAATGTTTTCTGTACTAGCATTTTTGTTGGAAACGAAATGAACATAAATAAGATGAAAAGATACTCTCACCATTGTTCACGGATCAATGGGAAACTCTTCTAGTAAGATGATGGCATCCTAACCGGCTCTCCCACTCCGCATATATGTACATTATAAGGTGGTTGTTACCTGCATTACTGTTTCGTCAAGTTATGCTGTAGCATTCTGTTATTTTTACCCGGTCCATGAAACCTAACATCGTGTTTGCTTGATTTGCTTATTTTGATGAAGATTACTTGAATATGCTGTGGAATTCGCTTTATTTTCATCTGATAGATATTGTATTTTTTAAGAGTATTTCACGTCCAACCTCATCCAAACCATCTCCTCTCCCTCCCCCCCCCTCTCTCTCTCTCTCTCTCTCTCTCTGTGGATTTGGATTGAAACATGCCTGTCAAGAAAGATTGTTTTCGGATCATTTTCGTGTCACATGCCTCCGAACTTTCGCGAAAGATTTCTCCCGCGGCGGGAGCAAATTCATCCCGCCGTCTATTCTGTTTTGGTTGTCAGTGATTCGCGGGACTCGTCTTTTGTTTTTACACTGGGACACTCGTAGCGGGACGTTAATTTCCCGCTTTCTTCCCGCGTTGATCTATGCCTTCCAATGTTGTTGCTGCTGCTGGTTTCTGCAAGGTGTAAGAGCGATAACACAGACAGGAGAGGTTTTCATACATGTTTTTTTGTTTTTCAACTGGTAATAAGGACTACTTGCATAGATCATAGGGATCGATGCATCGGGGCAGGCAGGTTAAAGCAGATATTCGAACATTTTATCGCTCATCATAGAATGTCACGGCAAAAACCCAATTCCAAAATATTTACGTTAACGTGAAGAGACCTGACGTACCCTGACAAAGAAGGATACCATCAAATGATTACAAGAAACCTTGATGTAGCCATTGTTAGACTGATTACGATGTCGAGACCGACGTCTTGCAAAAAACAAACAAACAAACAAACAAACAAACTTGCCATAAATAACCCACACTGTACAAAAAGTCCCAAATTTCTAGAATAATCATGTACTCACCGAAATGGATTTGACAGACAAGCTGAAGAGGACGGCGTTACAAACAACTGCATCATTGTATCCGACAGGAGAACCTCGTCTTGCATGTGTGTTCACTCACGTAAACATGGTAAATGCAAGGAAAATACAACTTTCTTAAATGCAAATCTAAACCAGTTAAATGAATTCTATAAGAACAGGGCATTTTGATAAACATCAGTAGACTTGTAGATAAATTTTCATTCTCAAAGTATGAGTAAAAAGCGATATTTTAAGTCTAAAATGGACATCGATGTCGATCAGATCAGAGGTTCTTTGTTTGCTCTTTTGATTTTTGTTTTTCGATTTTCCTCTCTGGATAAAATGAAGCCTTCTCTAACATGTTCTTTTTAAGACGATCTCGATTTTAAACAACTTGAATATAACATTAAGATGTATGCACATCACCAGGAAAAAAAAAAACGACAACAAACTCGAAATAAGTGAAATGAGCTCTCAAGAGGAACGAGTAAAAAGTGAAACAAAGTGAAACAAACTGGGAGATTAGTTTGAAAGAAATGAAATGAGCAGAATATCTCTTCTCTGAAAGTTATCTCATCACCTGCCCCACTTTCATCATAGGTGTCCTTTAAAGACACGCGTGTGCATCTGGCAACTTCGCAGCTGCATATCTGCGCTGCGGCTGCACTCGGGGTTAATTCAATCAGGTGACCGTGTACGAACTCTGAAATCGACTTAATAGGAGGATAATGGAAAGCGATGACTTCGGCACCCAAATTTCGTCTCACCAGCTAGAGATTTCATCCGGATGTATCAAAGTCACTGTATTGGATGTCGTGGATAACTGATGTGTTGAAATCACAGTCTTGACGTGGTAATGACATTTTCATTGTGCTCAGGCAAATTTGCTTCCGTGTGAGCGCTTGGGTGAGAATTGTGCTAGATGCCAGTGAACCGTGCGGAAAGAGCCGACTGGAAATTTTTTTAGCAATTCTTCTCGTCTTGACAATCTCGCCTTTTTTATTTCTTAGTGAACTGATATCTGTCTTTATTATTGGAATGAAATCAGGTATAAACCTATGTACATCTGTATAACAATAAATAAATAGATGAACAATAACAAAAAAAGCAAAAAAAAAAACAAAAAATAAAATATTTTTTTAACGTTGCGATAGGAAATGTTGTATTAGATGGCACAGGCTTGCACGTTTCTCACGAAAATCAGCAATTATTAAGTCAATCATAGGAGTGAAATAGAAGGGGTCTTTGTGCGAGAGGGCAGGACAGTCACTAGCCCCACCCCATCCTCATCTTCTTGTATTCTTGTTACTCCACTGTGATGCGGCTCCATAAGCCGTAAAAACGGTTCCCACAATTTGTTCTTTCTTTCTCCTATTTCCCTACCTATTTATCTCTTCTCTCTCGCTCTTTCTCCCTCAGTCTATTGCTCTCCCAGGCCATGACGACTGTCTAAGATGGTAGAAGGTTTACCCTTGACCCCCTTTTTTCTACAAGTCACAGTCGCTGTCTAGTTATAAGTCTTCAATGTCGCATCAGCCAGGTTTTCCCTCAGTGCCAAGTAAAACTTTTGAACTCCTGTCAAATGATGCAAACATGCTCTACTTAGAGTGGGTCAACTTTCCCAGTCGACGTTGCGCAACGCCCCTTTAAGGAACCGTGCAGCCCCTTTAAGGAACCGTGCAAAGTCAAACCAAAGTATCCACGAAAGAAATTAAGGGGATTCATGAGCCAGTAATACTTACAGCTCAACCCCGCGTAGTGTTCAAGCTTATTTTGATTTATGGAGAAAACTCAGTCGGACAGAATGATATGGTCGAACTCGATGAACAAACACTTGATACATAAAAGTTTGATAATCCGGTTCCTTCGCAACTATTAACGAAACAGCAAGGTTTTTACAATTTCATATTATAAATGCATGAAGTGTTGTAGCTTTGCTGAAGAGATTCGGTTGAATTCTGGTAGGTAACTAAACAATGCTAAAAGTACTTTCTGTAGGTTAAATGAAAAAAAAATACTTTTTAGACATGTTAGATTTCAAGAAAGGTTTTAGATATCAGTCGTAACCCCATATATCTGATATTGGCATTGGAATATGAGATTGACCAAGATTACCATGCTATAAATACTAGCGCGGTCATGTGAATACCGAGCAAATATTACCTATGGGGGAGAACGACCGTTTCCGTTGCGAAATCATTCAATGGAAACGTGATTTTGATATCTTCTTTTTTACAAAAATTTGGAGTTGTTTTTTTTTTTAAGGTAATGAAATTATTCCCTCTTCCAATTTGCGTGTATTTTCCTAGAAATATGTGAAACTTTATTTGATTTTTATCATTGTGATGGTCTTGTTTGACTCCGTTTTCTTTTCAGTTTGATCCTATTTCTGCATTTTCCCATGAAAACTATTTGTCAAAATTCTCTGGAGCGATGATGTTAAAATGTACTTGATCCATGTTGTCTCATATTCGTACAGCGTATTGGTGCTTCCTTAATCTATTCTCCTTTTCACCTTCTAACTAATCACAAGTAATCATGGGTTCTCATGCAGCGAAGAGATTGTTCCAGATGGATTATGTGCTTTCAAAATATTTGAATTGCTTGATCTTATAGAATTAGTCATTTAAACTTATCTTGACAAACCCGCATTGCCCATCACTTAAATATTACAAGGGGCTTACGCCTCAAGGACCTAAATGATCTATATCAAGCCTTAAGCGATAAAAAGTAAAGAACAATCAGAGGTAAAAGAGCCGATCAATAAACATTAATTACACACTTTTTATATATCAAAAGTGATGAAGATGCATTAATTCTTTGTGTGTATTCACTGAAGTAATATCGATCGATTTAGTGCTGGTGTATAATTCTTAACAAAAATAATTAAACCATGGATCTGTCTATCTGTTTATGAATAAATGTTAATGTATGTGCCTACAATAATATATAATATATATATATATATATATATATATATATATATATATATATAATATATTTGATTGTTTATCATTAAAAAGTGCCGTTTCAATGAAGAGATCAATATTTAATGAAGAAATATGAAAACAACATTTTACTATGCAAGAATCGCAATAACTATACGATTGGCAAAGTCATGCTCTTTAAATTGCTCTACTGTCGTGGGTGTCCATACTTTTGTGTGTGTGTGTGTGTGTGTTTGTCGCGAACTTACTGAACACAATTACTGTAGGATTCAAAACGTAATTACACTTTGTTTTCGAGGTGAGTTCTATGAGTAAATTAACAACGTACATACAGACAAACAGAACAGAAAAAAAAATTAATGTTCTAAATGTGGAATTTTAATATGTTCTCGTTAAATTCTTGTTATGGGTTCTATGAAATATCCTAGAACACCTTGACGACCGAAGACGACGTGAAACAGGTTACTTAATGTCAGCATTCACGATCATTATCATGTCATATCAAATAATAATACATCATGTTCATGAAAGATTAAGAAGGTAATGGGTGTGGTCTGAAGATAGACTAGCACAATGTCATGATTCGTAGACCGATCATTTTTGTCTCTAGGAATGACAGGAGGCCACGCTCTCCCTTCAAACGGGGTCAGGAAAATAAGGGTGGTGGTAAGGTAGACTAACTCAATTTATTCAACTTATCTTTGTCTTGAGAATGACTTGGAATGACTACAATTTAGGTCTTTCAAAAAGAGAGACAAAATTATCAAACTCCGAAAACAGGTAGCGGCAAAGACGACGCCACCCCTCAACAGCTGCTGTCTTCTTCTCTCTATATCATTTCTAACTTTAACTAGCCCCGCCATCAAAGAGGATAAATTTGATCAGTAATTCATGAATTCCGCTAGCAGTGGGCAGCATCCCGAGGTCGAATCTAAGAAGCGTGGGAAGAGAGTGGCGTACTTCAACGTCAAAGGGAAGAATATTATAACAATAATGAAAAAATGGTAATGATGGAAATGATAAAAATTACATCGGTCAAAACAGTGTATCCCGCATGTCTTTTTGTCGTCGCTGACCCCAATGACATCGTCGAGATGAGAGGCAGGCAGGATGATGAATAAACTTGACGACGAAACTGAATATTATTGGACCCGTTGAGAGATAGAAGGAACTGAACGGGTGGGTAAGACTGACATACATCGCGTATGTTCCCTGCAGGGATGGAAAATTTGTCCGAAAATGAAATAAAGATTTAAAAGTTCACCACAATTGGCGTATCATCCTAAGTTTACCTGGGAATGGGTACCAAAGGTTTCACATGCAGTGGAGGATGAAACATTAAAATCAAATGATGGAATAATATAAACACAAGTGAGAGATTCAAGCCACCCACCTGACCAACTGGGCAAGATTCGTGCGTGAGGTATGTGTATGTAGGGGGTCTAGGGCAATTACCTCCTGGACAAGTAGGCCTACTCGAGACCCTTCCCCTGATCCTAACCCTAATCCTTATCCTGAATCTTTTCCTAACCCTAACCCTAATCTTTACTCTAACCTTATCACTAACCAGTTTTAGTTGGGGGGGGGGGGGAATTGCCCTGATACGGTATGTAGATAAATGAAACTGTTATTCGTTTCATTTTAACCAGCTCTCATATCATGACATTGTCCAATGCCTGCCCTTAGAATACAGTATATGATTATGTAACGAATTGACATCTAAGGGAAGGAATCTATATCTCCTTCTTTCCCTCCCCTCTCTATCTCTCTATACTAATACTTATGAATATAATTGTGGATGAATTTATAGGCCTAAATGGTTATAAAATATATACATGTGTTCCTGTGAAAACACATCGTGAAGGAGTTTCTTCTTTCCATCATCACGGAATTTTACTGCAGAGCCCGCAAAAACACTCCAGACTTCAGGCAAAGTATCTTACTTCATAGTCTGTTGTCTGTCCTCTCTTCCGACCCAGGTAGTGAAGTGGGGGCTAAAGTACGTCATGGATCACTCCGCCGTGTCTTACCTCTCCATGCTGGCAGTCAGCGCCTTATTTCTCGGGTCCCTGGCGTATCAAGGTGAGGCGGACGCGGGTCGACTGTTGCCTCATTCCGCTGCTAGGGTTAATCCTTCCCAAACCAAACTTTTTTTTTTCTCTCTTTCCCTCAGTTCTTTAGCCCCCAACACCTCTACTCGGGTGATCCTAGACAATGACGGTTGTGGCATAGATGATGGAAATCCTCGTAGAGCGTTGAGTGACAAAGTACGCCTAGCAGCATTAGACCAGTTCGCTGACTCAAGCAAAAAGCGAAATAAAGATTTAATACTCTGTCTGCATGGGGTAGGGGGACCTTCAGATATTATGAACGGTTTGATTCTTCATAATCGAAGATTATGTTACAATGTTTGGAAGTTTCAATATCCAAGGACACTGGCTTCTTTTCTACGTGTCTATATTCGCGTCTTTATTTAATCCTAGCAATCAATCATCAGTCAAGACTCTATTGAAGAGTGAGAAGAAACAAAATGTGAATGAAAACGAAGCACAAAGTCCCTGCACCGGGAACTAATGACTTTTACCTAACACTGTGTTGCGGTGTCTTGAGGATCTCTTGAAGAATTCATAACTACAATTTCTTGTTTCAATCATTGAATTGATCGACACTATTGCGTCGATTACCCACTCAATAATCAAGGTATGAGTTACGATCTTACCGTTATGTATCTGGTCTATTTTCTTTGTAGTTTAGACAGCATGCTAAATTAAAATCCCACTTTGTTGTAACTCCACAGATACAACAAACTGTGGGTACCAAAGAGTCGATCTTGCTCCGGAGTTCTCCATAACTGGAGGGCGCTTCGCTCAGGACGGGGAGTGGCCGTGGCAAGTGGCCTTGCTGAGAAATGACGGGTTCCTCTGTGGCGGTCAGCTAATCAAGGAGGACTGGGTTCTGACGGCCTCTCATTGCATGTACGCAGCATTCTCTGTATAACAGACTTACCTCAAAGGGAGGATACAATTCAGTTCAATTCAGTT
Source organism: Diadema setosum (assembly GCA_033980235.1). NCBI lineage: Eukaryota > Metazoa > Echinodermata > Echinoidea > Diadematoida > Diadematidae > Diadema > Diadema setosum. The sequence continues at coordinate 7,673,055 of CM067064.1, forward strand.
CAATTCAATGCAATTCAATTCAATTCAGTTCGATTCAATTTTATTTTATTTTTCGACAGGAACATATAAACATCACTTTTTTTTTGGGGGGGGGGGGGGGTAACAGAAGGTGCGTAAAACTATGTAGGATGAAAAGAATGTACAATTATATATATTATCATAAAACTCAAGTGATTAGAAATAAGTAAACAATATGCAAAATTCGAAAAATGGAGGGACCCACTAAAAAGACAAAGCTTGTAGGATGTGGGCCCCTCAGAAGAAAAACATCAGTTGAAAGCAAAGAAGCCCACTAGAAAGAGAGATCAACAAAACAGACACATAAAGACCTACACACGAATGAACATGAAACGGGACTAAAATAGGAGTAACAGTACAATGGAGAGTTGACTATGAGACGAGACAAAAAGAGACAAAACTAACATAACAGTAAGAGAACAGAACAGAACAGTACAGTTCTGGTCGAGATGGGGATTCAGTTTTTAACTTTTTGTAAGAAACTTAGAAACCACCGATATGAAACATTAGAGAGCATAATAATGACTCTAAGGACAATTTAAAGTTTATTTGATGAAAACGGTTTTGAAATGGCTGAGAAAACCAAAAGCAAAGTGGTCCTAATAAAAGGTGGGTCCCATCTTTTATTTGGGCTGCCATGAGGAAGTTGGATGTTGGTGAATCAGCCACTTTGTGAAGATATTCACTCCACTTGTGCTTACTTTAGTGCACATAAAGTGTACTTTACTGGTCATCCCAATGATGACAGTCCTATAGTAACTAACTGTTAGTCACCACAATCATACTTTCATTAAATAAGACAAAGCCGCAGTGAATAGATACATTGTATGTACATAAAATTATGTACGTAGGCCTACATTATCTGTATTTTCCTAGTATACATTTCTGTCTCTCCCTCGTTTATTGTACGTACAAATAAATTCTGTTTTATGAATTCCTTGCACAGAACACATCTCAACGATCCCACTTCTCATCGCATCATGATGGGTAGTACCAACCTAAACAACTTCACGGACGAGCCGCACACGCAGATCCGCAACGTGCTCGAGTTCTACGCTCACCCCCAGTACTCGACGCTCATCAGTGACTTCGACCTCGCACTCATTCAGCTTCAAGAGCCCTTCGATCTCGATGACTACGTCACCACCATCTGCCTCGCACGTCGGGGCATGGAGTCCATGTACGATGCTGGAACCGCGGTCTGGGTGACTGGATGGGGCGCGAAGAAGGACATGGGTAAGTGAACGTGAGTCCTGGTGGAACGATAATTTCTTGATGTTGTGGGCTTACCCTGAGGAGCGCAAAGGGACACACAGTCCTACGCCTTTAAGTCAGTAAGTCAGTATACCCTTAATTAAACAAGGTCTATTCACCCGCGCATCTAGCCATTTTGTGCCCGACAACAAGTCCCCTGGAACTAGTTGTACATTACACATTCATCAATGCCTCTCTTTACCGTACTCAAAATTTGCCAAAGTGTTGTGGAACACCATGATCTGGGAGAATTTTGGAGCAGTGAGGAAAATTAGAGATGATAGGGTCCTAATTCTTAGTTTTATAGCGTTCGAATATTTCATGAAATTCTATACCCAGTTCTATATGCACTGGGTTGTGAGACACTGGACATTGCCTCATGCAGCAAACCGAATCTTATACCTCATTTTCTAAATACTCGATTCTGATTGGTTTGAATAGGGGACACTCCCAAATTCGGCAATTGTTATTAACCCCATAGTGCCCCAAATAGTCCATAGTACTAAACCGCCCCATAGTACAAAACTGCCTTCTTTTAAGACGTACGCGGTACGTACACTGTACGTAATCGATATACAAGTGTATTGTTAAACGCTTGACTTCCATAGAGAGAGAGGTGTCACTTGTCGACGTCTGACGCAGTCGCAGTGCAAACGTCTATTGGCAGCGCCTGATGTGTGAACTGGATATAAAGATTGCAATTGAACAAGAAAAAATTCGTATGATTTTGTTCAGCATTATTATAACATAAAACAGGATCTCAACTCCATTCAAATTTTTATGAGCGAGTTCCTCGTGTCATCGCATGAAGGTCAGATCTCTCGGGGCGTTCGTATCAACAATGCTCAGAAAAACATTCCATATCTGTATAATATAATCCGATTATCATGCGTACAAAAAGAAGAACAGGAATTCAGCGAACCTTGGATGATTTACCCCATATTCCTCACAGAGGGTATTTTTCTCTTTCTCTGTTTCTTTTCTTTTTCATTAATACTGGATGACAACCCAACCTGAATATTTTTCCGTCTCTGAAGGGCCACTGCCGAAAAAGTTGCACGAAGTGGAGATACCAATCGTTGACCATGAACAATGCCATACCATGTATCTGGGCGAAGATAACATCACCTCGAATATGGTTTGCGCTTCGCCCGAAGACGGAGGCAAGGGGGCTTGTGCTGTAAGTTTATACGTGCATAAACGTATAGTTCAATGGATTAAAACAACACATAGGAATGTATCATTCTGGAAGAGATTAATTGAAAAAATAAAAAATAATGTTTACACGCATATATATTCATGCATATATATATATATATATATATATATATATATATATGTATATGTGTGTCATTTCGTTTTCTTATTTCACCCATTGAGTTTCTTTTTTCACACATGCAAAATAAAATGACAAAACAACCCCCTAAATCGTCACTAGATAGGGTGACATAAACATTTTGAAAATTAATATGTAACTGTTCGTTTTTATTGTTTATATTATATTGTTTATATTAATGTTTTATTATATTGATTAAAACACTTGTAAATGATGTCATACAGAGAATAAATCAGTCAAATCAAATCAAATTAAATAAAACTAGAGCAGCTGGAGTAGCTAAAGGGTATATGACATAATTATCTATTAGACAGACATTCAGAAGAAGCAGAGAGAACAAGGCCGCGAACAGGAGGATTTGGAACTAACTGAGTAGACAATAGGAGTGACCATGACCCTTTAATGATGCATAAAATTGAGTTAAAACAACCCAGTGACAAACAATATTATGTGTCATGGTCATTTCTTGACAAGGACCATCGGCTAGATCTCAATTTTGGATAAGATACTAATTGTTTACCCCTTCACAATTAATTGTATTTGCGTTTGAGTTTGATGCACAACTACAACAGACACAAGGCCCCTTTTCAATGGAAAATTACACGCATGAATTCATACTATACCTTCTTTGCATCACCCCATATTATGATTCTTAGCATAATTATATGTATGTATGTATGTATGTATATTGCTTTTTTAGTCAGTGCGAATCTTTATACAGAGTGGCCTGATTAGCATATTAGCATAAAATACACATAATAAACAGCATAAGATGGGTAGATAACTTTCAAAACGACACAAGGTAGACACACATCAAGCATTTAGGATAAAGTAAATTTACACATTCATGAAGACTTATAATAGACTAACTGCCGGTCTTCCTCAGGGCTCTGTCTGTGTAGATGTACCTAATTCATCATAGATACATGATAGGCCTATCATTAAGTGCATAATTATATGGATGCGCAAATATAAATGTATTTTGCTTCCCAAACTCCAAAAACGCTCTGTATATTCATTTCTCCACCCATGTACATTGCCCATGTAGGGTGACAGCGGTGGACCGCTGGTAACTAAGATAGGCGACAAATGGTGGTTGGCCGGTACCGTACTGGGAGGCAATGGCTGCGGTAGCCCGGACTTCCCCAGCGTCTACCAGAACGTGATAGCCTTCCAGGACTGGATAGAGCCAATATTTCGCGGCCGTCACCCAGAAAGCCGTAAGGGCAAAATTCGGTGTGTTTGTTTTTGGGTGTTGTTGTGACATGTTTTTGTATTGTTTTGACTTGTCGTGGTTTTCCTTTTTCACAGTCTGTTGGCAAATAGACAAAAAGAAGTCCTTGATTATACACACAAACGATATGACAAACCCCAAAATATGCCAACAAAGAGAGCCAAAACAAATATCATCAGTCGGTCCACAATGTTACGAATGACAAGTACAGTATTTGGCATCACATATACAACGAGAAATCGTTGGGGATATTATACAATTAAGGTTAGATGAATTTGAAAAGATTTCAAGCAGTCAGGTCTAGAGAATCTTACGTGAAAAAAGAAATAATAATGCCTTCTTCCATTTATGTCTTTAAAATTCTTTCCTTTTGTCTATCAATTCAATTCAATTCAATTCAGTTCAGTTCAGTTCAAATGATTTTGTTTCCATATGAAGTTTATAAATATAAAATTTCCATATAAAGTAATACAAAGCAATATACAGAACGCTTACATGAGTACATATATCGCGCATTTAGGCATGATACCATTGCCATGTTACCATCATCTGCAGACATGGCGGTGTCTGGACAGTAAAGGAAAGACCTTTTGTCTTTAGGCGTTATCAAGAAAGCCTTCTCATGTGAAGACATTGAGAATAAATGGCTGTTCGTGATTTTAGTTTTGAGATAATAGAATGAAGTAGTCTCATGATTGCTTGTAACAATATTACTTCCAAAGTCATGGACGCGATTCAAAAAGGATTGCGAAAAAGAGGTGTTTGGCATTGCACAATGGTTCTTGTTACTGGTCTCCCTGACGACAGACTTCTATCCTTAACTTTGCCATCCAGAGACCACTCAATGCACGAAGGATCAATTCAAGTGTAAGGAAGGATGGTGCCTCGACTACTGGAGGAGATGTAACGTGCGAGAAGACTGCCAGCTGGGCACGGATGAGCTTTACTGTGGTAAGATACACTTCTCATCTGCCAATGTCGCCTTCTGCAACCGTGACTTCATATACTATATCACGATGACAACAACCACCACCACTACCACTACCGCTACTACTATATCATGTGGCCACTTCTGCTTCAGCCACTAAACTACAGTTATGATGATATTGCCATTACTACTATACAGGGTCACGGAAGGAGGGCGGTAGTATACCCCCCCCCCCCACAAACACACACACCTTTGGCTCTAAAACCGACAAACGCAACCAATCACGAGCTCTTACCTCCTCCGCCCCGGCAGGAGTACTTCCCCATTACTTTTGAGATGATATCAATTACAGTGATGATACTGAACATCTGGGCCTTACTTACAAGTTTTGCAATCATTTCTACAATAGTGCAACTACTGCCACTACGAACTATGGCTCCATGGTGACGGCACACGGATTTAAACAAAACTTAATCATACGTTTTGAACTCATTGTCCGAATGTTCTCAAACGCAGTTGATGTGTACAACTAATTTGTTTCCATTCAATGAATACACGTTATATTTTATATTGAGTAAATTGAATTTGAAGTTGCCTTCCTTTCTAATGCAACATTGTATCTCAGAGTTAGATAGTTTTGAAAGTGATCATTGCCCAGACTGTCGCGTGAATGACTTAACCTATTGTATTATTCTACATTCCTGGAAGATAGATGTTTCTAAAGGCAATGAGTTAACCAGAGATAAGTTCCCCCCCCCCACCTTCCAGAAAAAAAAATGTTATCTTCAGTCACGATAATGCTTACTATACGTTTATTGCCCCTGCTGTCACAACATTTACGTGGATTTCATATTTTCATTCGTGTGAACTTGACACACGAAGAGAGGGAGCTGAAATTGTTCGACATCCGCTTCGATCGCCGACTCAATCGCCGCACGATCCTCCGCAACGTCACGGTGGCAAATTCCCTCGAGTGCGCCCAGCTCTGCCTGCGCACGATTTCGCCGATGAAGTGTGGTGCTTTCGACACCAGACCAAGCGCCAACAACACCCGACTGTGCTCGCTGGGCAGTGCGGCTTACACCATCCAGACCATAGGGGTGGATGAACAGGAGAGAGACCCCGTGTCACACTTCTCCTTCCGGTTCAGACCCGGTGAGCATCATCCCTCCCTCCAGTCTAACCTATAACCTCCTAGAGACCAGCCATGGTTTATTTATTTATTTATTTTGTTGTTGTTGATATATCAAATAACTTGAGCTTTAAGGGATGAATTCCCATTCAGGCTCAGGCTAACTTCATTTGGAACGAGTCAATACAACAGAAAAATCATCATTTCTCTGTCTCTTCCCTTGATTGGTTGGTATTTTCATTTCCATCCTTCAGTATTAAAAAGCTTCGTGCTAATTCAGTAAAACACTGACAAAAATCAATTCATTTTGAATTTATGAAAAAAAAAAAGAATGAGCCTAGACAGACTGGCGTTCATGACGGTTGGAGACTTGCCAGATGGTAGCATACCACATTTCAATAAAAAAAAAAAATACATGTGTAAAGATGATCAGCATTAGTGTAGAAAACAAAAGATAAGTACAAAAACTCGCACGGCTTTTTCTTTATGTCAGATTCAATTGAAACACTCCCCTTCTCTGTTTGTTTTCTGTTTGGTTGTGTTCAGCTGAATGTCGGCTTGCACTTTTGTGTGGAGTTAATGACGTGGAAAAATGTTAATGAGTGAAAGAAACGATCTCAACTTCAGTCCCCATTTTATTTTCGTAGTTAGAAACGTCGGTATGTTTATAATGCGAAGCCATTGTTTTCCCAAATTGATGTGCAAACAAATGGAAAACCTTTGTTTGTAATATTATGGACTTCAAAATATGGGAGAACAACAAGAATTTATATAGATTTCTTCGGTAAAGTCCAAATGGAATGATTGACACAAATTCCGAAAACACAATGATTTTGGTCAACACAGTTTGATAAATGATATGCACTTATTTGATTTTTCGTTCTTTTCTGTTGTCAAAATGTGCGCTTATATATTTTGTGTTACAGTGATTTTTTGGAATACCTGTATTTGTAAGAACTTTTGTAAATTGGAAAGAAAATTTGAATGAAATGAAATTGACTTTAATACACACTAATTGTGATGATGAAAGTTATGATAACGATTATAATCGATTTGGGACGATTCTTAAGCAAACGAGGATGCACCAGTCGCTGAACCAGGTGCTCGCGTCACCTCGCGTTTTCGTCATAAAACTTCAGTAAGCTTGAATTTAAACTTGAATTTTTGAAAATCTCTCCCTCCCCACTATTGGTAGAACCTGGTAGTGATCCAATCACCGAGCACATTGGGATGATTATGTCGCCAAACTCCATGGGCATCCGGAAGACCGGACAGTTCTTCTGGGTTCTCAACCTTGATGCCCCGAACTCCAACACCATCGTCTTTACCATCCTCTCCGTCCGCTCCTCAGCCGACACCTGCGACAAGGTGAAGAATATGGCCATGCTTGCTGTGAAGCCGGGGGGCAAAGGGCGCCGCCGGAACCGGAAGAACCGAAACAAGAACAAGAATAAGAACAAGAACGGGAACGGGAACGGGAACGGGAACGGGGAGGATGAGGAAGGGCTCAGTTTCTGCCTGGGCGAACTCTCAGAGGGCGACCAGTTCCGGATCCACACACTCCAAGCCCGCGTTGTCTTCTACACCACGCACGCCCGACGATTCGCCTTCACCATGGACTACAAGCCAGGTGACCTTAGAAATCACAATCAGTGATTTTGTGCTTTTGAGCTGTAAAAATCGACAAAACACACAAAAATACACACACACACACATAGATATACAGGGCACAAGAATCTGCCTGATCACTTTGGTTGTTTTTGCTCTTGTTTATCCAAAGTTTTGCGCAAGGAATTCTTTGTTATATTTTCTTTTTATGTATTTCGTAAACACTGGTGAGTAAGCAATTTTCGTTCAAATTTCAAACAGAGAGCACATTCACCACTGAGGACATCGGTGTGCACTCATCGAAGTATTGTTTAATGTCCCTGATGAAGCTAATTAAAACATGACCGAAACGAGGAGGAGGAGGAGGGGTTATCCACAGGACATCATTTTCAGAAAAGATGATGTGGATATCATCTGGGACTTTCTTACTTCATCGATCTTGTCCCATTCACCACGAGTCAGTTTTGACATCTTAAAAAATGGTTTGTTTACTCCACCAAGTAAGGATTATACGACAGAATGATATAACTGAACTTGGGATTTACCAACAAAGGTGACAAAGGCAAGATTTCGTCCCTAGCCCGCTACACGCTCACATTCCCCCATTTATTTTCCAAATCATAATTATAAACGTGTTACATGAGCTGAGTTTATGAAAGCTCAGAACATACTGGGTACATAACAGTTTGAATAAATCCGTATCAAACAAAAGGAGGCGGGTTGTGTGTGTGTGCGTGCGTGTGTATGCGTGTTTGTGTGAATTAATGAGTGTCGTGCTTATGCTGTGACAAAAGGCGTGTAGATAATGTAGATGAAACGAAGATACAGTTCGGTAGACAATTTCTGGTGCAGTAGTCGGAAATAGGCGGGAAGGTTTTAGACAGTTCAGGCTTGAATTAGGATGAGAATTATACCAGATAGACATATAGATAAATGAATAGATGAATCAGTAGATAAGATGAGGCAAGATTAGATAAGATAAGATAAGATAAACACATAGATAAATAGATACGAAGATAGATAGAATTATGTTTAAAGAGAATTGTATTACAGAGACAAAGCGACACAAAGGGAGAAACTTTCCGTAAAACAAGATAGGAAGTTATAGTGGGATGACCGCAGTCACAACTCCTTTTCCTTTTCGACCACAGAATACAACTGCACCAAGACCCTGAAATCAGGGGGGCGAATCAGATCACCGAACTATCCCAACAAGTACCCGCCGACACTCGAATGTCAGTGGACATATAGGGCTCCTAGAGGGAAGATCATCAGTGTTGAAATGGATGATTTCTTCGTCGAGAAGGTCCCTGAATGCGAGTATGACTACGTAGAGGTATGTTATACTTTCACCTTTCACTTACTTTTTTTTTCTCCGTTGGATTGTGTCGTGTTGAGTACGTAATTGTGTTTTATTTACTTTTATATGACACTGTATTTTGTGTGAAATTGCGAATTTATGTATCAGTAATACTTAACTTTATAACCATCGAGAACTCATTAGATGTTCTCATTCAGTCGTAAGTTCCCTGAGATGATGACCAGAAAGAAGTTTCAAATGAAATAGACGATTAAAAATGTACGTTCTTGAACGTCTCACTGTCTGGCTGAGCGAGTGAGTGACTGATTGTCTACCTTTGTTTTTATAGAACCACACAGACGTCTTTAAAGTTCTTTTAATGGTTTAATAATTCAAACCAGTGCACCGGGATGTACAAGGTTCCTGACCAAAGTTCTGGACTCCGCCACGGAAGAAAATGGGTCCTAATCTCTTTTCCTACTTAAAGGTCCAGTTTACCTTTTGGAGCAGTCAATTGAAAAATGTTCAAGATATCACTTTTCATGCATATGTGTAGGTCTGTTGTACCACAAAACACCCTTCCATATAAAAGTTTGCAAGAAAGCCTAAAATATAAGGAGATGTCAGTATTGTCTCAATAAACCGTAGCAGTATACGGTTTAGTCTGGAAACATTCTTATTATAACTATTGTTCACATTTTGTATATTTAACAATACTTAGCATCGATTTCACTGATGCAAATTTTCATAGTGGTTGTTTCTATCCCTAACTCAAATTTCAGAACTATTTTAAAGCACCAATGCTGGGTTTTTGTTTCATCTGCAAATGGCGAATTATGCCTTTAATTTTTTTTTTCGACAAAGTGTTTTTATTTATCAACGAAAGATAGATAGATCTGGGTTTTGTTCTTGCAGTATAAGAGCAAGTGTAACTCTCAACCGCGCAATTTCTTCTCTCTGAGCAAAGAAAGAAGTAACATTCAGTTGAATTACCCAAAAGCCTTGAAATATATTAGCTGAATACAAACATTTAGCATATTTCAAAGTAGTGTTCGTGTATGAAATAACCGATGAATCTCACAGCGCAGGAAGGGGACGTTTTTCCCACTTTTTTTCTTTCTTTTTCTTTTAGAAAGAGAGAGATAGCATGTTGGGGATATTTTGTGGAGGTGGGAGTAGAATGAGACATGGTCACCCTTATGTTGACAGCACTCTATTCATTTTAAAGCTATTCGACATTTTATATAAACCGAAATGCAATAAAAAAAAAAAACAGACAAAGAATGGCATGCCATTTGTGAATATAGACAAGATCACGCAAACAAACGTCTTCCCTATTGACATGTGGTATAGATGAGTCAGAAGAATACGCATATTATGTACTCTCGGCGAGGATTCACCTTTGTAAACATTGTTTCGGTAGGCGTGTTGGAATTCTGTTGTATATGGAGGCTTGAGGTATTTCACTCCTTGCACCATGGGTGTAGTGGCAGTGTTGCATGAATTTTGATTAGGCTCAGAATCTAAGCATTTTATAAAGAAACTGCTAATGTAAAAATACTGTAAATTGAGGGTCAAAGGTTATGTGTTATGATACATCACGTACACTTCCTTTTGACGACATTGATTGTGATTTGTCTGTGAATTTCTAGAATAAATGATATGTTGCTATTAATCCATTGAACAAACAATTAAAGATATCGTATAACGGCAGAAGATCCAGTCAGTGGTGGTTATTTCCCTTGAACGCGATTTTTCTCTGTGTTGAGATGTCTTCTCGACCCGGAGAGTAAGCTCCCGTTTCCGTTTGTCGTTTTCTAGTTTATGAAAACTATCTTTAACCGAGAAGATGATTGTATTAACCCTATAAAGCCCAAGCTATTTTGACCCCTTCCAGGCCCAAGGGGAGGGGGGCACATTGTGCCCCCCTATATAACTTCTTTATTATATGATGTATGGCCGTCATATTTGGCACATGGGTAGAGCAACTCATACTCTACATGACCCAACTTTTGAAATTTCTCAAGGTCATCCAACGAGGGTGCTATTTACCAAAATATAAAGAAATACATATGAAATGCGCTAAAATCATGTTTTTTTTTTCATTTCTTTATCCCCAGTATATATGTTTTTATTTTATATCAATCACTTTCATATTCACCACAAAGGAAAAGCAAGTCAACCTTGACTATTAGTTATGGTTGACATTTCTCAGGGTCAACATGTAGGGATGCCATTCATTACAATATAAAGAATATAATGAAACCCATGACATATTGCTTGGAATGGGTATATATATTGGTATCACATTTCATATTTCCAAAATATTGAATTTTGAGTTTGCAGATGGATAATAATGATTATGGTAAACAAATGATATTACAGGCGAAGCTTGTGTGAAGATAACACAAAATAAAAGGGTAGTCTTTGAAAAATGCTGTATTTTCGATTATTTCTATTATATCTATTGTGTGATGCCTATGTCATATAAAAATATAAAAGGAGATAAAAAGAAGACCATTTTCGGGTAATTCACAACCATAATTACTTCACATTTTGGTCCTTCAGCAAATTAGAGCCAAGAAAACCCCCATTTCATTCATTATTATATTGTTAACTGAAATTGGAACAGAAAATCATGCAAAATCTGACCAACATAGTTGTCAGTTTACGGTTGCCATGGCAACCAGTAATATTGGACATAGCTAAATTATATATCAAAATGTTTGCAATAAGATTTTAGGAAAAGTCACCAAATTTGATTGAAATCGGGTAAAGGGTGTAGGCGTGGCAAACGAAAATATGGTAGGGGGCACAATGTGCCCCCCCCCCCCTTGGGCTTTATAGGGTTAAGCCCTTAAAAATGCTTAATTCACTGGACAAGACTCAAACCAGACACTTGAGATAACCCACGGCGTTTCCACTATGAATCAAGATTATAAAGTCAAAGAGAAGATTTTGAGCATTGGGGGTGAGACATCAAAAACAGCATCCAAAAATGAACCCAATCCTCACCCCACTGCTTAGTCTCATTTCATTGAAAACTGGGTATGCGCGGTGTTGAGTCAACACATTCATCCATCAGTACGGATTAAAAAGAATGAAAAAACAGACACCTTACTGTGCTGTGTGCAGTTCTTTTCTGCAAATGAAGCTCACAACCCGCTATCCTGAAAAAAAAGTAGCTGTTTTCTTCCGTATGCGCAGTGTAGAGTATTGAATAACGAAGTGTCTCTCTGTGTAATTATAGTGTATCCATAAGAAGTGCTCTGAAATGCATTTTCCTTTGCAGGTGTACGATGGAAGCACAACCGAAGCGCCTCTGATAGGAGAGAAGAGGTGTGGTCGAGACTTCGGGGGTCCAGTCCGCTCCACCGGCAACTTTCTCCTCATCGTATTCGTGTCTGACTCGGAGGTCTCCAAGACTGGATTCCAAGGACGCGTCAGCTTTGAAAGACGTGAGAAAATCGCCACCAAGAATGCATTCAGTCGGCAATTTTTTTTTGTTTCTTTTCCCCCGTGGAAAAATGCATGTTACATTGTGTACAAAGATCTCTATATGGGGCTATTTTGTAGCTGAAATCCACAATTTTTGTTGTACATATTGATTAATTTTGGGGCATTATGTTTACAAAAGTTTGTTTCTCTTTACTAAAGATTATGTGCACAATACTTCGCTGTTCTATGAATGCGCGTTTATTCCGTGGTATTTTTGTGTATAATGGCTCGAAACACCAGTTAAAGTGCTCCAGAAATTTAGTACATGACCGGTATTTTTATTGTAAACGACATAATGATAACATTGTACTTCCAGGTTATTTTTTTCATTGAACTCAGTTCTGCTGTTTCCAATTTTTCAGCCCGGAGACCGTACTCACAGCGGCTTGTGGCTGGAGATGGAGACGTTAACAGCTACGCAGCGGCAGCCGATTCGGACAGCAAAGTTTACCTCTATAGCCTTTGGGGTACAGGTGCCGGAGCGCTATTTGTAATCTCTGTGCTGAGCGTGGTATGCTACAAGCTGAAAAAAACGGCTGGACGCGACGACTGCCCTTGTTCGAAATATTAAAAGAAACAACGTCGTGTTAGATTCACACTGAGTGTTACATACTTCTGAATCCCTGTACATGTAAATAGCTTAACATGTGTATTTGCCCATACGTTGCATTTTCATGCAGCACCAGTTACGGTTTCATGCTATTGTAAAGTACCAGTAGATTCCTTAAACTATACACCTTGCTCAAGTTGATTCCTGTAAGAATAGTTATGTGATTTAAATAGGACAATCCAAATATCGTGTGGACTGTACGACGATCCGAGAGTACTGGAATTTGAATTCAGCCCCTTCAGTACTGATAACAAGTTCAATCAAATTCATTATACTATATCCGACGAGATGATGGCGTAATCGTCCCACAACATTCGTTTGCTTTTATCATGCAGATTTTATGAAATCACTCTTCATGTCAAATTGTTCAGCAACTACCACCGCTCCTAACTCGGCATAGTTATCACCGCTAATTCTTCTGAACATTATGCAAATAGTGACTTTGTTCATCTTTCTTGATGTGATGTTAAAAGAGAAATTTAGTGAAGATTTGTGAGCAACCTAAAAAGAATCTTGCAAGGGCATGATTTCATCGTCTCATGTAATTTTTATTACATGCGACCATCGCCGATAATGTTATGACTATTCTAAGGGAACGTGTGAAAATCAAAGTTTCTTAACTTTCCTATTCTCAGAGTGAATTAAATGACACTCTTCTACTTGGTTATATCTACTCTGTATTATCAAGGTCTACTCGACCACCGAGTATATTTCATTCATATATCGCTCCATTTATCTACATGAAATCCCTGCTTGAGAATTTTTTGTATATTACTTTTTACAGCTGAGTTCTCATGTACAATTTTTCAGTTATTGAAAAACAAAGCATGTTCTCGTACCAAACGTAATGGTCGCTAATGCTTGTACATAGCTTTGAAATGGAAACTATGCTATAATCCAAGTTTTTGTATCCACAGAATAAGAAGGAACACGTTTCGCTGTGCATTTGTAATGGCATACTGGCATATATAAGACTTCCCATGTGTGCGAGTATACTCTCGGGAGGTTCTGCACGGTGCAGGAAGAAGAAGAAGAAAAAGAAGAAGAAGAAGAAGAAGAAGAAGAAGAAGAAGGAGGAGGAGGAGGAGGAGGAGAAGGAAGAGAAGAAGAAGAAGAAGAGGAGTAGTATAAGTATACATGCACAGACTATGTCCGTATCGAGTTTCATATAAAAAAAAAACGGGTCCGCGATAACATTGGTTTATTGCTGAAAGAGTTCAAGTATAGAAAAAGACAAAACAAGACAATGAGCATCGACCAAGCAGCAATGTAATTAATAATCATATATATAACATTTTGTATAGGTAAGAAGCAAAACAAAGATGTTATTTTATATTGTCATTTGAATGTAATTTACAGCTTTAGCTGTCCCTTTGGGGGTGAAGACACTGTTCAACTTTGTGGCTTGTGGGTTATTTTGAATAATGCTGTCTATGAGCAATATTTTGATGATCAAACGGCTGACAAAAAAAAAATGCCCTAGAATGATAAGAGGCACGAAATATCGCCATGCTGATAAATCGTTCTGAGATATTTTAATCTGATGCGAACTGATCAATGCCAAATTAAAGGGAGTGTACAGTTCTGGTCGAGGTGAGAATTTAGCTTTTAACGTTTTGCGAGATATTCAGAAACCACTCTATGAGATGTCAAAGAGCATGCAATTCTAAGGGGTATCAAAAGTTTATTTGATGAAAATCGGTTTTGAAATGGCCGAGATATCCAAAAAACAAGGTGAAACAAAGAGATCCTAATAAAGTTGTGGCCTGTCGCCTTTTATCATTATCACTTTTTTTGGATATCTCAGCCATTTGAAAACCAATTTTCATCAAATAAACGTTGAATCCTTCTTAAGAGTACATGCTCTTTCATATTTCATTCAGGTGTCTCATTATGTCACTTAGGAATGTAAAAAACATGAATCCCCACCTCAACCAGTACTGTACAGCCCATTTAAGTGCGACAAACTGAATTACTTTTTCCTGGAGAGCTAAAGAGCATTTTCATAGCTGTATATGTAAGGCACATCAGAAAAACTTGTTCAGGTAGAATCGTTCAGGACACATCTTCAAAATTTGAAACGTCGTTTAACGATGTATCAAATCCTGACAGGTTTGAAGGGCAATTTTCGATTAAAATGCATGTTGAAAGTCTTGCAAATATTGCAGAATCATCCAGTTTTTAGGGATTAAAGTGGCAACAGATAGTGGAGTACGTTTCTTCCTACATAATTGGGTAGGCTTTTCCACGTACTAGCAACATGTGTTTTCAAACTGAATATCTAAATCTCTATTCAGAGATTGAATTGAAGTGAAATTTAAGTTGAATGATAAAGCTTGTTTTTGATAGATGTTAGAATTCTGTTAAGTTTTCATGACAAGACCTATGGCAAAAACAGTGCCTAAATCATTGTAAATAAATCCGTTGTAAACGTCATTTTGGAAATAATTTCAATAAACTTATAGCGCCTGTCTCTTTATTTTGTTTATGCTCATAGAAAACAAATTAATTCGTTTCATTTTATTTCCAACAAACAAAGATACAATGACAGTAAGACATCTAGATATACATAATCAGTATAATGCCGGAAAATACGCTGAGATGAAGTGCAATAAATGTTGTGACTTTTATGACAATACGAATCAAATTGTTGGAAATGGGGAGGCTGATAAAAAGCAGAGCTTCTACTTTGCAGAGTCCTCATAAATAATAACTACTTACTGAACTAACAAACTAGACAAATTGCCTTTGGAAAAAATACCAAAAGAAACGCATACTTATATACATACACATACACATACACATACACACACAACGCACAAACACGTAAAACTAACATGAGCCAGCTCTCTTGTTAGAAAAAAAAAAATGGTTAGCTTTGAAGGAGTAGGACAAAGAAAAGGGGTACACGTCGTCTTCTTTATTCTCTCAGTGAGAGAGGAAGAGAGAGAGAGAGAGAGGAAGAGAGAGAGAGAGAAGGATGCTTTTTTTTTTAGACTGTAAAACAACGAAGATAAATAGCAAGGTAAAGATATAAAAGGCATGTGACATAACCTGTGATATTTTCAGATTCAGTTTGTTTAATTTTCCACTTGAATAAGTGATCAAAACATGCCAAGTCAACCTTCTCATCAAACTATATATGATAGTACTTAAAGAGTACTTACACAATAGCAAGAAAGCAAAACACAGGTATGTCGCATTTTAAGGTACAGTACACTCTTAAAGAGGAACCCCCCCCCAAAAAAAAAATAAATAAATAAATAAATAAAAGAAAGAAAAAAAAAACCACAGAAGATTCCAAATGTTGCGAAAATCGGATAAGAAATAAAAAAGATATGAAAGTTTGAAATTTCACTTTTCCTCGGAAAGCATTTCTTGAACAGCACTTATGAATATCAGAATGAGCCAGTAGATGATGACATGCCCTTACAATTTTTCATGTATATGTTATATATGAAATTCAGAATTTTTTTAAAACTAATACATGTAAAAGCATATTTCATTACCAAACTATGTCAGAGGTAACATTTGTTCTTTTTTTTATTTTGGGTGGGATTAACACAAGTTTAATATCTATACAGCTAAAATATGAGACTTTTGTCATTTCTGTATATGAAATTAATAAGAAATTGTGAGAGCATGACATCCTCCACTTACTGATTTGAATAATCATAACGACTGGTCAAGAAGTGTTTTCCGAAAAGTTTGAAATTTTGAAATGTCATATCTTCCTTATTTCTTATCCAATTTTGATCATTTTATGCAATGTTTTCTGCAGGGTATTGTGTCTCTTTCTTTTTGAATTTATAAATATTTTGAGTGGATTTCTTCTTTGAATACAAAAATTGAATAGTAAATCAACATATTAAGGATCGTCACTCCTTCAAAATTTTTGTTAATGTTAGATTTAACACTCAAAATGATAGATTTACCATTTCCGAAATGGTAGGTTAAAATTTTGAGAGTTGATATCAATTTTTTTTCGAGTGTATATATAATCAGAGGAGACAATCATTGACAAGCAGTTTGCTTGACTGGGATAACGGCTTGGGACGAAACAGTATCTTGTAATGCTCTTTTCTCTTTCTTTTCTTTTTTGTACAATAGGAACAAAGCATACACACACACATATACACACAAGTATACACAAAAAAAGAAAGAAAAAAGAAGGCAAAGAAGTAAAACTATACAGAGACGAATGCGAGGTGACATAGATTGGAATATTTGAATTGAGAGCGGGAATTTAGAGGAGATAAGAGACAATAGAGATGCTTTATTCTAATTATGTACAAAAAGTGATTTACTTCCATAGTTTGAACCTATGACAATGAAAAGCTTATACTTTTGGCAAAAGCATGATTATGGAGCTTTGTAATGATGTGGAAGTAAATTAGTGAGCTTGGGTGTATTTCAAGAGGTGGGTTTATATTGCAAGGAAAACTTTCATCTCTTTTTTTAAAGATGATTCTAAACATTGAAGAAAAGAACTGCACCTTTAAGATCTTCATATAGTGAATTCTATTTATCAGGTATATGGCTATTTAAAGATTACTTTTCTTCTGAAATTTTATGATTTTCTCAAGGATAATCAGCTACATGAGGGTACTAAAAGGATATGAATGGATGATGGAGTTTGAAATAGAAAAAGAATTATCGTTGAGTTGAGTGACAGAAGGTTTGTATATCATGCAAAAAGCTAGTTCATTTGTCAAGCAGTATGACATTGTTTCATAGATGAATACAAATCTACCAGGGTGTCTCAAATAGTGACAAAAGACCCTAGTACTTTTGTTTAATAGACCCTATTGTCGTGCTGGGGTAGGAGTTGCTAGATAAAAACAAAGAGTAATGATTTGTAGTTACGGTTGGCTTGATTAGTGTGGGCTTCGTGGTGGTGTTGTATAGTTGAGAGTGTGGGGCAATAGGCAGCAAACGTGATGCGGGTAGAGACACCATGGTGTGGGGTGGATATACCAATATCACATTTATGTAACCGCTGGTCGTTGCTGTTCTACATAATCTCGTTTGTAAATAGTGCATTCTCAGCAAAAAGAAGTAGTAATAAAAAGATATAGAGAATATTACATGCATCATGTTATCTTTGCGAGTCTCGCCGTAAACCGTGTTTTGTGTGTTTTCTTCATTTTGCTTTGCAATTAATGAATATTCGTTGAGAGTTCCCTTTCTACGGAAGACAAGATATATCAAACAATGAGGGAAGCATCATAAGTTATATTGTCGGGGACCAGCCGTTTTTTATTAGGTAAAAACTGCAATAGAGACTTTCACTAAAGTTATCTGCGCTAAATTGGAATGACGTATATATCACACCTCGTGATGCTCGTTATTCCCAGGATTCGTTAATCGTAAATGAAACAAGGTTCGTTATTCTGAAACACACGAACTCCAGATACCAACAGATGTTCGTTAGTTCATAAATGAAGTAGGGTTTGGTGACCCGAATATTTTATGGCGTGATCCGGAAGGTTTGTAAATCCGAGAATGAAATACATAGTGGCTCGTTCGAAAATAGCAAAGTGCGTAATTTTGAAAAAGAAAGAAAGAAGAAGCTACGACAAACCTTAGGAATTGCGCAACTCATTTTTTTTTTTTCAGGTTAAAATGACATTTCTGAATAACGAACTTTTTTTCTTCATTTTCGGACTTACAATAATGTACGAACTTCGGAACAACTTGCATTCGCATCAACGAATTGTAACCATCTGGTGTAATCATAGATTAGCTTTGAGATAAATAAGATTCAATTTAAACCGAAATGCTGACACAACTTACATTTCCCTGCATACTAAAATACAAACAGGCCCACAAACGCGAATCCTCGAGTAGAATTATGAAAGTGAAATTTAGTACCACTAATGCTAGCGCATACACTGCCCAGCGATCTCAGACGTGTGGCGGTCAGTACCACGAGAATGAGCGAAGACGTCAGATGTACTTCTAGGTTGACGGTCACGATAGCACAAGGCGTATAGCACTTTTGTTTAAAACCAACATTTTTGGGGGTTGTAACATTTCTGGCTTAGAACACTATAAACCGAAGAAAGATTCTTCTGGAGAAGACATTATTAGATACATGCTAGTTATAACATTGCGCCGAGATGCACCATCACTGTATGCATTGAGCACAGCTGCAAGCATCCTCGTAAAACTACATGCTTATGCTCTTTCAGGAGACTTCACTTCTGTTGTGCACCCCCTGTGCAAGCAAGGATCATGGCGATTGAGTTTGTCTGGTGTCGAGATGTCATGTTTTGGGTGTGTGCCTCCAGCACACTTAGAACCTGAACAATAAATTTAATAACACTTTTGAGCAAACCTACTCACACAAGCAAGCACAAATATAGGACACATACAGTTGTAAATCACTATATACAAGCACACACAATAGCACACCACGCACGTATACATAGTCAGTGACTGTCTATCCATCGGCTTTCGATATAACCGCGATGTGAAGTTTGGACCTATCCCTGAAAATGATCTATCATATTGTATTCTATCTGAACAATACCCTGCGGAAATATCACTTATCCACACTGCTGATATTCTAGTTCATTTCCAGCCAACCTGTGTTCAATGTGATCATTCTGTTACGACATAATGATCTTATTATCTCAGTGCGTCCATGTGAGAAGGCGAGCGAACACTGGAGAGCAATTGATCAATCCACAGCATGAGAATGCTGCCAAAGAGGTCATTTCTTTGCTAAGCATTCAGGATACGGAATACCTTTAGGCCCCTACTACTCTCTTGGTCATCGATTTATTTCTAAACCCACACTTTTTTTTTAAGTCCACACGGTTTCTGGCAGCAGGACTTTGAATGGCAATATACTACGAATCAGTCACGCGGAAAGATGCTGTAGATAGGGAAACGACCTGGCTGGTACAAAATAGTACTCCTACAAAAATCAATGAGTGGAATATAAGGGTATCCGAAATATTCAATTCAATTCAATTCAATTCAATTCAATTCAGTTCAGTTCAATATGGTTTATTGGGCAAATACAAAATAACAATCCAGCAGATCGAAGGCTGATACCGTTGCTTTACATCAGACTCATAAAATGAAATTAAAATAATACTGGTAATATAAGCCTACATGAGAATAAAATACGTGATATTTATCCACCTCAGACTTGAGTATCAATAATGATCATCAATATCTCTCGAATTGACTATGAAAAGGCATACAAAAGCGATGCGAGATATAAAGCAATAGTTATCTGATCTTACAATTTTGTAGCTTCATCGTGCTAATTCATAGATACTTGTTTAGATCCATGTGAGAGGTTCATAAACTCTGCGAAAAATAGAAAGAAAGAAAATAAACAAACACCCTCTTTAGTATGTGCAGGTTATATAAAACGACAACTTGGGTATACTATGTATTTGAACTTGACAAGGCCTGGACTATTAAAGCTGTAGTGAATTCAGACAGCAGGCGTATATAGAGAACAAACCAAATGACAACATCTTATACAGTAAAAGGCGAAGTTGTTGTTGTTGTCGGGGCCTTATGTATTTCCTGTTTTATTCCGACGTTGCTGGTTTGTCTATCTCCTCCCGAGCCGTCGGCTCCGGGCCCCCGAGACCGGTGCCGTTGGCAGCGGGAGGGTCTCCTACGTGCCTTGCACCGGGTTTCGTCCGCGCTCCGCCTCCGTGTCGACGTCGAGGACGACAAAGAGAAATTAATTAGATAGATGCATAATGCATTTTTGTGCGTGACGTCAGAGCCGAGCGTTTAAATATTCACCGATCCTGCGCTGGACTCCGGCTTTCTCGATCATCCATCTTTTAGCTTGCAGAGACAGTGGGGATACTAAAGTCAAAAAGATGATGGCGTGCAGCGAAATCTCTGTCATATTCCGGCGGACACGCACGCACGCACACAATGTACTCTGCGCCTGTGTATGTATTGACGATGGTTACACGAAACACTATTTGCGTGCGCGTGATATGGACACTCTATGGTATACTGTATACACGGCGCGGTCATAATAAAAGTACAAGGGCATTTACGTACAGCGACGTTCGCCATTGGCGTGCCCAAATGAAAACAATGAATGCTGTTATTTTACTGTATTTTGCACAACTGCAGGATACCATGCAGCTCAGGTACGTCATTTAGTTTACTCTCAAGTCGGGTATCATTGTACTCAGACTGTTCAGGACGGCTAAATATCCACTTAAATTTTGTCCTTGCCGATCGTACCCTTCCTTATCACAGTACACGCGCCGCTGTTCATTCGTTTACTGCATGGCTGCTGGTAAACATGAATATTCATGAGACGAGCGGACGCGGGGGAAACCCTCGCTTTGCTGACCGCCAATTTTTGAAGTTACAAGTGGACATCAAATGTGTGGTTATATGGTGCATCAAACCAAGTTTTGGTGATAAAAATAAAAATGAGGAAGCAAATGACGACAAAAATATTCTTCTTTCTCCCATAACGTGGGAAAAGAAATATTAAAGAAAAAATACGAGGCCCTGAGACCCATGGATTCCCACGGGTGCCTACTTATTAAACCTAATGACTATGATCTCCCCCTCCCCAAATATTTATAACAATGATTATAAGGATAATATAATAATAATAATAATAATAATAATAATAATAATAATAATAATAATAACAGTGATAGTTATAATACTAATAACAACAATAATGATGATAATGTACAGTCTGAAGCAGAAGAAGAAGGACATTAATGATTATGATAATAATGATAATAAAAATGTACAGTCTGAAGCAGATAAACGGGTGGTTCTATGATCCATCAAACCAAGGTTTGGTGATAAAAACAAAAAGAAGAGAGCAAACGAAGACGAAAATATTTGATTTCTCTCAGGACAATAGTAACAAAAACACTAGGGGTCAATAGGCCTATATGAAGTAGTCCTACTCAGCACAAGATTACGTATGTTAGTGCAGTGAACCAGTTTTGGACAGTTTGCGCAGGACTGTCTTCAGAAAAGCTTTTTATCAAAAGCAGAAAAATGGGGGAAACAGATTTTTACAATTCTTTGCGCAGGACTGTCTTCAGAAAAGCTTTTTATCAAAAGCAGAAAAATGGGGGAAACAGATTTTTACAATTCTTAACAAATTAACATTTCCGCATCCCTTGGTTGATCATCCCTATATTATGACTCTACTCTCTCCTCTCCCCTAAATGATAATAATAATGTTAGTAAAAATAATAATGATAATAACAATAACAATAATACACTGAAATAATGATAATAATACAATAGGCCAATACAAATGAATGGGGAGGGGGTGCTATGATCCATAACTTAAGAGTGGGCGGAAGAGACACAAACAGGTACTGGATTGTTTCGATGTTTAAAATGAAATAGCAATGATAATGAAACTATTTGAAACGTCCATCCAGTCGTAGAGTAACCTTGACATGACGGAAAAAAAGATATTCACTATCCTTGATCGATAAACTTTTTGCCTTAATTCCCTTGATTCATCCCCATGTCAATGAATAATATAAAATAATAATAAAACCGAATGACTATAATCTCCCCTCCAACAAAATAACAATAACAATAATAATAATAATGATAATGGTAATTATTATGATAATAAAAACAATGAAGAGTATCAATGAGATAAACGGGTAGTTCTAGATCCATCAAACCAAGTTTTGATTATGAAAACAGAAATGAGGGAGCAAATGAAGACGAAAATATTCTTTGTGTATTTCTTCTCTCATAACGTGGTTTTAAAAATATCAAAGGAAAAATACGAAGCCCTGAGACCCGTGGACTCCCACGGGTGCCTAATACTTTTAAAACCTAATGATTATGACCCCCCTCCACAAATAACAATAATAATTATAATAGCAATATAACAATAGGGGCCTAATGAGAATAATAATATGATAATAATAATGATGATGTATATAGTCTGAAGCAGATAAACGGATGGCTCTATGATCTATCAAACCAAGTTTTGGTGATTAAAAACAAAAAGGAGGGAGCAATTGAAGGCGATCAAAAATCTTATATTTTTCTCTCATAACGTGGGAAAAGAAATAGGAATGAAAAAAAAGAAGCTAGGCCTTGAGACCAGCCGTGGATTCCCTCGGGTGCCTGCATGGATGCAAGAGCAGGGGGTATAATTAATATCAAAGTCATAGTGTCAATAGTATCTCCCCATTCCGACGGGAAGAATCTGTGCGCAGAACTTCCGGAGAATCTCATAAGCGTTTTTGGTAATTTTTCCCTGAATGTTTGTTTTGGGGTTTTGTTTTGTTTTTTGTTTGTTTGTTTGTTTGTTTTTTTTTTCTGCGGGGGTTGAAATGTGTGTGTGTGTGTGGTGGGGAGTGGTGGTCATGGGTAGAAGAGATCGAGCACAAGTAACGAAAGAATGAGAAAATTTTTATTTTTATTTCATCAATAAAAATGTGCAAAATCGTATCTATTAGAAAAAAAAAAATAATAAAACCCCTCAGACCCGTGGATTTCCACGGGTGCTGCTAGTTATTTTATAAAGACGTATGCTGATATAGTACCTTATGGTACCATCCCATAAAAGAGTAGCTGGTTCTACAAAATTTGGTGTTTCCACGAGGCAACCAGGCTGAAGGAAGGCTTACTCTAAATTTTTGTGTAACATCTTTCATCCGCATATGATGACATAAAATATCTACCACACCTCTTTTCTTTATTCTTTGGTTTGCCGAGTTCTTTTGTGGCTATTCGGTCCAATGCATTCCTGCGCGCTCTGATGTCTGATATTTTCCACAATAGGTATTCCTCATCATTCTTTTATCCCTGTCTGAATATTGTGTACGATCAGGTTCAATGACTGCGAAAAGACTCGAGTCTATGAGTTGTGTATTGCACACCACATCGTTGCTAATCTGTACTGAAAGCAGGAGGAGGCTGTTAGAAGTCGAGCAGATTTATTGATATCAAACAAGCCGTAAAGGAATTCGGTAAAGTCGCTCCGGCAAAGCCGCACCTATCAAGCCCGGCGTCCCGGTGTACTGCGAAAGGTACTGCGGAGAAATTTGCCAGATCCAGTGGTTTTTCGGATGCAAATCCTGTAGGAAATCGATGGAAATCTTCTTAGTCTTCCTAGGGGTCTTTGCACTTTTTGCATCCCCAAGCGCTGCACAGGGTAAGTCCCAAAGATATATTTTTATATAGATTTACTTGAGTGAGGCGGGTGGGACAGTTTGTAGCTTGAGTATACATGTATGCCACATGATTTAGTAACATAATTATGTATACTATCTATCGGAACTTGAGAAAAGTGTGTGATCGTAACAATATGCCACTATACTATCCATAAATGAAGTAGAGATAACCTCCACACAAATTTTGAAGAGTTTTTTTTTTTTTTTTTTTTGGTTATCGAAATATAGCACAATCTTACTCAAATTGGAGCTGTTTGGAATGCATCTCGCATTGGTAATATACACGAACATCTTTTGTTTAGGAAATCCAACAATGCTAGTGAGATGTCTCCTTCATGGCTCTACGTCACCACGTTACGCTGCACTTGGGCAGTTAATCGCACTGGAAATGAAATCACTTGTGTTCCTTTTCTCTTCCCGCATACTCGAAAGAGTGTTGTCATGAGTATCGTACAAAATGAACGCGTGCTCCTGTAGCTCGTTTCTCCCAAATATGACATTTTTTCTTTCTGACTGAGCTAACATTTCCGGTCGACACTGCACTGATTGACTTTGGACGAAATGATTCCAAAGATATTTCTCAGTTTGTCCTTCCTTGTCCTGTTCAAGATCGTACTCTCGAGAGTGCTCTTCTTTACAAAGTTTTAAGTCGTCCTATCAAAAAAAAAAAAAATCGCAATGTATCACTCGAAGTAAAAATCATGCTCTTATTAGCTCCCAACTCATGAACATTGTACTCTGTTTTTTCTTCCCTTTTCTTTTCTTCTCTTCTCTTCTCTTTCCTTCAGTCTAGCTTTACTATTAGGGTATCCCCTTATTCTTGTCCTTTATTCTCGTTTTTGGCCTTCTATATCCACCTTGTGTTATCTTTTTCGGTCAAATGACATTGAAAATAATCATTGAAACCTTACATTATGTATTCTCTGTGCATACGTTCTGTTCTGTTAAAGATAGATAGAATAGTTATGAGCAATTTGCTTATCGACAACGGTCTCTTAAACCTGTATGCTTAAAGATTTGCCATGAGATATATCTATTATCAACTTGATGATATATTTGTAATGATAATTCTTTCTCATTAATTTTCATGTCTTGTGGATATTTTTGACATTGTCATATTTTTTTAATACGAGTGGAGAAATATAATTGACGTAAACTGAAACTGAAACTGATGCTGTATGACAACAAACAGCCAAAAGGATAGATCAAAACACATGACTAAATCCTGATGGGAATACTAAAAAAAGTCAGAAAAGCTCAAAAAGATATGCCCATAAGATGCAGATGAGTCATATTTCTTACATAGGAATTATGGTAATGATCGCTGATACACAATTCCTGATATCTTCATCATATATCATACTATTGTCTGTATCTTAGATACAATAATGTAAGAAAGGGAGATTGGAAGCTGATGAAGAAAAGGGAAGGAGAAAAACAGCTTGTGAAAACGGAAATAATTGAGAGAAGGAAGACAAAGAAAAAAGAAAACTATTAGTAGTCGGGTAAGACAATCAATCTCAAACTCTCACTGTTATACTTCTGAACAGAGATCTGCACAGAGCTTTGCAATCAGCAAGGAAATACCAATCAAATCATGTGGAAGTGTCATAGTTATCCAGTTGGTTATGGTGATGATGATATGAAGGAAGAGAGACAGAAGAGGAGGAGAAGGATGAAGAAACTGAGGAACAAGACGAAGGACACAAGCAAGAAATAGAGAGAGAGGGAGAGAGAGAGAAATAGCAAGAGATAAAATTGATAAAGCAGAATATAATGCACTCGCAGCAACAATGGTAAGAAAAAGAAGATCTGCTCTCGATTGCCTGAACGAGAGGGAGAGACCTTGGAACTGCACTAGGCTAATAAAATCAAAAGAAACCACAATTTTGCTGAAAATGGCTAAAGAAATTGGTATTTTATCAAGACCATCACCTTTAATATGATAATGATGATGATGATGATAATAATAATAATCATAATCATAATCATAATCATAATAATAATAATAATAATAATGATAATAATGATAAAGTACGTTTATAATGCGCCGTACCTATCATTACTAATACTCTCGGCACATGAGAGCCTGTAAGATTCAACATATGCTGTGTACACATGAACAGCTAATAGTACAACCCTTCAAATCCAGTCCATATCCAATATCACATGATTACATAGAAATTAGCCAAAACTACAATTGAACAAATACGATTCGAGGAGAGTTTTAGAGCATGATGAAGTTTTTTGACGGATATTAAGTGGGAGAGTTTACCATAGATGAGGTCCAATGTATTAGAAAGGTCGTGCCCCCCCCCCCCCTCCCTTGTCATGTATGAGTGGAGGTGGTGGGATATGAAGCAGACAAGAGGTTGAGGAGCGTACTAAAATAAAATTAAAAATCTCCCTAATTCTCCTTAAGATTCTATCAACCACCCCCTTCCCTGTAATCAGCTTTGCCTCTTAAACCTAGGGAACCATACAGATTATGTGCACAAATTGTCAGCTCTGTACATCAACGTATTTGTCATATTTGACTCTAAAACAGTAACCATACCAGTCACCCTGAACAGAATGATACAGAAAAGTAACCAAGTGAAATAAGATGGTGAAAATCCCCAAAGAATCAGTGTTGACAGATAAAACCCCCAGTAATAGCTCTACATGTACGTAAATACAGCTGCATTACCTGCAGGGGCATAATACATCACACTCTATTCATGATATCCTTTATAATATAGTGCTGATATATTATGCGAAGAAAATGTATAGAGCCGGGAAACTTGAAAAGGAATTGGAGAAGCTTGCAGAGAATTGCCAGAGTTTAAGGGGCACCACTTGACCTATAAATAATCCAGTGTGACTGACATTTTTCCTTCACATGCGTAAATGATAATAACGATGATAATAATGACATTTATAAGGCGCTTTATACTGATGTTTCTAAATGGGAGCAATGATTCGCTTACAGTCGTAGGGGAGAAGCTTGCAGAGAATTGATAGAGTTTAAGGGGCACCAATTGAATTATAAATATGATCCAGTGTGAATGACATTTTACTTTTATATGCGTAAATGGTTGAAATAACTACCTTGCAGTCACATACAGTTGTATCAAATGTAACAAATTTTGTATATAGGCCTATACATGTATATAATGCACATATATATACATATACACATATATATATATATATATATATATATATATATATATATATATGTGTGTGTGTGTGTGTGTGTGTGTGTGTGTGTCCTCGCAAAAGAGCGGTCATAAACATTATAGTTTATATCTCGTTATGGCTGTATCGTGTACTACGCTTCCAGAAAGGATTTTCGATAGGGGAAGTTCATTTGAAAATAAGTCCGGGGCTGGTGCTGTGATTGCCGGTACATTTTCCATTGTAAGTTCACCATGGACTGTGCACTTGAATGTAACATCTTTAATGCGATAACAATTATCATCCCAAGAGATTACCTCCCATCATGGGTTCCCCTTTGATGTACCAAAGAACGAAATTTCAGAGAGGGAAAATGGCATTTCCGCATACAAATATCACTGTTTTGTAACTAACTTCAACCGGATGATAATCAATTCGTCAGTCGACATTTTTGGAAATTTTTTGTTGTGTGTATGTGTGTGTTTTAGATGGATATTCCTGAATGGAAACTTGTTTCTACGATATAGTTCTTGAGCTGTGTGTGGGTAATTACCCTGGGAGATCACAGTAAATTTTGTTGGGTTACTATGATTTTGTTTCGATAAAGGTTTCTTCCATTTGCCGATACATTCTCAAATGATTTATCAAAAAATAGTTTTGTGACTCGTGTATGCCTACGTAGGTGTTTATTTGTTTGTGCGTGTTTTAAAAGTGAGAGATACAGAACATTCTGAAACAGAACGTCACTTTCGCTATATGCACCTTCAATTCTACCACACACAGAAGGTAATATATAGACAATCAGAAACATTACCATTAACGTGAAATTTTCGTCACTGAAAGAAAAGGTTCAAGTGTTTGCGTATTATCCCAAAATATATTTCGACTGTAAATTATATCTAATTGATGGTAACATTCTGATTGCAACTGCGGGTGTCGATCAGGTGCTGCGGAAAGTTTTGTAATGCGGACGCGTGTGTGTGTTTGTATGTTTGTGTGTGTGTGTGTGTGTGTGTGTGTGTGTTGTGTTGTGTTATTGTTTTTCTATTAAGCGACAAGAGAACAGAGATCCTGGACGGGATGGAATAGAGTCTGGAGTGTTTTACGGAGTGTTTTTTTTTTTTAAAGATAAGACAAGGATTTGTGGATGATCTCGAGTAAGCCAAGATACGTCGGTGATGATGACTTATAGGAGGATTTCCTTATGATGACATTTCGCCTGTGTCAGATCTGCATTCCATTAATCATACTGTCATGCACCAACAGAACACCCGTCAGCACCGACATAACATCTGTCATACACCGACAAAACATTCTTGGATCAGCACCGAATGAATACAGCTGTTCACTCCATGTTTGCAAATTCCAACTCTCCTGTCCCGAATGGACACTTTTATTCCACCCCACCCTGGTTTCACCAAGGCACATCACGGTTCTCCGTCACACCTACCCCCAACAAGAGGAAAGTTATGAATGTAACTTTTCGACTATAAACACCTTCGTTGTACGGCTTACTTCACTGTTCTTGCGTACTATTCAGCTTACACTATTACAAACTCAAAAAGTTTTGTGTTGTTTTCTTACAACCTCACCTGGCATACTACACTTATAATTACTGATTTTGAGCCTTATCAGAATCAGTTAACTCCGGCATCATATTGTCCACTTTTAGAACAATACATGTATATGAAAACTTAACAAGCCCCCTACAAAACATGTAAATACACAAATCAACAGTCTACAGTAATACACATGTGAAACTGTTTTCAACGGGTGCACATACGAGAGCACATAATCCGGAAAGATTACACCAGATGTAGTCAATCATTTCTCCAGTAGTATCAATATTTTGACTGAGACTGTGCTTTCTGGTAATCGCGATTGTAAATATATCCTCGCATACTTGACCAATAAACTTACATAACTTCAGACATAAATAGTATTTTGTTTTTGGTAACACATACACTTCATCTTTAAATGTGAAAACCAAAAATACACTTTCTTCACGAAATTGTTCTGACTGTTGCAAAGATACTGTATGTCTGTTTCTCCAACACAAACTTTCATTGGAGTTTCACTGAATGTGGTAACAGCACCCATCTCTTGATTATAACAACATCGTATTTAAACACTATGACACATGTGTACATTTACTTAATGTACTTGCTAATACATCTTATACTATTGTCAACTCTGCGTCATACGTTAGCCAAAACAACAACAAAATTTTGAACATCGGACATTTCTTTTTTGTCCCTTCACACATATGTACTGTCACGCGATAAGATGTTGTAATATATGTGCAAACTCTGGAAAATATCGAGATCATACTCGACACACAAATGTGACTCTGTCGCTCTGTAACGAAATACATATACAGGTTATCAATTTACAAAAGTGACATTATATCTTGGCTTCTTTATGCCTCACTGTCACTCAACACTTTTTCATTTATACAAAACAACACATATTCTTTTGTTTTAACACAAATTGGTTGACATAATTATGACTCATAATTTGATCAACAGTTTTCCTGTGACTGGCCGATTGTGTTTTGCTATACTGTTTTTGCATTTGCTAGCTTTAACTCGGTAACGTATCGGTACATTGAATGAAATCAAAATAGAAGTGTGCAACTGAAGCACCACTTTCACTGTAATCTTACACACCACAAATGCTGTATCCGGGCGCTTCCTGTAATGTTGGGTTTTCAAAACATCATACAATGCTTGGCGTGTAACACATCATGAAATTTTTCAAGTGATGTCTCCTTATAAAGACAGAATACTATGTATTGTGTACTAGTACTTTCTCATACTTCCTAGCATCACTCACATATGTTATCGCTTAAAACAAACATGATTAACATAAATACAATTTCTTCCTTCACAGATCCTTGGGAAAGGAAAAAACTGAACGAGAATACATAAACACATGTATACACTGTCATATATATAAAAAAAAAATAAATCAACATCAGTTTCTTGTCTGTTTTGAGTCTTGTTCGAAATGTTCAGCTTGATGTAGGTTTCACTGTAGACTTGATATAATCATCGTTCGGCAACATTATCAGCGCGCGCACAGTTTCAAACTCGCGACAAAGCGTCTGCTAATTTGTTGTCCTTTCCTGCTATGTGCACAATTCTCAGTGGGTACGGTTGGAGAATCAAACTCCAACGGAAGAGACGCTGATTCTTGTGCTTGAAGCGTTCTAAGAATGTCAATGGGTTATGGTCAGTGTACACCACGATGTCTCTTCCACCGTCCAAATACGCTTCGAAATGTTGCACGGCTAGAACGACACTGAGGCATTCCTTCTCCACAGTTGAATACTTTTGCTGATGGCGATTCAGTTTTTTGGAGAAGAAACACACGGGTTTGCTGTGTCCGTTGTCGTCATCCTGAAGTAGCACGGCTCCTACTCCTCGGTCACTAGCATCGGTAGCTAGCTGGAAGCTCCTCTCGAAGTTTGGTGCGATGAGCACGGGATTGTTCATGAGGACGGCCTTCAGCTTCTGGAACGCATCCTGGCAGCTCGCCGACCACTGGAACGTTGTACCCTTTTTCAACAGGTCCGTCAAGGGCACCACCAGATGACTGAAGTTGGGGACGAATCTCCGGTAGAATCCGCACATTCCCAAGAAGCGCTGAAGCTCCCGTTTCGATGACGACACCGGGAAGTCCACGATGGCTCGGACCTTGGCATCTCGTGGTGCGACGCTACCTCGGCCTACCTTGTGACCTAGGTAAGTCACACAAGCTTTCCCGAACTCGCATTTGGCCAGATTCTTAGCAGGATGAATCCGATATGGATGCTGCTTTATGGGCGCATTTTTACCAACATCAACCGTATGAACAGCATCTTTCGCACAGCCCAATTTATCACTGCAAACCTCCGGAAATTCCTGGAAGATGTCGACAACATCTTGCCTCTCCGAATCTGACATATGACTGAGCAATAACTCTGGATTTTCTAGTGCCTTTGAGTTCTCTACTCGCGGAATCATTCCTGACTTGAAACTCACACTCTGAGAATCTGGAGCATCAGATTCAAACTCTTCTGCACTTTTCTCAGCACTGTGTAGGACACTCTCACTCACAACTGCACCTACGTCTTCTACCATCACACGGCTAAATAACTCCTCAAAAGCCGGAATAGGAATCAACGGCGCAGATCTAATGGCATGTTGTGGTTTTCCTACCTCTTGACATTCACGACACGTTTGACAAAATTCAGACACATCCTTTCTCATCTTGGGCCAGAAGAAGTGAGTTCTGATTCTACACAAAGTCTTCTTGACACCCATGTGTCCGGCCATTGGAATTTCATGTGCAAGACGTAGAATTTCCTTTCGATACGGCGGAGGAACAACTATCTGGTCGACAACCGTCCAGTCCTCATCTGCGGGACGATCTGGAGGACGCCATTTCCTCATCAAAACACCAGACTTTACATAGAAACATTCTGGCACTCCCTTCGCCTCATCTACAGTCAATGCACCCTCTCTCAACTTCAACAACGCCTCATCTTCCATCTGTGCTTTGATTAAAGCTGGCTGACTGAACACACCTTCCTCCCAACTTTGTTCTCTTTCACCTTCACTAGTCACCTTTCCAAAGAATGTGTCACCAAGAGAAATTTCACTTTCAGACTCCTTTCTCTCACGCTCTGCTTCACCTGCTCGAAACCTTGTGATAGCACATGTTGGAAATACTTCTGGAAATTCATCGACAAGTTTTTCAGTTTCCTGCTCGTACACTGGGACTTCAGAAACAACCGGAAGGACACTCACTCGACCTCCTGCAAGGTCATTACCAAGCAAAAAGGAAACTCCATCCATAGGGAGAAATGGAACAATTCCCACAATCACTTCCCCTGAAATCAGTCCACTATCCAAATTCACTCGGAAAAGAGGGACCGCCTGCGTTCCTCCATTGACATCATGTATCAATACTTTTCTACCCGTGTTACAATCTATGGGCATACTCTTCACATCTCCTACCATGAGGGACTGTGTAGCTCCAGTATCACGAAGGATGACAACCGATACTCTAACTTCAGCAATGGTAACTGTACCCTTGGAAATGAAGTCCTTGTACTTTTCATCCACACCACTTGGACACCTATCTGTCATTTTTGAGACATTACTTTTCACAACATTTGGATGACGCTGTTCATCACTTACACTCGACTTAACAAAACCATTGGTGGCTGCTTGGTACTGTTTCTCTTTTGTTTCAGCATCTGTACTGTTCTGTGGACGTGTGTCTTCATGGACTAAACCATGTGTTGCTTTTTCCTTTTGTTTTTCTTTTGCTTCATTCTGTTCCAACAATCGCCTACATTCAGACTTAATGTGACCTGTTTTCCCACAGAAAAAGCATCTCACTTCTTTGTATTGAGGCCGTGGCGATTTTGGTCGCTCTTTCTGTGATTCAGTCTTTACTTCATCCCTGCGTTCACTATGACTACTGTGCCACTTTTGAGTGTCAGGATTTCTCAACTGATAAAACTTCCTCTTTCCCTCAGGACTTTTTGTTTTCACTTTATGTGTCAACTCAAACTGGTCAGCGGTGACTGCTGCACTCTTTACATCATGTACTCTTCGATCTTCCAAATATGTTCTCAAATCTGGAGGTGTCGATTTCTTGAACTCCTCCATCAACACTATCTCTCTCAAATTTTCATAAGTGAGATCTACTTTCATTTATCGAACCCATCGATCAAACAGAATTTCTTTTTCTCTCTGAAACTCTACGTAAGTCTGTCCTGAACCTCTCCTATATCCTCGAAACTTTTGCCTGTAGGCTTCTGGGACTAACTGATAGGCAAGAAGGACTGCTTCCTTAACTGTGTCATAGTTATTTGCCTCCTCATCCGAGAGAGCAGACACTACTGAATGTGCCTTGCCTGTGAGCTTTTGTTGTACTATCATAGACCAATATTTCTTCTCCCACTCCAAATTCCTGGCTATTCTCTCAAAGGAGAAAAAGAAAGAGTCTACATCCTCTTCATCAAAGCGGGGGACTGTGTTTGCCATTTTTGCAATGTCAGGCGTCTTTGGTCTCGACATTTACTTAACATTAGGCCTATCCCCTGGGACGCTACTGGCCTGGGCCTGGGTCAACTCAATTTGACGTTGCATTAACTCTTGTTCGAGTCTCAGATTTTCTGCCTTCATTTTTTCTTTTTCTAACTCCAATCTAGCCAATTCGAGTTGTGTGGAATCTACCCTCATATCATTAGGTCTAGTAATAGTAGTAGTACTTGGAGCAGTTTTTCTACCAGCACTCTCAATCTCATCTGTACTCTCACTCTGGTCTGTGTGTTCATATTCTACACCACCCAGTTCAAGCTTCTTCACCACAACTGCAAAGATTTCTTTCTTTCGACTACACTCTCTGATATCAGCATCTACATGAGTTGCAACCTCAATCAATTGGGCTTTCACTAACCCTCTCAATCTACCAAGAGTGACGTCTTTCACAAACTCTGCAGCATCGAACTTGGCTGCCATGATTATTCACATCTAGCTTTCCGACTAGATTTCAAGACTACGTCGCTAACGCAACTTCCTACAATACACTCCACTGCGTACCGAACTACGAGAATAGTCTAAACAATTCAGACCTGACAAACACTCGTATATCTCGAGGCCAATTTCCTCGTAAAGCCACATCTAACGATGCTAATCCAAATAACCAGAAAGTGACACACTAATCTGATAGAATGACATAACGGAAACGGTAATACGTACCCTTCCTTTCCAGCAATCAATGCTGCAACCCTGGTATTCAGCTAGCGAGAAGACCAGTACAAGTGCGCAAAACATACTCATCGCATCGCTTCGCGAATCGCACTTCCATTCACAACCACTGCTAACGCAGCCCCATTACACATACCATGCAATGTCACGCAGTATACAATACCGCTACGAACGAACGACACTGTTACGTTCGCTACCCTGTGTACACATCTCACATGAGTGCGAACATTACACATACCTCCAACGGGCATCAATCATTGCAACGATGTACCAAACACCGAAATACTACCAAAAGACGGCCTGTTAGTATGTTCATATCCTGGACATGTTCCCCACATGTCATGCACCAACAGAACACCCGTCAGCACCGACATAACATCTGTCATACACCGACAAAACATTCTTGGATCAGCACCGAATGAATACAGCTGTTCACGCCATGTTTGCCAATTCCAACTCTCCTGTCCCGAATGGACACTTTTATTCCACCCCACCCTGGTTTCACCAAGGCACATCACGGTTCTCCGTCACACATATACTATGATGGGGTTCATTTGCATTCACCAGCAAAACATGGTTAATTCTTAGCACGACATATAAATCCTTGATGGTGAGATGTAAATGTATACTGTCACACCTGAATATAATGCAAGCTGTCTTCTTATCCGGCATCATTTTGCATCATTCTTTGCAATCAAAATAATGTGGGTTCTCCTGCGTCCTGCACTATTACAAACGAAGAACTGCTGAAAGCAAACTCACCTTTAATTTCTATTTTGAGACAACCTGAAGAAATAGCGTTTTCAAAACCTTGAAAGAAATCCATGACTTTAAGAACTACTTTACTGTCAAGGTATGTGCATTGATGCTGTTTTCTCCTTCATGCTTTGTGTGTGTGTGTGTGTGTGTGTGTGTATGTGTGTGTGTGCGTGTGTGTATGTGTGTGTGTGTGTGTGTGTGTGTGTGTGTGTGTGTGTTGAGGGAGTGCTCCCTAGGTGTTCCCCGGCCTCCTTCCTTCCGAGGGTTGAGGAGGGCGGATGAAATGCTCCTGGTTGGTTGGGTCAAGGGTAAATGGTCAATGCTCCCTTATCCTTCAAACCTTCTCCCCACCCCATTGATGGAAAGAATCCATGGCCGTAACCCCTAAAAATTCGTGGGTTTCTTGCGTTTGGGTTTTCCCCATTTTTTTTTTCTTCTGGTCATTCCTTCTTTTTTTTTAACCAAAAGTTTGCCCCCCTCCATGCAGCAAACGGCTCCGCGACCCCGATGACACTTCGTGGAGCTACGATGATACCATCACTCATCAGTCTTTGGGCCTGTATTGTTCTCGAAGTTCTTCCATGCCCTGATTATTTTATGGTGGGTGGCAAATAGGAATGTAGCATATTTATCACCAACAGATGGGTTAGGCATCCTCACAAATAATGAACAAAGAACATGGTCTGTTGTAGCATTTTTTTTTGTGCGCCCTCTTTTCTTTGAGGATGAAAGTTTGTATATGGGTCATCCTTTAAGCGTGATAAATATCGCATTGCCAGAATCTTCGCTTTATTGAGCTATAGCAAACGACTAGAGGAATGAACGGAATGAAGGCATAATCCACTTCCCAAGTTTTAAGTTGAAGAAGTATGAGTTTGAAATCACCCGGGGCTTCATACACTGAACCTACCTGCCAATGCCATACTCGGTTATCGCATGAAGTGCCAAGAGCCCGCAATAATTGGTGAGTGTCAGGCACTCAGGTGAAGGCGTGGCTTTCGTCATACCTGCGTCATCTTGTGGGAGTGGTTTCACGTATGAGTGCGCTCTGTTGCTCCATGAAGAAATAAGATCCAATCATTCCAAGCAGCTTAAGAATATGAAATCTAAAAGCTTTAACACATCTTTTTCTCTATTTCTTTATTTTTTGTGGGGGGGGGGGGGGGAGGGGATGAGATGTCAATGAGATAGTACTTTAACTCCAAACTGTTCGGTCAAGAGTGGCACGTGTTTTCAATTGCCGGATACGATAAGGCTATTACAACATTCTCCCATTTTTCCAAGTCACCACATAAGCCCTCCGAGGCGTTCCGGCAACATAGATAGTTGATTGACCTGGTTAGTAACATACATTACTTTACGCCAGAATCTAAAACGAAAGTGTCCCAGCCTTAAAGGGATGGTACAGTATTGGTGGAGATGAGAATTGGGCTTTTAACTTTTTGTGACATACCAAGAAAATACATATGAAATAGTACAGAGCATACCATTTTAAGAGGAATTCAAAGTTGATTTGATGAAAATCGGGTTTGGAATGACTGAAACATCCAAAAACAAAGTAAAACTAAGCGAGCGTAATAAAAGGTGGGTCCCACCCTTTACTAGAATCGCTCTGATTTGGATATCTCAGCTATTTCAAAACCAATTTTCATCAAGTAAACGAATTCCTCATGGAATTTCATATTTCATGAGGTTTCTCATTATCTCACCAAAAATGTTAGGAACCTGAAATTAGGTCTGAACCAAAACTATACGATCCCTTTAAGCCAAACAGCAAATAATTGTTATCAACTATATGTTCAACTTGACAATTGGTCAAAAGATGGATGACTCACATCATACTCGTATATGAACAATTGGTAACTTGTGAACACAACCTTTTCTGACGACGATGTGGGGTATTATCACTGTCCACCAGCCAGTTTATTTCGGTTAACGAAAATATCCTCATACCTGTTCGAGACCCCCTCTTCAAGTCTGCCCAGCTTTAAACGTTTGTTTTGCTTTGTTTTGTTGCCGTTGTTTTTTGCCTTTACTTATATCAGGGGAATGCGACAGTGACCCTTGTCAGAATGGCGCCACCTGCCGGGAGTACGATGGTAGCCACATATGTCTCTGCCTGGATGGATTTCACGGACACAACTGCGAGATGACAATCAACAGTACGTACGAAAGAGCATGACATGACCTGCTGACCTTCAGTGAGGATGTACTACCTCTAGTGGTTATCCATTTGGTCACTGGTCAATCATTGCTCCTTTTTTTTTTCTTTTTTTTTAGTTGCAGTAATATTTTCGATCTGTAATGCTCATTCTGCTATCACGGCTATTAACAATAATCATATCAATATGTACATCGTTTCATTTACATGTCATGAAAGGGACAATGCTGTGCAAATGCATGTTGACTCGTGTTGACTCACGATACCCTCAAAATTATATGGCGAAACAGATGTCTAAATACGGTTCATAATATATATATATATATATATATATATATCTTTTTAAAAGTGATTTTTAAATGATTATAACGCCTATTCTGGCTTTCTATACGCGCGTACCATTTCCCGATCAAGCAAACACACAATGTTAATGAGTTTCTGTTCTTTATGTACCTGTGATATCTGTTTTCCCGATGTGGTTTTTTTTTATTATTTTGCATTTATTATAATCTCGCCTTGTTTTGTTTACGTTTCCATTGTTTTTAAACTCACTTTTTGTACAATTTGCTCATATTTACATGTATTTTTGTATATTATATATTGAATCGGAAATAAAGATGGAATTGAATATAATTTTCTATTTTTTCTTCATTTTACTTGGATCCGCCCACAAAAATCTTCCAAACCAAAGTTCTGCTGTGAGCTTATCTGTCAACTATTGCTAAAGTTTACTTACATGATCAACAAAGGACATTGAAATGCACCTTCCCTTCGACTGAGCATAACTTGCATAGATGAGCATAATTTTTTTTTTTTTTATGTAACTATATGGCTAACAAATGACATTGCTAAGGAAAAGGTGAAAATTATGGTCGGTCTAGGAGGAGGTGCACTCCAGTGTCTTGTATTAATCATTATCATTATTATTATCATTATTATCATTATTATCATTGTTATTGTTATTATTATTATTATTATGTGTGTTTCACATAGGCTCGTTTTCTTGCATATTCATTCTTTTATTTACGTTGTATACGGATGGTTGCTAAGATGCAGTCTTCGTCGTTTGGACAGGTATGTTGATATATAAATTAATAGTTAACTTATTTCTGTCATGTTATTTTTTTTTCAAACGAAGTTGGCTGTGGTTACAATACTTATAACTCATCTGGCGAGCTGACTTCTCCAAACTACCCAAATGATTACGACAGTGGCTCTGATTGCTATTACCTCGTCAGAGTTCCTACCGCCACGTCCATTAGTCTGACCATCCATGATCTCGACACCGAGGTACTCAAGGATGTGCTTGAGTATGGTGAAGGCTCCACCATAAATCCGACATTTACCGATAACCTTCTTGAGGGAGATATTTCCAACCTGAATTCAACCCAGATCGTTATCAACGGTAATCAACTTTGGATTTTTTGGAATACGGACAGGAACATTAATCAAAGGGGATGGAATATCACATATATCGCTGGTGAGTCAATCACAATCATTCTTTTGTTTTTCGATAATGTTTAATCCCTAGCTTTTGATATCTTCAAATATCGAATCAACGCAATGCGGGATTCAGGTATCCGTCTCTTTCAAATTTTAGATACATCTTTCAAAAAAAAAAAAGAATAAGAAGAAGAAGAAGGAAAGAAATTGGCAATAATCTCGCCACTGGACGGAAATCATCATTCTCTGCACATAGAAGGACTGCTGAGCTAATCATACAAAGGTATTAGCTTGAAAGGACACACCTTGGACTTAGTGGATAACACCCACTGCATTGTGTCCACCACTGTATTGCAGCATGCCAAGGTCAGGTATAGTTTCTTCTCTTTTGAACGCTGAGCATCCAGAGTTTGCCCCTTTCTCAAAACTGTCAAAAGCTCCGAAGTCATTATGGTTTGGAAATTAAAAAAAAAAAACCAAAAAAAAAACACTGATACGTATGCGCATTCTATAATGCATATAAAAACAGCTATTTCATTATATTGTATACAACCTTTCAACACAAAATGAGCACAGTCTTCTATCGTATTGATGTATTTTTGTTCTCATGTTCTGTAGATATCGACTCGTGCTTTGAGACGAACCCCTGTCAGAATGGAGGCACATGTCTGGATGGCTTTTTCGATTACAGCTGCATGTGTCCAGCGGGATATTCTGGCACAAACTGCGAAACTGGCAAGTATCCCATCTCGACATTCAACTGTATATCAGTTATGTTGTTATAAATGTATTTTTCTTCTTCCAGTTACTGTTAGCAAAGGTTTGCCATGGTCTGTTAACGATCTGTTGATGAAATAACCACACTGTGTAATGACATATTTTGCTATTACAATGTTAATGAAATTGCTCTGAATTGATTGATGTAATTGTAAAGCAATGTCATATACAGAGAATGAATCAAATCATATCAAATCAAATCAAAACAAATCAAATCAACCGCTATTTTCCACTGGATAAAAAAATGCATGCCTTTGGTAGATATGTGTTTTTACATGCTACATTCTTACTCATTTGTTATCATATTGAAGTCATTTAGTCAACTTTCTTCGTTAGGTGCATGAACCTAACGAAGTTTAGAAGACAAATATATCACCCAGATCCACTGGCGCCGTAAAAGTGGTATTTCTGTCTGTTTTTGATAACGAAAACGTGGGGATGACTTTCACTAGATCTCTGGACATTCAAGCCGACTACTTATCTCATGAAGCGTTGCGCTTCGTAACTTGTTGGTGTCTTTTACTTTTCACTTTATGCATGTCATGTATTCAGTAATCTTCCCACCCCCTTCCTCCCTCCTCCCCCTTTTCTCCTCCTTTATCTGTCTATACAATTTTTTTTTTTTATGCCTCCGCCAACGAAGTGGCCGGAGGCATTATGTTTTCGGGTCGTCCGTCCATTAGTCCGTCTGTCCCGTTTTGTTTTTGTCGATATCTCAAGAACCGTGTGGTGGTTTTACATCAAACTTGGTATGAGGGTATATCCTGGGGGGATAATACTTTGTTTGGATTTTAGGGTCACGGGGTCAAAGGTCAAAGGTCACAGGTTATTTTGTGAAAAAAAGGTTGAAATTTCATGTTTTTCTCCATATCTCGCAAATGGTTCAAGGTATCTTCATGGAACTTAGTATATATGGATGTACCGATGGGGAGTGATTATCTAGGGAAGTTGGGGGTCATGGGTCAAAGGCCAAGGTCAACTTCTCAAAATATCACTGCTTTCCTTATATTCATGCAATGCCTGAAGGATTTTTTTAAAACTTGATGTATGCATGTATAACCCAATATATATTCTGTGGGAAGTTTCTTGCTAAAAGGTCAAAGGTCAAAAGGTCAAAGGTCAAGTGAAAATGCTAAATTGCACTTCTTCCTCCATATCTCAAAAGTAACTCACGGTATTATCATAAAACTTACATATTTATGCATGTTCTACCTAACAGTGATTCTCTTTGGAACTGTGATGTCAAAGGTCAAAGGCCAGGTTTAGATAATACTATTTTACCATTTGATACTGAAATTATACTTTTTCTCAATACCTTGAAAATTACTCAATGCATAAACTTATAAAAGGGTCAAATGTCAAGTAAAAATCATCAGTTCCCCCAAATACCTGCACTCTTACGTTGTAATAATTTATCCAATTGAACCTAGTTCTAGGAAAGTGAACATTCAGCACATTGTGGCAAACCTGTCATTTTGATACTTTGCCAATTGTGTGAAAATTTCATCACACATTGTCAAGACATTGTACTATAGACCTATTAGGAGAACCATGCATTATGGCGGAGGCATACACCAGTCGCCGTAGCGACATTTCTAGTTCTTTTATGGAATGTATTAATGCATGATTATCAATGTGTGTAATGTATATAACTTGCATTACGTGATATTGGAGTGGGATTTGTTACAGCCGTGATCCACTGGAAAGCAGACCTTACGTCTCGAATGGAACTACGCTCTTTTTATAAGAAGACTGAAAAATCATAAAAGCCAGCTTCCACTCTGTTACCTCCTCTATCTCTCCCCTAGTCCTGTGCAAGCGACAAACAAAGGTTTTAGGTATTGTTTTCGTAGTTGTTTGTTCTTGCCTGTGACGGAAATAGTGAACAAAATATGATGTCTTTCTTATATCATGGATTTTGAAGTGTCGGGTAAAGTTGGTGTTTTTTTTTTGTCACCGAGGAATCCATGATATTAATTTTGGCCAGTAATAGTGCATGGCATGTTTGCTTTATATCCTTCCAAAAAAAAATGAAAATATTACGAATCTATAAAAAAAAAAGAACAGTGTGTTCACTAAATGACTGTATCTGTCGCTGTAAGTTCAATCCTAGTCACGACATAAGGCAGATGCCAATATCACTTTACACTGGCTATTGATGAAAACCTTTGTGGACCAATGTTACTCAACAGGATTTCATTCGCAAAATTACTATTTCACATAAAACAGGAATGGGCTGTTGCCATCTAGATATCAATGCCTATGAGAACGTTCCGAAAGGGGAGAAACCAAGTCATAGTGCGCGTCAAACATTTGTAAGAAGTTTAGTAGAATGGGTACATATAGGGTATACCAATTACGTACATCCAGCGCAAACTTCTTACAATGTCAACCGGCCTATATAGGCTGCTCTCTTTCCCATGTTATCAACGGGTGACCATGTCCCTAGGGGAGCCCGTATTAACCACTCTATGACGAATATTGTAGCTTTGATAATGATAAAAGTCTTTTACTCCCTTTTTGATGCAGAAATCAACGAATGCATGCCATCTCCATGCGAAAATGGTGGATCTTGCACCGATCTAGTCGACGGTTTTAACTGCTCTTGCTTGCCTGGATTTGCGGGAGATAGGTGCCAAACAAGTAAGTGTCAATCCATATTGAGTAATCTTTACCATAATGGCCATTTTTTCGCATTGCTGCTTTTATTTGACGGCAGTCTATACGTCAGCTCAAGTCTTACAACAATGAATCGTAGTAACTTTGGTCCACTTCCATTTTATTTCACCTATAACTAAAGGAAACTGCCTGTAAATGAGGATTCTGATCACCACGACTGCTAATTACTGAAGCATGTTTTGCATAAAAATGAACAATGTATGGCACATTCCGCGACGTTTGATCTCCCCTGAGCATACGTTCTGAATCAGAATGTCCTTGGTCATTACCACCTCAGTCATTTGGAATATCATAATGCTCATAACTTCGTCTAAGAAGAGAGAAAGCGTAGACTAAATTCATCACTGACACTAAAGGAAATTCTGTCTGACAAATCCAATTCTTAAAAGATAACTTTTCAGCCCTGCTGAGTAACTTTTGGTCGGCAATCAGATGCCAACTAATCACAGATTACTATACGACTAGATTAACAGCTACTGCTTATTGTATGTTGCACGTTTTAGTGTATGTGTGTGTGTGTGTGCGCGCGCGCGTGTGTGTGTGTGTGTGCGTGTGTGTGTGTGTGTGTGTGTGTTGGGGGACAAGGGGGGGGGGCTGCGGGTGGACCTGGGGGTCGGAAATGTCGAGGGTCAGTGGGACTTTGGCTGTCTTCGCGTATATAGATATGATATTAGCTTCGCCACGCAATACCACTCGTGCATTTGTTCAGTTCAGTTCAGTTCAGTTTTTATTTCTGCATTTCAAAATCAATACAAATCAACGAATCAACAAAATACTTACATAGTCATTAACAGAGCTAATATTCGTAACGTTTGGATCATACATACATTTTCTTTTTGCAAGAACGAATATCATATATGAAAGGAAGTAATAGGAAATGATAAAAATGAAATGCAGGGGACCGTCATCATAAGCTAAGCTTGACGAGGAAGATGGCCTCAGGTAAAGAGATACATAAAGAAAATCTTGCCACTCACTGAGTGGGGGGTAATTGTGCGAAGGGCACAATAAAGAGATACATAAAGAAAATCTTGCCACTCACTGAGTGGGAAGTAATAGACCAGTTCGTAATTCCACTTTGCGCATGAGCAGAAAAAGGTCATTTGTACCAACAGGCATTTTGGTTTATTAATTCACTGACATAAGTGTCTGTGATGTGATGATTATTCATGTGATCCTTGTCTAAATAGTGCTTGCCAGCACATCCACCTGATAGCAAGCCTGGTATTTGGCAATGTCAAAAGAAAAAGGTTGTTATTGCATTCCATACGAAATAATGAATTAGATGCCTGCTAAAATGTCAACTGGTATGACGGACTATTCTGGTCACCTCTTCTAAACACAAGTTCATGCTTTGTTTGAACACGAATTCCATAAATTGGTATGTCGGGCAAGCTTATGCATTATACCGCTTTAAAATGAGTGCAGTGCCTAACCAACTGAGAAAAAAGAAAGGTCATTTGCACCAAGGTGTACATGAGCTAATTACGAACTGGCTTATTGTGCGAAGGACGTGCGGTGCAGTGCGGTGTGCATTGTGTTGCGATTAATCTTGGTTTGTACGTTGAGTGTTATTTTGTGTATCAGTGTGATGAGGTGAATGTTACTTCAGTTATGGCCGTGAACTCATTGTTTAGGGTGTTTGTTGACCAGGTGGTATGAATA
Source organism: Diadema setosum (assembly GCA_033980235.1). Classification (NCBI taxonomy): domain Eukaryota; kingdom Metazoa; phylum Echinodermata; class Echinoidea; order Diadematoida; family Diadematidae; genus Diadema; species Diadema setosum. The sequence continues at coordinate 7,716,563 of CM067064.1, forward strand.
TTTATGTGTCAGAAGTATACTGGATTATGAGGGTGTTTTTTAGTTCTCGTTTGAAAATGTTCAACGACGTACATTGTTTTAAATTAGGGGGTAAAGAATTCCAAATATCTGGTCCATTATATTTTAATGATTTTTTAGCTAAAATGATTCTGGGGTTTTCGAGATGGTAATCGGACGACTGACGTGTTGGATATGAATGAACGGTGGAATTTGGAGTGAAGAAGCCATCAAAAAGTTTTGGAAGACAATTAAATGTATATTTATACATAAAAACAGCAGTTTGAAAGGTGTGAAGATCCTCAATTTTCAATGTTTTTAGTCGACGAAATAGGGGATTGGATGGGGATAAGTAACGGGAATTGGTAATCAAACGTACAGCACGTTTTTGGAGGGTAAGAATTGGATTAATTTTAGTTGAGCCACAGTTTCCCCAAACGATATTTTCCCCAAACGATATTTGGATTCAGCATTTTGGATTCAGCATTATTAGAATTTGTTTTGTAAATTGTCACAAGTCAAACTATCAGTATTTTTAAAAGTTGAAAAAGAGTTTGCATTAAAATCTGCTTGCTTAATCTTCACTGGTAACAATGATCAACGATAAACTTTTATTGAGCAATGCAATGAAAAAACAAATAAAAAGAAAGAGAAAGAAAATTTTCACAGTATTTCTCAAGAGACAAAAGATTCTTGGACAGTTGAGACAATTATTTCGACAATTAAGCGCTTCCAATACCCCGCTCATTGGAATCCCGTATCATTTTATACAGATATCGACGAGTGTATGTCGGATCCGTGTATGAATGGAGGAACGTGCATTGATGGCATCAACAGGTTTACTTGCATGTGCGCGCTGGACTTCACAGGAAATAGATGTGAAAACAGTAAGTTTACGAGTGCTCATTTTATACAGGATCACTAACAGTGAAAGGTGTACAATACTGGAGACACATGAATACAAGAGAATTTGTTCATCACTTAATCAAGTATCAGCTGACGTCTTGTTGAAACTAGTCCAGCTCATAATTCTTCGTTAGTCCGTCATCAGGGACTATGATATGCAAGTCCAGCATAATAATGGCAGACCAATTTAAGTTTTCCCGTGTACTCGTAATGATTACAATTTGATTCGATCAAAACTTATCATTTAAAAGACAAGTTGAAGTAGCCCCCCCCCCCCCCATGATTAACCCTCACAGGTTTCAATAAAAGGTCGTTAACGGTGGGGTCTTGTTATTTACTTCGAGTTTCATTACTGCCTTTGTGTGGTTTTCACCATTTTTCTATTACCTCTACATGGAATGTTCACAAGATTCATCATATCGACTGACAGTGTTACGACCAAAATCACTCTGAGAATGATCGCACAAAAGAAACAATCAACTAATGTTCAGGCGGTTTATCAACAGTGATATTGTGGGTACAGACTCGTAATCGGTTTTCACATCAGTACAATAATGATCAATACAACACAATTATAAATCGGTAGTGGAATCACTTACACGCATTATATGCAATATCCCTGGAAATCAAATAATCCTTTGAGAATGTCCAGATACGATGTTCGATGCACAGATGAATGATCCTTGACGCACCGATGAATGATTCCTCCGACGTAACTCGAGAGGCGCAGGTTACGATAGTCCACGGTATAGATCCGGGGTAAACTCCACGATATATGTCCACAGCGAAACGTGCAGAATCCAAACGTTGTATGACGACCACGTCCAGTCGAGGCGTTGAATGATGATTCACTTTATAATGTCCAGCAAGGAATCCAGCCCGTCCGCCGTAACAATGTCCGTTGACACTAAAATATGGAGTCTATCTCCAATGTAGGCAAATTAATTCTCTGCAGGCAAAATGTCTCCCAGGCCTTATCTCCACAAACACAGTTTGTATAGCAGGTCAGCAGGTAACACAGGACTGACTATAACAAGTCGCTTCAGAGCCAGAAGTGACGTAACTCTCAGAGCAGAGGTGTTGGGTACTCTCCCTACCTCAGAATTTCTCCGGCTTATATACTATCCGTTCACCCCTTTCTAGTACATTCTGTAATTCTCTCCAACCTGGGGCCACATACCTGAACATACTATCAAGTCCAAATTCCAGGAATCCTGGATGACTCACTGCCTAACTATGTGCATAACATCATTGCCAAAATTAACTACCAATCACATTGGGTTACAGGGGCAGTGCCTCTGTCAGCACTTCCCAGAATATTCTGGAATGGGTTAAATCATTCTAGATTGAGTGAGCTATAATGTATTTCCTGTCACCTGCATACATGTACTGTAGCTACATTGTATACCACGTAGAAAATTCTCCACTGATCTGGTCAGCCTGTATGTACTATATCTATATCATATAGAATGTTCTCCATTAATCTGGTCACCCTGTGTACATACGCACTAAAACAACCATGCATACAGCCTTGATACATTGTACATGTACATAACTACTTGTGTGTACATTTGTGACAACAGCTTAACAACCGTTAATTTTAATAGGTAGTTACTTCTAGATTTTAGATTAAAAAAATAATAATTTACACAGATAATTCAATTAATTTCAACGGAATTCTTTATTTCCTACATTTGCATATTGTCTGTTCATTCCTCTTCGAAGTTGTCATCGACAACATATCTCTTAAAATATGCATGATACTCGATAGTATTCAGCCGAGTGTACAAATGTAGTTTTAAAGGCAGCCGATCGCCATCCCTAATGGTACGTAAACTCCGAACGACCGAAGTTTGTGCATGCAATTGCGCAATGCCAGACTCGGTGCTATCGTATCCATAGACGTGTGGGACAATGCTGCCACTGAGACACGTGTGTGTGTGTGCATGTGTGTGTACGCATCATACACAAACATTGTCACCGCGAGCTGCGGTGATTGGAGGAGAGAGGCCAGAAGACGCGTGTGTGTGTGTGTGTGCATGTGTGTGTACGCATCACACACAAATATTGTCACCGCGAGCTGCAGTGATTGGAGGAGAGAGGCCAGAAGACGCGTGGCTCTTTTGGCCTCTCTTCATGCGCATGCGCACTGAGTGTGTGCGTCCATTCGGAAGCTCACGTGGCTCGCTCGGACAGCCATTTTGGGTCAGTTGTTACAAGTGCGTCACGCGCTACTATACGCGCTGTCAGTCCTGTAAACAACTTCTAGTTCGGGCCGCGGGCTGCCACATAACAACAGCCGGCGGCCTTTCTTGTGCATAACACGTGGCGTACGTATACTCTTATACGTAAGTACGTACAGTACTTATGTGCGGGATTTCGGAGTGCGACGTGCGTAAATGTTTGGGACTAACATCTTCGGACATCTTGACTTTTGAGCGAGTGCTACATGTAGCTGACTGGTATTGACCAACAAAGGTACGCGAATAATGCTGTTAGTTTTCGACCCATTTTATAAAACAAATGATGCACAGGATTATTTCGCGGCGTTAGTGAAGGTGCGGCGCACTCTCGAGTATTGACAACGGTTGCAAACATGCACTCGGCTGCGCCTCGTGCATGTCGCACCATTGTCAATACTCTCGAGCGCGCCGCACCTTCACTAACACACTCTATCCTGTGCATCATTTGTATAAGCACAGAGAGCGCTCTTGTAGCCTACGCGTTTTGTTCGCTGACCCATTGAGCCAGCGCTATTCTCATTCGGGGTCACTACATTTGATACAGAATGGGAGAGGCAGCGTGTTGCGTTCGTCTCCGTGCCGCACAAACCACTCGCCACGACTAATTTTGTTTTCGTGGGAACACTCAAAAAAGTATCATTGATTGAATGATTGTGCGGTGTCCTGAAAGTCGATATCCTTGTTTTCTTTTAAGTAAAGTTTATGTTGGTCAAATAAAAAGCGTAAAAGCCTCCACCATGTACCTCCCCAGAGGTTGGGCTTACCAAGGAGGTTTGCTATCTTGTTCAATGGAATGTAAGAATATCAAAAAGGGACATTTTGGTGGTAAAAGCAACAAAAGTAATAATGACATAATTGAGATAGTAATATGGATTATCACCTTTTCCTGTCATTTCATAAACGTTGATATTCTTGACGTGATTTCTTCACTTTTCTTCTTGTAATCCTCTTGTATATATTTTTGAAGGAACCAATCAATGCGCGAGCGGTCCTTGCGTGAATGGTACATGCATTGATGGAATAGAGAGTTACGTATGTGTTTGCTATCCTGGATTCACTGGCGTCAACTGTCATATAAGTAAGTATTTATCCGTCTATCCATATGCATTTGCATGGAATCATGTACACGTTCAACATGAATACTGGAATCGTTGTAGATTAGGAAGGGACAAGAATAGGCAAATAAGATTTTTCTCATGTAAAAATGGAGATACAACAAACGAAAGAGTATGTTTCATATCGAAGACGGGTGTATCATTACACGAGGCTTTGCACGAAACTTCGTTAGTCTGTACCTATTAACCCTATAGATATTCAAGTCTCTGTTGCTTTCTAGTTATGACATCACTATATTTCACATCGAATTAGGCGTCAGTGGAAATAGCAGTAGCAAGGCCAAACCATACCGATATGTCCCTTTGTTTAATTGCTTGCTTTTCCAATAACCAGATCACTGTTTTAACTGTGCACCTGAATATTGCTCCCAAATTGAAAATTTCAAACTATTTAAGGATATTTAAAGCAAGATATCATTTAGCAAAGGGGTGATGTTCGAGGTGTGGATTTTCTTAAATGTTTCCCTCAACAGATGAAATCTGTAAGATCGCAACTACTGATCTGTAGCTTTAGCAAACATGCCGGGGAAAAGAAACCACGGGACTCGAACCTGTCATCTACTGCTTTCCGAGCGGCGACACTACCAACAGGCTATCCCTGGTTGCCTTGGCGTTTGCTAAAATTATAGATCAACAGTCGCGATCTTACAAATTCCATTTGTAGAGGGAAACAAGTTGAATAAAAAAAAATCACACCCCTATGTGAGGACATTTTTAAGTTTTATGTAACTCTCGAGTGAATAAGCCACTTTGTAATTAGCTCATGTACACATTGTTACAAATGACCTTTCTTTTTCCTCAGTTGGTTAGGCACGTCACTCTTTATCAAAGTAGCACAATACATAAGCTTGCCCAAAGTAACAATTTAAAAATTAACAAGCAAACATGTCTGTTGGTACAAATGACCCTTTACTAACTGGTCTATTGTGTTCAACAGATATCGACGAGTGCAGCTCGGATCCGTGCATGAATGGAGGCACTTGCATGGATGGTGTAAATTCATACAACTGTTTATGCCCGCCCGGCTACACTGGAACAAACTGTGGTACAGGTACGTTAGTTACTATAAATGTTGGTTTTGCATTGATTTAGTTTTGCTTCGTGTTGCACATATTATTTATGTGAATGTTGCCAGCACAGTAAACCATTCCATCCTCCGAGAATTTGTCCAATGTTATTCGTCTGTACGGTATCCGAAACCGGATGGTGCTGTGCAGGTTTAGTCTGCTAGGCACTAGAGGTCTCTATCTATGTATGTATGTATGTATGTATGTATGTATGTATGTAGATGTGTATGTGTGTATGTATGTAGGACCCAAGAATGTTGAGTTTAGTTGAGTTTATGAACAACATACATGTGAATATGCTAACATGATAACATGAAATTCCATAGGGTAAGATACAATAACATGAATTTTTTTAATGAGAATACAATGATTTTGTACAAGGTTCTTACAGCTATGCAAGCATATATTTTACATACTTATATTTACCTTACATAAGAATACATGTGGTATAATTGATAATTAGTTTCGTTGTGATACATTTATAACTGAAAAGGCAAAGAGAATGAATAAGTATGTAATGTAGACATATATTCATAGACAAAGGTTCTGAAAAAAAAATAATAGAAAAACAGAAGATAATGTTGTTAAAGGGGGAACCAAAGGTTAGTACAAGTGCTAGTCGAGAATGGTTCTCCCATAGCTACACGTATATTTAAGCTGCTTATTGCAAGGTCTACTCTTTTAAAGTAACTGTACTATAGAAGTACATTAAACTAAACACTGAATATCCTTTTCAGCACTAAACTTCATTTAACAAGTGATTTTTTTAGGTTTCTTCGAACTGAAGTTCTTGTTCTTTCCTCTTGAATATTTTGGGGCAGACTATTCCAAAACTTTGATCCGACAAAAGATATAAAAAAATGTACCATGTGTCGTTTTACATTTCGGAAGTCTAAGCATGGAATGATCTTTGCCTCTAGTCCTGTATGCATGATTCATTGGCTCATAATATTGCGTTACAGAATGTTGTACATGTCTCTTGTGTAGATTATATACAAAGGTTGTAACATCTAACACTCCTAGACTGGTGAATAATGGCCTAGAACTTGTTCTTAAGGGGGAAAATGTAATTGCTCTCACAGCCATTTTTTTGTGCTAAAATATACAATTTAAGTGACTTCTGTAGGTACTTCCCCATACTTCAATTCCATAAAGTATAATTATGCGATTGTATAAAGAATTTATATAAAAGCATGAGAACACGCCTTGGAACAAAGTATCTTAATTTGAAAATTAAGCCAATTTTGCGCCTAATGCATTTGTTGATACATTTAATCTGATCCTTCCACATCAAGGTCTCATCAATTTGGATTTCTACAAAAGATGCTACATTTACTCTTTCTATAACCGTTTCAGAGACTGTTAACACACCTTTAATTGCAATTGGTTGTTTTGGTCCTTTAATAATCATATAATTTGTTTTCTTCAAGTTAATAATTAATTAATTCACAATACACCATTTCTGTACCTCATTCAATTTTCCATTTACGTCATTCATATCAATTTCTTTTGTACCTTTGGGAAAGGTATGAAAAATGTTTGAATCGTCAGCGAATAGTCTGAACTGAAAATAGATGAGCTAGGTAAATCATTGATGTATAATAGCAACAGTGTGGGTCCCAGCACTGATCCTTGTGGTACTCCACATGTGATCGTTCTACTACTGGATATTTCATTCTTGTAGCACAATACCTGCGATCGGCTTGAGAGGTAATTTTGGAACCACTAACACAATGCCTCTTATGCCATAATATTCTAATTTCGCTGAAAGGATGCGATGATTGATTGTGTCAAAGACCCTTTTGAGATCTATACTCGTAATATACCAATGGTTATTTCACCTTTGTCATTTAGTGTGTTAATGTATTAACCAAATTGATTAATGATAATTTTGTACTGTATTTCTTACGAAATCCATACTGGTGTCTGTACAAAATTTTAGTGGACGCCAAAAAGTCCATTAGACGACCAGTGACTAATTTCTCGAAAATTTTTGCAATTACTGGCAGAACTGAAATAGGTCTGTAATTACCTGGGTCATCTTTCGAACCTTTCTTGAACAAAGGCGTCACTTTTGCAATCTCAAGTGCATCTGGGAATTGGCCCATTTTCAATGACAAATCAAAGATATAAGTCAATGGGGGAACAAAATATGGTGCTGCGTCCTTGATGTGTATGTATGCGTGTATGTGTGTGTTATTTATTATGTGTGTACACGTCTGTAGATTAAAGAATTATAAGATATTGTTTTCCCTACAATAGTTGTGTTCACTCACGCACTGCATGGACTTTCTTTTCCTCCGCCTTACAGAAATCAACGAGTGCGACAGTTCCCCTTGCATGAACGGCGCTACGTGCAATGACGAAGTTAATGGTTTTACATGCACCTGTGCACCCGGATACACTGACACTTATTGCTCGACCGGTATGTTTACAATCCTTATTGCGGCTGACTCGACTTCGTAGATAAAATGCTTCTGTCCTCAAAGGTTAGATGAGGCTAGAATTTCGTATCCGGGCAATTACCCTCAGAGGGCAATTCCCCCCCCCCCCCCCGGCTAAATACGGGTTAGTGGTAAGTTTAGAGTAAAGATTAGGGTTAGGGTTAGGTTTAGGGTTAGGAGTTTCAGTAGTGTTAAGATTAGGATTAGGTTCAGAATTAGGATTAGGATTAGGGCCAGGGGAAGGGTCCAGGTTAATTGCCCAGGTGGTAATTGCCCTAGACCCTAGAATTTTTATGGTTGTCTGGCTATCAGTATGCACACTTTGACACGATTCAGGGGAAAACTTTAATAGGTGGATTTAGTTCATACCTGCCCAAGGTCTTTGTTAAAATTAATTCTAAAGGAGGTGATAAAGTTTTTGTGGATATTCCAGACGTTCTAAGACCAAATATTGTATCATCCGATACAATCCTCCCTTTTCCCGGCGATGCAATGACTGCAGCTAGGAATGCCCAATTTGATTAGTTTAGTAAGAATGATGACATACACTGTATGTATGTAGAAAATCATTGACACAAAATCATGGCAATGTCATATAGTTGCCGAAATCTTCCCATACACGAATTGTATTTCCAAGTATGAATTGAGGTTAGGAGGTCAAGTGGTGATATATTACCAAAAAGGAGAGAGAAAACGCATTCGTGCGTATTTTGCAGTTCAGAATGTTATTTCGATTCTTCAGACATAATTCAATTATTTATCGCAGCAAATTTGAAGGAGACATTTAACTTGTACCTTACAATTTCATACAGATGTACATCATAAAGCTATTGCGCAGGATGTGACTATGAAGGATAACATAAGATATGGATACAGTTATACAACCTTCCTTGCTTTCGTTCTTGTCTTTGTCATATGTTGTTGTTGTTGTTGTTGTTATTAGATTTTTCTGGCGTACAATTCGTGTACCGAATATTGACGCCATCTACGTGCGGGTCTCTGTATTATTTTGGCTTTCGTTGTTGTTACCGTACTTTTCATGAGGGGTCCCAGGTCCGGCGTCAGTGAAACCTTCCTCTCACTTTATTCTTTTTTGTTCTGGGTTGCATCTTCTGGACAATCCGGCTCTGTACTTTGAGCAGATTTCTCAGCCTCAGGAGGCCTAGTCCCCTCCGATGCGCGAGAGGTGTTTACCGTGCCAGGACCTGTTATTGACGCCTCTAAATCCGATATATCAATAAGTGATAAGTTAAGGGGAAAAAAAGGGGGGATCGAGAGGAAAGACACATAATAAAAACATAACAAACAAAACAGGTGAAACAAAACAAAAAGCTATAACATAGCAGGGAAAAAAAAATGGGTTGACAACGGACGTGGGATTAGAGCTGTTCACACACAAAATAAACCATGCACGTTATGTTAAGTTAAAGCGTTCATGCAGCTAAAATTAAAATGGAACTATTTCAAAACGAAAGGAAGCGCACACTTTGATGTGAGGAGAACAAATAGGTTAGGTGAAAAATGCAGTTAACAAAATATAACATAACCAACGAAAAATTATTTCAAGTAGGGGCATTAATGCAACAAAAGTAACAGATCATGTCAAGCTCAGAAATTCACATCATTGTATTTTGTCTGTCAGTACTGTAATGTGGGTGTTTTTAATTAGTTTTCCCCCGCCGTTGGTACTGATGTTGTTTTCATTTCACATTCTGTGCGTCGTCATACATAATGATTATGTCCGTGCAGTGTTTGTGACGTGCAGTCCGGGGATGGAAAAGGCATCAAACGAGAAACTGGATGCCCCTAGACTTTCCCGAAAGATTCAAATTTCCCTTTCCCTCCCCCGGGACTGCTTGGCACATTACTGCGAGTTATTCTTATTTTTTTTTGTTTCTTCTTATTTTTTCTTCTTTATGACAGATGAATGATAATAATTCAAAAGCATTTATTATCACAAAGAGTGAATGTTTCATATTTTTTGGTCTCTTTCAAGACTTGTATAATTGCTCTCTGCGAGGAAAGGTGAAATTGGGCTTGCATGGATATTTTACCTGCACGCAGTGATTTTGTTAGTTTCAACCTCTGTTGATTGAATTTGGTGCAATGGAAAAACAAATGTTGCACTGTCTCTGGCAGCTTGCAGTGGTCGCATAGACCGTTTGCATGTTTGTTGAGTTTGAAAAGCGTTTCATTCAGAAAGCAGCTTCCTACTCTGAGCCTGTTCAGAATGATTTCTTCTCTCCTATTTCTTGCATTACTTTCATATTTTGTTTTAATGGTAGGTTGGACTTCAAACAGGAAGCGTCCACGGGCTGATGATGTCCATTCGTTTTGCCATGTATGCATATGTTGCTGGTAGTGTTTTTGTTTGTTCTCTTGCTTATTTGGCGGAACGTTGTAAGTAATTGGTAGGGATAGAGCATATTTTGCCAGCGAGTCCGCTTTCTCGTTTCCGCTTATCCCAACATGAGACGGTATCCATTCGAAGTGAATGTGTGAACCCGCTTTTGATAGTTTTTTTTTTTTTTTTCCCGCTTTTGATAGTTCAGTATATAATTCTAAGATGTTTTTCATGATACATAATGGATTGTTTTCCATTGCTTGCAGTGAGCTTAAAGAATCTGTTAGAATTACATACTTTGAGCTTGGGTTTGATTTATCGCTGTGGCTCTGGATCCACTGGAGTGCCATGAGCAGTGCAATTTGCTCCGCTCTGTAGGTTGATACGGGAGATAGTCTTTTTGCTATTTCTACTTTATGACTGGGTATGTAAACAGCAGCACTGCTTTCTCCTTTCGATGACTTTGACCCGTCTGTGTAAATTCTGGTATAATCCCTCCATTTTGTGTAGATGTATTCGTCAGCCTCAGCCTTTGCTTCGAAAGTAATTGTATTTTTCTTTTTGATTGTTTCGTGTAGCTGCGTTGACACTGATGGCGGTATTAAGTGCCATGGAGGGGTATTTGATAGGTTTTTTGTTTCGATATTTTCATCCGAGGTGTCTGCGGTGCGTATGGCGAATGGTACTTCTTCTCCCCAGTCAGTTGTTCTATACTGCCAGCAGTCTTGTAAGCTCTCTCTTGTTGGGTGGTTTGGGATATGGGCGATGTTCACTCTGAAATTATGGCTTAAAAGTGACCGTCTGATATCCAGAGGCATTTCACCACATTCGATCTGGAGGGCGGTGAGAGAGGTGAACGCTATGGTGCCAGTACATACTCTCAAGCATTCATATTGTATGCTATCTAGTTTTCGTTTGGTTTTGGTAGAGGCTGAGTTGAAGGCCTCACATCCATAGTCTAGGAATGGTCTTATGAGAGCTCTATACATTAAGAGCATAGTCTTAGTATCTGAACCCCAGTCATTTCCGATCATACATTTCAATACATTTATTCTTTTCTTACATTTATCCGCTATGCTTTCAATGTGCTTATTCCATGTAAGTTTGGAGTCAAAGTAAAGTCCAAGATATGTATACTGAGTAACATACTCTATTTCTTTTGCCATTATTTTTATGCTTGGTGATTCGGGGCGTCGTCGGGAGAACAACATTGCCTTAGTTTTTTCTTCAGATAATCTCATGCCCCAGATTTCGCACCATTGTTGGATTTGCTTTATGTCAGTCTGTACTTGGCCTGCTAGATATTTTATATTTCTGTGGCTTTTCCAGATAGTTGCGTCATCAGCATATTGAGCTAATTTGCAGTGCTTTAAATCCTTTCCTAAATCGTTGACGAATACATTAAACAGGGTAGGGCTTAAGACGCTCCCTTGAATGATACCATTTGCTTGCTCGTGAATATCGGAAAAAGTGTCATTCACTTGTACCTGAAAAGTACGTTTGGTGAGATACTTGTCTAGCCAGATTGCAATTTTACCCTGTATGCCTATGTCAAGCAGTTTCCATACTAATGCTTTTCTACAGATCATATCATATGCCTTTTGAAAATCCAGAAAAATGGTTAATAGATGCTCCTTATTGGCAAATGCTTTCCTGATATTTGTATCTAGACTAACCAGGTGGTCTGTGCAACAACGGTCGGATCTGAAAGCACTTTGTGTTCGGGTTAACATATTATTTTTTTCTAAGTACCATACAAGACGATTATTAACTAATCTTTCCATTAATTTGTTTAGTGTGGGCATCAGGGCTATGGGCCGATAAGAATCTGGACTGTTTTTATTTCCGCCTTTTTTCAAAATTGGTTTTAGGATGGCATGACTCCACTGTATAGGTAGGATTTGCTCGTCCCAAATTGCATTATAGAGTGAGAGCAGTACCTTTAGAGCTGTTGGGGGTAGATGAGCTATCATGGCCATCCATAATCCATCTTGACCCGGTGTTGTGTTCTTAGCTTGTGTAATGGCACGGTTCAATTCGTTCATATTAAAAGGATCGTCGAGTATACCTGTTACTTGTTGCTGCAACTTTGTATTTGTTAATTTCTGGATTTCCTCTTTTCGAATCGAAAACGAGGGTGTAACATTTTCGTTAGAGCTCGCGGAGGATATTTTCTTCGCCAATAAGTTAGCCTTGTTTTTATCAGAGCAAATCCATTGATTTGCACTTTCTTCACTTTTAAGTGGAGGTATACAGTCTGTATCAGGAGTGTTTATGCCATTCATTCTTCGTATTTGCTTCCAGACCTGGGACAGAGGAGTATATCTATTCATTTTATTGCAGAAATCTTTCCAGTACTCCCTTTTTTCCTCTCTTAGTGTTTTTTGTGCAATGGCTTTTTTCAACCTGAAATCAGCCAGTGTTTCTTCAGTGATTCTTTTACATAACCTAGTCCTTGCTTTGTTTCGAGCTCGTATTGCTTTATCACATTTACTATTCCACCATGGTACCGTTTTATACGGACATTTACTGCTGTTTTTCTTGGGGATGCATTCATCGGCAATATTGTTAATTTCTCTGACTATATTGTCGTAAAACTTTTGAATATTTTTGGTTTCTAGTTTTTGTGTTATTCTTTCCTTAGCCTTCTTCGTGAAGAGGGTCCAATCTGCCCGGCTTAATATCCACTTGTTTCTATTCTTTTTCGGGATTATCGGGATTTTCTTACCAAAATATAATTGAATCATAAAATGATCACAGGGAATTAGTGGTCACTTTCCAAGCGCATTTCGCGGCTAAGTCTGGTGAGACAAAGGTTAAATCCAGACAGGATTGTCTGCCCGAATGGGGGTCTATACGGGTGCCCGTGCCATCATTTAGTAAAATCAGGCCACATTCATTCATAATTTCCTCTATTACTCGACCATTTTGGTCTGTTGATTTACTTCCCCATATAGTGTTATGCCCGTTGAAATCACCGCATAATACAATTTTGCCTGTATCATAACGTTTGATAATTTGAATAAGAGCATATTTGTCAATTTTTTGGCAGGGATTGTAAAAATTGATAAGCGTAATTCTCTCACTCTTTATTTGAATTTCCATACTTTGAATTTCTAAATTTGTGTTTACGTAGTGTTCCTTATAGGGGATATTTTCATCGACAAATATTGCACAGCCCCCTCTATACCCAGATGGCCTATTTCTATAAATATATTCGTAGTTTTTTAGCGAAAATGTTGTCGAATTGTTGAACCATGTCTCCTGTACGCATATAATGTCCGGTCTATTTTTAAAATCTGATATATACTTAACAAATTCATCACTATGATTTGGTAGGCCTTGGGCGTTCCATTGAAGTATATGGAGACTTACGCCTGCCACGGTTGGGGGATGTTGATTTCTTTTAGCTTGGTTTGGAGCTGTTCTTTTCCGACGTTCACTCCGAGACACACCCTGCTTAATAAGAGGATCGTATCAACAATGCTTTGATCGCGTGCATCTTTTGAGCTTTTTGTAATTTGGAGGGCTTTTGTGATAAAAGCCAAGAAAGACACGATCGAGTTTGAAAATCCGACGAAAGCTTGGGCGATGTCATGTTGGGTGGGGTTAGGGTTAGGATCAGTCTTCTTTGTAGCTGATTCCTGGCTTGTGGGAGGGGTGTGTACCTGAGCAATGGTTTTCTTTTTTGATACCATGGTAGGAATTTTGCTCTGGATTCTCGGGGTTCTCTGGTTTTGTTCTGTTGTGTTTTTCACAAAGGTGGGCTCGGCTTGCTTAGAGACCAGTTTCTCGGTTTGGTTGCTGGGGTTGTATGAGGTTTTGTTCTGCTCACTGATGGTATTTTTGACCTGCTTTGTTGCTTCAGCGTAGGATAAGTTGTTAAAGGTTTTAACCTTGATTATTTCCTTCTGCATTTTGTACTCTTTACAACCTTTGTATGCTGCAGAGTGTGGTCCTCCGCATCGTGCACATTTTGGGTTTTCTTTTTCCTTGCAATCTTTGAAGTCGTGCCCTTGTCCACATCTTACACATCGTAACTTGCCCTGACACTTTTCTGCAACATGGCCGAAATGCTGGCATTTGTGGCATCGTCATATATATGTGGCATTGTCATATATGTGGCATTGTCATATATAGTCTTCTTTCCTTTTGTCTGTTTCGCCTGACGTCATGATATCAAGATTTGTATACATGGAGTCCTTTACGGATCTTGAGATGCCCTCATCTCCGACAGTAATTCACAAAATTTACAAGCTATGCTTCTCTTGTGAATTTCTCTTTCTCATAATATAGAGTTGAAAAATAAAAATATTGTATTTGCTTACTTGTTTATATATCGAGAAACAAAATTGATATTATTATCATTATTGTATCCATGTTTTGCCGAAGCCATTCTAAGTTCCTTAGAATATTATGCACACTTATGTAAGCTTTATGTATATTGCCTTGGATTACTATATACGAAAATAAAATCATTGGATGATTTCAGCAAAACAGTTTTCTTCTATTCATCCTATTATCTATCTGGAAACCAAAACTAGAGAAATGCAGCAATTAGTGCGATTGTGATAGGGTAGCATTCAAAATTGGGATATAATTACAGCAAGCTTTAACAATCATCGGCCATGATTGTATAAATCTGGAATTCATTGATGAGGATTGTCCATGGTCCTCATATTCCCATTGAACATGTCTGATCAATACTTATGCTACTCTGTTCTCACGTTTGTTTGTTTGTTTGTTTGTTTTTTGACTGTTCAGATATTGACGAATGTGCAAGTACCCCTTGCCAAAACGGAGGACAGTGCATGGACCAAATTAATGGCTTCGAATGTCTCTGTGCAGCTGGATTTACCGGGACAGTTTGCGACATGAGTAAATCTATTTTTTTTCCAGTTATTCCACCTCCATTATACATTTGACTTGATTTGATTTATTGATTTCTGTATCATCATTGTACATGCGCATTCATATGCATACATAAACATAAGCTGTTCGCATAAAACTTTTTCTTCATTGCCTTTACACAATGTACAGAAAAACGTATAAGTAATACAACAATGAATAATACATGCGCGGTTGAATTATGATAGTAAGTGATTTTAGAGCCTCTTTTAATTTATGCATTATCGAGAATTTCTGGCTTTGAAAGAATCAACGAACAAACGCTTTGTCACTGAAGTATGAAACTAATGCACAACATAATTCTGACCATCAAATTTCTTGGCAATGCTAACATTTTTATCCATCTTTTTGTTCCTACATTTCTCGCTCAACCCTTCATATTGCTTTGCATATCAGTTTTCTAGATTTATATTCTAAGCAGTTAAACATGGATTTTTCTTCTTCTTTGTGAAATCTAAGTTTCATGAATGAAATGGATGGTAGCAATATATTGATACGCAAGTAATGAATATTTTATGTTACGTTGATATGCAAGTATAGCAAAGAGATGAGCAGCCAAGCTGGCCCCTTCCTTGATCATTCTTCTGCCACCAAATGTCTGTCGATGGCGTTATTTCTGAATACAGTGTTTTAGAATAGAAAACAGTTTACATTTCTGTTGTATAATACCATCTTCGGCTTCAATAAGATTGACTTCGTTCATTTGCTTGATAAAATATCTATTCACCTTTACAACTTTCTACAAATTAAATATATATTTTTACTTCTGAAGCTATGAAATTATCTTGTCCTTACTCCAAGCGTATTTCTGTCTTCTTGACAGATATCGACGAGTGTATGAGTGATCCGTGTCAGAATGGAGGCACCTGTGTTGATGGCATCGCAATGTACACCTGCATGTGTCCTGATGACGCGACGGGAACCAATTGCGAGACGTGTAAGTACGACCATATCATGCCACTCACGAATTGAAAGATTTAGAATTTGCCAAATGTACATTGATAAAATAATGTGTTACACATATTTATTACTTACTTGTTCTTTTTCGTTCCGTTTTCTTTTCACAATTTAGCCATTTCAGTTAAAGAACTAATTCACAAAAGCGCCCTGCATGTGAACAACACAAAATACATACAAAGTTACGTACAAAAGCAACAGTAAAATGATTATGATATATACTTACAAACTGACCCCATTAACAAAGAGAAAGAAATACAAAAGTGCAGATTATAAAGGCCAAAATTTGTTTAGAGAAGGGTCAGAAATCGTCTTCCACCTTTGTTCGACTTTCCTTCATTGGGCCTACATATGATATAAAATGAAAAACGGTAACAGTGCTATCATATATACTTGTGGTAATAGTAGGCCCAGCAGTTGCAGTTGTATCGAGGAGAATAGCTATAATAACCATGATTATTATGAGAACAAAATCAACGACAACTGCAAAGTCATATCCTGTATTTTAGAACGGCATTGATGTTTGATCAAGCCTCATGATAATGCTACCTCTCAACATCGTAGAAAAGTATAATTTACGATGATTACCATTACAGTAATATCATACCGTTAAAATAATAATCATAACAGATGGTACCAAAATTCTAATTGTTTGTATTTAAATGTAAATTAACTGATTGCATTTATTGTCGTAGAGTATCATTTTAAACAACATCCACGAACCTATTTCTAAATGACTCTGACCTGAAACAACTATTTCAGAACAAAAAGTAGTGCAAAATGTCCTTTTTTGAAAACGAAATTTTCCATCACAGTCATATAATGGGTTGCCGGCAGTATGTTGATGTGTATAGTATGTTGATTAAAGAATATTGTGTTTTGAATATGAATAGCAGGCGTCATACACAATACCTATGTATGTGTAGAATCCTATACGTTCCTCCGTCAGTTAGTTGAACTCATAGTGTAGAGGTGCAATTAAAGGGGCTTTACCCCAAATATGTATGTGGATTGGAGAAGTGCAGCAGTGTTAGCAGAACACATCAGTGATAGTTTGAAAATGGGACAATCCGTTCACAAATTATGAATTTTTGAAGTTTTGGTGACAAGACCGCTGGATCAGAAGACTACTACAGATCATGACACCAAGACTATGAACTACGATTAAATAAAGGAAATACAAAGAATATTCAACATTCTTTCCCTTTTCTCGTACAATGAAAGAGCACTATTAGATAAACTTCTTTCAGAAACCACGGGGAGTATTATTACCCTTGACATTTGTCCGTATCTTGCAAGTCCAAGGAATGTGCATTTTTCATATAAAATTATATCTTTACAAGGATTATTTTCCTTTATATTGTAGTTTATATGTGATGTCATGATCTGTGGTAGCTTTCTGATCCAAGGGTCTCCT
The DNA here is from genome assembly GCA_033980235.1 of Diadema setosum. Taxonomy (NCBI): domain Eukaryota; kingdom Metazoa; phylum Echinodermata; class Echinoidea; order Diadematoida; family Diadematidae; genus Diadema; species Diadema setosum. Next base: position 7,733,961 of record CM067064.1, read on the forward strand.
CACCAAAATTGCAGAAATCGAAACCTTTGGAAAATAATGTCAGCATTTTCTCAAACCTTCCTGATGTGTTCTACCAATATTGCTGCGTTCAATCCATATGTATATCTTGGGTAAATTCCCTGTACCAGTTTGGTGGCCATGGTTGTTAGTGACATGCATTCAGTTCAATGGAGTATTCCGTCCAAGTTTACCCCCCCCCCCTTTCTCTCTTTTTCGACTTCCCTCTCCTCTTGAATGACAGCTTTGGACGCGTGCCGAAGTGACCCTTGCGTCAATGGGGCTACTTGCACCAATGATGGGGCTGATTATCGATGCAGCTGTCCTCCAGGGTTTGATGGAATGAACTGTGAAAACGGTAAAAGTTGTTCGATAGTTTTCTCTCCCCCCCCCCCCCCTCTATACAATGTCATGTATATAGAAAGATAGATAGACAGGCATCGTCACAATATTATTTGGTAATGGGCCCAGTGCAGTTCTGACTGAACATAGCTGTCGCCTTACTGCCCTCTAACATCTAATATTGAATGTTCTTATCCAACACATTGATAACCATTCAATGTCAAATTCTTTAAACCGTATGTATCCCCCCCCCCAAAAAAAAAAAAAAAGATAGGGCTTTCTGCATATATTAACTTTAAAAATGGGGGATGAAAAATGCAATTTATAACTAATTAAGGATATCTTACAGGAAATCCTATTCAATTTGCTTCAGTGGTCACAGAGAAATTGAGATCTTTGTAGAACATGTCAGGAAAGCTTTCCCTTGAAGCTTTGTCCATTATGCTCACACTTACAAAATATCAAGAGCATCCAAGTGCTAGACTTGGAAGAACGGGCCCGTGACATGATTTGCAATGATCAAAATTTCCCTGTGACCACTGAACTAAATCGAATGGGTATTCTTTGCAAGATGTAGGTAAGAAGTGATAGTTTCACGCCCTGAAATAACATTCGGATTGTTTAATCATTTTGAAAGTTATCAATGCGGAAATCTAATTGTATTTTTTGAGAGAGCCGGACAATACTGTACCATGCAACCATCGGATATAACCGGTACTTGTTTGTTGTTGTTGTTGTTGTTGTTGTCATCATTATTACTATTATTACTATTATTATTTTTATTATCATTATTTTTATTATTTTTATTATTATTATTATTATTATTATTATTATTATCATTATTATTATTATTATTACCATTATCATTATTGCTGTTTGAAGAAGTAGATGCCTCTCCTCTTAATTCTGCCGTTTCCTCTTCCGCCAGATATCAACGAATGCTCCAGCCTTCCCTGTCAGAACGGCGGCACTTGTGTGAACGGTTTGGCCATGTTTACGTGCCAGTGTCGCACCGGCTACTCGGGCGACTACTGCCAAAACGGTAGGAAAATTAAATTTGTTGTCTTGGGAGCCACACATTTAAAGCAGCGATGCGCACTGATCAGATTATGGACGTAACAGGGACAAGATATGCCCATAGAGATTTCAATATTTTAGATGAAACACTTGCATTTTAGAATAAAATAATAGCAAATTAATACTTGCGAAGACAATTTCGGCATCATGGTTGTTGTTGTTGTTGTTGTTGTTGTGTTTGAGGCGCGTCATTCACATAGATGAATATTTGCGCCTTTATCTGTGTAATATCATTACTTTGCATAAAATTAATTTCTAAAAAAATGAACTAAATACTTCACAATTAGTTTTAATGCGCGGGGATCTGTCTGCTGTCATATGGTTAGGGCAGATAAGTCCTGGGTCCCATTTCATAAAAGATGATAGGATAGCAACTCTTGCTGGGATGACAACTTCCCATAGCAACAGGGAATTGGATTGTTGTCATTACTATGACAATTGTCACTCCAGCAAGAGTTGCTATCATCATATCAACTTTTTATGAAATGGGGCCCTGGTGCATCATGGTCTCTAGAATGCTACTAGTCTTCGATTATCCGTTCCTGTACCTTTTTTTTTTAATTTGAATTACAATAGTTGGGTTGTACTCATTGCTAGATAATGAACATTCAGAAAACACATGCAGATACACATTTTTTAGCGTTTTTTTTTTTCAATGCCAGATTTCACCTTGTGAATAAAAAGATAGTCATGAGGTGTGCATAAAGAGAATTAATTTGTTTCCTTAAAAAAAAAGTATTTTCTTTAATCTTATAACAAATGTTCTGTGCTGTTGTTGTAAAATAGTTGAAAAACATATTTTCCGAGGCATGAATTATGTTTCGTTGATATACTTTTGTAAAACATCAATTAGTAATCCATTACGTTTGTTTTCTGCTTGCTGTCTTTCTCCAATCCCATATTCTTTCATTTAAATCATGAAATATTTCCTCTCTTTCAGTTGACTTCTGTGATCTTGAAGGTGAATGGTACAATGAATGTAACGACAGAATCTCCATTGAACGCACCGCGAATGGGCTGTTGCTCGGGACTTACACCACCAACATCGAGATGTTGACAGGCGTCGAGAGTAAGTTTGCTTAAAGTAGAGTTTGGTTGATTAATCACTTTTATTCATTTTTTATTTAAGCAGTTGGGGTAGTGGAGGAAAGATTCTGAAAATGTTTTAAAGTTTTTAATCAATAATGTATTAAGTTTTGATGGCAAAGCATCAGACAAGACCTGCTTTTGTCTGATTGGTTGCTGCCATGAAACGCTTGGTGTTGACGCATTTCGAAAAACAAGTTTACGCGTTGTTACTTCCACTATTTTCAGTGTGTTCTTTAGTTGTAGTTCAACTGCCCAAAATACTTCATTAAGCACAAAGGCCGCAGTTGCACAGTGTATGCTCAGATTGAAGCATTTTATTGACTTCAATTATTATCGAATTTATGGCGCGTTGCTTTCCGAAATCACATTCTTGTATCCCAAGATAACTATTGGTCGCTGTATGTTGTTATCATTGTATAGAATACAAATAGTGTCTTATTCACTGCAAGAAAAATAGCTTGTTACTAATTATTTATCAGTCGTAAAGAGCAGGATGCATAACCCGTTGAAGTAGTCCCGCCTCACATCCAATTGGAAAGCATGGAAGACCAGCATGGTGCAGATGTATAGATGGGCTATACTATCTTCTCAGATTGATAAAATGAAACAAACAGAGACAAATAATGACAATGTTTATGAAGATAGCACATACAGTAATATTTAGCGTGAAAATATTTCTTCTTTTTTGTCAGCATCGATGTTATCATCTATAAATTCATAATTATCAATACATTTATAATCATGATTTCTATCACCCAGGCTACAGCATGGTGGTGGGATTCGCAGACAATACCTGCGCATTTCCGACATTTGGCTTCACTGTGAGCAGCAATAATGGTGAATCCACGACAAGCTGGACTGGTCAGTGCCATTTGTGCGACGAGCAGGAAGTACTTTACACAACTTGGATCAACTCGAATTCCGTCAACACGTGTTGTGACATCAGCAAGTCCAACCGGTAAGAAAGACTCTAGAAATGAACACAGTATGAGGATTATTTTCCACTAGGGTGAGGTTCTTCACTGAATGTTCGCATTATTAAAATGCTCGAATATAACAGTGTGTATAGATTTCTCACTATGTGTCAAATTGTGTTTCACACTATGGGACACTATGCTCTTTTCAGCAAGGTATATATACAGCTATATACACACACGTAACATATACAGGTTTAGGGAAACATTATATACTCCTAATAACTTTATTAAGGAGACACACGATTTTAAGGAAGGCAATTCGTACCTCCTGAACGTTTTCAACTATATTACATCCCATTCAATCGCACGCTTTACTGCTGGATTTCCTTATCTACACGATGTTTCTCGAAAACAGGCTCCAGACTTACAAAAATTGTAATTCACATTTATATATATATATATATATATATATATATATATATATATATATATATATGATTTGTAGTCCTATGTAGTGCAAATCCCGAATTTCAAGTTTGAAAAATTGCATTAATTTGTTTGACGTTTTCCTTGTCTTTCTAAGTACACCAGAACAGATAGGCCTACATGGGAGTCTGAAATTGTTTAACGGAGCCTTCTGCACATTCGTGTGTTTGTGTGTGTGGTAGTGCGTATTTATATTCAACTACTACACTATATGATCATCTTCATTCCTTATATCATGTAATATGACTTTCTCCTTGTATGTTGTATTTAAATGCCAAATATATAATTAAACGAATGAATGAATGAATTAACAAATAGATAGATAGACAGATAAATGAATAAATAATAAATGGCAAACAATGAATAAATAAATAATGAATAACAAACAAACAATAAATAAATCTATTAATCAATTTATTTATCATATTATAAATAAATGAATGAATAAATAGATTAATCAATCAAATCAATCAATTAATATAATAAAAATAGTCTTCATCATCATCCACTAAATTTGTTTTTGCTTATTTCACGAAATACGTTCTACCGCTTGAATATTTTGAGGTATTTAGACTCCATAAGAAAAGAAAGACATGGGAAAGGTACAACAGGGAACAAAGCGGAAAGAGAAGATGGAAATGGGAAAGTCTTGTTCATACAGTTCCAGAAATTTCCGATAAATAACTCACCATATCTTCTTGTTTCTCTCCTTCCCACTCTCCCTCTCTCTGTCTGTCTGTCTGTCTGTCAATCACATCTGTTATACTACCACCTCTATGCTCCATTCTTACAGCGTTGGGCAAGATCGGTGGACTCGCTACATGCAGAGCCAGGCCCCTGCCCAATATGTACCGTAAGGAGGGCCCACGGCCCCGCGTGAGTCAGGACGGACTGAACGGACCCAACGGTGGAAAAGAACAGAACGACAAAAAAAGAGATAAATTAATAACCAGCTTTGTAAAAATCTACTCATTTAAATGTAGTTGTATGTCCTAAAAAGTTGACTAAAACGACAATAAATCAAACTTTGTACCGTATGTTCGTTGTGTGCTTTCAATGGTCTTTCAGGGACGTATTTGAAACTTGAAAATTAGTAAAGAACGTCCTGTCATGAACGGTGGTTTATACTGGGAAAAACTATGAATATTTTCATTATATTTTGTTATCTCTTATTGTTTGTTTAATATCAATAATAATATGGATCCTAATCAAATGATTGGCTAAGAGCAGTCACGTGACCAAACTTTCATTGTGCCTGACATGCCCAACGGGCATAAGTTCTTACCATTGACCGCGTACTAATGACCGGTACTGAGAACAGCTCAGAGATACGCACGTGACTGGCTTGCCGTAATCACGCTCACTGAAGTCAAAATTGCATACTTTAGCAGTGCGCAATTGATCAGCAACAAATGCCCTCTGTCACTATTCTTTTTCGTGTTTACTGTAAAGAAGTTCGAAGTCCGTTTTAAGTGTGTTTTGAACATTTCTTCGGACATCTTGGCTTTTGAGAGAGTTTAACATGTACCTATCTGATATTTACCCATGAAGGTTAAAGAAAAATAGTTTATAGCCCCATTTCATAAAACAAATAATGCCCAGACTTAAGCTCGGGGCGTTAGTGGAAATGCAGGTCGCTTTCGGGTACAATTTATTTAGAATGTTGGGCAACATGAACTCGGCTACGTTACATGTTTCATCATTGTCAATGCCCTGGAGTGCACTGCATCTCCATCAAAGTTCTTTCCCCTGTGCATTTAATATTTGTATACCTAAACATTGTATCTGAGATATGATTTTCATTGTAAGTCAGACTCACGTCACACATGTGGTAACGTAAGATATGAGTTGATTTTTCTCCCGAAGTTTCCTATTCAGGAATGTACTCAGGCATGTTCATTTATCAGTGAAAATATATCAAAGTACTCAGAATGCATTCACATGAGCGTCCCGAATCTCACCTGTCAGGCGATTACAGACGCTGACTGAAGAGGGGTGGACATAATGGAATATTCCATCAGAAGAGTTATGAAGACTATAGTACCGAGGTTATTAGTTTCAAGACTACCCTGCAGATTAGGCTATTCTGTATATTCACGCAGGCAAACGTTACTATTAGCTGAAAAATCAGAGCTCTGCAGGGTGCATAACCAGGTTAAGTGGTCCCGCCTCACATTCAACTGGACCTAATAGAAGATCATCTACATTATAGTGCATCTGAGCATTGGCTATCCAGCCATCTTCTTAGGTGGCAAAATGAGGCAAACATTATTATATAACTTGCTATTTGCATGATCCATCGACTGGATTTGAACAGCCTTTGTGAATTTCTAGAGGGTTTTTTTTTTCAATTTTACGCATTGAATGGAATACGAGAATTCATTTCATAGATCATTATAATTTTGTTGATTTCGTTTGTTGAAATTACCATGGGAAAATATATATTAAAAAAAAAGAGTTCTGCTCGGTAGCCCGATCATAACCACTCATAGCAAGCGAGTTCTTGACTCTCACATAATTATGTGAAAATGGTTTTGAAGTACTCAGTAAGCATATAACTTCTTGGAACTGCATGGAACATTTTGATTACCTCTTCTATTACGTTTCGTGAGTTATGATTTATCTTCGTGTATACTTTCAATTCTTTCGATCTTGTAGATTATATTCAACCTAAACTTACAAATTAACATAATACGCGCAATTTCAATGACAGTGATAACGGAAGGCGAAACAAAAGTTTTTGATGTGTAATGTTGAAGTTTGGTAATAACGATGATAACTGCTATATTTCCTATGTGTTCAGCGCTTTTGGTTTTGTTTGTTATTCTATCAAGAGACGTGAAATTTGTTGTGACAAAGATGCTCATCTTTCTTGTGTAAATTCTAACTACAAAATTCGATATTCAGACGGTGAAGACGACATGCTGCATTTATGAAAGAGACATTTTTCGATGCCGCAATATTTGGAACGTGCCTGAGCAGCTTTTTGTTTTCACTTTTAAGCACAGAAGCAACAAATCGTTTACAGGGGAGGTCCAGATGATTTTCATAATATCAGATCATGCCGTGCCTAAATCGACAGCTCCATGTATAGATTTGTGGAATTAACTGTGGTCCTTGCGCAGAGAAACCAATATTCTGAAAACCCCAAACAAAGATGAGATAGCAGCTTCACCATACGAATGCATGAGTGGGGGCTCACCATTAGCGTATAGGAGGCTCATACATTTCAGAAATGTAGCAATGCAATTCCATTACAATGCCACTTTGCTGGTCATCAGTGTAGAATTCATGCATGCTTTCTTCTGTTGTTTCGTTTCCTTGGGCCCCCACTTATGCATTCTTAGGGTGAAGCTGCTGAGTCATCATCCTTATTCATTGTGCTTTGTTATAAGTTTTGACAACATTCTAATTCCTTATCCCAATCACTATTGAAACTCTGTACCAAGTATAACCAATAATGTTTGTTCAATTGTATAAAAGCCGGAGTTCTCCTTTAAAGACATGGAAAGGATCGAGATATATGTCTGAAGTTACGTCAGTCAACACCGGCTCTAAACCTTAACGTGACCTCATTATGGAACTGGACATGTGACAGTAATATCATTGAGTGCGACTCCAGGAAAGCGTAACTACTCATGTTCAATGTCTGCGAATTATTCATCAAGTGAACATTTTTCTAGAAATGTATAATTCCTCCATGACTAATCAGGTATGTTTATTATGCTTTGCTTGTTCCACAAAGATATTTCGTTTGAAGAAAGAACCCAGCTTGACTCTTGCATACACTCTTCCTGTGTACAACCAAAAGAGTTATGTGACGCACGAAATATAGCAACAGGATTATCTAGCTGTATCGAAGTTTGGTATACCACATTGATGATCTGTTTGTGTCGCAGTTGAGACTATATTGCTAGGATAGGATTAGTGTTAGATCAAAATATGAATCATATTAACGAGAGGTTTTGAATAACATGAAAAGCCAGACTTGAGATTGTTCTTTCAGAAATAAAACAGACTTTTATATATTCACGTGTCCCCGGACTTCTATCTATAATGTAATTTGTGTGATTTTGGTCTGCTAAAAAGTTTATATTAATCACACTACCAACAGACTGGTTCTGTCCTTTTTCGACCAGTGTCTCTCGGTTTACGTGCATTGTGTGTTTTCTCTCTCCCTCTCGTTGTCACATACGCACATGGAGCGCACACACGCACACAAACACACACGCGCACACACCTATGTGTCCCTTTGAGCTAATAATTTTAACATTATTTTGCACCCATAACTCACCGAGGTACATAGATCTTTTTTTCCTGCTCGTGTCTCTGAAATTTCGCATTATCTCTTATTCTTATTTTATATCTCCTGTCGTCCATCTCTCTCCCTCTCTCTCTCTCTCTCTCTCTCTCTCATTCTTACGTATTGCATACATGAAATAATGGCCCGGAGGAAATACACAACGTTATATTAACATCTCGCAGCAGTTTATTTGAAGTGTTAAAAATGCAGACGGGGTAAAATTGCATATCATTTGTAAGATACCAATAAATAGGCATTTTGATTGCAAGAATGGTAGGAAAGACAAGGATATCGCGACGAATCTTCAGCAAAAGACAAAATCTAGCATTAGAATCTGGATGATCATTGAGTGAGACATACACGATCAGTGGATACATTTAAAGCTGTGAAAAGATGGATCATCGTGTCACAGTTAAGTTTACTACGGAAAGAATGACGCGTTGAAACATTAATACAGTTTGATATCACAAGAAAGATACTGGATCAGGTGGTTAATGTCTCCAAGGCAACACTCTAGACAAGTGCCTACTGTCTCAATAGCCTCACCGAAATATCTTTTTCAATACTGATTTGGTGATATGATGTAACGACATACTATTCTGCCGCCGCAACTACAGGATTAAAAACACACGAATTCAATAAATCGAAAAATATGCACGTTGCAAGCATTCAATTTATTCAGTAAACTCATTTTTATTAAATGTATAAAAAGTTCATTCTTGAATCTTGAATAAATGTAAAAACAGGGTGTCGGGTGTCACGATTATATACACTAAGGTGAAAAAATATATATGATACGAAAATACACACAGTGTCGCTATCGTTTCTATACATTACCACAAACTGTTAAAAAACGCTCTTTAAAACATTTAAAAGAAGGCTTACAACCTTTTGGATCTCGGATAATTCTTTTTTTTTTTTCTTTTCATAGTAAGAACGTACTTAGCAAAAATTTGTGTGGGATATACAAAAACATACAGTGACGTAAACTATTTAGAGAAAAGGTTTTTGCCGGAGCTTATGGCGCCCTCGTAGAGGAGTCTCTCACAAGTTACGCGTCCGGCTGAGGGGCAATACTTTGTTCATAGCGCGTCCATTTGTCCTGCCCAACACTGCAAGGTAAAGAAAACCAAACACATAGAAAATAATACGTAAATATATTAACTAAAGAGTGCAACCTCAAGTGAACGTATTCGCTGCTAATCCTCATCCTCTTTTGGCCATGGGAAGCACTTTATCATCATGTTACATAGCAAACACGTATAGCTGTATCCTGAAACATGAACAATGGTGTGGGGGTTCTGAAAAACGGGGTTCTGGAAACGGGGTTCTGGAAAACGGGGATCCACAGTTTTGATAACAGGTTTTATTAAATGAAAGAAAGATATTATTCAGAGGGGTGAAGGTTAATGCCCCAGTCACATAGACATCCCGGATCACCCCGGACCACCCCGGATCTGATCCGGGGAGAGATTCGTGTTGACGCCGGGAGGCCAACACGGCAACTTTTGGAGGTCAAAAACATCCGGCGTCATCCGGGGATTGCCGTGTTGGTAGAGCAATCCGGGGTGGTCCGTGTGGCTGCCGTGTAGCTGCCGTGTTTGTCCGTGGAGACGCCGCGCTCTTCCGGCCTTATCCATGTAGCTGCCGTGTTGATACCGTGTGTACAATCATACCAAAATCCCGGATCTCCCCGGACGTCCCCGGATCTCCCCGGATCACCGTGTAGATCCTTGAGCATCCGTGTTTATATGTGACTGGGGCATCAGGTGCAAGTTTCTTCACTTTGTCTCCCTCTACAAATTAATTTTGTTAGATCGCAACTGCTGATCTGTAAATTAACAAACATGTCGGAAAAAAGGAACCAGTGGGACTCGAACCTGTCATCTACTGCTTTGCGGGCAGCGACACTACCACCAAACTGTCCCTGGTTGCCGGCAGTGACATGATGAACATGGAACAAATATCCAAGGTTGTTTTATTCTTTGACCCACGACGATTGACAAGAGTTGTATTATAAAACCCTCCCCTCCCCCTCCCCCAAGGGAAAAAAAAAGAAACATAACAGAGAGGAGATTTTATATCAAAGGCGAAATTCATCGGTAAGCGTATTATGTTGTGAGAGCCCGCGAACATTGCAGCAGACACATTACGTTAATTCTATGGAGGCACGGGCATTGCACACACTTCAGGTATGTGAAATATGAGGTAAGTGCTGTAACTGTCTTGAACAGGGTAGAAAATTCAAACTCTTACGTTTCATGCACAAATGGCTTGAAGTACCAATAAGTAGGGATGGTTCTGACATGGTCTAATGTGCTCAGAACAGGTCTGAAGTAAACAAAACACCCGTCGTTATTCTTCGCAAACAGTTATGCTAAATATGTTGAGTACGCTTTACAAATTCTGGTCGTATTGGTCTAGCAGAGTTGCACAGTGGAATGGTTTAGGTTTAATATTATTTCATAATTGCATGCTTTTCCAAGACTTTGGGTCGACACTTCTTTAAAACTATATTATCTAACCATAAGCAAAACACAATTTGGTGGCGCGATATCTAAACAGGAACCACTCCCTTCGATATTCTGTTCGATACGGCGTGTGACTTACAGATTGGACTTCTTGATCTCTTGGCAGGTTTCCACCATGTTGGTGTTGATCCAGGTGGTGTAGAGGACCTCCTCACCGTCACACAGATGACACTGACCTGTCCAACTGGTGGTGGACTGGCCGTTTTCACGGACCACGGTGAAACCGAAGGATGGGAAATCGTAGTTGTTGCTGGCGTAGCCGACAACGACAGTAGGGACTGCAATCGATAAATAAAGAGAGTGGAAACTATCACTCATGTCACATGATCAAGCTGTCAGCGTTATAGCTTATCCCAGTGAGTTACTATACCCATGATATTTCGCGACGTAAAGAAACATTTTGATCCAATACCGATACTATTCATGGACTCGCCGTATAGGCGCAGATTTATGCAATTCCTGACAACTTTGGTTAAATCTACTTGAAAGAGCAAATCTACAAAGTTTAACCTCCGACCAGTTAAGTAGGAAAGATTTGTCGTTAATCTCGCCAGTTCTTTCGTTGGCGAATGGGTAAGTTGTGTTTTTTTTTTTTGTTACAAAATACTTAGTAGTGTAAATCACGAGTATCAAGGATTTATGAAAAGTGAGTAATGATCGGAGCTCCTACGAATAGTAGTTCATTCCCACATCTTGGCAAGATTTCAACAAAACACACAGATACTTGAATACTTATATATTTTTCTCATCTATGACATACACGATTATGGAGGAAATGCACACAAAGCATTGACAGGATCGTCAATGATAAAACATCGTATGTTGAAGGTGGTCAAACCGATGCGTAATTCCAGCGAGTTACCTGAATATCCGAGAGAGACTTCGTCCGCGGTCATGTAGTCTCCGAGCATCATACCAGTGGACGTCTTCGTGATCGTAACCTGGTCGTTGCACTCGTTGTACCACACTCCTTCCAGATCACAGAATCCAACTGAAGGGGATATTCAAATTGTGGCGATAGATGTACTTCCGTGAAGGATAAAAAACAATCACGTAAACAAAAGATACGAGGAAATTGAATACCAGACTTTAGAAAACTGAAGGATGTCAAAAATTGATACTTTCGACTAGCTCAGATTTACCAGACGATTTATCCATCAAGTTTCACTCACAAGTGCGAGCGTGAGTGGATGTGTGATGTACGCGAGTGATGTATTTCAGTCGAATAGCAATGAGGGATAGCTTTCAAAATGAATTAACTCACCTTCCTCGCAGTTCACGCCGACGTATCCAAGGCGGCACTGGCAGGTGTAACCCGCTACTCCATCGATACATGTGGCTCCGTTCTGGCAGGGGAGGCTTGCGCACTCATTGATGTCTGTCGACGATCGAAAAGACAGCGACGTTATAACGCTTTGTTCTTCATTTGCGATTAGAAGCCCCCCTCCCATCTCCCTCCAAAAAAAAAGTGTTACCAGAGAGTAAGCTCCCCTGTTTTCTGAGCATATTCCCACAACTGATATTTTCAGGAGACAGCGAACAGATATACGTACAAAATCGTGTCATTGTTCGACTTCAGGCTTCGTGTACATTCTAAAAATTTCCTGCCCTATCAAACGTGCAAACTTTTGCTGTCATTTTTGGTCTTATTTATAACTTATCATATGAACTATGCACCTCTGATGTCATAATACAACCCTGCTGCAATACCTCTGTGGGGATGAGGTCTTTGCTCATGAAGAATTGTTTCTTGACAATGAACCTTCTCTGCCGAATCTTTGACGGCATGCCTGTCTAAATTTGTCCCGTGAATATTCATGTTCTATCTCTAAATGTTATCTTACATCACTACCATTACCACGATCACTTGACAAGAACACCACTAGTTGCAATATCGTACATTTTACTCCCAATCAAAATTCACAGTGCATACCAATCTCGCAGTTCCTGCCGGCGTAGCCTGGGGGACACTCGCACACGTAGTCGGCGCCAACATTGATGCAAGTAGCTCCATTTTCACATGGCATGCTCTGGCAGGCATCGAGAGCTGCGAAAAATAGGATTGAATATAGATTACGATTGACAGTCATCATTCAAGGGTGTCTTATGGCATATGCCGTGTCTAAAGTGAAAGCTTTACCTGCAATTATATCTTTAAAATTGAGCTCGGCATGAATTCAGAAGGATGAAAAACTCAATCTTATGTAGAAATGCAATGAAAGGAGTTCCATTTATTTTTCAAGTAAAGGGAGAGGAAAAAAAACCCAATTTTTTGTTTGAAAACCCACAATGTTGCAGAAGTCTCTTCAAACCTCCAGAAAGAAACCCCCTCAGGAAAGAACCAGGTAGTGTTTATTTATTGTGTTACATAGTTCACATTACAATTACCAAAACATTAGATGTGGGGGATATTCAGTGTTTTATCATATTGGCGGAGAGAATGCTTTCACGTCTATTATTTTCCTTTTGAATACTGACATCGATCTCACTCTCCTCTCTTAATATGAGAGGAGAATACAATACATATTATGTATTGTTTACACCCCTCATTTCATGGGCAGAATATTTCAAAAACGAGTTCTTTTCAAAACGCTTTCACGATTTTACTTCCAACTCATGGATTGTACTTACAAATCTCGCAGTGGGTTCCGGTGTAGTCCGAGGGACACATGCAAACGTAACCGTTAACACCATCGACGCATACGCCTCCATTTAGACATGGGTTGCTTGCACATTCATCAATGTCTGTTTGAAACGGAATAAAGAAAAAAAATATCAATAAAATTCGCATCATCACAAAATCCTTCATAGGATAGATCACAAATATCAAAAGGTTTGATAAAAGTTCCTAGAAGGGTCTAGAATTCATCTTCCACCATTTGGTCTAAAAAGAAACTTGTCTACCCTGAAGCGATTTGCCATGAGAATAAGCTTTTCTTTTTTTCTTTTTTTTTGGGGGGGGGGGGGCGGTTTGAGTGAGCGGTATTTTAAGATAAAAAAACATTACGTAGCAACTGCTATCAGATATGCTTTGCATTTTCATTGTTACCCGACTAAAATTCGTCATTCATGGAAACTAATCATAGCGATATTTTACACATTTCTTATGTATGGTAAATTATGTGCCCATTTTAGAGCAGAAATCGAGTCATATCAGATATCAGGGGCCATGCCATGAAGCACCAGAGTCATTATGTTTGTTTTGTTTTGTTTTGTTTTTGTTTTGTTTTTCTTTTTTGCGGTGGGGTGGGACAAAAATAACAAAAGAAAACTTATCAAATACCAGAGTATGCGATATTCCTTTAAGCATCAAAGTTGTTGCCACGATGTCCACTTATCGTACGTTCCGTCATTACGGTTGTGCCTGAACCTACAGTTTCAGTTTGTCCCATTTAGTCGATGCATGCTGGGCAATAACTAAGCAGGCATGATGGCGACTGTGACTTACTGATCTCGCAGTTGCTCCCGGTGAATCCAGGCACACAGTCGCAGGTGTATCCATTCACACCGTCTGTACACACTCCGCCATTTTGACAAGGATCGCTGGCACATTCGTCAATATCTGAGAAAAAAACAAGGCATATTCTACACCTTGTTAGGTTTCGTTCGTATTTACGTACATTCTAAATTTTCCGCGTGTATAGTAGCGACGAGGGTTTAGTGCTTTGAAAATATCTCATATGCGACGTTGACAAGTAAACAGAATGTAATGGGATCAGAGGCGGTCATTGATATACGTGCGTACAACATTTGATATAAAAATGTTATAAGCCAAATATTGAGAATTAAAAGCAAGTGCCTATATCCTTGCGGTATGTTGTTGGAAGAAGTCAAAATAGGTGTTAGGAAATAAGTGGTGAGTAGGAATGTAATTCACAAAACGTCGCAAAACACAAAACAAAACATTTCACCCAAAATTATGCAATTACTTTCCACGAGGACATGAAAGAAAATGTATCCATTCGCTCTTTCAACAGCCGGAGTAGATGTCATTTTCATTCCAAGAAGTGAGATGGTAAAACTCCCAATGGAGTGCACCGTCTATTTATATCACGTTGTGTTTTTACATAAATAATCCCGTATAGGGGGAAGAAATATGTAAATCCACAAGCTTTAATTTGGTTACGTCGTAAACTTGCACATAAACATAAACACAATAAGATCACATCGAGCATTGCTTGATTTGTGTTAGTGATCCGCGTATCCCACAATGAGACTCTCAGATTAAGCAATAGGTCAGAAAACGTGTCTAAAATGTGGTCAGTGCGTCATAAGATATCAAAATGTGGCGTGTTCTGTTAAGTGTTCAACAAGTATTATTGAAATTCATGGCAAAACAAATAGCACATGCGCTACCAATCGTATTCATTCCAGCCATCTTATCTTCACCGACATACACAACCGCACTGCCACAAACACGACACAGAAGCAGACACACCGCATTGAAATTGCAATTCGCAATCAGCATCAAGCCTAGAAACGGGATATTCTGTGATTATCAACAGAGAACTGAACAAATTTTTTCTTCAATATATATAGGCCCTACATAAACAACGAGAAAAAAAATACATAGTTTTTTTTTTTTTACATTTTCAAGACACTCAAACTCTAAAGAGCTAGTTTCGGATATTGTCTTAACCCGTTCCATACTAAATTCTGAAATCCCCATAGATTTAATATACAGGCCACCAGGTTCCCGTATGGAACGGGTCAACACGCGCTGTCCGCGTTTTGCTCCAGTGTGGGTTATCGTATACATTACTTGTTTCACAGTTAACACCGGTGTAACCAGGAGCGCACGTGCAGGTGTAACCGTTGACCAGATCCGTGCAGACGCCTCCATTTTGACACGGGTTGGAGGCACATTCGTCGATTTCTACAAGTAATGCGAAGTTGAATGAAAATAAACTACGTGATAGTGGAAATACAGAAAATCGAAAATGTTTTGACATTACGGAAGGGAGGGAAATATTGGTGGCCCAACATGTCACACATTCTGAAAACAAAACAAATCACACCACCAATGATATCAAACTTAAAGTAACAAAAACTTTATTCTCCCCTCGCCTGACACAGCATCGTCCCAGTCTCGATCCATCTTTTTTCCAACGTGGTCCGAACAGGCCACACATGACAACATGAAAGCATTTCTCTTTGGAATCTAGTTGGTCACTATATAGTTTTTGTATGTATTACTCCTGTTCAGAATAGAGGACATACTGCCCAGATTTTGTGTAATTGACCCCACAAATGGAACTGTAAGGCAATGGTCAGGATTTGCACATACCTGTTTCGCAGTTTGTCCCTGTGTAGCCAGGTGCACAGGTGCAGACGTAACCATTGATGCCGTCTGAGCAGACGCCGCCATTCTGACACGGGTCCGACGAGCACTCATCAATATCTAGCGGGAAACAAAGGCGTACATGCTGAAATCATTAACCACAGTGTGAACCAATTCAAGCCATTTTGGTTTACTTCAAATTTGTAGAAGCAGTCACCAGTTTAGTTCAGTAAATATATTGTCGGTTTCTTGTACTTTGTTCTGATTGCTTGAGCACTATGTTATGTTATAATTATGATGAGCACAAATCACGAACTTTTCTTTTTCATCATTTTATGGATAAGACGTTGTCAACCCACAGTATGTGTTACAGTCATTTCCTTTCTTCTTTCCTGTTTTGCCGACAAGTACTTGTAAGAAGACGCTGGCTAAAAAGTCGTGCACATGGATATAAATACTTGGATACATTATAGAACTCGTTGGAAAGCATAACCTCGGAAACCACAATTGAATAAAACACTTTTATCTGTTTTGTTTTGTTTTGAAGTTGTAGTGTTTCATGAACTGCTATGACGAGGGTGCATATCAAAGCAAACGGCAATTATCCACCAACACATTTTAGTTTGTCATTGTCTATTGAGCGATGGCGATACAGAAAATGTGCGCTGTGATATTTTCTCTTACTGATCTCGCAGTTGGTGCCAGTGTAGCCGGGAGCGCAGACACATTCGTAACGGTTGACTCTGTCGAGGCACACGCCGCCATTCAGACATGGGCTACTGTCGCACTCGTTGATATCTGCACGAAGTGGACAAAACATCACAGAATGATTTTAGTTATAAACTGATTGGTATATAGCCTATAATAACGTGTAAGTGCGAAGACTTGAAACAGGAATTACAAAAGGTATTATTCCCCATATATCTTTTAGCTGAACTTAGAAGCGGGTGAGCAACTTTCGTGGCAGGTGGAAGCAGGAAGCGTATTTGTAATCTAGTAGTGAAATACACAGATACTCTTAAACAGTACAGAGGTCTCGAATAAGAAAAACGAATAAAAAGAAAATAGCCATCGGGATATTCAAATTTTTTCGGTAAACACAAAACAAAGCATAATGTGTGCCCTCTATGTTGAGTACCATCTCACTGGTTGTAATTTGGGGAACGAAAGAATCATCAAATGGACTGAATTTGTGAACTCCTCGCTCTTGGAAAAAAAAGTACCTGTTTCACACAACGTTCCGGTGAATCCTGGCAAGCAGAAGCAGACAAATCCATTCACTTGGTCGACGCACTGTCCACCGTTACGGCAAGGCGAGCTGGCACACTCATCGATGTCTATGACAAAAATGAAACATCAATACAGATTAGACATGTCATTTCAGTCATTCTACGACAAGATGATACTGTGACACAATGTCATATTTAGAAGTGAAGTTCATTTCTTGTCCGTCACTTGACTATGTCGAATTCCTTCACCTGTCACAGTAACTTATTTCAAAGACAATTTCAAATAAAATACTGGATAATTACTAAAATTAAAGAAAGAAATCAACATCAATATATCAAAGTAATATCAGATTTAAAAAAGAAATAAAACATTTCTTACTGATTTCGCAGTTTGACCCTGTGTATCCTGGGGCACATGTGCAGATGTATCCGTTCACAACATCAGTACAAGTTCCGCCATTTTCGCAGGGCATAGAAGCGCATTCGTCACGGTCTGTAAACAACAAAACAAATCCATGCTACGTTCTTCATTGTACATTTACGATCGAGTGTTTCAAACAAAAGTAATTGCCGAGTAACCGCTTCCAGTGGATGGAAAGAAAATGTACTTTAGAAGACAGATCTTTGTTTAGGGTATAGACTACGTTTGTGATGTCATATTGATATCGATTATCAACATACTGGTTATCTTGGAAAACCTTAGATAAGGATAACATATACTTGTAAGAGGTCCGATTAGCCTTCGAATAAAATATTGCATATCAATGGGTATCCAAGCATACATGCGCACTACATAATCATCTTATTCCCTCAAGGCTCAGCTGATCTACATTACTTACATCTGGCTGAAAATTAAACGTACAACCAAATGAAACTTAGATATCCTTCCTGAGTGGGAAAGGTGCGTCTGTATCACTTACTTTTTTTCTTCTTTCAATTAGATAAGGTCCACAGATTTCCTAATTGACACAAGAAAAAAATATACTCTAGGGCTTTTTCCTACCCGTTTCGCAGTTAATGCCAAAGTAACCGGGGGCACAAGTACAGAAGTATCCGTTGACTTGATCAGTGCAGGTACCTCCATTCAGACAGGGCATCGATGCACATTCGTCAATATCTGATAGAAAGAAAATTAGTAATACCGACGTAAACACAAGTAAACGGGTTTCTCATCTATAGGTAGACTCATTGTGTACATCAGCAAAAGATCGCAAGGCAAATTCAAAACTATATTTCATGCTGGTAAACAGAGCCCGTATAATCAACTCGGAAGCCTGATTAACTCACCTATTTCGCAGTGCGTTCCGGTGAAACCAGCTGCACAAGTACACACGTATCCATTGACCTGGTCGGTACATGTGCCTCCGTTTTGGCAAGGGTTCGACGCGCACTCGTCAGTGTCTGGGCACGTGTGAAAATACAATCACAAGAGTGTCATTAAAACTAAAATGCGAAGTTATCACTTCAGTTTTAACACTATTAAATTCGCGATTTAATTTCTAAAACTTTCCGTTCAGAAAAAGAAAATTGCAACTTGTTACAAGCAATAGACACCATCGCCATTCAACGACATTTCATAGTTTAAAACTAGATGCCTTATGGAGCTGTTGTACATGTAGTTATTTAAGGTAATCTTAATTACAAAACAAAAACTGGCAAAAAAAAGAAACGCGGATGTAACAAAGGTTACGAAATGCTGCGCATTACCACTGATTTGCCTGTTTGCTTTTTTTTTTTTTTTTTTTGGGGGGGGGGGGAAGTCTTTGGTGTGTTTTTTTTTTCCAGACAAGGCACCACTGATGCTCACCTGTTTCACAGTGGGTGCCTTCATATCCTGGTGCGCAGGTACAGAAGTAACCGTTCACCTGATCTGTGCAGATGCCTCCATTAAGACAGGGGTTGCTGGCGCATTCGTCGGTATCTACATGTTGGATGCGAGAAATGGCAACTATGCTTCGAAATCGGCACTACATTTCATTCAGATTTGGCGGGATGAGAACGGAGGAACGGTTAGGTATTAGAATTCTGTGTCAATATGTTTGGGTGACGTTATTCAGATACAATCGAGTGACTGAGAGGATGTAAAGAACAGAGAGAAAGGCTGAAAAAAAGTGAATGGACAGATTAGAAAGAGTAGCAGCTTGCAGGAGCCTTCTCTCCAATCTTCTGCAGATTCTTGCAGCGGATAAACGTTTGAGGTTGTGAACAGTTTATGACATACCATTGCAATTTCATGGTCTCACACATTCAGCACAAAGTATCGACAATCATCCAAAAAAAAAAAGCAAGTGGAGTGAAGACGTGAAAATAGTGACATTGGTTAGTTTTTTACTAGAATACTATGTTTAACGTAAATCATCACTTGCCGACAAGATTCGCGCACACGTAATACACACAAACACACACACACACACACACACACACACACACACAGACATACATTCAACCACAATACGCAGAGCTCCATTACACATAAATGGTTTCAAACACATTGCATGAATGCAGTTATGACATTACTGCAAACACTCTTAACCGGTTTCCTTAGATAGGACGTGTTTTGATGACGAAATGCTTACAGGCTTCGTGATGTTCATGAGAAATAATTTTAATTAGAAATCAATATCTGGACAATTTCCACAGACTTTTGAGTTTTATGGGCATAAATTGATATCCACACAAATCATGTGGTGCTTATTTTCATAATTTTATGACACTGGACAACTAATTCACTCTGTCTGAAGATTTGAACACGAAAGACTATATATAGGAGACTGCAAGAAACAGGGCAAAAAGGATTCAGAATGGATGGATAAGAAATAATTATATCTGGCGATCGTGAAGAAGTGGGACCACATGCACCATCAGGGTATTAGTATCTGGATGGGAGTACTTGGGTTGGAGTCAATTCAAAGTAAAACGGTCACAGCGAAAATAATGCTTGCAAATTAAGCTGTCAAGTATTGAATCCAGTCATAGAAATGATAAAAAAAAATCAAATACATCACATCATCCATGCTGGATGATTTTTACTCTTCAATCATTAAGGGGAAAAATGCAAAAGATGACTCGGGGGAAAAATCCACATTACAGTACCAAGTGACAAGGACTTTGCTGCAAGTTGATAATCCGCGTTTTTCGGTCTATTTAGTCTACCAATGTCAAGTTAAAAAAACTACCAGGTCGTGATGAAATTCTCCGGGGCTGTGTTGTTCTTATTCTTCGTTTACTCACAACAATGTCCATCACACGCGGTTCGTATACTCTTTATGCACCACATGGCGATTGCGAGTGTTTTTTTTTTCCGACTTCAAGGGTCACTTGAATTACACAAAGTAAATGGAAATTAGATTTCATCGCTCCTCTGTGGAATAACTTATTGCTATTCTCACTCAGTTTGACTGCTCAGCAACTCACCGACTTCACAGCGGGTACCCTCATACCCAGGAGGGCACGTGCAGATAAAGGTATCAGCCTGGTCGATGCATGTGCCACCATTCAGACACGGGTCTGATCTACACTGATCAACATCTGAAACATAGGAAATTGATCCTGCCGTTAGGAATCGTTCGGGTCATCCAACAAAGGTAACCCTACGCAACTAGATGATTGTTGCATGACGGAAATGGGAAATGAAAAAAAAAAGAAAAAAGAAAAATAAAAGACAGCACATATGGGAAGATGGAACAAAGTTTCCGCAGCTATTAACAGGAGAGGGCTATATGTAACTATGAATATGATGACTTGTGTACTAAGATGTATTACAATTGCCGTCACCGGATTCCGTTCTAATGGTCGAATTGATATCTAATGATCTAGATAGTAATGATGCTTACTAACGGAATGTCGCCTTTGCTACGGATGTTGTCAAAACATATACGCAAAACACCCATTCACAATCAAGATCTACAGTATTTTTTTTTTACCTGTCGTCTGCAGTTGAGGCCAACAACTGTAACCATTCCGCGGTCGTTCTTTATGGCGCGTTATTTTCAGATACATTCAACCTTCAGTATTCTGCATGTAAATTAATCACCTATTCTTAAATTGTATGTAGCCATTTTCTGTTGATTTTTGTGTAGACTTTACAATTGTAGAAGATCCGAATCATTCTAGTCAAGTTTTTTTCTTCTATTTTAGTGAATATACTGATATGATTTCATAGGAAATGGTAGATAATTTTGACTCATAAATCGGTTAGTTGGAATCCTCACCTTTCGCCCGGGTTGCCTCCAAGGCGGGGTCAGTCCGTGTAAGCTGTAACATACCGCCACCATTATGCCAGGATGGCAGCATGGCCCTTCACCTGTTGCTATATATGCCACTGAAATGCCGTTTCGTCGACAATACATGTATAGATTAGAATTAGATCGAGATTTAACGAGATAAAAAAAGAGAGTCATTGCTTCCAGGAAGGTTGCCGTCCCATCCGTTTAAAGGAAAAACATGAAATCCGTATTTTTGTGGAAGATAGGTACCTCTCCTGCTCTTGCTAAACAAATCGGTGTCAGGAGTTAGATGTAACTTTCCGAGGAAATAGTGGACAAGAGTGAGCCGTACCATGTCGAATTTTCACATTTGTGAAGCACAGAAGAGTCATTGCGAAATCAGAGCACGTATGACAATTTTTAGTGTCAACTTGTATTTTCAAAGCCACTGCTCTCCGTGGACGAGTCATTGTACAGGGAAAACAGCACATTCATTGTTTGACACGCAAGCAAGCGTTTTCAAAAAGACCAGCGTCTTCATCCACACACATTCCACAAGATGCATAAAATCAAGCACACTGGAAGGTATCGAGGCACCCTCCTCCCACCCAAGTGCAATCAAAATCATTCGATCTATGCGAAAACAAATCTGCCACTGCAAGATGCATGCACTTCACTATACTCACGCCATTAAAAACACACATTGTTGTTTCTCATTCTCAAGAACACCGCAAATGTGATGAAACAAGATAGTAATGCTAGTAGGATTAGTGCTCCGACCGACATGGACACAGAAATACCAATCTACAGTGCGAATGAACTATACATGGTGTAGAAGTGTAGTCTACAATCACTAAGGAAATGTCACTATACGAGGAGTAGTGCGCCTCTAGAAGGAATGCAGTGAGTGAACAAGTATTACGGACAGCACAATGCAGTGTGCCGTCTTTAATCAATGTCGGTATTAACGTCTCACCTTTGCTAGTATAATTTTTCTAAAGCTACTCGTGTGTGGCAAGTTAAATGTTAGTCGTGTTAGCGTAATCATCATCGTTGGTAGTGCCCTGGAGATGTGTTAGAAAATAGTTCCTCGATTTAATTGGGAATTAGTCACAAAACTAGGAAGGATTACGCATATAACTTTGAACTGGAAAATAGTTGCAAATGAATGAAATCTTTACTCCACATGACATAATATACTATACCATCTGTGACTGAAAACATTG
Organism: Diadema setosum; assembly: GCA_033980235.1. Classification (NCBI taxonomy): domain Eukaryota; kingdom Metazoa; phylum Echinodermata; class Echinoidea; order Diadematoida; family Diadematidae; genus Diadema; species Diadema setosum. Next base: position 7,756,644 of record CM067064.1, read on the forward strand.
AACACAAATGTACACATGAAGAAATGGATGTTGCTAAGTATGACCAGCTATTGGCAGTTTGCATAAAGCTACAAACACCATACAAACGTGGTTAACATGGTATATGTTTACCTTCCGAACTAATGTGTACAAATACATATCTTCGATGCTCTAGACAAAGGTTTGGGTTTTTTCTTTTGGTCTACATGAGACATGGGATGAATAATGCCTGGATGATTTAAAATTCTAGCATTCGAGGTTGTAGGTATAGCTTCATTTACTTGAAGCAAATGAACCACACTAAATAAATGAGGGGGAGGGGCAGGTGGATGGATGATTCGGCTACAATTCAACTTTAATTCTCTATCGACTTTCTTTAGTGCTCCAAAATTAACGAGCTAACCCCTTCTGTCCCCGTTCCATGAATATCAAATTTCAACATTACCAATCTCGCAGTGCGTTCCCTCGTAGCCGGGGGCACAGTCGCATACATATCCGTTGATACCGTCGATACAGTTGCCGCCATTCTGGCACGGGTCGCTGGCACACTCATCGATGTCTGGGTGTGAAAAAGAAGGTGTGTGTGCGTTCGTTATTTGTGTGGGAAGAGGGTGTGACAGATCGACAGATGAAGAAGGACCAGCATATCAGTATCCTTCACGTATTGCCGGTCATGCCTGTGGTGTACTTCGTTTGCATTCCGCGTTTAGACATCTTTAAGGAGCCTATGAGACCTTTTCGTTTTGCATATCAAAATCTTGAGCAAACCTTTCTCCCAAAGGTTCTTTTCGACAACTAGAAAGCTTGCGCTTCATGTGTCTTTTTGCAATGCTTTTATAAAGATGGCAAGGAAACCATAAAGCTTATTTTTCCTTCAAGATAGGCTAAATACGATATGCTGACAAGAAATGACATCTACTCACTGTTTTCGCAGTTGTCACCGTCAAAGCCAGGGGCACAATTGCAGATGTACCCGTTGATACCATCAACGCACATGCCACCATTTTGGCACGGGTCACTGGCACACTCGTCAATATCTGGGAGAATAGTGGAAAGAAATAGTGGAAAGAAATAATGTATAGATAAATGGGAGGGGCGAATTGAAGGATTGTAAAAAGGAGTGAGGGAAGCGAGGATAGCATGGAGGAAGCGAACGAGCAAAAACAAGCCACGCATTAAGCAATGTTAAGATGGGAAGTGACACGTCTTATGAGAGGCGGGGGAAATCAGATATAAGGATAAAGCTGCCAAGATATTATTGTATTTTTCTTTCTCAAGTTATGCTGATGAATTTCCAGATTCTAAGGGTTTGCGATTTTACAATTCCTCTAGACAATCTGTTCTCATGAACATTCTTATTGAGAAAATCCAACTTAGATATTACAGAGGTAGGGTAATCAAAATATATAAACAAATGATGCTCATGCCTCCATTTGAAACTAGTGAATAATCTATTTCAAATGGTAAATCAATGCCCGCAGATTGCTTCGGGAACAAAGTGGTGGCGACAAAAAAACGAGGATAATATAATGCGATTTCGTCAACCGACAACAAGCAAGAAAAAAACTTGACACCAGCGGTACCAGGAATTGTGTCGCTGTCACAGGGGTACCCAGGGGTATCCATAAACCGAGTTATCTCTAATGTTACTTACTGTTCTCGCAATGTACACCATCAAAGCCAGGCAGACAATCACAGGTGTATCCGTTCACACCGTCGATGCAAGCTCCTCCGTTTTGACAAGGATCGCTGGCACACTCGTCGATATCTTTGGAGAAGAAAGGGGTTTACTGAAAATGAAACGTCTTGATACTTGTTTATTTGCCATACTTAAATCCTCATCAAGTTGTACGTTTTGTCGCAAATGTTGTCAAGATTTATTCTTTTCATTCTGTATCCTCCACGTTTTCACAATAGTACGCCTTATGCCCAGCGCAATTACGTATTTAGTCAATGTAAATCCAAGAGAACACTAGACAAACATTAAAATCCATTCCCTTTCAAAATGTTGCCTATTTGAATGCATCCCATTCTGATCCTTTTTGGGAGCACGATGAACTGTATGTTAACGCCGAGGGTTTTGATACACTTACTGTCTGCACAAGTGGGGCCAGTCCATCCTGGGGCACAGATACACTGGTAGGCGTTGACGAGATCCACACAGGTGCCTCCATTAAGACAGGGCATGCTGGCACACTCATCGATGTCTGTAGGGGAGAGGAGCATACGTGGAGCGCGATAAAATTGGCGGCTCTAAAAATATTGTGTCGCGAATCTTGCAAGAACGAAAAGCAATAGTGAAGGTCGGAACAAATCGGTCTCACAGCAAGTCATGAAAATCACTGAACGTTTTATTTTCTCCTACGTTTTATCAATTACTTAATTGGCATTGACTTTGCATTTGCCTCTTGAAGAAATAACCGCGCCCTTTACTAAGGTGAGGTATTTCTTAGACCGAGCGTCATGATTCTTCCATTTATCTCCCCGACAATCATCCCTTTACATTATCACTCTTTTTAAACCTGCCCGAGTCGCTAAACCCAGTCAGCGTCAGCCATTCCGCTGTCAACATAATCAAAATAAAGAATATAACCACATATCTTGAGAAAGAAAGTGTTTTCCCGATAATGTCGTTGGTCTTACTAATTTCGCAGTTAGCTCCGGTGAATCCGAGTGGACAGGAACAGGTGTAACCATTGATGCCATCAATGCAGATACCTCCGTTCTGACAGGGGTCGCTTGCGCACTCGTCGATATCTGAGGTAAAAGAATGAAGCATGCACGTTCTCACACTCCCTCGTTAGTTATTCTTTCTTATCAGAAAAGAAAACGCATTTCTCAATAGTCTCTGGGTGGGAATGCTGTTGGACTCTGAAAAAAAAAAGATCGAAGACTTATGGTCCTTGGCCAGTGTTGGCGGGATCGTGTTAGGTATAATGTAAGCGTACCATCATTTCTGTGTCAATGAAATCTTTAAGGCAGTAAAGGCCAGGTATTTAGGTGAAAATTGAAATACTGCATTTGGCACACATCGCAACTCTCTCCAGACAGACGAACTCCTTAAGACACGTTCAAACATGAGGCTGTTCAAGATGATGCGTGCATACACAGAGACATACACACTCACGCACATGTGCACTCACACGCACGCACACGTGTTTATACAGGTTACAACATCAACGCACATTTTTTTTTTCGAATGGAAATCAATGTTGCATAATGAGCCACATCATCCAGTGCTACTTGCATAACAATTCCATCACATACAAAGGAGTGTACAGGCTGATGTACAAGCGTGCACAAAATATGGGATTATTCTCACATTCATCTATAAAGGGTGGTTGATTAGTATCTACCAACTACTTCAATCAAAAACTAATCTATGAGGGGATATCAGGGCTGTGAAATGCCATTTGTGTTGAGCCAAGGATTTGACAGGTTATTAACTTGCGTGCGTATCTTACTTGTTTCACATCGCACTCCGGTAAATCCTGGAAGACATGTGCATTCGAACTGGTTGATGCCATCTGTGCAGGTGCCTCCATTGAGACAGGGGTCGCTGGCGCACTCGTTGATGTCTGTGAATAAAAAATCAATGCTTTACTGACATGCTGCTTTAGACAATTGCCCTTTCAAAGGGCCTATATCGTGAAGTTCAAAAATGTGTGATTACCGAGGCTGATTGGAATCATTTTGAGGTTTTGAATTTTCTTCAGTTTTTCTCCCTCTAACAAATGACATTTGTAAGATTGCAACTGTTGATCTGTAATTTAAAAAAACATGTCGGAAAATTTTGCAATGAACACATTTTCTTCCTTTTCTGTGTATTTGAACATAGTGCAATCGTACCAAAGTTTATGGAAGTGTCATTTTATGCAATGGCCTCTTCGCGTCATTATCCTTTTCCTTGAAAGATTCTGCTGATTAGAAGATGTATGCCACTCACACGTAGATACGAGAATTCACATTTTCTAGAGATTCCCTGTTGCCAAAAAGTGAATCATTTCATTTCCAGTGTGGTGTTCGACTTGTGAAGACATCGAGGGTTTAAAGGAAAGTAGAATATGACCATGACCTCTCCAAACTTACAGTGCGGACAAATCTTATTCCATTATGGTGCATGTTGTGGTTCAGAATTGAAACTATGCCACGTCTGATCTTCTTTTATCCCAATCTTGCTCTTTCCGTGAAAAACATACAGAACCATTAACGCAAATTTTGAACATTCACACTCACTTGTCGAACACAGGTCGTCGGTGAAACCTGGTGCGCAGACGCAGACGAACTCGTTGATTCCATCGATGCAAGTTCCGCCATTCTGACAGGGATCACTGGCACATTCATCGATGTCTGCAGAAATAAAAAAAAAAGCAAGCAATTAAGATTGTCCTGGAGCGACTATAAAATGGTCTAGTTGAGGTTTGCAACTAAATACTTTGTCTTAGACAAAGTGCTCGAGTTTGATGGCCAACCAGATGTTGGGCATATATATGTGGTTAAAACTTTAAAACTGTTGATACCAAGGAATAAAAGAATGCAGTGGATATGACTTACGAAAATGATTGTTTGCAGAGAAAAAGCTCAAACTGAGAGAGCGTTATCTATCGCCAAGAGTAGATAAGATTGGACAGAGACTTTTCTTGTGAGCGAAGACACAAAAATGTCGTTTCTTTCTGAGTGTGAAATTTGGTCGTAGAGTACCGAAGCAAATTTTATTACATGATACTAGTAAATTATGTGCATGACCATCTTAGTGTATGCATAGATTATCAATGGAACCTCTACTTACTGGTGGAGCAGTTGAAATCCGTGAAACCTGGTGGACAGTCGCAGGAGTAGGCGTTGACGAGATCGTTACAGATGGCGCCATTCTGACAGAAGTTCGGGTCGCAGTCGTCACCGTCTAAATGGAACACGGATCAAGAGTTCACGACACAGATCTGATTAGCACGGCCTCGTGAGCTTACACTAAAATTTAGTATACCTAATGCGACACACGGAATCATACCGCAAAAACATGCATTCTGAATGTATTTGTCGCATTTCAGCATCCAGTAATTCACATTATATTCACGTTCGGACCATATCAATATTGACTCTTTGGTCGCTAAAAATAATGAGATGATCAGCCTCAATCACTCGGCGACGACCATATTACTGGAGTACAAGTGGCAGAAGAGCTTGATCTAATATAACCTTCAGCTCTAATGCGAAGTTAGAGAGGAAAAAAGGAAATTATTGTAAACAGGTTTCGAAAAAGTACCATCATAGGAATTGCAATATCATTGCACTGACATGAACAAGTGAACCCTCAAGTGGGTGTGAAATAAGCATCAAAAGTACTTAATGTTTTAACGTTAACTCACATATCCGTGCTCCTTGTATAACGTAAGATGTAATTAAGTGATGAGAATCGTTCTTTGATTAGATTTTCCCAGTCTTACCAGATGTGTACGAGATGCTGAATCCGCGGTTGACGATGTTTCGGTCGGTGCTGAAGACAAACCAGATCTGATCTCCACTAATGGTGATGGGACCAGGCAGGCTGCTGTCGGCGGTGAGGTTACCCTCAAAGGAGCCGATGGCCTGGTTGAAGTCTGCCTCGGGTCCGACACCATACTCGACAACATCTGCAGATTGAAGGTTTTACGGTGAGAATTTTCATGATTCATTGCGATTTTGTGGCACAGATATACGGGGTAAAATCTGACCAATATTTCGATACGTCACCAGCTGTTAGCAACTAGCCGGTTCATCAATATTCTCCCGATGATACTGATTCCCAAATTTTCCTAAGAAAGTTTCTTCAAGTGCAAAGACTCTACACATGACCAAGGAGGTTTAAGAGATGGAGTTCCAACTGGCTGTAATCATTCAAACAGTTGTCACTTTTATATTGATGTACAAAAGAATTCCACAGGTGCATCTGTGCCTTTGGTGGAGGGGTTTGATGCCGCCGTCTTGCTGAGCAATCTGAAGATTCATTTTGAATGTTAACTTAATGTTGGCTATATTTTGCTTGTTTATCTATTAAATGAAACGTAATCTCACTTAATGATAAAGCTCATTAAACAAAGGTCAATCCCTTCAAGAAATATGTGCAAAAGTGTAAATCAGAGCTGTATCATGTGAAAGTGTTTAAAACTGTACCCTCCCGGAAAGCCGGTTTTATCACTTTTCCACTTAATTCCTCCAAATAAAACTGATATGGAATAATCTTCGAGTATAATTCTATATTAATAGATATATCAGATTAGTGGCCGGGCACGGCCAGTCGAGTAATTTTCATTTTCATTTCATCATTTTTTGCGCAATTTCTATTCGCGCATCCCCGTGTCTTTACCATCATATACCACCTATCTTTTATAAGTAGGGTGGCGAAAAGTAATTACCATCACAAAGACATATTTTCGTTAGAAAGTGGCTGATGATTATGCAATGAGACATGAGTCAATTGTCTTCCTATCTGCGCGGCAGATCCAGTTTGCCACATGCTTCAAATACTTACGAGTGGCGGCATCGAACGTGACTTCAAAGGAAATACGACAGTTGTGACTCCATTCTCTTGAACCTCCTTGACATGACGCATTTACTGTCGTTTTGTCAAGCATCAATTGAATACCGATTTCTGATGGCGAGGATAACATTCCTTAAAAAGTATACTAAAGAATGTGATAGTGTATTGATCAATTTGAATAGCTTCTCAAGGTGCCGATTGCTTCAATTCATCTTTGAGCGGTAGTGAAAATGATGTCTAATTCCATATACACTCATCATGAATAACAAAAGTCTTCAACAGACATTGCAATGTACGGATATATTCGAAGTCGATCTATATTCGACTTTGTGCCGTTACTATTTGTTCCTGTCAGTGAGCTCGTTAAGCTCGAGACGCGCACAGAAATGTGTCGTGAGAGTGCGAAGGAAGAAACCCAATCAAATCACCTTTGAAGATTTCTGTCATCAAATCGTCAACGGAGAAAGTGATGCTGCGAGCATTGTGGATGCGCACGAGGTAGATACAATTGGCGCGGTTGTTGTACATGGCCGGGTAGTTTGGTGACTGCACCTCACCGCTTTCAGTGAAGACGTTGTAACCGCAGTTTCCCCCTAAGGACATAAACATATCATTTCATTTAATTTATTTGTTTAAACAAACAAATCATTTATTTACTTATACAAACACAAAACGCGTGTGGTTGTATTGTGATTTACACCTTTAACATGTCCTCATTTCCATAAAGTTGTGATACGTAGGGAGATAGAATGACAGTTTTGAATCACTTTCCACTTACGAACATCACAAAAGAAGCAGTATTTCTCACAAGCTCAAATACACACAGACAGACATATGGTTCTTTTTGTGATTGATGTGATTTGTGACACATTCAGCTGGCTAAAACATGTTCCCATAGTCCAGTATTTTGGAGACAGAAATGATTCAGCATCTTGAAACATCACATGGTACTCAAGCACACCAGAATTTACGTAATAAGATACGGTTGAGGATTTAGTTACCGTAGAAGATCTCGCAGTTAACTCCGTGAAATCCATCAGGGCACTGGCAGGTGTAGTAGCCAGCGCCGTCGACACAGGCGGCTCCATTCTGACACGGTGAGCTGTTACACTCTCCTGTAAAATCAATGACATCAATCAATCATCGTTTTTTACTTGTTTATTATAATGTTTAAGGTAAGACAGACTGTTGTTTTTTTTTAATTGAACCTTTTGTTCGAACACGATTGCTGTGGTTGCAGAATTTCCGAAAACTTTTTTAAGAGCTGAATTTATTAATGACCATTTAAAAAAAAATTCTTTTTAATTTTGACAGCATGTATAGAAGTAGAGTTCTACTTACAAGCTGCAAAAGTAACCACTTTCCTTTAATCCTACAACACCAAGTATACGGTGAAATTTCAAATAATTGCCAGGTTAATAACGCGGTGATTTATGCAGCAACATTCTTTATCCTGCCCTGGGTTTAAAAATCAAGTTTGAATTCCTTGATTAACTGCTCTCATGACGATTATTCGTCTAAAAATTATCAAGTGATGTAAAAGAAAAATTTATGAAATACTTCTAAAATAAGTTAATAATATCAATTATACATAATGTCAGATGACTGTCCGAAAACATTTTTTGGGCAAAATCTCAGATATTGTTAGTTCAATTTAGTGCCACACCGACAATTATAAATGCTATTGATTCGGATTATCAGAGGAGATGTTGCGGAATGAGAGCGAAAGGTGGTGGAAAAATTAATGTGGTCATTGCTCTCCAGCGATGATTTGCGACAGCTCAAAGATGAATTCCAGAAGAAAGAAAAAACAGCGCACACCCGCATTGGCGCCCGGGATGGGAGCTTTCAATATCTTTACAAATTTTCCTAAAGAGGGAATCCAAACAAATCCTACCTACTGTATTGTATGGGTACCGTGTCTTAGTTCTTCTTTTTTTTCTGTTTTTGGAAAGATGTACTCCCCCTGGTAGTTCTCCTCTCGTAACAGGACATTTGTTCTCGTTTTCAAACGATGGTTGAATGGCAATGGATCGATGCAAATTGAGCGCTCCGTTTCGCAAGGGGCATTGTGTGAGCAAGGTGTGGCCGTATTGTCTTGATTTACGCAATGTTGATGGCGCTTAGACTTCGCACCAGGCATTCGGATTAGTATGTCAGTCATGGCATCATGTTACCCAAATGACACAAATATCAGTGTGTTTATAGGCTCGAGAGTCGACATGATAAATAAGTATATGATGTTCATTTACCTTTTCTAGGAAGAGACTATCGTGCCCTACAAAAACTGGGCAGGAGGACATTACATAATTCGGAGCAGAGATCAAATTATATGCATACATCTTGGTGTGTCTTTATGGATGTGTGTATTTTATGCATTCACGTATGTACAGAATGTGGTTATCCACGTAACGCTCACATACTTGTCCTACTCCGTCATCACAAAAAGAAAAAGAAAAAGAAAAAAGCTTCTTTCAGTTCGACAAAAATCTACAACGCAAAATACACATTGTGACGAAATCAGGCGATTTCACCAACGTTTTTGTGCATGCGAGGTGTTACGAGGTTTGGTGCATTCTTGCAATACCAAGGCATGTTGGAAACGGTTGCGTTTCCGCGGTATGCGGCTGCGGGAATCGGATTATGTTCATTGTAAAACCAGTTCATATAGTTCCGCTTCACCGATCAGCAACAAGTGATCGTATTAGCGACAACAGGAGCGAACATTCTGAAGGAGCGAACATTCTGAAGGCGCCACGTATTTCCCCAGCAGATATACAATGTGCGGAAGACACGCGTTCATGGCTGCGCACTTACGATTTTGTTCAATTTAAGTGAAAAACTTTTACTATTTTTTTTTTTACTATTTTGAGTGGCAGTGGCATCGAATAGCCGCTCCTATGATAGATTTATGGCATGTTAATGCCGGCATTGAAAGTCTACTTAACTATTCGTTTAGATAATGAAAGTATACGCAGGCCCTGTACTGCCATTTTCTACTTTAACTGCGATGTCTTCTAATAGATACATACGAACCGGGAATGATGTCCCCTCTCCAACCGCCACCCTTTTCACTTCGGTGCTTACTCGGGCCAATAGGTCAGTTCGTAGTCCCACTTTGCGCATGAGCAAAAAAATGGTCATTTGTGATAACAGGCATGTTGGTTTTAAAATCCACTGAGATAAGCTTATGTGATGTAATGAATATTCATGCAATCCTGATAAAAGGTGCTTGCCAGCACATGCACCTGACAGCAGCAAAGCGTTCATTAAATTCCGGGTATTTGGCAGCATCAGCAATAAAAATGTGTGTGCATGCATTCAATTCCCCAAAAAGATGAAATTGATGCTTTTCCAGTGCAAACTGACGGGCCATTCTAGTCATCTGGATTATGCAGGACCATACTTCGTTTGAACGCGAGTGCCATAAATTGTAAAAGGAGACCTCCACATGATTTTCAGACTTTTACATTTGAACAACTATAAATTAGTTGAACTGAGTACAGAGTTGAAGAATTTATAGTGTTTGGGATGAGGAATGGGAATGTTTTCAAAATTTATAACAAATTGCAATGAACAAGGATGATGGTATGGCAGCCTCACCATTGGAATGCATGAGTCGGGGCTCCAGGAAGCAGAACAAAAGAAGAAGGCATGTATAGATTCTACACAGGTGAACTCGTTGAGCAAGCGGTATTGTAATGGAATAACACTACTACATTTCTAAAATAATATGTGAGGCTATGATGTCATCAACACTGTTCAGTGTAATTTGTTTAAGATTTTGAATTTATTGATTTCTCTGCTCGAGGACCACAAAAAATTCCGCGAATCCATGCATGGAGCTATTGATTTATATACTACATGATGTGAAATTTTAAAAATCGTCTGGAATGCCCCTTTAAGTGAATTGGCTTTCAAGAGTTTGCTTTCGAGTTTGCTGCTCCCACGTGTAAGATTCACATGCGTTCCTCCCTCTATTACTTTGTTGCAGTTCAAATAACATCTCATAGGTTGTCGCAAATATAACCATGATTTACAGATCCATGATCTGAACGCTTACTCTTGTGTAATCATTGTCTTGTATTATAATCTGAGTTGTTTTTTTTTTAATTTTCTCATTTTCAAATAACTCATAATTGTATTACTAGTGGCCTAAATGTGATTTCATTTCATTTGTTGTCGCAAAGATAACCATGATTTACAGAAGTATCTGCACGTTTTACTCTTACGTAATCATTGTCTTGTGTATATAATCTGTGAGTTGTTTTTTTTTATTTTCTCATTTTCAAATAACTCATAATTGTATTACTCGTGGCCTAAATGTGATTTGTCCTCATTTTCTCCCCCGCTCCTTCCAAAGCTTGATGTTATACAAGATACAAGATAGAACGTTGAAGTATACTCCCTCTATACAAATTATTTTTGTAAGATCGCGTCTGCTGATCTACATTTTTTTTAACACGTTATAGTGTCGCTGCCTGAAAGCAGTAGATGAGAAGTTCGATTCCCGCTGGTCCCCCCCCCCCCCCCCGACATGTTTATTAAAAAGGAAGATCGGCAGTTGCGATCATACAAAATTTCATGTTTACAGAGGGTGATAAGTTGAAGAAAACCCATACCTCAATCTTCACTCCTCTGCTTAATAATCTATTGCTTTCATTTAAGATAGAACACTCTTTGTACACGAGGACCTGTGCCATCACTATTAACAACCTTGGTTCTTCTGCTGACCATTGCATTTTATTATTTAGACGCCTCTGGATTTTCTGAATTTCTTCTCCGCTTAAGAGCACCAAACGCTAAGTACACTGTCACTTAAAAATATAAGGCGCAGAGGAAAGAATTGTTACAAATTATCTTCAGTTCACAACTGAATGAGAACATTGTTTGTCCGACTCGACATTTGGTCTCCAGTTTATCACGAAGCTCCATTAACAATGACCGACAGGGACCGACCACGTACCATCCATCAAGGACTGGAACTCATTATATACCACCGGATATTCTGAACACAGTCAATAGCGACACTTTTAAACTTCAAGCAACTACTTTCTTCCGCAACCAAGAATCAAGCTACACGGACTAACAGAGCAATATCGCGCACTCCCCCTTTCCTCCTCATTTGGTTCCAGATGGAACGTTGAGGAGTACCTTCAAGAAGAACTCTTCGTATAACTCTTGAACGCGTTAACATTAAATGGTTTTCTTCGTCTTCCCACAGGGCGCTTTACTGCTGTAGAGCACGTGGGGAACACATCAAGTGGTCCAGATTCATGAAAGAATGGTTCTATTGCCATTCCTTCCTCCGGAGTTCAGTGAACTCGATCTAAAAAAGAAAGTTAACCAATATCACCACCGTATGCGATAATTTCTTGCTTCATGAAATTGTAAAGCACAAAAATGGTATCAGTCACATCTTAATAAAAGGAGATACCCAAATTTCGCGAGCTGGTGCACACAGTGGTAAATGAACTCGCGCACAGGTGAGCGTGTTTCCTTAAACTAACGCATCAAACCATTTCCCGTTAAATTAGAATTGAACACAAGTCTGGGGATGTGATATCTCGAGAAATCAACGAGTCGCAAGTTCCTTCATTTAATCATTATGACTTCAATCTCTCTTGCCATCGTCTTTCCTTTTCCGCTTTTGTTTTCTTTTAGTTCCTTTTCTCTTTGCGGTAAGATTGGTGTTAAAAACCAAGAGAAAAGAACACAGGTGTTCCATTAAAGATGTAGAGTCTAGACAAGGATTAAAAGGATTCAAAGCCCATAAAACTACACACCTCCCGTGTGTAGGACCTACTACCATGTAAAACCGCATGCTGAAATAAAAAGAAAGAAAATCAAATCCCTCACAATGAGGTTTTCTACAGTGTATTTTTAAAGCAAAGTAAACTTGAAGGCTGTGCGAAGAACAAGCGCATTTTCTTCCTCTTAATTTTACTTCTGGATTACCTGCATAATACAAGGGGGAATGGACTCGCAGTTGCCTGTTCTGCACACGTTTGACCAGACATGTAAATTTATAAGTTTAGAGGGTGCACGAGGAAACCTTTTTCCTTCATTTTGATAACGCACCCTGAAGAACGCCCAGATGCCGAAGGAATGCGATTTAAACAAATTGATTTTCCGTTCCGACCGCAAACTTCGCAGTTCCACGCTGTCTTTACAGATTCTCTCATGCTAGCATTCAGATCGATTCAACAGCCAAGCCAAGCTTTTTCTTTTATAAGAATTCATTATGCTTTCATTGATCCATTTATATCTCCCTCCTCAAAGCATGAAAGAACTACATCCCGTTGAGGTACTTGAGGGTGTTATTTTTTTTTTTCTGGATTGAGGAAGCACCGATAATTCGAGACTGCATAAGGCGGGGATTCTATTTTGCTCAATTATCCTGGTATCTTCTTTGTTTTTTCTTTGTTATGGGGTGGGAGCTATAAATTTAGTTCACCCTCTCTGTCGCAGTGAGTTCAGAATCAGATGAGATACGGTCTAGAATCTAGATCCTCTAGATCTAATTGTAACACTCCTTAAATGTCATGGCCAGAGAAAAAAAAAAAGAATGCCATTTTTTGGCATGCAAATAATGAAAATGAAAATGATAATACGCCCTCGGCGGGCTTAACGAGACTGGAATGAGGAGGAGGAAGAACAAGGAGAAGAATTCAATGTGGGTCAAGTTAAAATGCACAATTTATTGTCGGGGTCACCTCAACTTTCATTTTTGGTCATTCTCCACAGCTTGCAAAAATGTTAAGTCCAAATACAGTCTTCTGTCATAAACCTTGAAGTTGGCTAATAGCGTGTTGTTATACCGGAGACTGGCTGCTTTAAGAAGAACGGAAAGGAACTTACCTTGTGCCTGCGACAATGCAATGTAGGAGGCCACAATGGCCGAGAGAAGTAGAAGCCTCATATTGAATTCAGGAGGGTGGGACTCCGCTGTGGTGAAAGAAAATTATGGAGTGAGAGTGAGACCAGTTTACAACCACTGCTGGAGGTAGTCTGTCGGTTGGGGCCTGGCCGGTGGGTATACACACGGGCACACACTCACAGAAAAAAAAATCACCCCTCGCGTCCTGCTGCGTCCACGTTTGGCAAGGCTCCGCGACTGAGTGGAGTGGATGCGGACTCTGCGGGTGACTTCACGCTCAAAGTAAAGCTACTGAGGTGACGCTACCACCAGTGAAACACAGTAAATAGGCCTACCAACCATAGCCTCAAGAGAATGAGCGCGAGGATGAAGCGCAAGAGTCGTTGGTAGCTCTCCCAAGCGTAAAGTTTCGGCAGCCGCACCCACTTGCATTGGGACCTTTTCATTCAAGAAAGGGAGCTTCGCTCTCCACGCCACAGTCTTGGTGTCATTGTTCGGTCCTTTTCAAAATCTGTTTCTATTATTTTGGAGTTGAAAAGACGGACTTCTTGTTCTTCATCCATGCCAGGTACAATGCCTCTCTCTCTCTGCCTTTCTTTCTCGCTCTCCCTCCCTTCTTCTCTCTCTTCTGAGACGGTCCAGCGCTTTTAAGAGGGTCGTTTTGGGGAGAGATTTGTCACGGCAATCCCTCTTTCATTCAAATGCAAATGCAACTCTCTCCAAGAATGTCAAGTCAATGAATGCCTTGGAAATACCGATGATGAGGGGATAGATGAATTGTGGGGCAGATGGAACGCGAATGAACAAACACCGGAGAAAGAGAGGGAGAAGAGATAGAGAGTGGATAAGAGAGAGACAAAGAGAGTTAATTCCTTGAAACCATATAATTATCTAATTGAATACCGCCTCATAGAGCAAAATGGGGCGTGGGTCGCGTTGCGAGAAACACCAATTTGGGCTCAGTAGCCCACCTCGCAAGGAATGGGGTATAGTATTCTTACTTGCGTTGAATGAAGATTCCCATTAAACTCCACAGTTAAGCTTCATGAACGTAGAGTCAGTATCACCAGTTGTAAAATTCCACGCTGTCTGTTGAATGATTCCGACGTCTTCTGAATTCTTGCAAGATAAAACATGTGTTATGCACTTGAGATAAGTTTCTCTCATCTCTTTGTACTGAAGGCTGGCGAAAAAATGTTGAAAATAGTTTGATGAACTCCTTGACATTTTTTTTCATTCCTCAGCGGCATCAGGAAAGTGTCAGTTTTGCACCATTTTTAATGAATTCTTGCTCTAGCATGGCATATATAGCTCCTATACCTACATCTTTTCTATATCATCAATCCAACCCCTTCCGACTCCGATTTTGCATTGACAATGAATGAAAAGTTGACGTGGATTCTTTGAATGCACGAGTGGGTATTATTGTAAGCAAGCCCAACAATATTATTCATGGGAGGCCTGTAGGCGCATAATATCAGTGTACAATCTAGCTTAATTCGGCCAGCAAATGTCACTGGGATAAAAGTAAAATTTTGATAGCATTTTCGAAGCAGACAGGGTCAGAGAGCTTTTTGATGATACAAACTGGTTACCTTGGGAACGAAAATACAAGGCAACGTTAAGACGGCACTTTCAGAGAAGGAGAGGTGTGAATGCGACGCAATTACAATTATTACACTGCTGTGATAAAACCTAGAATTGGCTCCATCGCTCCATTGCCGGGGATGCACATGTTTGTTTGTTTGTTGTTTTTTAACAAAGCCCCAAAGAGGTTATCAATCGCATTCTTCGTCGGCGACCCAGATGTTAGATTGATATTAACTAAAAAATATATTTATGATTTTAAATGTTTCTGAAGCAGACGTGCACACAAAATTATACGTCTGCTCTTGATCGGACGGATTTTAAAAGTAACCTGTTTGTGGTGGAATGCGATGAGTCTGTCTGGTTGCTACCACCACGCCTGTGACTGATGAATTTGAGAGACAGACAGGTTAATGTTATTTAAATCACATGCATAGGGTTATGATAAAGATTGTTATTGTCAAAGAAGAAAGTCTGCCTGAAGTTTACCCCGAAGCTTTCAATGCCGTTGGCATAAACAGGTGGTGGATGAAGATGCATGTATATACATGGGATTTGCTCAAGTTGCTTAAAGACGACAGTCTTGTTTGCTAACGTATTCAGATGTATGATTACTTTCCCCGAGGTGCTAATAACAAACTATGCAATTCACTCGCGTTCACCACATACTTGCGTCAATACTCGATCGAGGAACCCAGTTTGCATGCATAAGGCTGCGTTCACATAGAAGTATACTATTCGGGTATTCGGGCTCGTTTTTTCGAGGGCACGCGAATAACTTGAATCGAACGATAGGATTTCCTCACACCAGTTCACATAGGAGGGCACTACTCGAAAGTACCGAATAGCTGCGAAAAGTATAGCAAAGTGGGAATCGAACTTGTTCGATTTTCTTGCAGCGTATACCGTCTCTCGTTTATGAGATAATGACACTTTTGGTCTGGATTTGCCCTTTAGCAAAAATAAGCATGTAGACTGACATTCTGATGCAGTTTAGAAATTGTTAATAAGATTTGCTGGGATGTAGGAGGAAGAAATCCTCACTGCATGGGATGGTGAGTTGACGGTGCGGGTGATGGTGTATTCGGTGCTCGAATAGCGAATACCGAGTACCGAATACCGAATACCGAATACCGAATACCGAATACCGAATACCGAATACTTCTATGTGAACGCAGCCTTAGGTATGTCGAGGTAGCTTGCTGGCAGTCAGGGGTAATGTTGGTCGTAAAGACATACGTTAAATCGCATGCTGGTTAACCGGTGTTTCCAATCAGAGACCAGGGCCCTGTCTTACCAAAAGATTTAATCGATTTTAAATTCCTTGACACACACACTGCCATAAACTTATGACAGAAATAAACTTTATAATCAATTTTAACTCTTCAGAGAACAGGGCTCAGAATTCATCTTGAACGCTGATATGCGATATCATCGTTAAGATTCAATGCAACAAGATTATGAAAAGTAATGAGAGTCAGACGTTTACAATGTCTAGTTGCACCCAGGCTTGAGACCGACACTCAACGAGTCATACAACCAGGGAAATACAACCTAAGAGTTATACACTGTAGTACAGCCCACGAGTCATACAGAACTTGAGTTCGAGACTATTAAAGCAAACAAAGCCCACGAGACCGACATATTAAACCCCGTGTTGTATCTGTCGAACTCGTGGGCTGTTTTTACTTATTATCGGTCTCATGGGCTTCATTTGCCTAGTGTCGAACTCGTGGGCTGAAGGACTAATGGGCTGTATGACTCATGGGTGTCGGTGTTGTGGGAGGACCCCTGGCTCTTTCAGACACATGTTGATGTCATCCTTTCTTATTCCATCAGAAGGGGAATCATTCTGTCACTGTAACTGCCTCCGTGAAATAGAGCGGCGTGTTTGCTTCTGCGGATGTTGCTGGGTTGCAAGGAAAATTCTGCAAATTTATCAAAATCTGTTCTATACTCGCATAGTACCAATCATTCGAAAGTATGTTCCATAACTCATACTGAAGGCTGTTTAAGATTCCGTTTTGCGCGGCGTGTATTGCATAGGGGTAAAAGGATGAAAGTAACTTAGCCATTGCTACGACGATGATAATCAGACATGGTGATGTTGCTCTGCATTGATCTTCCTCTGATATGAATTGAGCAGTGATAACAACTTATTTTCAGTAGAATTTTCATAACGTGCCTAAAAGCACAAAATTCTTTCAATGGTGTCTTTCGAGCAATGTCGCCTGCTGACGAAACTGCAATAATCTAGCATTTGTCAAACCCATAATAATGATATTGATACACCATGTTTATATAGCACATGTTATCACAAAAATCATATAAATGTCAATATGCTACTGTAGGAAGGAAAGTATATAAATACAGGAGAATAGACATAGGCTCGAGAGGGAGGAGGAAAAAAAGAAAAATGATAAGTGACAAAACTTTGGCATACAGCGCAAAGCCTAGTCAGCTGACATGTTGAAAAATATTTTTTCACCTCTTACTCTTGGTTTGAGTCTTTCGAAATGTAAATGTCACACACCCTTAGTGCATCTCGTTTCAAGTGAACTGATTCTTCAAAGCGGTCCCAAGAGTGGTAATTGCCCTCTCTTTCTACCCCGTCCCATTTTCACCAATGACTGGAATAGCATTTCGTGATGAAAGAACAGCATTTATCAAGCTTCAGCTAACAAATACCTGACTTTTGGAATAAAAAATGAAGATGTTCCATTCAGTCTCTCTCTCTCTCTCTTCTCGGAAGCACCACACTTCACTTGGCACCTTTCAAAGACTCACGATAAAGTGCCCTACCTAACCCTATTTGTACTAATTCAGAATATTACCGTCATCGAATTCCTACGAGTATGGGTGCACATGATTATGGGCATAGGTAATCAAATAAAAGAGAGATAGCGATATTCATGTCTGTTGTGCCCATGACTAAGAAAATCTCCTACATTGTTGACAGACAAAGTTGGTGGAAAGTAGGTAGAAATGGCAAAGGTTTTCCCGGAATCTGCAGTGTTTCCAACTTGCCGTCAGGTTAGCGTGACGTGTTTTTTTTTTTTTTTTTTTTTTATTGTTCCATATTCCACATTTCAAGAAATACATAAAACATAAACATCACAATACAAAAGCCTGGATGAATTGTCAAGTACAGCTTATAAGACAATAAAACATGTGAAATATGAGGAATCTACATAGAAGCATTGCTTGTAGGGTGTAGATTCCCAGATGCGGATGTGAGATTATTTCTTACTTGGTATATGACAGTAATTAAAGGAATGACAATTTGTGAATTGGAGAAATATAAACGCCAAAAAGTAAAAAGAAAAAGCAAAGAAAAAGGACTTCTTGAGAGTTGCGTGATCACCCGAGCGAGGTACAAGTCAGATGCAGTGTACAATAGCAGAGATACCAAATGTGTACAAAGGAAGTTCAGGAGATAATACAGAAATCACGAGCGAGGCACATGTTACATAATCGACAATGTCAGTAATGTGAAGTATGATCAGAGAATGTCAGTAATGTGAAGTATGAATCAGAGAACGTGCTTGCAGGGCAAGATGAATGAAAAATTCGATTGAATTACCAGAAGGCCCACTTGGTCGGGTAGATTTCCGGCAATATAATTGTAAGTTATAATAATTCTTTAATCTTTTTTTAATTTCTATGTTTTTTTTTGTTTTTTTTTTAGCACGGGGGGGGGGGGGACAAAACTCACATACTGCAAAGTGTAGATATAGGGATGTGGAATCACATGTCAACATGTTTTTCTGGGCAATGCTTAGAGAGCGCACGTCTTTACTCGAGAGCATTTCCTTGGTACGGAAATGCCTTTCCGAAGCAAATCTACAATGACATTTCTTCAACATCAACATGACAGAGATTGTAAACAACGGAAGCATAATGCTTTATCACACAAAATCCGCCATGACCACGATGACCGGTCTTTAGGTTGCAAAAAGTCGGTCATCAACTACTGCCAGTCACAAAAATAGGCGTCACTCCCCCATCACTCAATACAATGATTTCCTTCACCCATCCCCATCTCCCGAACCCCTCATTGCAGGCTATTCAATAAATCCATCCCCGTTGAATACATTTCAAAAGCTGGAGTGTCGTGCCAAAATATTTTTTTCCTCGGTATTCCATTCATCTAACGACAGCCTAGGTGTAGGTTGTTCACCGTTGCCCTATTTTTCGTTAATCCTTTGACAAGGGAAGGACACAGGGCCAACATTATCCTAGTGCCCACCCTGTCCAAATTACGTTAATTTTATAACCAAGACTCGAAGGGGGGGGGGGGGGGGGGGGGTAGAAAAGAATGTTGTGCGTATTCGTGTCTTTGTGCTATGTGATGTTGTTTCTCTTTCTAGTATTAAATGTTGATTTACTCAGAAGGGGATACAATAGGAATTGCGAGGCGAACTCTGCGACAAGAATGCGGGCTGACACGACCAGCTTCTGACGAATCCCAAATCAAAACACTTCATCTTTCAATTGAGGTATTTACATTGTCGCTACCCAGGGAGCCTTACGGGTTTACCTCGGGACAAAATGCGACGCGAGTCTCCTAGTAGAGGGGCGTCCCAAGGCCCCCTTTCTCCAACTGTACGGTCTCTTTCACAGAAAATGTGTTCAAAACCTTCAGGTCGTTGTTGTTGTTGTTGTTGTTGTTTGGGTCAATTGATCTTACGATATGAACAGATAAACCACTGTTATCATCACCCCAGTCCAACGATACTTTCCTCTTTGCGTGATAGACAATGCTACACACAGGGGCGGGTCCCCACAAAATAAAGCGGGGGGGGGGGGGGGGAGGGCAAACGTGCCCCCTTCCATTTTTCTTTTTATTTCTTTTGTTTTAACGAAAAATAAAGGGGGCGTGCCTCCGGTGCATCCGCTACTGGCACAGAAAAAATGTTACATTGCGCCTCCTGCAGTTTTTCACTAGTTGTTATATGCGACGGCAATTTTGTGTTTAATTGGAAGAATTTCCCCCTTAATTACGTAAACACAACCACAGAATAAACGAAACCATTAAGTAAATATATATATTATATATATATATATATATATATATATATATATATATATATATATATAATATGATATATATATATATATATATATATATATATATATATATATATATATATATATATATGTATATATGACGTCATGCAATAACGGATGATAAGAGATTAATGTGCATTCTAGAATGTAATATCGGGAACGTTGCGTTATTTTCATGATCACTACCATCATTACTGTCATTATCATCATTATCATTATCACTCTCATAATTATTTCCAGTCAACATAAAATCATAAAATACCATTTGCATATTTTTCGTAGATTTGACATCAATGAAGTAGCTTTTCCCATAATCATATCAAGAGATAATACGCCGCTGCACAAGATATTTATCTGGTTGTATGTCACCGCCCCACAGCCCGCCAACATGCTTTGTAGTATAATAGGCTGGCTGAAGCATACGGTCTGATGTTCGTGTTCGTGGCAAAAGAAAATTATACATGTATTTTCCACCGTGTTAATTCACGACCAAGTGTACTCTGTGATCGAACATGCCACTTAGGTCGGAGATTGTAAAGAATGGGAAATAATATAGTACTACAAGAACCATCTTCTGATCTAATATAAGAATCTACTGTTGTTCTGTTTGCTTTGTCATCATTTTTGCCTTTTTTCATGACTCTGGCTACCTACATAATGTATGTGTGTGTCTGGGTACTTCAGTACGCATGCGTGCGTACAACAGACGGCTGTCACAACATCTATTCAAGACATTGTAGATGAGGGCATGTTCAAAAGTAAATGTTTTCAAAAGAATTCGAGTCCTCCAGCGTTGAACTGTTTATCTTGAAACCTTTGCCGAGTTTATTTCATTCTCATAGAATTCAAGTCGGCAGCACCTGTGTGGAAAACGCCTGAAAGTGTTTTATAGAAAAAAAAAATGCAATGATCCAACAGAGACTGAACTACTCATGTTTGCGTATGTTCAGCAGCTCATAACACAAACCACATCTGGTTTTGAATGTGTGTGTATGTGTGTGTGTGTCTGTGTGTGTGTGCGTGTGTACATATCATATGTGAGAGAAAGAGAGAGAGAAGGAAAAAGAGAGAGAGAGAGAAGGAGAGAGAGGGGGGATGGAGAGAAGAGGGAGAGTGAGGGTGA
This sequence comes from Diadema setosum, assembly GCA_033980235.1. Classification (NCBI taxonomy): domain Eukaryota; kingdom Metazoa; phylum Echinodermata; class Echinoidea; order Diadematoida; family Diadematidae; genus Diadema; species Diadema setosum. The sequence continues at coordinate 7,777,800 of CM067064.1, forward strand.
GAGATTGTGGGACGGGCGGGAAAGTGCAACATGAAACTTTTCACCTCTTTCTCACCTGTTCATTGTAACCCCAGACTGGTACGAGACGAAAATCCCACAACGCCTAGGTTTCAATTTATTTCATGTTGCCAGAATAGAAGAAACCCTCTCATGCAGAAACAGCCGATCTAATCTACAAAATCAGAGATTTGTCGATTATTTTCGTATTTGATCCTTCACCTTTCTCGACTCGTTGACAAAATCTCATTTCAATGGTGACGAAGTCAACTTCTGATCAATATCAAGTTTCTTTGGTCATACCCAACAAAAGATACCATTTTTTTAAAATAAAAGATATACACCGACGTTGATGGGTGCAGGGCGACATCAAGAACACGATTGCTCAATTGCTCGTATTGCTTACGATTGCTCGTATTGCTTACGAAAAAAAAAAGAATGTTTCCTGAAAAAAAAGTAAAAGAAAAACTTTCAGCAATTTAGTGTCTTGTCACTTGTGCTTTCTGCAAAAGCGTTGTCCCTTTGAATCAGTTCTTCTCGTCTTCCATCGCGCAATGCTTTGGACGAAACGTGTTCTCAAACTCAAAACCAGGCTGCAGCTAAAGTGCATCTGTGTTCAGGTTTACAATGCTTTTACTATTTTTTAAAAGCCTTGCAAAGGCAACCGGATTTACCCAATCATTAACTGAAAACAAACCATCAAAACCAAGACTAGGTTTCATTAGCAGACCAATTGCTTGAAAATGCTTTCAGTACAATTAAAATGAAGGTTTGTCCAAGATTTATGCTTCAATGAACCAAGTACAAACTCGTTGCGTTGAAAGGGTTGAAAACCTCTCCTCGTAAAGGGCAAGACCGTGTAAAGATTCAAAATCTTTGTCACAGAAAATAAGTAAACAATGGCAAGCCTCTTTACTTTCTTCTTTTGTTTAGGAGGGCGCCCTAAGATAATTTTACCCGTCGCTTCCATTTTAACAGGTTCGAAGTTATGACTGCAAAGAAAGCACCGAAGCGCAATTTGAAATCCTCTTTCACGCCATGCCTTCACGTAATAAGTGCAAACGGTGAAGAATTCCTAACGATCGCGGGGATTCGATTGAACTTTTCACCTATTTTCTTGTTTGTTTTTGTTTCCATCTTCAGCCAACAGTATCACACTGCAATGTAAAGCGTAATTACCATCTCTAATATCATGTGCCCCGTGTATCATCGTCTCCTTGGTCGTCAACTTATCTCCTTATTCTTCCCTCGTCTCCGTGTTACAACTTCAACATCTAATGTTGATATAACAACGACCACATTACACGGCTATGCCACTGCCATCCTAAGTGTCAGAACATGTACTTTTCATTGTAATGATTGCATCAACAAGGTCAAACTACCGGTAACAACGCATATTTGACTTATATTAATTTTCTCCTACGGGCGTTCCGGTGTTACTAGTCACTACTTTTGCTTGTGAAAACACCAATTCATGTGTGTAATGATGTATTCGTTTAGATCTCTGTTTTTGAATGGAATGAATAAAAGTTGATTTGGAATAGATGAGATAATTTGTTCCCTCTCCTCTGTCTCCAGCAAACAAAATGTTTAAAAGTATTTCTATTTATTTGTTTGTTTTTTTTAATAATAATTTCCATTTGCAATTGTATTGCAACACTCCGCACAAGCGCTTTCTACGAAAGTCAATATCGGTCAAGGTACAAAGAATTGCATCGTAACATGAAGTGACACATGTATATTCAGAGCTTGATGAATTGCAGATTTGACAGGGGCTTTGAATTAACTTCGAGCAATTAAGGTGTGCTTTTATTTTCTTTTCCTTTCTTTTTGATATTCGTCGTCCGAGAATAGGGAGCAGTCACCACCGAACTGATCATGAAATGAAGATCAGAGGTGTCACAACAGAACCACTTCTATCAGCTCTCCCTCTCCAGACACCCCCACACTTTCTCTCTCCCTCTCTTTCGATCTCCCCTTGTCCATTTTTAGATAATCCTAATCATACAGTATACATCAGGATTCGTTTCTTTTCTATGTTGTAAAGAGTATACTTAATTGCCTAGTCGCCATCATTCATTCCTATCTCTTACAGCTTAGCTGGCCTATTTTTATTTGCGACTTTTCTGACAATTTTTGACTATCATGCCTCACACAGGCGAATTGTCCTTTTTCAAATTCGTAGTCTCCCGTACCTTCTCTCTCCCCCATTCATCAGCATGCTTCAATGTATTCTCTAAATCCCTTTAACAGCGTTTAAAGGAAGGCTATTTCATGCACCAGAGTCAACAGAGAGATAATTATTCATTCCATTGCACTCATCTCAGATAATGCTAGTGACGAATTGCACCTAGATGCGATTTAAGCCATTAAAACGTCTGAGTGAACGCGCAGTATCATTACTGCGAAGTTTCTGTTATCTCAGTTTTGACTACGTCTGCTTTCGATAGCATGTAATTTAGCATTTACGCCCCACCAGGGCGGTCAACATTGTATAATATTAAATGGGGTAGTCAAATACCGGTTAGTGATTGGCTAAACACAGTCACGTGATGGAGGAACATTCGTTATGTTCGCCCATGGGAGAACATTTTTGTAATGTTCTCCCATGGGAAAACATTTTCACGTAACAAATGACAGAAGGACCCGCGCACGTTGTGCTGGTGGTTGACGTTGACGTATTTGACGTATTTGACTAACCCATATAATATAACAGATGATGACTTTCGTTGTTGGAAACGTGTACCAAACGTTCCACCCTCATGGTTTGAAATATTATTTTGGGAGGCTATAAGTCCCTCGACTTCGTCTCGGGACTTATAACCTCCCTCAACAGCATTTCAAACCCTTCGGGTGGAACATTCGGTATGTTCCCTCCCCCGCCAGCCATCATCTATATAATGGTCAAGTGTGTGTGTATGTGTGTGTGTAGGAGAGTATGTATTTTTATGATATAAACATGAAATCATATAATTATACATGCATTATTATGCTTATACAGCCGTATTAAAGTCAATGTCAGGAGAGAGAAAAAAAAACATGGGTTACGCAATGCCATATTCTGCCAATAACTCATTGTAAAATAAATTATTGGCAAGAAGGCATTGCTCATTTTTCTCTTGATATAACTTCCGACAAGTATGTTTGTGCGTGCGCGCTTTGGTATGTATATATTATATCATGCACGGCCAAACTTAAATTGTTATGAAAACGTTCATGCAACAAGGGGAGGGTACGTCATAGCCAGAGGGTTTGTGACTTGCCTCGTACAAGTTTAGACTTCGTCCTTCCAGACGAAAGTTTGCATCGCTCATGATGAGAAATCAGCAATACGTTTGACAGGATGTACTTTGAAAAGACCGGTTTTAACATTTCATGGATTTCACCATCATTTAGATTAGTGAGCTTTTGGCTACAGATCAGCAACTGAAATTCAGTTTGCTATATTGTTGTTGCGACGTCGGGCGTAAGTCAGGCGTAAGTCGGGCAAGCTCTGCGTCTGCCGGTTAAAACAAAAAGAAAGAAATGTCGTAAAAATTATGGGCAGCACTTGTATGTCTTGCAAGTGTTATCAGCAATCAAAATTCCTCTTTTCTTATACATTTCACACAATCTATGTGAATTAAAGTTCCAAACATTAGTTGATGCTATGTTTGGCAAACTTTAAGCATGGGGGGGGGGTGGAATAGTAAAGAGGGCTATTATGACCAATGTTTACAAAGTACATGAGCAGACCTTGACTCTGTCAGTACGCCTGTCGTCTATGATGTTGCTGGTCCGGTTAATGTGAAGCGATATGCAGTGCCATCCTTTGTTCTTCCTGTTTCGTATTTAGAGTTGGTTCGTAGGAACAAAGTTACAAACTGTCATAGCAACGGGTGATGAACCTGTCCTCATTTCAGGACATAAGGGAAACATCTGTCAATTTGAGTTCATGACTGAGCCGGACTTCTAATAGTCATGGCAACCATTCCTTCTCTAAACCGGTTGACCCCGCGGGGGTTGACCCGCGGCGGAGCAAGCACTTCCCTTATTTTGTTCTCCAGTCTTGACTTGTTATTTACACATACGAGTTGATGAAGCTAAAAAGTCCTGTGTGCTGGAACACGTTAATGGCAATCAGGTACATTTCCATCTCCCAGCACTTTCCCTTCCCCTCCCCTCCACACGCCCTCCTCTCTTTCGCTCTCCATTTCTCCTTGAATACAAGTTTCTCTTTGATGATGCCATAAGCTTGCGAAAGCGTATATAATTGAAAACGCAACGATGCTAAAATAAGCTATTGCTCCAGGATTACTGTTTTTAAGATGGGAGATATAGAGTTGATCTCCGTCTTTTAGTGCTTGGAACCCCTCGCAAGTACCTACGAACCCGACAGATTTCTAATCCAATACACCGATGAAAGTTTTCTGTTCTGTTAATGCCTTACTCGTTTTTCGGTTTTTTTGTTTCTATGAGGGTCTATAGCGTGGCTGCTAAAAAGTAAAGCCTATAAAGCGAATAAGTGCATGTCTGGAGCAAAAATGTCGACCCTTGTCGTTGATGTATGCCCTCCATTCGGTATGGCTGAACACATAATGCTTAATACAAGAGGCGCTGCCATAAGAAATCACAGCAGGTCTATCGTGCACCCATGCCTTTGAAAAACAGGGCGTGTCCGTATAAAGCTATCGTCACTGAATCACCGACCCATTTTTATCCATTGTCTGGTCCCAGGTTCCTCAGAAGTCTTAGTGTTCAATCGATGACAATGGATCGTGCATACCAGCCAGCAGGGCAGTAGGGCCAAGAGAGATTAACCTAAAGACAAATCTGTTCAAGGCACTATAAGACAATGGGCAAAATGTTCTCCACGCGTATATCGTTAAATTAGAATTTTAACCCCACGTTCGTATTTCCCACTTTTTCACTTTCAGCGTGTTTTCGCATAATTGAGGTACAGTGTCTACAATGTCTACCTACAAAAAAAAAAGAAAAATGAAAATCACGGTCAGACAGTGTGCGCGCACTTTTGACTTGGAGCGTAGCCCAGGCGCTCAAAAAGGGAGATTCTAATTTCTTCGTCTCTTCGCCTCTTCGCCTCTGTAACATGAAGATCTTTGTAATTAAAAACTATAATAAATTTTTTTTGCTCCTTTATTCTTTTTGGAATTTACTCTTTATCTTCATGTTACCGAAAACAACTACAGGCTTTGCATGCATTGGAGACTTGCCAAAGGCTTTCCAGATCTACCAAGCAAGCATGGCGTAGCTCCGACTGCCATTCACCTCCTTGTACAAACACGTAATGTGTAACCAACAAACAAAGACGAATCAATTGAGGGGACACCCCATTGCCCTCCAAACCTCCGACGTCACGGTATATGTCTTTTAAGTACTGGGGACTGGAGTTCAAATACTATTGACTGAAATCTTAGATTATTTTTTGAATTATTTCTCATAAAATGGAAATAATGTAGGACAAAATTTGAAATTGAAAGTAATTTTATAAGTAAAGATTTGACGTAAATATTCTAAGGGGAACGATAAACGCCAATAAATGTAAATAACAACAACTATTATTATTAGACATTAGCCACTCAGCTCTATATACAAAGGTATGCGTAACTCTCGACTCGCTCTTAGGAACTAGAAGGCACTTTACATCTCAATTTTTAACGTCGTTTCGTTAAACTTTCTTCAATTTGGGAGGTGGGTGAGGGGTCGATATTTTGAGGTTTGAGCTTAGAACAGTCAGCACCGCTTAAGAGTCGTGCAAGTGAAGTTACAAGCTGCATTGAGTTTTATTACGGAGCTCGTACCTTCTCTCTCCAAAAAGACAATGCAAGCTTCCGCCTGAATATTACAAAATACATGTCACGCATTACGAGTAAGCGACATGGCATTCATTCTTATTTATCCGTTGTAGTTTGTAGGAAGCCTAGCTGTAGGGCTGGTGTTGATGAGTAGGCTACTTGGCAAGGCCGTTCATCGGTCGCTAGGCTTCCAGAATGTAAAACTTGGAGTGCTTCCTAGTGAGGAAAAGAGGAAGAGTTCATTCAGCGGTTTCCCTTTGAGAGTTATGCTTCGTAGGTTACGCTGATTTTTCCCTCCGTACCTCAGACGACAGCAAAATGTGATCTCTCAAAATACTTACCATTGGGTGCGGCGCACATTTTTTTGTTTTTGTTTTTGTTATAATATCGGGCTATCGTACATGTTCAGTATGTAGTCCTGCTCCGTTTTTTGTTTTGTTTTGTTTTTGTTTTTATTTTTGTTGTTAGTAATGCCTAATCCAGCCCACTTAACTCATTGCATAGCCCATTGAATCATCTCTTTCTTTTTTTTTTTCTTTTTGCTTCATGGACCCTAAGTAACGGCCGACATAAGAAATACGAACGAGTCTAGACAGTACAAAATCTTGTGGGAATGGGTGTAGTGCTTGGCTATAGATAGGCTCGTGGGTGGGATAACGTTTGGGTCCATTTTAGCCTCATTATTACTATTATTGCAACCTGTAGCAGTCACTGATTGGTATTATCAATGCCATTAAAACGTACCTATTCTTCCACTAAGAGTGCACATTCCAGACGATTGTCAAGAGACACAGAAAAAGAAAACCCTTCAACTCAAACATACACATGTGTTAACCCTATAATCGTTCCTCTCCGCGTTTTAATAGTAGGCAAATCGTTAAGGCATCACGGGGATGGGGAATTGTATATACGGAACATTGCTGGCAGTGAAAAGAAAGTCCATTGTAAGCTCTGCACGCTGGATGCACAGTCTGTACGAAAATACAGCAGTGCGTCAGAGGAGGCCTACACAAGTTCCGTCAAAAAGAGACTTGCGGCTCTTTGCTTCTTACTGTCGGTCAACATTCTTTCTTTCACGTCACGTAAAAGAGACATGGCTCCGTATCTCACTAGACGGAGCTGTATGCCCTATATGCATTGTGTATTCTATGTAGCCTATTGGTGTACAGGTTTCCAAACAGTTTTAGGACAGTTGTATCCAAACATGCAAACATAGACAATGGATTGACAGGCAAACGCAATCATGTGATAGGCTGGTAATGTTCACTCCCTTTATCTTCTCCTTTCCCTTTCTTTTTCATCTCTCCCTTCCTCTCCCTCTCTCTATCTCTCCCTCCCCCGCCCCGCCCTCTCTCTCTCTTTCCTGTGTCTCCAAAATCACTGCCCTTTTTCTAGGAGATCTTTTCTCTGGGAATCATTTCCCACTTTTCCTTTCATTCCATCAGTTTCTTTTCATTCTGCACAGGTGCAAAAATCCACCATACATTGATCACACGGCCACACCAGTCTAGATTTGTTTTGTCCATGCCACTTCATGTTTATTCATTTAATTATCATTATTTTTTATCTTGGTACATTCGAAATGAAGGAAAATGGGTAAGGGATGAGTGAGGAAGTATACAGAGAGAATCTGTCATTCAAAAACAGAGCTGACAACTCTCTCTTCTTTCTTCTTATTCTCTTCTTATCCTTTTTTTCTCTTTGCATAATACTAGTAACAAAGTAAAAAGAGCTGAATTGCATAATATTCGCAGGAAAATCATCTTATAAACTTTGATATAATAATCATTACCAAGCAAGTCATCATTTAATATCGTCAATCCAGTCAATTTTTTTTACATCAACAATCTCGAGTACTGCACTGCTGTACCATTATGTAATAGCTCCGAGCACTACATGTGTATAAGAAAATTACTCAAGACACATGAGAAGAATTGGGATTATTCTACATGATAGTTATTTTTAGCTGCCCAGTATTGAGTATCCATGGTGGCTCTTACAATGAACAGCTTTAGCAGCCAGACTGCTAAAAATAAACTGTATTGTTGAGGCTTTACATATGACTGTTATCGTTGTTTTTTTAACACTAATTCTCAGGTATGGGTGAGCTTTGTACACTGACACTGTGTACTGTAGGCCCGTTGACTTGAACATATTCACTGCATTGGTCTTAGTGTACAAACTCCAGCAAAGAACAGCATTTTTATTTAAACTGTAGAATAACATACATTTTTGGTGAGATTCTCTTTAAGGCAGTGTTCATGTGATAACATGCTTTATTATTCTCCTTTTGTCAAGTGGAACCAGTGATCTTTCATGCATGATCAAATGCACAGTACACCACTCTTTGCTCCAAGACAGGTAATGCTGTAAACAAGGGTTTACAGGCCATTGTCATAGGATGTTAATTTGTCTACTACTGTATTTCATTTATGATATCTGGAATTCTTCATCTCCATTACAGGAAACTGTGTAGTGAACATTAATTGTTATCAAATGAGCTACCTTGTTACCACTGTGAGGCATTCCTCTGCACCTTCAATGCTTATACAGTAGTGACATTTTCATGTGTCAATCTGAGAGCACTAGAAACCAAACACACTTGTACATTATGAACACAAGTTGATCTACTAGCAATATAAAAAACTACCTTGCCTCCTCCATTTTGGACAGTGTGTCTACTTCCCATGTTGTACCAGTGCACAATGTATGGCATGGGCTATCTCTGGAGTTGGCTTTAATCATCAGAATCGGACAGGCCTTGTCTATAGCATCTTCCATTCATCTGCTAAGGCATAATGATTATGCAACACATCTGTATCTAACAGGTCTTTAACCTCTTAGAGGGGAAAATTATTTATGGAAGGTAGCTGGTCCAGGACCTACAAACCATCTTCCCAGTAGGAAATGAATCACTTTTTTGTGTTTCTTTTTCTTCAAACACTGATCAGCTTTATATATTTTTTTTTTTGTGTGTCCCTGATATGAGACAGAGCCAGTTCATGGAATCTCCATTCACTCAAGTCTCAGCAAATGCTCTGACAAAGAAAGCAGAGCACAAAAGCATTTACATCATCTCTTAAAATTTGTGTGTCCCTTCTGCAACCCTGAAAATGAGATCCCTTTCACAGGCTGGTATATTGTAGAGACGCACATTCTCAAGTAACATGGGATTAGCATTTAATTCCTTAAAAAAAAAAAAAAAAACTACAACAACTCTTGAGATGTACTATATGTACCATTAGACCTCATATACAATGCTGGGAGACATTTTTCTTCAACCATGTACAAATTTGTGACATTTGCAGAAGGGAAATATTCAATAACAGTCTTCACCCTGTGCCATTAGAACATGATCTGAAGTGACCCAAACTGCAATGTCTTTAGGAAATCTTCAACTGTGCCCTCAAGACAACACAAACTAAATACATGTATCATCAAAGCAAGGCATAGAACTTCACACGATCTCTTAGAAAAAAAAAAAGAAAAAAAGCTGCAGGCGTCACATTACGCAACATCCTGAAAGCAACTGGTGACAGCTGTTCTTTCAGTTTTGTACAAATCTTTATGGAGCCATGTACTTCTTGTGTCTCTCCCTCTTTTAACTCTCAACATATACATAAATTTGGTAGAGAGAAGTAAAACTACATATCAAAAGCTCAGCAGTAAAACCCTATGAACTCTTTTGAAACGATGCAGAGCATACTTAGTCTTTGTACTATGATGGTATTTAATCTCTTCCTCGATCAAATATGGAGGATCTCACTACAAATGCAACGTCCAGCCTATGAGGATAATCGAGCCGGTCTGGGGTAGAGTCGCAAGGGAAGGGGGTGGTCATCTAGGGCTTAACCGTCATCATCGTGTCGACGGGGCTATTCCACTTCCAACGGCTACACCTTCTGATGCGCTAGAACTGTCCTGTAGCTACAAAGAAAAAAAAAACACAACAAACACATACTCAGCATCATTAAAGCATGGCATTACTTGATACGCTTTGACACATGAAAAAAATGAGTACATTCATCAGCTGGTAGACAGGCAATACAAAAATGGAATAGCTTCTTTGCATTCAGAATATAACGTTGCAGCACATTTTCTAATTTCTATATTCCTCAGGAGTGTTTGCTACAACAGAGGTACTTTATTGTCCGTCACCATCATCATCATTATCATCATCAAACCCTTGTATCAGAATGCAAGTGATAATTAAAATGTATGGATAAAATATCTTAATATCACGTCATTTAGCACCGCTGTCAATGAGTTGTCACTATGAATGTCTAAATCACAGAGTCCCCATTCTGGAAACACATGAATGACCAAATGATAACATGATATTCTAGAATAATCAGGTTTTTATGATATCATGAATGTGAAGATTGGTCATCATTACTGATAACCCGACATACAATTCCACTGTATCTGCTTTGTTTCATTTGCAGTGACAAAACTTTTTATGTACAGACATATTGGTACTATGTGACAAATGAGATGAACAATGCCTCAAAGACTGATAACACGATACATTACAATATAGGACTGTGGGGTCACATTTGCAAATAATATTAGTACGTGTAATAGCACAAAGAAGCAATGGGATGCAATCCACATAGCCATATGGATGTGGACAAAAAGGTCAAATAAAATACATATTCAAATCAAGGCATCAACTTTTCAGGCAACATTTAAATAAAAGTAAATGAGAACAGATATTTATTTTCATTCAGTTCCACAACAATAAAAAGCACATGCCTACAGCATAGTCGTGATATGACCATAACTTGATGAATGCATCATATACCAGGTATGGTGTACTCAAAACTTGCTTATAGCCTATTGGGCTTCCACAGTTCCTGCCATTAACATCTTTACTACTTTCAACGATATATTTGTGCTAATTATATATGGGCAAACTGGTGTACTGGTATTGACAGACTTAATGCTTTCAATCCAGGACACAGGATCCACTGACTGTGCACGATTTCAATGACAACTACAATCCTAAAGAAAAGTTTGAGAATATCGGCAATTCTTGGGGGTATTATTTAGCCCAACAGATTACTAACTCCTTCTTCCAACAAGTGTTTGACTTGTGTGTGTGTGTGTTTCTTTGTTTTGCTGTTGTTGTTGTGTTGTGTGTGTGCATGGTTGATTTTGTATGTGTACGCCCACTACTGCCTAAAACTAGGTAGAACACAAAACACTGAAAAGGTGGGGGGGGGGGGGTGGAGGATCAAGGAATCTTACGTATCACGCCTTATTACGAGAAATCTATTATATGGCACACTCCGGTGATTATCTCGAGCATGATACGAGTCAAGGAATTCCCTGTCACTGAGAGACCCTGTTCTGCCAACAAATTTGCTCAAAGTGCCTTCATAACGAGCATATCAGGGCAGCCCCTGTAACAGTTCAGTTGTTTTGTGAATTCAATTGCCTCCTGCTGGTTTCTTAATACACCAGATCTCTGCAAAGAGTATTAAGCAAGATCTACAAACCACTTCCGAGTTTTATTCTATTTTATGTGTTTGTTTTTTTGGTGTGTGTTTGTTTGTTCGTTTCAAATGCCAGCATTCATGGACAAGACGTCTATCCTACCACCCAAATCCCTCCCCCCCCCCCCCCCCACATACACACATACAAACACCCACTTTGGGATGCTACCATAGCATCCTTCACTTGACGATTTGAGAATATCTTGTGGGCATCGCCTTGGCTAATAGACGGCTTACTAGAAGATGACCTAAAACTGATGGAAGGCTAAAATAGGAACGGAGGACACAGACGGCAGGGTTCATGTAAGACAGGATGCTATGTAGCAAGGCTTGTAAAGAAAGAGTTGGTGACCGTCTAGTAAATGTCACTTGTAACATGATGCAGTAACCTGTACATAGTGAAACATGGAAGAAATGCATCCCACACTATACTGTTATAACACAGAGGGATCAGCAATGGTTGAGAAAAAGTACCTGTTCCTTCACATAGATGTGTTTGAAAATGTGTTTTGAAATGGTATCTGCAGCTGTGTGATGTAACATAGCATCATTTCATTTTACGTGATGGTACGGTATATACCACAGCAGAAACAATTAAGTTCTTTCATTGGTTTCATTCATTGCTGCTAGTAAATGTTCCATCACATTGGCCCGAATTCACGAAGGTGGTACAAATGAGACCATGGTTTAAACCATGGACAAAAACCATGGAGCGCCAAGTGTCGCACGGAATATTTTGTTACGAAATTGGTCATTTTGTCGACAAAATGACCATTTCGTTCACGAAATTATCATTTCGTGGACAAAATGTTCATTTAGTTACAAAATGTTGTCATTTTGTTACAAAATAATCATTTCATCGACAAAATGACTGATTTCGTAACGAAATATTCTGTGCGACAATTGGCGCTCCATGGTTTTTGTCCATGGTGTAAACCATGGTTTCATTTGTTTTTTTTAAGTGACAAGTTGCTTGACAGCTCTAACAACTCTTAACGACAGCTCTGAAAATTTGACTTGTATTTTCACTCTATATCACCAAAATGTGATATCTTTCTGGAGCATATATATCTGTTGCACCTGGAGAATGAATTGTGGTAGTTTTTGAAGCTTATCTCGAATCCTCTGCCTCATCTTGCCATATCCTTCAAACTTCCCGAACTGGGTGTCACTGGAGTTATTCCACTTCTAGTCCCACGAACTGGATATCTTGCTGGGCAATTTGTAAGTTGAACAGTACCAGTACCATTTCAGTGCATGTTCCACTTGCATACTCACCTTATTCGCTCAACCATGCCTTGAAGATCTTTGTATCTAACAGACTTCGAATACTGTGCATACCAGAGTACTTACCTGAATAGCAGTGTCGATCTTTCAATGCATCTTTGATGAGGTGAGTGTCACTGAAAACATCTAGGCCAAATGGCAGTCACAAGAACAACAAAGAACCTTGTGAAAGAACTCTTGACAGATGACGAAGTCTGGTCCACAATCAAGGAGGCAGTGACCGAGATAATCACAAAGAAACTATGTGAACTTAGTGATCGTCTGGAAAAACAGGAGGGACTCATCATGGACCTGCAAACAAAAGTGGTGGAATCTGAGAAAGAAATTGCAGCATTGAAGACAAAGGAAGTGCAAAACAAAGATGCCATCTCAAATCTACACTCACAGTTGAATAACCTGGAGCAGTATTCTCGCCGGAATTGTCTCCGTATTCATGGTGTCCCAGAAAATGCGCAGGAGAGGACGGACGACGTTGTTCTTCGCATCGCCAATAACAACCTGGGAATTGGCCTTCAACAAGGAGACATTGATCGATGTCATCGCATCAGTCGTCGCCACCCACCACCTGATGGTACTACACCCAAACCGCGTGCGATCATCGTCAAACTGGCATCGTATCGTCATCGACAGGCCCTACTGAGAAACAGAAAAAAACTAAAGGAACAAAAAAGCGGAATCAGCATATATGAGGATCTTACTGACACGAATCGTGCACTTCTCTGGGATGCCTTCGCTGAAATGAAAAGACCAAATACAAAGGTCCTGTCAGCTTGGACCATTGACGGCAGGGTCACCATTTCCATGAGGGCATCAAATGGGAAAACAATCACAAAAAGAATCTACAGCAAGATTGACTTGCAAAAGCTCTGAAGATCCACCCAACATAATATGAAGTAATTAATAGATTGCCGATTCTATGTAAACCCGGTTCTGATGATTGATTTCTTATATATATGTTTGACAATATAAACGATCCGAACTTAAATACTACCACTTATATCTTACAAGTCTAGTGTCTAATGAAATAATTGAATGGTGATTTCTCAGGTGTTTCTTTGCTCTCGACTACAATCATAATACGATCTAGGTTTATACCATTTTAATTTTTGCGTTGTTTTTCTTTGTTTTCCTCAATTTGTCAATAGTGTGATAGTTATTTCAACCATTCTGTAGTTATGTTTGTATTTTTGTTGTTTCATTGTAATGTCCAGTAAGAATAATTACCGTCATTTTCAGCGCCTTGACAATGTTGATTTAAGTATTCTTAAGGATTATCTAACTCCTTCTGACTCTGAGGAGAATGTCTACTCGCAGGGATATTTCACAATTGATGAATTTAATAAGTTTCTAGATAGTAATTTTGAATTCAAACAACGTCATGATAAGATATTTTGCGTACATGTAAATACCCGCAGTTTGTGTCATAACTATGATGAGGTTACATTGTTTTTAGACTCTTTATCTGTTCAACCCTCTATCGTAGGCATAACTGAAACATGGTTTCATAAGAATATTCCATTGTCTTTGTATAATATTGATAATTATAAATTTGAGGAAAATCATAGAAAAACTAAGCGTGGAGGAGGAGTTGGTGTGTATGTATTAAATGATATAGAATGTAAGAGACGCGTTGATTTAGATGTAAACAACGATTTCATTGAAAGTATTTTTGTGGAAATTGAAAATTATAAGAGTTCGTTAATAGCTGGTGTTGTTTACCGACCTCCAAATCAAAGTACTGATGAGTTTCGTTTTTACTTATCTCATATCTTAGACGTTGTACATAACGAAAAGAAAATATTATATTTGATGGGTGATTTTAACATAAATTTATTGAATGCTGGGAAAGTGCAAGATGTTAATGAATTTTTAGATATGTTGATGTTGTACTCCCTGTTCCCTTCAGTACAATGCCCCACGCGAATCACAAAACAAACTGCCACTCTTTTGGATAATGTACTTACAAATGACACTTGTGTTATTCATTCAGGAGCCCTTTTTACAGATATATCTGATCATTTACCCGTATTTTGTATTTCTGATAATAGCATCAAGTCCCAAAGCAAGACAATTTATGAAAAGCGGGATATCAATGAGACCACTATCACTCTGTGTGTACGTATGATGGAGAATGTGGAATGGTCACCTGACGCAAATGATGTTGATAGTATGTATAATGATTTTTTGATTAAGTTTTCAAATGTTTACAATTTTTGTTTTCCTAAAAGGGTGTGTTACAAAAAAGAACTTAAGAAAGGTAAACCATGGATAACATATGAAATTCGTAAGTTGTGTAAAAGAAAGTGCCGTTTGTATAGATTATTTGTAAAGAATCCGAGTGAACATCATGAGACTGTGTATAAGAGATGTCGAAACAAAGTTACAAATATGATTAAACTTGCCAAAAAACAATATTATGTCGGACAGTTAAACAAATGTAATGGAAGTACAAAACAAACTTGGAATATTATAAATAAAGCAATGGGTAAAGAAAATAACACATTCAAGTGCAATGGAATATTAAAGAATTGTGAGAAAGTATCTGATAAGAAAGAAATATGTGATGTTATGAATAAGTACTTCGTTGATATCGGATATGATTTGAATTCAAAGTTTACACTAGATGTTACTGATAATTTCATGCAATATGTGAAAGTAAATGAACGCACTATTTATTTTAACCCTGTTACTGGGAAAGAAATTATAGACATAGTCTGTAACTTAAAATCAATTACCAGTGCCGGATATGATGATATTCACATAAAAGTTGTAAAGAGAGTTATACATGTGATAGCAAAACGTTTGAGTTTGATATTTAATAAGTGTCTTGAATTTGGTATTTTCCCAGAAAATATGAAAATTGCTAGGGTGATTCCTGTGTATAAAAGTGGAAGCCCGGAACTCGTTTTTAATTATCGGCCAATTTCAGTCTTGCCAGTATTTTCAAAAATATTAGAAAAGTGTATATACAATCGTCTTTTTAATTTTCTTACACAGTGCAATATAATACATGAAAATCAATATGGTTTTAGGCCGGGGCACTCCACATCATCTGCAATGGTGAATTTTGTGCATGAAGTTGTGACTGCGATTGAGAATAAAGAATATATGATTGGTGTATTTCTTGATTTAAGTAAGGCGTTCGACACGCTTGATCATAGTATATTGGTACATAAATTATATGCATATGGAATTAGAGGATTACCATTACAATTACTTAAGAGTTATTTGTGTGAACGTAAACAATATGTAAGCATCTGCAATGATAAATCATTTAATTTAGGCATAAGATGTGGAGTGCCCCAGGGCTCTATTTTGGGGCCTTTACTATTTTTGTTATATATCAATGACATTTTCAATGTTTCTGAAATTTTAAAGCTTATTCTTTTTGCCGATGATACAAGCATATTTTTTTCACACAAGAATATTTTAGAGTTACAAATTATTTTGAATCAAGAACTTACTCTGATGACAAAGTGGTTTTATTCAAATAAACTTACAATTAATGTTCAAAAACTAATTATATGTTATTTACCAAGAGAAAATGTAATATCGATAATTTTTCTGTCAATATCTGTGCCTCTCAGGTAAAACGTGTGTCGGCTTTGAAGTTTTTAGGATTAATACTGGATGGAAATGTTACCTGGAATGCTCATGTAAATAACGTCTGTAATGTGTTGGCAAAGAATATTGGTGTTATGTATAAATTAAAGTCAATGCCTAAAGTGTTTTTAAAAATGATTTATAATTCAATTGTTTTACCACATTTGTCATACGGGATCATAATTTGGGGCAATGCATCAAAAACCCAGTTGAACAGAGTTTGTGTCTTGCAAAAACGTGCAATACGTATTGTACACCATGCTTCATATCTTGCCCATTCAAAACCAATCTTTCATTTGTATAAGATGCTGCAATTTTATGATATTTATCTTTTACAGTTGGGTATTTTTATGTATCTATGTTACAAAAAGTTACTTCCAGAATCCCTTTTAGATTATTTTTCGCTGAACAGCACTATTCATAATTACGGAACAAGAAATTCTGAAAACTATCATTTATATCACATGCGCACCTCATTTTTTAAAAATTCAGTTATATATCAGGGTCCTCATATATGGTATTCTATCCCTAGAGAAATTAAAGCATCAAAATCTATAAATACTTTCAAAATCAAATATAAACACTTTTTACTGGAAGATTACAAACATAGTTAATTCAAGGCGTATTTTTTATTTTTGTTGTTGCTGTTTTTTTCTGTGTTGTTATCGTCCATATCTCCGTAGTTTTCTTTTGTAATGATTGCATTGTTTTGACTTGTTCCGTTTTGTCAACTTGACTGTCATTTCTTTTCCTTAAATCTGTCTAAGGTATATGTATGTTACAGTACAATGGGTCAGCTACTCACAAGGGCTTTTCCTTTCTTGCTGCTTCCCCCACCAATGGCATTGTCTTTGTATGTAGTCATACCGCCACATTATTTCTAATTGTATGTCCTATGTCTTATGAATTTGTTCTCTTTTGTATCTCATTTTGTACATTCATGCTTTTATTGTTTGCTCTGTATATTTTTAATGCTTGGTGCAAAATAAACTAAACTGAAACTGAAACTGAAATTTGTACCACCTTCGTGAATTCGGGCCAGTATGTCATGCCCTGAAACGTGCCAAAGATATTCAATACGAAAACAATCAGTCCGAAGTCCTGGGGAACCTCATAACAGCATACCAGATGCATGATGGGCAAAAAGGTTGAATTTCATGAATTCTACAGGCCCATTTTATAAAACAAATGATACACAGGCCTATTTTGTAGATCGGCGAGAATTGGACGCTCTCATTTAACTTATGCATCAAATTCTCACCGATCAACTCTGTCTATTGTATACTATTGCATCTGGCTTCTTATTGAGGTTTCACTGTCATTACACAAATACTATTCAATGCTGAATGTTATTATTGGTTTGTGTGTGCGTGTGCATATGTGTGTAATAATAAGATAATCAGCAGTGTATTGGTACACAACATTTAAACAATGGCTAGGATATCAAACAAATAAGTAACAGATCTTACATATTCATTCATGCCTGCCCTCCCCATCCTTCCCCATCCCACCCCTACAACCCTGCCCTGCCCCTCCCGTTGCCCCTAAGGCTCCAGATCCTGCACCACCTTAAGTTATTATCTTTTTCTCCCCCAATCAGCATCAAAGCCAACACTCTCCACACAAGGATCATCCCTCATTCAGGGGCTTTCTAGTCTGACTACAGGCAGCAAAGAGAAAAGAGAAACAAAGGAAAGAAGGAAATAAGCTTCTGGGGGGGGGGGTTCTTTATCTTGTGGTTTTCAAGCAGCCTCTCTCGTTCAATAGGCAAGGGTACGACCAGTAACCTCGCCTGCTTTTCTGAGCTTCTACCTTTCCCCCTTTCTATTCTTCGCTAACCCATCGAATACTATTTCATCTTGTTTGCTTGTCATGATATTGTTAAGTGTCTGTCCAGACTAAAGCCAAAACAACACTGCGCGATGCAGGCAGAAATAGGAGGGAGGGGGGTGGGGGGCAAGGATTTCAAAGACTCAGAATATCTGGAATGGAGAACCAACTGAATACTACAACTGACAATGAAGACATGCTTCATGAATCCCCACCAAGAAACAAATACTAGCTTCTTTTGGAGTTCTGAGCAGTTATTTTCTCCCACACTCCCTCTAACCCCCTCCCCCTCCTTTTCTCCTTCATGTTTGTAACACAGCACCAGTAAATCACAGGTTTCTTTTGGTGCGTCTTCAGGTTTTCTTCACTGACCATCCATCCATCTAAAATGGGGGTAGGGGTAGGGGAGGGGAAAAGTGGTGATATAAAGAGATGAATGGCTTAAATTAAGACTTGACTCCGTTGAATAATAGGATTTTGTGAAGGAGTCTTCTCAATCCCAGAGGTCAGGGAGATGCAATACAATCAGGTCTGTGAGGGGCGGTGCCGGCAGTTGAAGATAAAGCTTGCATAGCGTAGTCAATGGGAATGCTATAAGGAGCTCATTGAAACCAAGATGGCTGTGTGTCCCTTGTAGATCACCGACATGAAAACCCTAGGGAAGTTCACTGTTATGCATCTAAACACCATCACACAAAGGAATTCAAGCCCCCCCCCCCCCCCCCAAAAAAAAAAAACAACTAGAAATGTCGCTACAGCGACTGGTTATACCCCCGCCAAACAACATTTCATAAGCTTTGGTCAAAACAACATTTCATAAGCTTTGGTCAAACAACTGAGGAAGTAGTTAAATCCCCAAGATCTTTCCTTGATCTTCTGCCATTAATATGCCGTTACCATGGCAACGTACTTTCGGGTACTGTCGAAAAATGCGTCTTGCACATCTACAACCAAAGGCACACATCTGTACCAAGCTTCATGGAAATTGGGCAAAAACTGAGGAAGTAGTTTACAACACAAAATTTTCCATCATTTTGGCTCATAATATGTGAGCTGTTACCATGGCAACATACTTTTTGTCACTGTCAAGAAATGTGTCATGCTGACCTATATCCTAAGACAAACATTCAATATGAATTCCATGAGAATTGGAAGAACACTGATGAAGCAGTTTTGCCATGAAGCATTTTGCCCTATATTTTACCAATAACATGCCGTTACCATGGCAACGCACTTTTTGCCACTGCGGAAATATGTGTCTTGCACATTAACATATTCAGATGAACATCTGTACCTAATTTCATAAAAATTGATCAAAAACTGTGGGAGGAGTTCGCGACGCAAGATTTGTACC
The DNA here is from genome assembly GCA_033980235.1 of Diadema setosum. Taxonomy (NCBI): domain Eukaryota; kingdom Metazoa; phylum Echinodermata; class Echinoidea; order Diadematoida; family Diadematidae; genus Diadema; species Diadema setosum. The sequence goes on from CM067064.1 coordinate 7,797,164, forward strand.
CATTTTTGCCCATAATATGCCGTTACCATGGCAACGTACTTTTGGGTACTGTCAAAAAATACGTCTTGCACATCTACAACCCAAGGCACACATCTGTGCCAAGTTTTATGGGAATCGGTTGAAAACTGAGGAAGTAGTTCGTGACGCAAGATTTGCAATGGACCGACCGCCCGACCGACCGCCCGACCGCCCGACCGACCGCCCAACCGCCCGACCGCCCGACCGCCCTACCGCCCGACCGCCCGACCGCCCGACCGCCCGACCGTCCGCTGATTCCTATATACCCCCTTCAAACTTCGTTTGGCGGGGGTATAAAAAGTAAAGCATATACTACAACACAAAAAAAAAAGGTAGGACTCACCTTTTATTATGATTGCTTTGTTTTACCTTGTTTTTTGGATATCTCGGCCATTCTCATACCGATTTTCATCAAATAAACTTTGAATTCCTCTTAGAATGGTATGCTCTGTACTATTTCACAAGTGTTGTCTTGATATCTCACAAAAAGTTAAAAGCTCAATCCTCATCTGCACCAATATTATACCATCTCTTTAAGGTATTTTCTGACACAGTCTATAACTCTTGGTGCAGTGTCCAAAGTTGAATGTTATTCAAAGGATACGCATCATATAAAATATATCATGGCAGACATAAGCAGTTGATATCAGATGAAGAAGAAAAAGAAGAAGTGGAAGAAAAGGAAAAGAAGGAGAACAAAAGAAGAAAGAAGAAGAAAAAAAGGAAAAGTTTGGAAGAAATATCACGAGTTTGTCAGAAAGTCTGGGGTAGATTGTGAAAACGATCAGCAGTGAGTGGCTTTCAGGAACTTGAAGTTACATAACAATCTGTCTGCCAGACATTCCTTTCACACACAAAAAAAAAAAAAGAAAAAAGAAAAAAAGAAAAAGATTTCTTGCAAGTCGTAAACCATTTTATCCAAATGCTTCCAGACACTGGGTATAATATGAATCAAAGTCATGGGGCAGCTACTGGTATTTCAATTTGCACGCAATAGGGTACGGGTTGAAAGCCATACTTTGTACATTATGCTTTGCCTATATACAAGAAAGAAAAACTACCACTGCTAAATTCAGAGAGAAGTCAGAGAGAAGTCACATTCAAGCTTTTGATATTGGACTTGAAATCACTCCATTCATCTGATAACTGACTTACAATAATTCTCCACACCCTTTAGGTGGCTTACTCAAATAAATCTACATACATGAATTGTCGCATACAATTATACTCGTTAAGCTCAGGAACAATTACCAGACCTAATTTGAAACTTTGGTGGTCCAAACAAGGGAGGTTGGGGTGTGTAATCATTGCCCCCCCCCCCCAAAAAAAAAAAGAAAGAAAAGAAAAGAGCAACGCTCTACAAAGAAGAGAAGCATGATTAAAGACTGTTTTCCAGAGCTATCTGCAGCTTCTCCCCAAAGCCTCCATGGCTAAGATACCTGTACTTGGCATTGTCACGGTTGCCCATTGTACCCTTCAGTGTTTGACTCTCACAGGCTTCTTTTTTTTCCACTGCAGATGAAAGGGGGCTTAACAATGACCTTCAAATCCCTGTGATTACAGGGCCAAGCTTGGATGCATTGCAACAAAAAAGACAACAGGGTATACAGGCATGTCCACAGCAGATGGGATATCTTCAAAAATCACTGAATGACACTTGACCATGCCTCTCTTCATCCATCCTTGTCCTCCACTCCCTCCTATATTGTAAAAGTGGATATTTTTGCGCTCCATCAGTTACATAAGACGAGTTTTGCCTGTTTTTAATTCTCTGGAATCCACACATCAAATACTGGAACACATGGCAAGCAAAAATATCTGCGTGCTTTTATTTTCACGCTAGTTTCTGGCTCAGCGAAATGCATGAAAATTTCAGCACTGTGAAAATTTCCTCTTTTTCAGTACAGGTAAATGTAATAAGGAAAGTGTGGCATTTACTCTTGACAATTTTTGCCCTAAAAAGTGCACATGTGCATACGAAATGTGTGAAATAAAGCTGTGATGACACGAATTCATTTGGGAAAATATGAAAACGCAAAGTAATACTGTATACGCCGAATATTTCGCGAGGTTTTTATTTTCGAGACTTTCGCGAGTCAGGTGCGATTCGCGAAATTAAAGACACACAAAAATAATGACTCTGATCCCGATGTGAATGTGACGTACGCGTGTACACTTCTCCGTTCAGTGCAGGACTCCATGATCGCGAATTTAACCATTTGTGAAATCGTCGGGAATTCCTGATTCATGAAAATTTAGACTCGCGAAATAAACGGCGTATACAGTAGCCTAAAGGTAGACCAACAGTTTTGAAAATTCAAAGGATGTCTGATTGTGGTTGCTATGTAATGTTTTGTAATCAATTACACATTGGGCAATAGCAATATCCTCACTAAATAGCATAGAAGCCTAAACAGCCATTCCTTTCATTTTTGTGGGGCATCCCATCTTGAAGAAATGAAGATGGGTTTAAAACCTTTGATTTCTTTCTCCATTTGGTAGCAGTTTGAAGAAGGTGGAAGGCAGTCATTCAGTTGTCACTTTAACTTGAATACTGCTACAGGTTACATAACCTGACCATAGCTTGACACAGTTGACATGCCCATGCTAAAAATCAACGAAAACTAAAACCATCAAAATATGAAAACACACATTTTGAAGCAGGTGTGCGGTACAGCAAATATGGGGAATATTTAGGTTTGGGACATTTAAATCAAGCTTTGGGGAAAAGAAAGAACAAGAATCACAATACACTAGTAGAGCATATCTGTCATATTGTGGTTTGGTTATGTCACTTTGACATTGATAACACACTGTTAACAAAATATTGCCTTGGTCTATTATATCCAGCAGATGTCATTTGGTACCCACGGAACAAGGGGGAATTTGACCTGCACTTTGCCGGTATTAAAGCGCTTGCAAATGCGACATCTCTGACATAATCATTCAAGCATAGGGAGGCATCAAAGATACTACACTGGGGGAAAGAGGGGGGGGGGGGGGGGGGAGGGGGAATTCATACAGGGCTGGACATTAATGGTGGCTAGAGGCCACTAAAAATTGATGCCAGGCCACCAAACTTCCAAAAAGGTTATCTCTTGGTGGCCCATTTGGGTATCACAAATTCAAGATGAAATTTTATTGCTTTATATCAGACCATTAAAATTCTAATTCAAGATTTCAGTCGCCCACATGGGCCATCAGAGAAAAAAAAAAAGTTGAAAAAAATGCCATCAGTGAAAAAAGTGTCAAACCCTGACTGAGATATAAGCACAGGACAGAGGAAACTAGGAGTCCTTTGGCAACTTGCATCTCCATTGAAACAAAGGAGAGGGAATATTATGTCAGACTGCTTCACACATATAGGTACATTAGGGTGGGGTAGGGGTAAGGGTGGGGGTGGGGCGGGGATTCACTCTGATGAAATATGCACTGGGCAACACTGTGCAAGGCAGATACATGGACGGGAAGAGTGGGCGTTGGTGACATAAGAGCCCTCACCTCCGTTAACACTCACATTAGAGAACTACATTGAGTCAGTAGTGTCCGTGGATAGCAGGATACGAGAGTATGTATGGGGGGAAAAATATGAGAATTACGGGGCGAACTCTATGGGGATCAGAGAATCTTGTTAGTACACTATGTTTTAATTTTTGATCCACTGGAAAGCAGAGGCGACTCATTCATTCACTCATTCACTGTCCCATCTTTCGACACAATTGCACACAGGAATCTACTGCAAGATTTGCCTGGTAGATGGTAAATTTGTGAGAAAGTTTTGCAGTCTCACGATGGGGGAGGGGAAAAAGCCTTTGTTCATTCCTTGCCAGTGGGTTCTTGCAACAAGTGACATGGATAGATTTCAGAATATTTTCTTTAAAAGTTTAAGTTGTCACCCCTGATTCTTCCATATGTGTATGGAATATTTAGATTTTGAGTTGTTGTTATTGACTTTTTTAATTGAAACCAACAAGCATACACAAATTTGCAAGAGTCTTTCAGTGACTCTGAAATAAAACACAATGCACCATTCAACGTACGGATAAAAACTGTGGACTCCAATTAGTGTTTAAACAGTTGAGTTAAACCGCAAAAAGTTCTGTGAAAAGGAAGAGGTGAAGAGTTAAGAATAGGTTCCCAATCTCACAGATCTGAAGCACTAATGAAGAGCTAGAATACAAAATCCACCATTCTGAAACAAGCATATCCACAATGCACCATCAGATGCTGTTATATTTTGCCTACAGGGTTAGACTTAAGGAACATTTAGCTCATTACTTTAATGCACTTACCTTAACTTGAATCTTATTCTTTAGCATGGCAGACCTCAAAATCAGAGCCTAAATGCAAAACGAGACAAGAGTGACAAACCATAAATAGCTGTTTTACCTTTGAAATACCTCTTTAAATATGGCCCACAGTATAGCTGTTGACACTGTAGTAGGCAACATGCCTTGAGGTCAAAAGACAGCTGGCTCACAAAAAAAAATTCAATGAACAATGCTATCCAATCACAAGGCAATGCAAGATAAAAGTCTAATGTAATGGGATTGTGAATGAAGCTTTCATGGTACTGCAGCATTTGGTGATTTATCAGTTGGTTTGGGCAGGTTTAGGAGTAAAATATGCAAAATTGGCACATCGTTGGCTGAGTCACGCATGCGGGCATGGCACATAAAGATTGAAGCATCTGGCCATAAAGTACTTGTCACATACTAACTCCAAGTGGTTTCATGATGCATTGCAGAGAATTGAAAGGAGAGCTCTCAATGTTCACATGATCTCTTATTCCATTCCTTTTTCAATAATTGTCATTCCTCTCTCTGTATATATTCCAAAACTAAACCAAATTTTGTTTGCTTGTTGATAAATTCAGGGCATCTGGCTGGTGGTCTAGAGAGGTAAAAACATGTTGAACATTTTGTTGCAATGATCTACTCTCTACCACTGATCAAACATCAAAATTCATACACATATGTGTGAGAAAGGTGGATGAGATGTAAGAAGGGAGTAACTCCACATAGTACTCAGGATTACCTTTGTCCTCCTTTGGAAAGCCTTCCCCATGGCCAGGGACTTCTCAAAGGTTGAGCTTCTCTGGTCTACATCTCTCGCATACAGGATCTGCAACACCACAAGAATATAAGTCAATGCACATCTGTAAACCTATAACAAACGTTGTGCTTTTTTTAACAGCACAAAAAAATAAAACAAAACAAAACAAAACAAGCAAAACACAGAAACTAAAAGGAGAAGATATTGAACAGTGGTTTATGAAATAATGACTGCAGCCATGCAGAGATGCTTGTCTTCAATGATTTCTGGCACTGAATATACTCTACTATGTTTTGCCAACATTCATCAATCAGAATCATGGAAATTCCACAGGGCAGTCAGGGAGATACTTGTGTGTTACATGCATCTCAATGGGAAAAAATGATTCCCAAATCAAGGAGATATTCATATAATTTTTGATGTAGAATAAAGAAATTATTTAAGTTTTCAGGATATCTCCTGCAGAATTGGAGAGACTTGGTAGCTTTGGTCTTTAAAAAAAAATATCATTCCATATCATTCTGTTCAAAATCAAGTAATAACTGCTTTTGATATAGACACAACACAGAGCTAATTAGCTACTTTGTAATAAAAGTAATGATTTTTTTATTTGTTTTCCATTAATCAGCAAAATAAAGTCACTGTTGTATGATGTTCATCTTTAAAATGACTGAATTTACAAGGTTTTTGTATCAATGTCATAGTTTTTGAAAGGGATTAGAAGGTAGTCTTTTTCACGTGGTGTGATGTTAATTACTAGTTCAATATGCATACGATAGACAATCTGATTGAGCAATATTCAAATTGTTTGAATGCTGCTTGAGCATTTGTATTGGATGCTAGATTCTTTTACACTACGAGGCATATATTGTATGTAGATAATGCTTACATAGTTCAAACTTGATTTGAAACGATCTTAGGTTAGGCACCCTCAAGAACAATGTCTTTCATTTTTGCTCAACTGATATTAAAGTGTATCAGTACCCCGAAAATGAACTTTGTGACATGAAATAGTATTGCTCTAACAATGTTTTTAAAAAACATCACAGTGTGAAGCTCTTACTAGTAGAAATAATGATAAGAGAAATATACCAAAATACAGTGTATTACAATTTGAGTGTTATCACATGATCATGTTTGTCCAATCCAGGACTGGCACTTGACTATTAACCCATACAACACAACAGTTTGTGCCCTACTGGCACCGAATAACATCAGTCTGTACACGGTACCTTGCTGTGAGAGTCGATTCTGGCATTGATCTGTCCGTCCAGGATGAGCTGCATCAGTTCGTCCTCCAGCTCAGCCACAGAGGTGTTGAAGGCGCTCGCCATCTTGTTTAGATCCGCCGAGACGTAGGGGCTGAAGTACTGAAATATACAAACACATACACACAAAATACATCCCTATGGCAATTAGTACATCACATCCCAAATTTGATTATCGTCTTCCATGTTTCTCGAAATACCCACAGAATCTTAGCATATCCTACAGTAAAAAACAATGGGAGAGATGGGAAAAGAAATGGATGAGACCAAGGATACAGTGATGCGTTTAACCTGCTGCCTGTACGGTATCTAAATTCTTCATGGACTCCACACCTAATACCTGTCAGTCTTGGGTTAACCTAGATGACATGGCCCTGTTTCTGAATTTGGGACAAAGAAATGAAGATGCAGGGCTTGGAATTATTTTACACTGTATATTGAAGATGTCTTGGAAATAATAGCCCTGTTTCTGATATAACTGTGGGAGTACAAGATGGAGGTGTGGGATGGAGGTGTAGATGTGGATGACATCTGTTGTTTATTTTTGTAAATGAGAGCCCTGTTTATGACCTGGCATTAGAAAATGGAAATGGTTGGGGATGTGGGTGAGCTCTTTTGACTGGATGAGAGCTCTGTTACTCATCATGGGACACTGGATAGCAGTGTGGGTGGAGCATGGAGTATGGGTATGTAGATGTTTCTTACCTGGATGACAGCTCTGTTTCTGATCTGATCGTATAAAATGAACTTATGGATGGAGAATGAGGTATGGCTGATGTTTCTTGCTTTTACCTGACTGAGAACCCTATGTCTGATCTGGGGTTGAGGATGGAATATGGTAGCCATTTCTGATTTTATCTGAATAAGAGCTGTGTTTCTGATCTGAGGGTATAGGATGGAGACATGGGTGAAGGATAGGGTATGGTATTTTTACCTCCGCCAAGGGATGATGTTATGTTTTCATTACCGTTGGTTTGTGTGTCCATGTGCAAAATAACTCAAAAAGTTGTGAACGGATTTTGATGAAAAATGACAGGAAAGGCTGAAAATGACACAAAGAACAGATGATTAAAGTTTGGTAGTAACTTGGGAATATTTATGGATTTTAAGAAGGATTTTCGATATTTTGGCAGGTACAAAATGTAGGGTCAATTAAATTTGGAGATCAAGCTGCATATTTTTGAGGTTTATAAACGTGCATTGGAGTGCATGCTTTAGTTTCTGGCCCAGGGCGAGACGCGCCGTGCAGCTGGCATTGATGATGTAACAAAAGGTTTCTTCATCTATATTGGGAAATCGGGTGATTTTTAGCATGCATAACATGGGTAGAAATCACCGTTCTCTATGGAAGAACAAGATCAGTGGTGTGTTACGACCAAAATCACTCTGAGAATGATCGCACAAAAGAAACAATCAACTAATGTTCAGGCGGTTTATTAACAGTGATATTGTGGGTACAGACTCGTGATCGGTTCTCACATCAGTACAATAATGATCAATAGAAACAGTTACAAATCAGTAATAGAATCACTTACTCTTATTACATGCAATATCCCTGGAAATGTCCAAATACGTTGCTCTATACACAAAGGAATGATCCACGATGCACCGATGAATGATACTTTCGACGTAAATCCAGAGGTGCAGGTTACGATAGTCCAAGGTATAGATCCGGGTAAAATCCAAGTTATGTGTCCCCAGCAAAACGTGTAAAATCCAAACGTTATGACGACCACGTCCAGTTGATGCGTTGAATAATGATTCACTTTAGAATGTCCAACGAGGAATGCAGCCCGTCACAGCTTTGCCGTAATAATGTCCGTTGACACTAAAATATGGAGTCTATCTCCAACGTAGGCAAATTAATTTCTGCAAGCAAAATGTCTCCCAGGCCTTATCTCCACAAACACAATTTGTATAGCAGGTCAGCAGGTAACACAGGACTGACTATAACAAGTCGCTTCAGAGCCAGAAGTGACGTAACTCTCAGAGCAGTGGTGTTGGGTACTCTGCCTACCTCAGAATTTCTCCTGCTTATATACTATCCATTCACCCCTTTCTAGTACATTCTGTAATTTTCTCCAACCTGGGGCTACATACCTGAACATACTAGCAAGTCCAAATTCCAGGAATCCTGGATGACTCACTTCCTAATATGTGCATAACATCATTGCCAAAATTAACTACCAATCACATTGGGCTACAAGGGCAGTGCCTCACTCAGCCAGCACTTCCCAGAATTTTCTGGAATGGGTTAAATCATTCTAGATTGAGTGAGCTATAATGTATTTCCTGTCACATGCATACATGTACTGTAGCTACATTGGATACCACATAAAAAATTCTCCACTGATCTGGTCAGCCTGTATGTACTATATCTATATCATATAGAATGTTCTCCATTAATCTGGTCACCCTGTGTACATACACATTAAAACAACCATGCATACAGCCTTGATACATGTACATAACTACTTGTGTGTACATTTGTGACAGGTGGAAATGAGCTGCTTGGCAGAGGTCTGCACTCTCAGAGCGCTTCTCTAGTTTTCTTACTCTTGTTTGGATGAGGGTCCTGTTTCTAATCTATGGGCATAGGCTGCAGATATAGTTTGAACTTAGGGTATGATAAACATTTGTTCACATTTACATGGATAAGAACCCTGTCTCTGATTTGTTGAGGATATACGGTGTACATGTAGGATGGAGATATATTGTAAGTGGAGGATTAGATATGGGATATGAAGATATGCTTCATCTATCTTCTCACCTGGATGAGGGCCCTGTTTCTGATCTGGGAGTAGAGGATGGAGACGTGAGGAGCCAGATACATGTCCAGCAGGAGGTTGTCTTTGATTTCATCCAGGAGCTTGAGACAGGAGGCATACTTGGACTCATAGAACATGAAGATGATGTCACGCAGCTGGGGCTCCAGCTCCAGGAACAGTTTGAATGAGCTGCAGCGTGAAAAGTCAGTGCCATGCTTTAAGAACCAAATTTTCACTGTGTGTCTTAACTTAAGAACACATTTCATTTACTGTAAGGTTATGTCAAGGGGGAGGGGGGGGGGGGGGATTAAAGATCTCTGCTAAAGCTTTCATGTCTCCAGACTATCATAGTTTTTCCCTATCTGTATAAGAGAAGCAAGTGGCTAAATTTGCGATTGTGGAGTACAGTACTGAAAAGAGAAATGTGTGCATGCACATACGGTAACGTTCATGTTGGAATCAGCGTTAATATTTTGAAATAAAACTCGTGCACATTCTGGAAAACCTGATGGCACATTACGCTCCAAGACGTTCACTTCATAAGCCCTGGCATGGCAGAGAAGATATCAGCACACAAACCTATTCCAGGATATTTCATACTAATTCAAAAGCGATGCAAGAGTAAAGGGTAAGTGATAGACTGTACATGTTAGAGTGTTAACATGGTGACGCTTTCAAGAAACATGACAATGATATTGCACATTCAAGTTGATGGGATTGTGTATGAGAGAGGCCTAAATCATTGCTGACCTAAGTTTAATTTCAGTCAAAGCACAAGATCAGAGTAAACATATCCAGATACACAACAAATAACCATGCATACCTGCTGGATATCACATTCTTCTGGAGTTCCTGCCTGTCAAATGATGCCAATGCACACAGACCCCCGTACATTGCAACATTGTTGGGTGACATGAGCTGCATTCAGACAACATATCAAAAGGAGACAAAAAAAGAAATAAAAATGTTGTGCTTCACTTCACATGCAAATACACATCAGACAATCCCAGCTATGTTTCTCATTCTAAACTTTTGGCAGTCTTGGCTCTACTTAGTTTCACTTTGATACTTTAAGTATAACATTAAGATAAAAAGATAAATCTGTCCATTACTCTATTCTGCAGCAATAACAATAAAAATCTTCCCTTTCAACAGTGGAGAGGATCAAAAGTTCCCAAATTAGTTACTAATTTGATTTTTGTAATCTATTTGTGGACAAAAAGGACAGTTCAGAGGTCACAGAAGTTTGTAATTGATAGCACTGTTTTTTACAGACATGTTCAACTTCAAAATCTCACTGCATTTTCATTTCTCTGTCTAATTTCCTGAAGATGTCGCTGTTGTTTCCTTGTTTTTTTCTTATTACATCAACTTGATAATGAAGTGCATTTTTTTTTTTTTTAAAAACAATGTCTGACAGAGCTCCATTATTTATCAAGAGTTGACTCTGATCAAAGATATGTTTTCTGACAATAATGGTTTCAACTATTTCAAATGTCAACCATGTCATCAACTCTTTGTAACATGGAGGGGGGGGGGGGGGGGGGGACCTGACAAAGATAAGACAGACTAGAGTAAAAGACGTGCAATGGTCACATGATACTGACGGAAAAAGTAATTGTCTATGGAGTTTTGTCTGATGAGGGCCTCATATCATAATTTACATAGATTTGATATCGGTTTGTAACCACTGGACAAACCTGCCCTTGACTGCAATCATCAAGCTATAATTGGACATCCCAACCTTGTCTGACTGAAAAATAGGAATGATTTGGCACAAAGGTAGGAAAGAAGGAGCAATTCCCATAGGAGTGTGTAGTAAAATTATCAAGAAAAATAGGAAAATCCTATTGCAACAAGAGTTGGAAATGGTCAAAATTCAGATTTTTTCCTCCAAATTCAGAATGGGTGGGATCAAGGTCTGTATACTTCTTCAGATGCAGATGCTAGATTTTTCAAATCTAAATGCCTCCTCTGTCAAAGGAAAAAGAAGAAGAAGAAAAAAATAATGGACTTACATCTGGAAATTCACAGTGGTCAAACGAGGCCTGAAGGAAGTACTTGGCAGCTGGTTTGTACTTCTTGGTGGCCAGTTCAGCCAGGCCGGCCGCACACTTCAGCTTGGTCACTACCATCAAGTTATCCTTGGTATCCTTCTGAAGGTCATCCCAGTGAATGGACACAAAGAAACCGTCAAAATCATCAGACACAGCACAGAACACTTTGGGGTTAACACATTTGCTTCATATATACAAAAACTGCCCAACTTTCATTAAAACAAAAAAAAAAAACACCAAAAAACAAAAACAAAAATAAGCATACAAAAAATCAACAAAGAAGCAACAAAAAAAAAAATGAGGGACAAATTGTTTTTAAAAAAAAAAAAACTGTCCAGATGCATACACAAACTTATGAAAACAAAAACTACATCTTTACATGAGACAAAAGGGCAACAAGGTATTTAGCAAACTGAACAGAAAATAAGAAAATATGTGACAGCAATAGACATCCACCTGATGTGGAATTCCATTAATAAGAAGAAAGGAGTCAAGAAAATCTACACATATAATTTCTACTTCTTCACGTCACCTCCAAAACCTAACTCTCTATCTCAAATTTGAGTAATTATACCAGCATTATTAGGATGTTGAAGCAGTACACGGGTGTGCCACCTCAATATAGAATAGTTCTAAAGAAGCATCATTTGAATAGATTTATGTTTAAAGATAGTAGTAATGATTTCACTCAATAAAAGTTCAAACGAAAAGCATCAGACAATATGAATAACAGTTACTCAACTACAATACTTGGTACTGACATTTTTTCAAAGGCTCTATATCTGATAGCTGGATGGGAAAATACTTTTTTTCTTTAAATACGCTTCTCAAAATTGTAGTATGACTAATGCTTTTCTCTAGCTGTTTTCTAGCCTCTTTTACATCCATTTCTGTTTCAATAGGTATAATGAGCAGTCCTTTTAGTTCAGTGTTTTGTATCAATCACAATTTACCTTTTACTATACTTCACTTCACTGAGTGTTTCTCTTCCCATAACACTTCCCCAATGTTTTCAAGCTGCCAGCATAGTTAAAAAAATGGAGCAGCCAACAACACTTGACAATTAACGGTGTGAATGCATTTGGGACTTCAAGAGTACTTCTACTACTCTGAAAGGCATACTCTGTGAAGCTTAACCTGTTGAGGAAGAGTCCCGAGTATACTCGGGCAGGTGTCTATGGTGAATGCCGGTTGTAGCAAAATAAAACCGTCCTCAATGGGTTAAAAGAGAATAAGGGAGAGGGCTTTACTCCCCTCTTGTGCATGCATGAACAACCATTACCCATTCACAGTTGGTCAATCATTTATAGGATTATCCCTCCCTACACTTGATAATACCAAATACTTACAATACTTGGCCAAATTGTCACTTTGTGGGGGAAATTACATCACAGGAGTGAAAAGGGGAAATTGGTAATGAGGAAAATGCAATAAAAGGGGCTGAAAGAGGGGAGGGCTATTTGGTAGGCTTAATCTCAGAGCTGTATAATTTCCATGGGGTATTATCTGCCATTATCCCTGCTTGCTGATTTTTCAAGATGTTCCAGATTAGAGTGACCCCCCAGTCACCTCCTCATCTGCAGCACCTTACACTTCGAGAAGATTCTTCTGGAGCATTCATGATGGCTGAGAGACTATCCCCCCCCCCCTCCAAATACCAATAATCCCTCCCCCTCCCCCCCCCCCTAAAAAAAAAAAACAACAACAACAACAACAGCATCTGAGGGGTTCCCTGCCCTGGCGAGCTGGTTTCTCTTCACCCTGGTAAATAAGTCCCATTTACATCATCAAAAGATGACAGACTTCATCTAAATCTCTGAATCACAGTGGTTTAATCCTCTAAGTTTACCTGCATTCTATTTCTCTCTCTTTTTTTCTTCCGTAAACACCATGCCATGATTCACACTATATATCTATATAATCTACACAGACAGGTCACTAAAATTCAATGAAATAAACATACATTATCAATAAGAAAAAAAGAGATAGTATATGTATCTACAGAATTTCTTCATTCCCAATTTTATCAACAAAACAATCGCCTGCAAAGGGCCCAGCTTTCAAAAGTTGAATTAATCTTCCTAAAGGAATTATCTGGCTAAAAGCCTTCTCCAGTTATGATAACTCTGTCAGGCTGTTGACAATATTGATTCATTCTTCTTGTTTGTCTTCCCCTCCTCCTCAGTGAAATCACATTGAGTCTTGCTAAAAAATTAAGTGAAAGACGTAATATTTTCTCTCTGAATAGAGCACATTTATGCACTCCTCAATGTCTCCGAATGTTCGATGATACTTCATCCGTTCCTCACGCAATTCTCCGAGAGCCTTTAAATGCCCCAAAATGAGATTCTTTTGGGGGACTGAGAACGGTCAGGTTGGTAATCCAACTGTGTGAAAGCAGTGAGGCCGTACAGGTATCCCCTTTCCATGGTCCACTACATGTGCCATCAAACAACGAAAATATTGATCTTGTGCCAGGTATGAATAGAGCAGGAGCTCATGGGCTCAGAGACTATTTTGTTATACATAAAACAAGACACCTGAATGAGGTCAGCGAACACAGAAATTACTGAGCTCAGCCTTGATCGCTATGTACATGTTCATATGAGCCTTATAACAAAACAAATTCAAACCAAATAAAAAAAAAATGGTAATAATACTGTGACATACACCGTTTTTCTACAAAAAGAGAATAAATACAGATAGAATACTAGTAAACTCTTATCTTTTTATCAAAGCCATTTTTCTAGGCAGCACAACACAAATAAACATAAATTTAGGCCAAGAATGCAGGTACTCATGTCTTAATCTTGGGAATCTGGTATATCAGGTTAATGAAACCCGAAAGTAGCACAAGAAATACTGTTTGCCCCCCCCCCCCTTACAGAATTCCCCTCATTGGGTAGTATGCACAGCTGAATACAAAAGTATTTCCAAGACTATCCTGACTAGAATACCAAGGCAGTACAATGCCACAATTCTCTTGGTAATGATGACCTCTTCAAATTACCCCTTTCTGTTCCTCATCTTCCGTACTAGCTGACTTTTTTTTTTTTCACGCACAGATATGTTTGTGATTTGCTACTTGTCAGACATTTTTGCATGACGATTGCTGTTAATTGTATTGTTGCAAGGGTCTAGGAATCATAACTCCATCTTTTATGAAGTAAATAAATATGAGTTGCAAGTGACAATAATACTGGTAGGTGGACTGGATGCTTTAAATGGGTGATTCCAAAACTACACTAATATGTACAAACTTGAAGCTCATTAGTACAAAGAAGTGTGTTTTGTGTTTGAATAATGCACTCGCATGTTGTCATACCCCAGATGTCGCTGCATCACAGCCAATGCTGCTAGCTAGACCAGTAGTTTCTCGTTGTGTGCAATTCAGCGCTGGCATGGCTTGACTTTGTGAAATTTTATCTGTGTGTGTGTGTGCGTGTGTGTGTGTGTGTGTGTGTGTGTGTTGTTACTTTCATGGTTCAAAGGCAATTAGCAAAATTTGCAAAAATTAAACAACCATAAGTATTTCAGCTCATAGAGTACTGTAACGTGGAAATTTTCGCAGTGCTGATATTTTTGCACATTTTGCGCAACCTGAAACAAGGGCAAAAATAAAAGCATGCAAATATTTTTGCTTACTATATGTTCAAGTTGTTCATGTCTTCATTCTGCAGAAAAAAAAAAAAACCTAAGCGGAACTCATCCTACCCATCCAAGCACGAAAAATTACTCACGCGAGAAATATCCACTTTTACAGTATTGCATCTGAAAATTGTCTCATTTATCTTTTATGTTGCAAACAAGAGAAAGGCCACTGTCAGTCGGTTCCTTACCTCAGATAGTTCAGGAGTTGCCTCCGCTTTGTTGACATAGCTGAGAACATGGGACCAATTCTGAAGATGGATGCTGACCTGAAGCAAAACAAAGTTGGAACTGGTGTTAAAATTGCCACAAATTTGCAATTCTCCCATTCCCATTCTTTTATCAGACATCTTCTTAGAATTATGTTCAATACAAAAACAGCACACAAACAGATACATACTAATAAGTTTTGTATTTATCTAGAGAGAAGCCTGATGAAGCATCCCAGAGAGGACATGAAACGTCGCTACTCCAAATTACAAGTCCAGTTGACCAGATTTACTGATATAGTTCATATCCAGAGAGAACCATTTTCAACAATGGGATTTGTACCACACCACATCAACCTGCAGGTGGGGCTAGAGTGATCATTTATTGATTTATCTGAGCAATTTTTGCAAAGTACATACATACAGAGCAGCCTACATAATGTGTTGAAAGGCAGCTATTCACAATTTCTATGTGCAATAGTGACCAAAAATCAAAGATTAAAAAAAAAAATAAGAAAATGTATGAACTTACAGTAAGAGAAGTTTAATATCAATGTGTTTACAGGTATTCACAATATCAGGCAATTTGATATGACAGACTCTATCAGAATGCAAAACTTGTAAATATCCCTTTAGTCCATGGGCCAAGAGCCGAAAAATGGGTTGTTGGTACCACCCGAGGTGGCAAAACCTTTTTGGTTTGGAACACCTGTGAACATACAGAAGACAGTGCTCTTCTTTGTATAGCGGTTGGTCTCGATTCAGAAGTACAGGAATATAACAACAAAACCAAATTGGTTTAAAATTCATTTACTATGACTAAGCTACTCATTTGGAAATGCTATCATAGCTTGATAAGCATATCTATGCCCGACAAACAAAATGACACCAAAAAGGTATTGACACCTCAGATGGTACCAATATCTGGCCTGGCCCATGGACTACTTAGTGTAGTGGAAGAGACCAAAGAAAGGCAGACAGACAGAAAGAAATACAGACAGAGACCAAAAGACAGAGAAAGAAAGAGACAGCAAGCCTAAGCTGAGAGAGAGAGAAAGAAGGAGGGATAGACAATACAAGAAAAAAAAAAAAAGAAGAGAGAATATGGAATCCCACTGGTACTACAAATGAATACACACACATCATTATTCTGGTAAGCATGTGGCTACAAATTGTTAAAAGCCAAGCAGCAAATGCCATTAAAAAACCAACCACACAAAACAAAAGACTCTCCCAGCCGTGTGGACATGATGTAATCTGCATTAACCCGTTGAGGATGGGCCGATTTTGCTACAACACACATTCCCATAGACACCTGCCCGAGTATACTCGGGAATAGTCTTCATTGGGTTAAGTCTTGCCTTCACCTTGATCACATTGAGACACATGTTGATGATGTGCTTGGGACTGGTGCAATA
Source organism: Diadema setosum (assembly GCA_033980235.1). Classification (NCBI taxonomy): domain Eukaryota; kingdom Metazoa; phylum Echinodermata; class Echinoidea; order Diadematoida; family Diadematidae; genus Diadema; species Diadema setosum. The sequence continues at coordinate 7,813,605 of CM067064.1, forward strand.
GTCCCTGGCCCTCGAGTAACACTTGAGGGCATTGCTCAGGTCGCCCTGGTCCAGGTAGTGGTCACCGAGGTCATCGTGTCCCCTCCTGGACGGTCAAGAGAAAGAAGATATCTGACCATCACAGAGACTTGGCAGCTCTGGGTATATCATACAGGGTACGCTTTGCAGAGCACAACTTTTTTGGGGGCTGTATTCTACTGCAGTCTGCTTTTTTTTGGGTGCATGCTACAACTTGACAGTTTATGATACATATCAAAGGAGACTGTTTGAGGATTGATCATTATTTAATCTTGTAGATAAATTTTGCCATTCATGATTAAACATACATTACATTGAATACATACAAAGAAGTTCATTATGCTTTTATTCCTTTTTAATACAAAATGTATCATAATTACCTGAGTATCAACTACATCCTTGTACATGTATCATCTGCAATCCCCTCCCCATCAACAAAAAAATATCAAGCCATTGGAAAGATTTTTAAAAATGTGCTGGTCCTCTAGCACCAACAATCCGAATAGGTCTGTTTCGACTTAGAAATCATCACAAATGCATACTAGATGAAAGCAATGGCATAAATTCATAAGTATATCTCTTAACTCCTTAGACTTTTGCCCTGTATTTGGCACAAAACTGAGGCAAAATGCTCTATCTGGCTCTCATTTGGAGAGAGCTGATGGTTTCACAAGCTCAGTATTAACAACTGTACACTTAAAATCTATAGAGGGCAGCATTCAATTTCTACTGTAAGCTCTCATAACCTGTATAATCCACTGAACCATACATGTAGTTATCTCCACTGCTAGTGCAATCAAAGCAGCACACACATTGTGTGATCACAATCTGGCTAAAATACATATCAAAGAAGCCATGAGACAAAACTATACAGTGAAATGTTCAAAAAATTAACATTCAGAGTCTCTTTAATTTGTCAATTCCTGCCTATGAAATATCCTGAATGAAGGCTCAGCCTACTGTAGGTAAAGGCTACAGGTACATGTAATCAGACCTGGGTGGCTAGTTAGCAGTTGAGCAGTGGCTACTGTCTGAACAGTCTTACTCACACATTTTCAGTCTGGTAGTTTAAGGCAATTAATTATACCTGTAAAAGAGTGTGCCACGCAGAGCTCAGGGGGCTTGGCAGGAAGCGACAAGGTAAAACATAGAAATGTATAGTGGAGGAATCACCATCGCATGTCTTGCGATGGTCTTGCGAATAATCATGATAAAGCTTTGAAGACATTTTCAAGAACAAATCACAAGCAAATCATGACAAAATGTGCAGAAAAGTATTTTTTGAAATTCTTGCCGAAGTAAAAGCGAACAATTGACAATGCTTCCGAACCCCCGTGTTTGTATCGCAACCTTTAGCTGAAAAATATGAATGTTGGATTTTGCCATTCCTGTCCTTCGCAAACCATTCGCAAGCTCCGTGAAATCAGCCCTGAAGGCAATGATCTGCAGGCAATATCAGGTAGAGAAATCAAATGGCATTTCACAACAACAGCTCTGTGCAGGTGTTCAAACCAAACATAATTTGATGCACCATGCCATACCTTGCAGTAGTGTCGTACCCGAGGTAAAGTGGTGGCCAAATTTTAGCAGTCAGTCATAATGATTCCAAAGCCGATTCAGCCATGTTACGACATTTTCTGCCACGATTACAATAACAATGCTACTTTTTAGATTTCTTTTTGAAACATGCTATCCAATTTTTAACTTTAAACCATTGAGGACAGTTTGATTTTGCTACAACACGCATTTCCCATACACACCTGCCCGAGTATACTCGGGAATTGTCCTCTACAGGTTAAATGAGATCATTTAAATTCACGAGCCCAGCACATGATTATTTTACATCTTCCATAGACTGGTAATGCATAGTGCGGAGCATTCCGACTGTGTGTGACACTGAGATCACTGGTGTAGCTTGTGTGAAAAGCACTGATACTTGGATGTTGCTGCACTGCTAAGCTAATTGTTGCCACAAAAATTTCTTCCATGAAGTTCTAGAGATTACTTCCACCCATCTTTTGATAAACCATGTACTGCCCACCCCCCCCCCCACAAAAAAAAAAAAAAATAGACATTAAACAAAATAGCAGACTTATATTCTGTACCCAATGGTACCAAAAACCACATCTTTTACAGGAGTACTGTCTGACCTGATGCTCTCCTTGATGGAGTTTGTCTTGTAGTTCTTGAGGTCGGTGTCAAGCTTCTCCAGTTTGAGGGCAGCCTTCTTGTTGGTCGTCTCAATCCACTGGGTGTCCAGGGATGGAACATTGTGAACAACTCCCGCTACAGCATCAGGCAGCACCGATGGGTTGGATCTTGGGTATTTTAAAACGGAAAAAAAAAAGGAATACAAATATACAGCAAGTGACATTTATTGGTTGGATAAGAAGTGATAGTAATAAAAGAAGAATAGGAGAGATGTTGGGAGTTGATGAATGGTATTACTCATACAGCCACTCTAATAAAACAATCTACAAGCACTAAGATAAATGACAACATACTTCAGTCCCCTTAGGCATATTTTAAAATCTTGTATAATATTGTGACATTTTGAGTCTACGATTTAAGATTGTATACAATAGTCTTCACACTTTGTAAAAACGAGTATGTACATCCATTATCATAATATCACAAACTATTGTAGCATTGTAATCGCAAACCACTTAGTGAAATGGACTTGAAGCTTAAATTTTTTTTTTTTCAAAGTTGCCACATCAGTCAAATGTATCCTACAACTACATGATCTACAGCTTACACAGCATCAGTGAGTCTTCTGTGTACCATCTGGTACATGTGTGTGTTGTAAGTGGTCTGTGTATAGTTGAGGGCCATGCGCAGGGACTCAATCTTCAATCCTGGACAATGGAGGGCGACAAACATCAGCCTGTTGATCTTGGCCAGACCTGTGTAGCTGGTTGCATAAGCCTCTACATCCTGTAAATAGGAAACAACAGAGAATATGCATATCATGACTAGTAATCTAAGTGAATGTAAATTTGACAGAGCATCAGAGCTGTAAAGAGAGCAGTCAGTCAATGTTGTGAATGTGTCCAGAGCATTACCATCGTCAGAATTAATGATGTCAAACAATACCGCTCCTACCTGCACAGTAAAGTTTCGGATGAAAATTGTTTTCCACTCGTCAGTCAATACTTGACTACAAAAAGTCTATCAATCATCAAGGATCTGGGTATGTAAACTCATAATGATCCAACCATCCAACTTTCAATGCTGCTTGACAGTTTTGTAATTTCATCCCCCCAACCCAATCATGTTTGTACATGGGAACTCTGTTATATCGACTTGTTATGGACCATTGAAATTTCCTTGTTACATCGGGTTTCTCGTTTAAATAAATCAGGCCTAAAAACAAAAGAATCTAAAAGGAATGAGACCCATCCTGCAAAATAACCTTGCCATGTCAGGTACCTTTCTATATCCCACCACATAGTAACAAGGTTCCACTGCATCAATTATTACATGTCTGCACAGGCAGCAACTACACACAGATTAAAAAGAGCTTATCGTTCTGGTCAGCGACCAAAGGAAAGCAAATTCATGCACTGTAAAACCAGAAATGTTCGCATGCATTTTGATTTGACAAATTTTGTAAAATTCACAAGAGACAAGATTCATGAAATTAAATGCATGTGAAAATTCTTGTCTACACTATATGCATTGAATACCAGTGGCAATTTTCAACAATTTCAAGCTGCGAAAAAAATGTCGTTGGCTCCAAGTCGTGAAAATTTCATACTGTGAAAATATCTTAATGGACAGTAAATGAAAAGTGAGCAACCTTCCCTCCCAATACTTACCAGAGTGGGATTATCCACTGAATATCTCAACTCCTCCTGCGACTCTGATCTCTCTGGCGGCAGGTCCACCTGCATGGGCTCCACAGGGCCCTGGTCACAATGAAAGCACAGTACAGATACATTGTGACAAAAGTAGCACAGCAGCCAGAGCTTGAACATCTATGTACTATTAAAAGTTTGTTGATTAAAGGGAACCAATACTTTCAAATGAAGTTTCTCTTATTCAACTATGCTTGACATATTTGATTTATTCATTACAAATTTGAGCTATACTGGACAAGAAATAAGGAAGCCACAGCTCTTTGAATAAATGAACTGTAGAGGGTGATAAATTAACTCAGGGTGGAACTGGTTGATGTGGACAACTCTCCACACATTTTCTATACAAAATTTCTGTATTTTAAAGTTATCTCTTGATTCTGGAACATATTTTTACTGCACAATATGCGCTTGCAAAATGCATTCCTTTGTGCCATATTTGGATTTCACAGAAGGAGTTATGCTTATTGTTGAGAAAAGTTGAAGAATGTGAAATTTTATGAACGTATTAAACCTTGAAGACATGTCCACAAATATGTCACAAGCTGTCTACTGCCCTCTACTGACTGCTGAACTTTGCAAAGCTGGGATTTTCTTATTCCTTGCCCGATTTGATTCAAACTTGCAGTGATTAATTCGCCCATATCAATTATTTGAATAAGAATAACTTCACATGAAGGTCTTGGTTCCCCATAACAATCTTGATTTACAATCTTTATCAGTGAATCACAAGTATTCTCATTGATATGTAGGAAGACACTCCTACAAACTGTCAGTACAGGGTGTGAATAACACAAGGTCAGCAAGTTTTTGTGCACACAAAATAACGTACAGATTTCTAAAACAATGATCCTCATATTAAATGATACTCAATAGGTAGCACAAGTGCAAGAGGTAGCATTCTAGCACATGTGGGGAGGAATGCTGCATGGTATACATGATGTATTTATGCAGATCTCTGTAACTGCAGAGGCTTAAATAGTATGGAAAATTGTTCATTGGTTCTGAGCTCCTGAGAACTGCATCGTGTAATCATTCTTGGCCATGATAGCAAATACTTTAACGCTATCACTAACATTACTCTGAATGTAATGGAAACAATGTATATACTATATTCAGAAAGAATGAATTTTTTTTTTCCTTTTTAACTCAATGAGGACAAGCTGATTTTGCCAAAACCGGCATTTCCCATAGACTTGTGTACTTGAGACTAGTCTTCAATGGGTTTTATAAAATGGGTTCAAGAATGTAGCCAATAGGAAGCGCTGAAATGAGTCACATGTGCTTCCTTTATTCTAGTCCCATTGCACTGCGTGTTAAATCCTATTGCCGATCATCTGTGCGTGCGGCGGCTCCTTTGATGAATTGCATGCATACGCGCTGTCAATCCTGTAAACAACTTCTAGTTCGGGCTGCCGGCCGGCCGGCCGGCCGGCCGGCCTTTCTTCCCTTGTGCATAACATGTGTGGCGCATGGCATACGTACGTATGTACAGCTATAGACCAAGCGTTGTGAGACTGGACACGTACATGGAGTCACTTTGAAGGGCAAATCCAACGACTTAGCAGGTTAATTCTCACGCCGTTTTCAGAGTATGTTGTCTAGTAGGCCTATATGAGGAGTCTATATCAAGTCTTTAAGGTAAAGGGTGCATATTCTATGTAAAATTAGTAAGTTTTCATGCGGGAACTTAAGTGTCCGGAAACCCAACCCCCCATTAAACTTACTAGTATACTGTATGTGCGGGATTTCCGAGTGCGACATGCGTAAATGTTTGGGATGAACATCTTCGGACATCTTGACCCACAAAGGTACGTGAAAAACGCTGAAAAATGCTGTTAGTTTTCGAATTTTTGACCCATTTTATAAAACAAATGATGCACAGGATTATTTCGTGGCATTAGTGGAGGCGTAGCTCACTCTCTGGTATTTAAAATGTAGTGCAACATGCACTCGGCTTCGCCTCGTGCATGTTTCACAATTGTAAATACCCTCGAGTGCACTATACGCCTACACTAACGCACTCTATCCTGTGCATCATTTGTACAGTATATTAATGAAGTGGCCAGATCTTAGGGGTGTAGATAGTACATCGGGTTGGCAAATATTGTATTTCTACATTTATCTATCCTATTTTTAAATGTTAAAGTGGCAAGTTACTAGATTATGAAAATTTAATCTGATTACCTATTATTTTAACATTCATTTACATACTTAACTATTCATCTACATTGTATCATGCTATCGTCTATTGTTCTATATATCATGTAGTCATTGATCTACTTACTATTTAGGGTTAGTAAAAAAAAAATGGGAAAACAATTTCAATAAATTTCATGCCAATATGTTACGAGAGTGACTTTCATTTTCCTTTTTAAACATTAAATTAAACATTAAATGTTAAATGGCGAGATGTTGTAAAGGAAGAGTGGTCACAAGCATCAGTAGTGTAAGAGAAATTGCAGTCTGAAAAGTGGGTTTTGGACAGAGTAAAAATGTCTGGAAACAGATTTAACTCTCAACTCTCATCCCTGAAACATGCCAGATGCAGAAAGGTGGGTGGGCTCCCATGCATCATGGCATGGATGGGGTTTGAGTCCTAGCCCAGCAGTAGCGCACTTTGGGAAGGCACTTTTTTCCTCATAGCCAAATCTTTTGTGGGAAACTCAGCCATGTACAGTGTACTATGCAGGAGAGCCACACCCTCCCCTGTCCGGTCCTTTCCCCACAGACTCTTTAAACTTTTAGAATGACAGACTTCCCAATGCTTCATCACAAGTGTCAAGTGTGCACCTGTTGGGGGGGGGGGGGGGGGGGTAAATTTCCATTTAATTAACTCTTACCCCCGTCTGGTTTCCCTTCATTAGGGGACTGACAGTTTCCAAAATTCCATCAAAAATGTGTCTACAAGATATCGTCTGTTGAGAATGAGAAGGGCGTTAAGTTGTCTTGAACACTATGGGTTTTGTGCCAACTTAACGCCCTTATCATTCTCAACGGACGATATTTTCATTTGAATTAACCCCCCCCCCCCCCATATGTAGGGGCATTAAGGCATTAATCCCGAACGACACAGGGGGAGGGGGTGGTAAAAATGTTGTTTTGTCTCCCCCCCCCCCCCACCAATAATTCCCGAAATGAGGAAAAGTTCTTGCTTTTTTGAAAGAAAACTGTCCAAACATTTCACAAATTGTGTAATAGATTGTTCAATTTCAATTCTGAAAATGCACAATTTCCCTCGTGTGTGGGGAAGGTGCCGGCCACGCCCCTGATTGGTCCCCTTCCATACACTTTGGGGATTGACAAATTTCAGAATGGTACACAAAGCAGTTGACAAATTGGACTGGTTTTTACTTCTTTACAAGAAATAAGTATACACCATTCAATGCATAATAACATGCATATCAGTAACACACCACTAATTTATCTCCTCTGTATGACTATAACAATAGGGTGCATGAAATCAGATTTCTTGACTTTAGACAGCTCGACAGCTAGGGTCTAGGTATAAAGTTTCAGATCACTGCACTTTTGCAACAATACATGAATAACATAGAAAAAAACAGATGCATCTTTCACTTTTTAGTTTTAGTTTCTGTCTGAGCAAAACTGAGACACAATATTACTCCATTGCATTGAGTCTATACTTTTTACAGAATTATGATTTTCATTCAACATGTTCATTAGAATCAAGAAGGACCTAACGTCAAACCAAATGTTTATCCCAACTTTGTCTTTGTGACTTTATGGAGATCTGGACTAAATATGTGACCCGCCATGACAAAAGGATCCGAAAGTCACTGACGGCTGAGCTAAGAAAATCGAGTTTAAAGTCAGATCAATAAAACCATCAAATTTCTGTTTTTGGCATAATTTTGTAGACTAATGTTTTTATTTATCATCAGCTGAAATTTAAGCCAAGAAATTAGCACTTTTCTGGGCCATGACTTTCAACGGAACAGAAATGAGGGAATAACCTTATTGGTAAGTGTGTTACATCCTGGTTGTGCGTAGGCTGTTGGCGCTAAGTTTGAATGAACATCGCAGAGGTTGCTAGGAGCATGAAAATTGTCTTATTAATTACCTTGATCATGATTGCGCTGGAAGGAAAACTTTGAAGGCGGTTTTCTCGAAATGCTGATGTCCTAGACCACTCAAAATGCTCTCATAAAATCGATATCCACACAACCGAATACTTTTAATGAGAGTTGTTTATATATAGAACTAAAGCAGAAGAGTAAGGGAATAATGTCACGAAAATCGACCTCCCCAGACTTTCTGATCCTTCTGACATACTTTTGTTGTATAGCGGGTCACATATGCTCTTGTAAATTAAGTAGTTTGGAGACTTCTACGTCGACTGACTATCGTCATGATCATGACTATGTCATAGTTAACTACACGCAGCCGCTGTCGCAAAGCGACGCGGCTGCACCTCTATTCCTTCGCAGACATTGTCATTTTTCAGTGTGGTTGTGCGACTCCTTCATGAATATCTTTATTAATCGTGGAAAACTAAAATACAAGGAATTATCGTAATCTATGATAATCATTCAATAATCGGTATGCGATTTTGTGTTTAATTACGTCAAAAACTCACCGAAATCTGTGGCTGAAATCAGGTCTGTAAATGTCCTTATTGCTTCACTCCTCATCTGCGTGTTACAACGTAGGTAGTCGGAGAGCTAGAGGGCGCCTCTCCGACTACCTACGTTGTACGTTGTAGTATACGAGAGTGAATGCCATTCACTCTCGTCACCATCATACCCGAGACTTCATGACCTCTTCATTGAAATGCTGGATGACCTAGGTATGGAGCAGTTAGTCGAGGAGTCCACTCGAGCAGACAACATACTTGACTTGATTGTCACAAACAGCCCCCATCTTATTCCCAGAGTCGAAGTCCTACCAGGCCTTTCAGACCATGACGCTGTCTTCTGTGAGATTAACATATGCCCACGGTCACAAAAGCAAAAGCCTCGCCTTATACCGCTTTACAAGCAGGCAGATTGGGATGCCCTGAAGCAAGAGTTAGTTGATTTGCATGCAACCTTCAACGCAAAGGATGACCTGATTTCAATGGAAGATTTGTGGTTGTCATTTAAGGATACTCTTCATGCTGGTGTCCAAAAACACATCCCCCACAAAAAAGTCCGACCAAAAGAAAGTAAACCCTGGATTACTCCAGCCATACGTCGTCTAATCAAAAAGCGTGACCGTCTCTACAAAAAGATGCGTAAAAAGGGCAGAGAGAAGTATGTAATGTCATACAAAGATCTTCGCAGGCAAGTCCAACAAAAACTTCGGAGATCCTACTGGGCATACTTGAATGATATCTTTGAAGAAACAGCCACTGACCCCAGTGGAGCCAACAGACACAAGCGCTTCTGGACATACATTTAAAGCATCTTAAGACTTCCAATATCGGAGTTGCTCCCCTCAAGGTAGATGGCCGACTGGTTACTGATGCAAAAGAACAAGCCAATGTCCTGAACCAACAGTTTCATCAGGCATTCAGTGATGGTACAACATACTCCAAAGAAGAGTTTAACACTAAATGCCAAATGCCAGTGAGGGATTACCAAGTCTTAGATGAACCTACAAATTACCGTCCTGTGTCTCTAACAAGTGTGTGCTGCAAGCTGCTAGAGCACATCTTGACTAGCACAATAATGGGTCACCTTGAACAAAATAACATCTTGTGCCCACAACAGCACGGTTTCAGAAAGAAGAGATCCTGTGAAACTCAACTGCTGGAATTTACTGATGAGCTGATCAACAATATGGCTCAAGGGAAGCAGACAGACATCTTAGTCTTAGACTTTGCAAAAGCCTTTGACAGAGTCAACCATTCACTCCTGGTTCACAAGCTCCACTATTACGGGATCAGAGGGCATACGAATAAATGGATCTGCAACTTCCTCACTGGCAGACGTCAAGCGGTGGTGATTAATGGAGCTCGTTCGGATCTCATCGATGTACAGTCTGGAGTCCCACAGGGCAGTGTGCTGGGCCCATGTCTGTTTCTTGTTTACATCAATGACATCCCGGAACTGCTCACCTCCAGTGTCAGGCTTTTCGCAGATGACACAGGGACGTATGATGTAGTTACTAATCCAAGCAACCAGGAGGCCATCCAGCAGAACTTGGATAAACTGGTCCAATGGGAAAAGAAATGGGACATGCTATTCCACCCTCAAAAGTGTGTTGCCCTGTCTGTTACCCGTAAAAGGAAGCCACTGCGGACAGAATACAAGCTCCATGGACACACGCTTGATAATGTTAACAGTGTGAAATATCTAGGAATCACCATCACATCAGAATTGAATTGGTCAGAGCATATCAACACAATCTGTGCTAAAGCTAACAAAACTCTTGGCTTCATCAGACGCAACCTCAGGATCTCATCAAGGAGGATTGAAGAAGTTGCATACAAGACCTACGTTCGTCCTATTATTGAATACGGCCACACCATCTGGGACCCATATACCCAACAGTCAATCAGGATGCTTGAGGCTGTGCAGAGACGGGCAGCACGTTTTGTAATGCAGCGCTACCACAATACATCCAGTGTAACAGCAATGCTAGAGGAGCTGCAGTGGTCCTCTCTTGCAGACCGTCGCCGAATTGCACGCCTGGCAATGCTGTACAAGATAACGCATAACCTCGCACATGTCAACATGATTAAAGAACAGCTTCAACCACTCCCTACACGTCCAAGAAGAACTCACAGCCACCAATACCTGGTCCCGCCCAGCCGAACTCTCTATCACCAAAACTCCTTCAAGAACCGTCAAAGACTGGAACAGATTACCCCAGGATGTGGTCGAGGCCAATACCATCAACACATTTGTGTCACGAGCCTCTGCCCAGGAGTAGTTGCTCAGCACTTTTCTTTTCTTTTTTTATCATTATTGTTATTATTATTATTACTATTATTGATGGACTTGTCAGTTTATTGGTTACTTATTTATTCATTGGATGATGATTACTACGGCAACTACTTGAACCCTTTGAAGACTTGTACAACTTAGACCTCCCCGAAAGTGACAGAATAATCAGCAAGTTGATTGTGGTCACTCTGACGGAAGAAGAAGAAGAATTAACACGCAGATGAGGAGTGAAGCAATAAGGACGTTTACAGACCTGATTTCAGCCACAGATTTCGGTGAGTTTTTGACGTAATTAAACAAAAAATTGTGTATACCGATTATTGAATGATTATCATAGATTACGATAATTCCTTGTATTTTAGTTTTCCACGATTAATAAAGATATTCATGAAGGAGTCGCACAACCACACTGAAAAATGACAACGTCTGCGAAGGAATAGAGGTGCAGCCGCTGTCGCTACAGCGGCTGCGTGTAGCTATGTCATAGTCTGCTTATACTGTATAGGACCTAGGCCCTACAGTAAGTGGTTATTTTCGCGAGGGTTTAATTTTCGTGAATTTCGCGAATCACAGTTGGATCACGAATTTAACAACACGCAAATATGTCGCTAAACACTAACGTTAGAGTAGCAATACATGCAAGATTGCGTTGGTGTCAAATCGTGAAATCAACATCTCGCGAAAATTTCTGTCACCTTCTAAAATTCGCGAAAATATCTGTACGCGAAAATAACAGCTTATATAGTAAATAGTATCATACCAATTCAAAAAATTAAACATTGGTGAATTCTGAAGTCTGAACTTCCATGACTTCTGAATCATTTGTCATCTAGACATACACTGTAACCCTAGGCCTAACAGGTTACATCTCAGATGCGATGCGCCTACACGACAACATGCACGCCCCGGCGCGGCGGTCGGTGCTAGCGATCGACTTGTTTTTCATTTGAACCAACGATAGACTAGAATCTAGTCAAGTTCGAGTGTGCGTCTTGGCCATTGCATTACATTACGGCTCCGTAGGCGTATGAATTAAGTTTTACTAAGAAGATGGAGTCTGCCTTACTGGCCCTTAGTTTACCACATAACACATTGTCAATGTACACATTTCAACATACGTGAAAAAGTAATATGTGGGACTGTATCTCAGAAAGAAGAAAACAGAGATCAAATTTGCATTCTTCTTACATGATTATATGAATTCATACGGCAAACCACAAATGGAAGACAATGGCAGTATACTGTAAATATTACATACAGTTGCACAAAGGTATTTTACCTGCATATACATCGGGTGAGGCATATTGGACATGAAGAAATCAGCGCATTAACACCTGCTGAAGTAACCGGCAAAAATCCTACTGCGGTCGGTATGATACGCGCTATTATAGGCGCATAACAGGTGTAGCATGTATACAGCGACTGGCTGAGCTGAAGCAAGGAGTCAAATGCTCTCTTCATAATACGCAGGGCCAGGAGCGTCAATGCGTATATTCTTGAACTTCAGATTACAAAAGGATGTCCCCTGTCACTCCTATTATTTTCTTTGTTCTTATCAGCTCTAATCGCAAATATCTTATTTTAACGAGAATTGAGTTAACTTTTTTTTTATAGTATATAAGTCCATTCATTTCATTTCATTTCATTTCATTTCATTTCATTTCATTTCACTCATTCAAAATTCAACGATTCAACAGCAGTCAGATATTTACAGTGGCGGATCCACAGAATTCCGAAAGAGGGGGCGCAAAAATTATCTGGTGCCACTTCCATAGGTTTAATCAGCTGACAAAAAAAAAAGAAAAGAAAAAAGAAAAAGACCAGCGCAATTTTGTAGTGCAAAAATGATTTACCTCTGACATTTTTACCTGGCATCGCAGGCACACCCTTTCATTTTTATTTTTTATTTCCTTTATTTCCTCCCCCCCCCCAAAAAAAAAAATACAAGGGAAAGCGCCCTGTGCGCCGGGGGGGGGGGGGGGGAGGGGTGTGTGTGTGTGTGTGTGTGTGTGTGTGTGTGCAGTTGTCCTCATGAAAATATGAGGGGGGGCAAACATATTATTTTGCCCCCTATAATTCCTGAGATGAGAAGATTTTCTTGCTTTTTTGATGGAAAACTATGAACTGTCATGATTCTAAATTCACGATGAAAGGCATCCAAAGAATAAGGTGTTAGAATGAAGTTCATAAATAAGTTAGGCCTAGGACCTATAGGTATTCCATCATTATGGCAGCAATACTACAGATTAGATTACTGATCAATCAGTAATGGAACGGTTCACCTCTCTACAAGAAAAAGTAAAGACCATTCAACGCATAATCTATAATAAACATGCCGCATACCACGATCTCCTCTCTACAATGTAGGCCCTAAGATGATCTGACAATAAGAGATAAGAGGGTGCATGGAATCAGCTAGGGTCTAGGCCTATATAGGTATAAAGTGGAAGTGGAATGAAAAAGATGCGCTGAAGCCCCCCCCCCCCCTCTTTTTTTGTTTATTGTTTTGTTTCCCTTTGTTTGTTTGTTTTTTTGGGGTTTTTTTTTTTTTTGCTTATCAGCTGAAGAAACCCCGTCGCGCTGAAGGCTTTTCGCTTTTGATTTTGTCTTTGTTGTTGTTGTTTTTGTTTGTTTGTTTGTTTATTTGTATGTTTGTTTGTTTGTTTGTTTGTCTATTTTTATTGTTAGCTCATGAAACCCGGAAGTGGACCCCCACTTTTGAAAACGTGGCGCCGGCCATGTTAGGTATAGGTCCCCTTGCATACACCTAACACTCGTAGGGGATTGACAAATTTCAGAATAATGTATTTCGTCAAAGAATGTGCTTCATATAATATCTGTTACTTCAATCAAGTATATTAAAAAGTTCCCTCATCCTCTCTAATTTACCCATCCCCCACTCGGTTCCTATCCATATAATAGACTCGGCACATTTTGGGGATTGACAACTTTCGAGTATTTTGTTTGTTTGTTTGTTTGTCTTTTTTTATTGTTAGCTCATGAAACCCGGAAGTGGACCCCCACTTTTGAAAACGTGGCGCCGGCCATGTTAGGTATAGGTCCCCTTGCATACACCTAACACTCGTAGGGGATTGACAAATTTCAGAATAATGTATTTCGTCAAAGAATGTGCTTCATATAATATCTGTCACTTCAATCAAGTATATTAAAAAGTTCCCTCATCCTCCAGTGTCCTCTTTAATTTACCCATCCCCCACTCGGTTCCTATCCATACAATAGACTCGGCACACTTTGGGGATTGACAATTTTCCGAGTATTTCACACAAAATTTGTGTGCACCAGATCGTTCTATGTAAAGTCTAAAAATGCAAAAGCTCGGTCGTGCAACAGATGTGGGCTGGGACTACCCCCTCCCCCGTTAACTTCCACTGAGCTTACACTGTGATGTCGCACACGCGGACAAGAGCTGAGATATCGCGATTTATGTAGTCATTCAGTTATCTGTGAATATTTTTCTTACTTGTTTGAAAGGGGAAAAATCTCAAAAAGTGTGCATCAGATTGCTGAATTTTAGGTCTGAGAATGAAAAATCTCTCTGGTGTGGGTATACGCCCTCTCTCCGCTCCGTCGCTCCGCTCACGCACGAATAAAGGTATTCCAACGTCTGTACATATGATATTATATTCCAAGTTTTGTCCCCCCCCCCCCCCCCCCCGCCCCAATTGTGAAAACGGATCGACGTCGCTGGCTCTCAGTGATCGATATAGGACTAAAAAGGTCCTGAACATTACACGGTTGAATATAATACAGTCTGCTGCTTTTTTTTTGTTGTGAAATTCAAGGGTGATACTAATTAACATTCACTGTAGAAGGGATCAAGTTTGATCGCAAAATGGGTTAAGCGCCATAAAGTCGGATACAACATCAGATAAAGCAAAATAATACCTTTCCACAGTTTCCAGTGATATATTCTTGAACTTCAGATTACAAAAGGATGTCCCCTGTCACTCCTATTATTTTCTTTGTTCTTATCAGCTTTAATCGCAAATATCTTATTTTAACGAGTGAGTTAACTTTTTTATAGTGTATAAGTCCCTTCATTTCATTTCATTTCACTCATTTAAAATTCAACGATTCAACAGCAGTCAGATATTAATTTACAGTGGTGGATCCACAGAATTATTCCGAAAGAGGGGGCGCAAAAATTATCTGGTGCCACTTCCATAGGTTTAATCAGCTAACAAAAAAAAAAAAGAAGAAAAGAAAAAGACTTCAGCGCAATTTTGTAGTGCAAAAATGATTTACCTCTGACATTTTTACCTGGCACCGCAGGCACACCCTTTCATTTTTCTTTTTTATTTCTTTTATTCCCCCCCGAAAAAAAAAGCCCTGTGCGCCAGGCCCGTAACTAGGGGGGGGGGGGGGGGGGTTCAGGGAGTTCGAACGAACACCCCACCCCCCCCCCCCCCGCTAGCGAGCAGGATCCACTTGAACAAAACAAAGAGAAAACTTCTTCCCAAAGCTCCAAATACGACAGAAGAATGATTTTTAAAGATAAAACAACAACAACAACAAGCAAA
Source organism: Diadema setosum (assembly GCA_033980235.1). Lineage (NCBI taxonomy): Eukaryota > Metazoa > Echinodermata > Echinoidea > Diadematoida > Diadematidae > Diadema > Diadema setosum. Next base: position 7,828,917 of record CM067064.1, read on the forward strand.
ATAAAAAAAATGAAAATATATCCCTCCCAGAGTGAGACCCTATTCCGCTTGGTTGCTTAACTCCCTCAGAAAGGTCCACTATTTCCACTTTTGAACCTCCCCCCTAAAAACCCTAGTTACGTGCTGTGCGCCCCCCTCCCCGGATGCGCCACACTGCATTTATTTTATAAAGTAATACTGAGTATAAACTCAAATGAAATCAATAGGCCTACAACATTGTAATAAATAGTGACCAAACCTCCAATTATGTCTATCGTTAGAATTCATTTTTATACTTCAAACTCATGAGAACTTGCTGTTGACAATAATTTTGATAAGCTCTGGTCTTTTCAGTCAATGTTGTCCTATCGCACACACGGAGTACTAATATTCTAGTAGCTACTCTTCATCGCCAATGACTGTCAAGCTGAAAAGGGGTTGCCTATATTCCGTAGAGGCTACCCCTAGCCTGCAAATCACTGTGCTAATGATAACTATAGGCCTATTCCAAGTTATTAATTTCGACCGAATAAAAACAACAGACCTAATTTTAATTTTATCTTTACAAAAAAAGGAGAAGAAGACAGACAGGCATTGGATGGGAAAAAAATGTTGCAGCTTGATCGGGCCATTCAAGGAGTAATTGCTTATTGTTCTCTTCGAATATTATCATGCACTTGCTGTTATCACTGATGTCATTGTATTTCTTGAGCGAAGAGATAACATTAAGGAGGTTGGGGTAACTTTCTTACCTTTTTTTCACCCTATATATAGACTGCATGGCCAGCACCAAAGAGTACAGAAGCGCTAGCTTCCATACTGTTTGGCAAACGCTTATATTAGGAGGTGAGGCTCATTTCCGCTGTGGTCTACCTAACTTGCATAAGTTATGACGGATCATAGTCCTTCGCAGTGATTGTGGGAGCTTCAAACACACTCCTCAGGGGTGGATCTAGCTTTTTTCCAAGGAGAGGGTTTCAGGGGCTGAGCTGGGTATTGCGAGGGAGCCCGATTTTAGGGTTGCCAGCTTGCGATTTTAAGCATAATACTTGCATGCTCTATTTTTTTTTCCTTTTTTTTTTTTTTAGGGGGGAGGGGGGGGGGGGTGGGCTGCGCACCGGAACATTGTTTCTTTTTTTTCTTTTTTTTTAAGGGGGGGGGGGGCAATATCTCGATGGGGGCACATTCTCGTGACGGTGTGAGATCCTCGGCGAGGGAGCGAAGCGACCAAGGCGGGGGGGGGGGGAGGGTGTGGAAGGGGGATACCCCCTCCCACAGTATATAGGGACTTTTTGTAAAAACGGAGTACAAAAGTCGCGTATTTTGTAGAGCATTTAAAAGCAAACTTAGGGAATTAAACATAGTTAAAACAATCACTGCGAAGGACTTGACCTACACCTTATTTGCTGATTATACAAGTGTTTTCTTATCTCATCGTGATGTTCGAACCCTTGAACTCACTGTTAATTCAGAATTACCAAAGCTAACATCATGGTTCAGAAGTAACATACTATCTCTTAATGTGCAGAAGACTAATTTCATTCACTTCAAATGGAGGAAATGCTCAGGTGCTCAAGAAATTAATGTCAATCTAGATGGTACCCGCATTGAAAGGAAAACATGTACAAAGTTCCTTGGCGTATACCACGTGAATCATATCGCTACACCGATATCCCGCAATATTGGTATATTATATAAAGTAAAATGTTTTGTTTCTGACAAAGTGCTTTTGATGTTATATAACACTTATCTTACCTTATATTTCGTATTGTAATATTTTGTGGGCAACGTCAAAGAGTTTGACAGATAATATCCTTTTGCTGCAAAAGAAAGCTGTTCGTATGTGTACAGGGTCTGGATTCCTGAACATGCAGACCCATTGTTCTTGAAATTAAAATGTTTAAAAGTAGATGATATACATTTCCTACAGACTGCCCTCTTCATGTTTCGTTCTATGAAAGCAAGACCTATTACCTGTCTCTTTTTCGACAATGTTTCAACTTAACAGTGCAGTTCACTCGTATCCCACGAGACAAGCATCAGATATACATTCAGTGAACCCTGGTACTGCACTAGCTTATAAATCAATCAGACATAGCGGTCCTGATGTCTGGAATGCGCTACCTCAGCATGTTCGTAACTTACAAAAAAGAGTTACTTTTAAAAGGTCGAGCAAATATATTTTATTATCAGCCTCACGCTGAACTCCTGGGTACTATTAACTATTAATCTTGCTGTGATCATATAGTTCCCCTGAAATCGACATTTGAATGGGATTTATGAGAAATTTAATCAGTATAATTTGCTTATAATGACTTGACACTTTAAACATTTTTTTGTTCTCTCTTGTCAATGTCCGACAGGACAAATAGGCACCACACATGCATTTCTTCTTTCCCCCTCATGTTCCTCTCTTTGTAAATACCCCCCCCCCCCCCAACTCATCATTAAACTATTTGCAAGCATATAGATTGTGTGCACGGGGGTTGCAACCATTTTCAAGCTTTAAGCTTATGTTGCAATTCCTTTGCGTGTTCGTTACCTTGAATAATGTAGCTCTCTTAGAGTTGTATACTATTTCTGTAGCTGCTTCTTATCAATGTATAGTTATCCTATATAATATCGTATATAGTCTGTCTTGGCTATATGAGATGTACTTGCATACATTTTGTTTGCACTCCTATTTTGTGAACACGCATGAAATCTTGAATAAATAAAAAAAAAATAAAAATGATCATAACTTTAAATGCAAACTATTCATTATTTTGACTATAAGCACGGAGACAGCGAGCGAGCCACTCTCACTTTGTCATTCGTCTGAAATGTATTCATTAAAAGCTAACACGTAATTGCATTGTTCGAGCAATAAAAAAAATAATATTCTTATATTACTAGAAAGCATAGAAGAAAAGGAAAAATGTATAGGGTTTACTAAAATTATGTTCCATGGGCACACTCGAGGACGCGAGGCTACCATTTTGATGTACACTGAATTTACTCATAAGTAATGATTAGTGTATTGATATAATAGGGCCTAATGTATATTGTTAGTGTATTGGGTCAAAAATTTTGTATTTTCAGTTATGAAATTAACAACTTTTAGACAAAAAAAAAGTGTTTTCACGTTCATTTTGGTCTTAGTATTGATCAATCATCTGTTGTTTGTTTGTTTTTTCTTTACTTGGCAGCCCAAGGAGGGGGTTTCAACACCCTCCCCCCTCCTCCCTCCTTCCACCGTAGATCCGCCACTGCTCCTTGGAAAAACCAGGGAGGTGAGAGGAACCTCCCTGGAAAAACCCACCGAATTTCTAGTCTTTCTAGTGGGAAACCAATAACTCTAGGCTCCTGTAGCCTGTCATGTCGCTGACGAGCGCCATCAACGACGCATCGAGACTAGTAGAAAAACGACCATCTAGGCTATCCAAAATGGACAAGTCACTTGACGATATCATTCGAGAGAAGAAGATTCCAGCCGGTCGATTTGGAAGGTAAGCTAAATATTCCATGCGTATCAATTATCAAGGGCATTATAGACCTCTAAGATGTAGCTTTTTGTCAGAATGTCAACGGAACTTCTTCAAGTAGCCTACGGACGGATGAGCTGCTGCCTGTGGCAAACATGCAAACTGCGAATGCATGCGTGGGTCCCACATACGCATACAACTTGTTACAAGTGTACGTACGAACACGACGAAGCGCAGCGTAGTTCTTGGTATTAAAGTTTAGTGGTGTATGGCGTGATGGGGATTGTCAGAAATGCTGCTTCAATTGGTGGAAATGATTGACAGCAGAGACTCCAACTCTCCCGTTTTCGACGGGAGATCTCCCGCCGAAAGCTCATTTTTGCAAAATCTCCCGTTCTCCCGTTTGAGATTTGATTTCTCCCGCCCTGGCTCTGTGTCTCCCGGTGGAAAGGATTTCTTACTTATTGCTATCAGCAATGATCAGATGTTGAAAAAATGAGCCTTAAAATTTTACAGTTAGATAGCACCAAAGAACATCTAGAACCCTAGGAACTTCGCGCTTCGCACACATCAACTTGGAGTCTCCCGTTTGCTAGGGGTTTCGGGCGGGAGAATCTCCAGATCAGAAGGTGCCTGGGGTTGGAGTCTCTGTGACAGTAGAAACTAAACATTCTACCTGGTACATTGCTTAACAATATAGCAACACTCCTATGACATTGTGTCCTTTACCTCGATAGAATGATGCTACTTTGCTGTTATCACTCTGGGATCTAGAGACGTTAGAGTAGAACAAAGACTCCAACCCAAAGCACCTTCTGATATGGAGATTCTCCCGCCCGAAACCCCTAGCAAACGGGAGACTTCAACTTGATGTGCACCGAAGAGCACATCACGAGTGCGAATTTCCTTTGCGGCCAGGGTCCAGGGTCCGCTTAAGGGTCCTGGAAGCTGAGGGTTCTTGATGAGATGCTCTCTCATGCTATATTTAAGGCTTATTTTTCAACATACGGTGGTAATTGTGTAAGTCAGAAAGAATTTCAAGCGGGAAACACAGAGCCAGGGCGGGAGAAATTAAATCTCAAGCGGGAGAACGGGAGATTTTGCAAAAATGGGGTTTCGGCGGGAGATCTCCCGTCAAAAGCGGGAGAGTTGGAGTCTCTGCTAGAATCTATGTAGTAATGCATGAACTAAAATTTTACGTAGCGTAACTGGTTAACCGTTAGACTCTTACAGTCAGACGAGAGAGAGGTTTGTCTATCAAGTATCATTAAATTTATCTAGGATTCTGTTGGTTTAGGCCTAGACTCGATCCTAGAGCGTTTACTACTTACTACTACTCTCCAGTCATTGACATTAAACACTAAGTATTGTTGTGTACAAAATAAGCAGAGATAGTTTTGGAAGAAAAATAATGTATTTCAACCTCTTCTTTTTCCTCTTCTTTCTTATATCGATTCATAAATGATTCCTTTTCACTCTTTCTCAGTAGGCCCTGATAATGATCTGGAACTTATGGAATAACAACACAATTAATTACACAATGACTGCTCACGAAAGGTTTGAATTTACTTCATGGTAGAGTGATTTGGTAGGGACTCTGTGCTCATGTTTTTCTTTGTTTTTAATGCGTACGGCAATAACAAGGAATTTGTTTGATATTACAATACAAGGTAGATATCGAATGGAGTATAAGATGTTTAAAAAGTTATCAATTTAGTGAAGCTTAAATTTGCCTACTCGGATTGTGAAACAGACATACCGGTAATCGAGGCAGAAGGCAGTGAAGCACCTCACCTTAGTCGGCTTAAGCCCTCATGGACAGTGATTAAACATCCCCCCCCCCCCCCCCCCCCCCAGTGGTGCATACAATTATCACAGAATTGAAGTTTTATGTATCTTCTGTTTTTGTCCCACCTCGTTTGTTTTCCAACTCCAGGGGAAGAGGAGGCGGAAGAGGAGGAGGATTTCGGGGCAGGGGACGTGGTGGCGGTGGACTGAGCACAGGTCGTAACCAAGGCATCGGAACAGCCCCATCAAGAGGAAACCTAAGGGGCCAGAGCCGGGGGAGGGGTGGCTGGCAAAACACGCAACCAAGGCAGTTCCAGCAGAGTGCAAGCATCACTGATGCAAGACAGAAACTCATTCAGAAGGCACACCAGGGTGATGCCAGGGATCGTCTGGCCAAGAAGGCACGGCAGACAGATGCAAGGCTGAAGTTGGCCGCGAGACGCAAGAGTGGGGATGGACTGCCACCACAGGCACAGGGCAATGATGGTGCAAAGATTGGGAAGAGTCCAAATTCTAGCGGAATCATATCAAGAACAGTCCCAAATGTAGGTTTCAAGATTGCAATGGACGCATGCAACGAGCAAAAAAAAAAAAAAAAAAAAAAATTGACACCTGAAATTGGCACCTGTTTGTATATTGATTAAGATTCAGAAAAATCTTTGTGAATGAGAGGACATAGAGTCAGTGTCACCAGAAAAAGGAATGTGTAATGTATTTTCATGAGATGTCTGTGCTAGAAGAGATATGGTGACATACTATTGTACAAATCTATGTCATACCTAAGCTTCAGTAATGTTTTCAGAGTCATACACAGTAGGTCTTTGTATGAAATGATTGGGTATAAAGTATTGTTGCTTGAGTGTTGTTTCCGATTCTTAAATACCATTGATCTATTTTGAACAAGTCAATATGGTGTGTTGCCTTAGAAGGGAATATATTCATTACTAGTATGTACTCATATCTGTTTATAAGAATGTAAACTACATGTTTGAAGGATGACATGCACTCTTGAGTCTTATACCATTCTTTTTTGCTTCTGTAGCTAAGCTCTACACAGTTTACAGTACGCAACCCTCCCCGAGTGCAGAACAAAACTCAGATCACCATACCCAATCCTCAGCAGCCTCCTCCCCAGCAGCACCTGTCTCTCGCGTCCCCTCCCCAGCGCTCATCCAACCCCCTGCTTGCTGGGGCCAGTACCCTCAGGGTCACAAAGGCTGTTGCCCAGCCTCAAAAGGTAAGTTGTTTGTGTGATTTCAGTTTGTTTTTGAGATCAGTGTGCCAGACTTTGATTCAGAAATGTTTGTAATTAGATGATGTCAAATACTGGGAGAGGGCACATTATGTGGGGTAGTCAAAATGCTTTAAGAGTATCACATACAGTACCTTAAAGGGATCGTATAGTTTTGGTTGAGACTTAATGTCAGGTTTCTAACATTTTTTGGTGAGATAATGAGAAACCTCTTATGAAATATGAAAGAGCATGTAATTCTATGAGGGATTCAACATTTATTTAATGAAAATCATCACATTTCTGTCCCCATTTCAGAGGCCAGCCATGGACTACCCCCATTACAGGGATGATTTACTGGGGGCGCGGCAGCCCAATCCACCCAAGGTTCAGCGCAGGATGCCTGAGGATCGTCTAGGTTCAGAGAGTTCGTGGGTAAGGGTAGAATCGAGATGCATCCAAAACTTTGCCTGATACTCGCTATCTTACCCACTAAGGCAAGTGGTCTCTTGGTGGAGCTCGTCCACATGCTGTATATGAAATGAATTGTTGGTAACATTTTTGTTATGTCCCTTTGGATCCAGTTTCAGTATATATTGTTTCAAATTTGCTTGTTACTGAAACACAACAGAGTTCAATGTGTAAATGAGATTAGACTCAGAAAGAAGACTTTTTACTGCAATTTCTATGTCTCAGTGTTTTTGTCACCCCCAAGGAAGCAGATATTAGAAATGTAATTGTACACAATCATTGCGCACTAAGTTTCCAGTTGAAGATCACATTGAATGATTTAGCATACTTGATATGATCAGTTTTCCCAATTTAAACTTCAGTACAAATTTTGCTTCCAGAATATGACTTATTATACCTATGCATCAGCATGTCTTTTACTGACCTTTAGAGATTGACAAGCCTGCTATGTACCCTTGCCAGAGTCAATCCAAATTTCATATACACTGACTTATCCTGTCCATTGAATTCATGCCACTCAGATTTCCTCAAGAATCCACGCGCAGCCAGCAACACATTCTGCTCCACAAGGAACAAGACTCATCATTTCCAATCTTCAGAAGTCAGTCACAGGAGACGACATCACGGTAAGATTCTCTCCCTCTATTTTCATTTCTCTGTGCTTGTTCAATCTCTCTATCTTTCCCACTTTTGCTCTTTATTTGCTACTGTTAATTGGCTATAGTTGACATTTATGTGGAAAATCAGTATCTCCATTACCATGTTGACTTTGCTTCTATTTTTAATGTATAGGAAGTTCAATATAAAGAGACTGACTTGTTAATGGTGATAATTATGTTGAAGTTTCATACACTTGTGTGGTTTTGCAAAAAGTTTTGAGACCGGAGCAAAGCTTGTGAGTTGTGTATATCTCTTTTCTGGCAATGCGGTGATATTTCTTTTGTGCTGTCACATGTGTCACATTACTGTGGTTGACAGAATATATTCAGATCTGTGTGATTCAAAACAAGTTTATTTTGCCTCTTATGATACTCTCACACTGCAATGATTGAACAGAAAGTAGTACAGTTTATTCCATGTATTTTGTCCTTCATATGTAGTGTAGATTTAGACTTGTCCAGCATCGATGGAAGTGTATTAAAAAGTAAGATTTGAAAACAGGTATGACACTATCTTGGTTTGGTTACCTCAGGAGCTGTTTGGGGCCATCGGGGAGCTGCGCAAGGCCCGCATGGTGCGGCAGGGACTGGCTGAGGTGGTGTACCTGAATCGGACCGACGCCCTGCAGGCCATCAACACATACCACAATCGTGAGCTGGATGGTATGCCCATGCAGTGTAAGCTGGACACCAGCACCATCCCAGAAGCCTCTTCGGGAGCCAGAATCATGCCCAACTCCCTCAGCGACAGATTCAAGTGAGTTCCCCTGTTTTCCATTTCCTTCAAGCTATCTCCTGCTCTGTTTGTTTGTTTGTTTCTTGTCTGTCTGTTCATCTGTGTCTGTCTGTCTGTTGGTTTGTGTGTGTGTGTTTCTATGTCTATCTATGTCTTGAATTTGCAGATTGAAAAGTGATGCTGATTTTGGGATGATTGTGTGAATAGAATCCCAGCCCTAGTACAATTTTAGATTTGTGATAAATAAGGAGGCATAGTATCATAAACAAAGGAGCAACAGGATGTTCCATTGTAAACAGCCTAATTAGACAACCTTTCCTATACCAAGTTCTACCAAAAATGAAGTAGCAAGTGCTTGCTCCTTAAGGCTGGAAGAAATAAAGATAAGAAAGTGAAATATTTGAGTCTTCAGTACTTGTGGTCATGCAAATATTTCTATTGAGGAAAAAATTTCATTGACAAGAGAGGGGATTGTTGCAAACTATCTTCCTTGTGTCACCAAAAGCATACTCGAAAAAGGATGACTCATATGTCAGGTAATTGTTGTAAGAAAACCAGAAGGAAAACAGTCAAGAGAAGTGCAACAGTATTGTGAGAGATTTTTGTGTCATAATGGGTAATCTCTGAAGTGGCATTTTCCACTCAAATGGTGGAAGTACTTGGTTTTTTTGCGCATCTGTACAGGAGACTATTCTGCCCACCAGGCTGACTCACTACATCAAGTACATTGTAGGCATGGAGTATTGAAATCGTGCTAGTACCCCTGACATTGAAGGCTGTAAAAGCATAAAAATGTTTTGTTTGTGTGTGTGTGTGTTTTTGTGTTTTTCCATTTTAGTTGTATTATAAAACGTAAGAGTGCATTAGAGGGCTCTCCTAAAGTGAAGTGAAACGTACCAAACCTGCGCTCGTGTAACTTGCACTTGCGTCATAATGCAAAGAGTTCATTCTCTTTGTTTGGGACGTCTGTAAGTAGTTTAAGCGTGGAAGGTGAATGACCCTGTTGCTACAAAATGCATGATGTCATCTACAAATGACTTATGAGATATGCTTTCTTCTAAGAGTGTTTGAATGCTCCATATCTGGCACAGTTCTGTACAGTTCACTTTGGTTCACTTTTTTTACGCTTGGACACACACCCTTAGGCCCGAATTCACGAAGGTGGTACAAATGAAACCATGGTTTAAAACATGGACAAAAACCATGGAGCGTCAAGTCTCGCACGGAATATTTCGTTACAAAATTGGTAATTTCGTCTACAAAATGACCGTTTTGTTAAACAAAATTATCATTTCGTGGACGAAATGTTCATTTAGTTACAAAATGTTGTCATTTTGTTACAAAATAATCATTTCATCGACGAAATGACTGATTTCGTAACGAAATATTCCATGCGACACTTGGCACTCCATGGTTTTTGTCCATGGTTTAAACCATGGTTTCATTTGTACCACCTTCGTGAATTCGGGCCTTAGAGTCCAAGTTTGAAAGATAATGAATTTGTAACTCTTCTCTTTTAACATTGCAGGACAATGAGGAGTGAAAACAACCCAAAGTTGCCATTTGACACCATGCCCAAGGGGGGCATTCCCACTGGCATTGATCCGGGTGTGGTCCAGCAGGCTCTCTTCAAGAAAGGCGCAACAAGTGTTAGTCAAAAGCCTGTGGTCTTTACTGTCAAAATCTAAGTATGGAATCCCATTTGGGCAATGGAAGAGTGTGGGTACGAAGTACTTTTCAGAAATATACAGGAAGACAGCACTCATGTATTGTTGTGAGCCTGCATGCGTGTACATAGTTCCCAGGAGATGCAATGTGGCCCTTTACCAGTCTCTATTGCAAGGGTCTGATGTGCACCATTATACAAGGAGCTCGCATTTCAAAATGTTTGAAATATTTCCCTCACAAGACACAGTGGCCAAACATGTATGAGTCCAGTAGGATATCATTGTTACAGAAGGCATATTTGGGTTGTGCATGTTATCAATTTCGTCATCACTATACAATTGATTTTTTGTTTATTTTCATTTTTGTAATCAATGTTAAACTTGTGGGAGAAACGTGGTGAAGACATATTCTAGTAAGCCGGTCGTGTGTCCATGTGTATTTGTCCTTGGCATCCTTTCCTGACTGAATCAAATCCTGCTCTATTGAAGTGAAATTGGGTGCAAGAAACCTTAAACGTTGTTCTTAACTTAATAGTTGTATTGATTTATGGTTGCATTCATAACCAGAAGGAATAGTTAGGAGTCTCCTTGCCTTGATATGCCCCCTACACATCATCCACACATACTCCTGTATGTCAAGAAGAATGTGTAACTTTTATAGGTACTATAAAAGTAAGATTACATGGAAAGAAAATCAGAAACCCATCCATGTGCATATTTCCTTGATTTTGTAAGATACCATTTCTAAAGCTGATTTCTGATATGCAAGACATGCTTGTACTTTTGTAAATTTGAATATTCCAAAATATTTGACTTACCATTTTTTTCTTTGCACGATTAATGAAATAGCAAACTTAACCTTTAAAGATGCTACAAGCAAATCAAATGTGAGCCTATCAGATAAATTTTTTTCTTACATCGAAGTGAAAAGATAATCTGTGAGAACATGCACAAATGTACAAATGCACATAATAACCTGTCACATGCATTCCCGATGACGCTGTTGACCTGGCAGTGTCCTGCTTCAGTTTTCATTAAAGACTATACCCAGCGTGATATTGCCTGCAAAGGTATCAGGGCATTTGCTCTACTTCCCATCATCCTTTGACTGGCAACACTGTCAGAGCAATCTGTTTGGGAATTTGCATTCTTATTTGCTGATGAAGGTTGGTAGCAGATAATAAGGTTTTTAAGTTGCTGGTCCCTTTTCATCCACCATTTCCTTGTGGACATCTAATCAATAAGTAAGTTGGGCAAATTCACCCACAATGTCAAATCAAAGTTTAGCTGAAACAGGAGATTAATGCCGAGGAATTTGCTCATGCAGAGTAGAGTGCAAGTATTTTTATGCAGCATCAAGGAAAAAAACAACAGCAACAATAAATCCATTATCTTATTTGTTTCTCCTCAGCTCATGATAGTCGGCAGTAACTTCTCTTTATACACGTATTAGGGTTTGTTTTGTTTTGTTGTTTTTTTTCCTCGTCAGCCTTGTCAAATGTGATATATTATGTGTACATGTGTGTAACAACATGTTTGAAATACATACAATGCCTATATGGTACTTTCCACAAACAGTGTCTACAGTGATGTTTGATGAACCCCCAACTCTCCTCACCACCACCCAGAAAAATGTAATAAAACATTAATTTTTAACAGCAAAACAAAAAAATATTAATCCCATCTTCATGTTGTCAAAAGAAGTAGACAGAAGTAGACAGACAAAAAAAAAAAAATGTAGAATTGTACTCATGATGTAACCATTTTACCCATGTAGGATAATCTCGATCTCTTCCTAGTGTATTATTGATAGCGTCATTATTAAGCAAGCGTGTTTGATGTGATGTTAGGTCTCTTGTATTGAGGTTGTACACACAAATGGTTACAGTGACCAAACACAGCTGCAAGGCCCCTTGATAGACCTCGTGGTTATGTGCTGGCAGTAACGTGAGCTGTTTGATACATCCTTGAAGTGGATGCATTCATGAAAGTCGCTCTCGTAGTGTGGGTGATGAAATCGTGTCTGTTCTAAAAACCATCCAGATTTGCGCACAACACCATTGATATTAGCAATTGACGCACGATATCCCTTGATACTGATTAGGGGGATTTATTTACAATAGCATAAATTTGGCCGCATATTCAAATACATACATTTGCTACAGGCTAATACATGTACTCATTTAGCATTACCATTCACATTTTTTCCTCTTCTTTTTGTTATGTGTGGTACAAATGTACTGTTGACTTTGTTTATCATAACCTTCCTTGCCAACATGTTATTTGATTTCTTGTTTTGTGAAGGCTGTAAAATTGAAAGAGTTGCCATGAAGGAAATGGTAGCTTACTACCATTATATTACTCGGGCTTTACGACATTGATGATGTAAATACTCTTTCACTTTATTCCACAAATTTTCTTGTTTTTTCTCTTGCTTGGAACATCAGAATCATCAGGATAGCATCATTAGATTGATGCATTGTGGCATGGTATCGGAATTAATCATCCGCTTAACTGGTACATAGCATGAAAGGCCCAACCTAATTTTTGACATGATATTTTTGGATTCTCGCTTGCACCCATAGTCATCTAGTCTTGATTGGCTATTACGAAGTGTAAATTGCATTATTACATGATAGAGTTTAAGTCTCAAGCAGAAATATTACAGGTATGTACATGCATGTAATTATGAAATATGATGTAACAGTTGCATGTCTCTTGCTCTACCATGGCCCAGATCGCTGATAGTCCTGCATGGATGTAAACACAGAGACTTGATACAAATTTAGTGTTTAGATGAATATGGGACCCAGGTTTAATTTCATGTTGGATCCCTAACTGTTCTTGTTGTGCTTTTTTGTTGTTGTTAAAGACGAAGATGATTAACAAAGACTATGACGATGACAGCACTGCAAAATCAAAGTGTACATTTTCATATTATTAAATGGGCCGTCTTACCAAAGCTTTGATAAAAATAACACAAAAGAAATTTCTGGAAAATTCACATTCCTTCTTACTAACATAGACCTGGATTTTTTTTCTTAATAGAAATGGTAACAGTGACAAACAAAATGTTCATTGTGATTTTGAGAGCTCCACTACAGATTACTGCAAGGCATAAAACATGCCAGAGGGACTAGGAGTAGCCCAAATGATATTGCAGAGTTCTCGTCAGTTAATGCAATCATACGAAATATTCAACTTATTCAACTCTTTTTTAGTGCACTTGCTCAGTGTTTTACGTATACAGGAGTTCCATCGTATTTCCTTTCACATAGAGACTTACAGTATGTACCTTATGTACAGCAAAATGAGTCATTCTGGATCATTTTCAGAGGAATTTTTGTGGACATTCTTTTTCATTTCCTGAAAAACAAAGACTTCACCATGTGAAATTTGCAAAGAAGTGTTTGTTAGTGCAGACCCATGTAAGGCTTGTATGAAAAAAATATGCTTGCAAATGCATGTTTGCCATTTTTTTTTTATGCACAAGAGGTACAGAAAATCTCTGTGTTCATAAAAGTAAAAGAATGTAACCCTATATTTGTTTAATGTCTGTCTTTTTTTTTGTTTTGTTTTTTTTTTGTTATTGCATCCAGAAGGGCAGATGTATATAAATTATTTAATGGAGAATTGTCTGCAATAAAATTCTGTATGTTTTTACATTTCAAGAATTTTTGTTGGGTTTAACTTTCTCCCAATGCATACACATAGTGGAAGTCACTACAACCCATACATTCTCCAAAAGTGTTTAATGGTTATTCAGAACAGCCAACTGGCTTGTTTTGATGAAATACAGTAAAAGTACATTGAGATCTGGCTTATGGTGTTAAAGATATTAATTGCAGGAATTCAAAATACAGTATAGAAGTCACTTTTTTTTTTCGATGAAAATTTGTTGGCGCCACTGGGCATCACAGATAATTTTTTTCTGTTTTGTGTACTGCAAAGGCCGAAATTTATTTTCAATGCCAAACAATGTTGATATTTGTGACCCAGTATTGTAAATAAATGTTCTGTAGAATAAATGGACATCTATTTGTGTGTGTCTTATCCTTTCCCTATTAGAGTAGTAATACATTATACTAAAATATTTGATAGTTAGACTGTGATTACAAGAATGACTCACATTTACATTTTTGTTTTTCCTTTCCATGATAGAATATCATGAGATATCATTTATTATCATGATTAGGGTGATACAAATTCAGTTGGCAAACTGTGCAATTTAGATACAATGCTAAGAACTTTTTTTTGTCACTGCAATTTTCTCAAACCATGTTAGAGCCACTGTTTACCATGCCGAGCAGTGATTTAAACAATGTTCCAGTTATCACATATGATGCATATGTATAATTTAGTTGTATTACAAAACATCCTACAATTATAAAAATTTTGCAATAAAACCACAAAAGTAAGGAGTTATTACTAATTTTCTCAACAAACCATAAATGTAGACGGTTTATTCTAGAAATGATTTTAATGAGACTATTCTTCACATTTTGTATATGTAATAATACTTAACATTTTAACATTAATTGTTTCTATCCCTAACTCAAATTTTAAAACTATTTTGAAGCCAAAGAGCTGTTTTTTCCCAACTGCAAATGGTAAATAGTGGCTTTAAAGGAAGTGTGCATCACTCTTAAACTGTAGGTCACAATATCCCCAAACTTGAAAAAAAAAAATTACACATGACGTTCATAAACAGTATTTAGAAATAAACAAGCTAGCCTTGTTCGTGTAAAATTTGATATACATAGCATGTCTAGATCGAACCCTACTGATGATAACAGCATGTGTTTTCAATGCATTACTCCAGTCAACAAATAACTTAAATTCTGTGAGAATGTCCAAGTTCCTTCAACAATAACAACAACAAAACATCCATTTTTCCATGCATGACAGTGGTTTACAGACATAAATAGAATTGGTCACGGGTAGTACATGTGATATATTATCGTATTGCTGTCCACAATGGTAGACACATACACACACACACACACACACACACACACACACACACACACACACACACACACACAGACACATACACACACATTACACATGCATATATATATATTATAATTTCACTCATGCATAAATTACCACATTTATTCCATTTTAGACTACACTCTTTACACTGCTACATGCCTTAATGGAATGTACTGGCTGTGATGTTCTACACGAGAGTCATGGCATTTAAAAGATGAAAGATTATGGCATTCCAGCTGCTACACAAAAGTGACATTAAATAACAAACAACATTTCTGAGAAAGCATAAATTAAGGGCTCATTTTGCCTTCTATGCTGCAGCCAGCTATGCACATTACCACATAAGCCTTTGGAGCCTGTAGTACATTACCACACAGTGTCTGTATTTTGTGTGGTATCAACCCATACCACAGGGAATTCAAGACATAAACACCGGTTATAGGGTATATACATTACCACATGGATCCCGCAGCTGGCTATTCACATTACCACGTGAGCCTGTGGTAATTGCCCATCAAGTCCTGTGGTATAGAACATAACATTATCAGGTATTCTTATGGTATTTTGTATGGTAACAGTTCATACATTACCACATCGATACCACAGTCAGCTATTCACATTACTAGCCTTTGGAGCCTGTAGTAGGCCTACATTACCATACAGTGCCTGTATCTTGTGGTATTTTGTGTGTACTTCCGTCCCCTTCCACCGCCCCCCCCCCCCCCCCCCCCCCCGTCATTGCAACGTAATATTCCCTGTCTACCTATGTAAAATTCGCCATCTCTAACTTCATTGAGGGTCGCTCTCGCTCTCATCTGGGCTTTCAGAAGTTCATGTCGAGATCACTACCGAAAGAGGTCATCCCCGGGACTGCTACGGAGCTGATCAGGTTGGGAATGGAGCGCGACGGCGCCTTCTGGTTGGCGCCATTCAAGCGAGCCTTGTTGGTTGCCCGCTGCTGTTCCCTGTAGAAGTGTTCCGCCTTGCCCACGAGGTGCCACAGCGAGCCTAGATCCACCTGGCGAAGGGCGATGATTAGATGGATAGGGGTTAGCTTAGAAGGCGTGAGAGTGCGTGTGTGTTGTGTGTGTGTGTGTGTGGGGGGGGGGGGGGGGGTTAGGGAGAAATAAGATGAAATTGACCGGAAGAAGGGAGCAAAAGGAAAGAAAGGAAGAAAGCTTCAAAGAAGTAACGAAAAACCGGAAAATGTTTCAGCATAGGAAAGACAAAGAAGTAAGGAGGAAATTTTGAAAATAATGTGTAAAAAATGATAACGGAAACGGAATTATCTGTAGAATAATAACCAAAAATCATAATCTAGGCTGAGATATTTTTATAATGATAACAAAGACGTCATAATCTAGAATGTCACTTTATAAGCAAAGCGAGAAAAGTACTCAATCAGCTGGTCATATGCGATGGTATATGGCTTATTAAGTCATTTATCCATAACTGCATTCGCAGTTTGTATATAATTATGTCACTAATTATGTACTCGAAAATATAATACAGTGATTGTTTGGCCAGAGTTTATTTTTATTTTTTTATTTTTTGTATAATGGACTCTTGATGGTGAGATATCACATAAATACAAATCATTCTGTGTCGACACGTGGCATCGAAAACATCTTCGACACACCCACAACGTCAGTCAAAATACGAATGACCGGAACTCACCCTGAAATGTCCACTAAACGGACTGTCGAGGTCGCCGACCACGTAGCACAGCAAACTGATGGAGAAGACTGTGATGATGCACATCATGAGGTCCATCTGAACCGACCCGGTCTGCCACGCAAAGAAAAAAAAAGTTGTGATAATAATAAGTTGTAAACTGGCGTATAGTTATGAGAACAAAAGACAAATTTAACACACTGAGAACACAAATTAATTTGCAAAAATAAACCTAAATAAGTATGATCACTACAATGTCTTTGTAGCCCCAAAAGTAGAGAAAGGCTCATAATAATAGAATGAAGAATGAAGAATCTTCGGTCACATCGGAATTCAAATGTTATTAGAGAAGAAGCAATATCAACAAAAAAAAAATGAAGAAATTTGAAATGTTATTTCATATAAAAAATCAAAAAAGAAACTTGGTTGTTGAATTTGTTTCATGAATATTTCTTAAATTCCTAGATTAAAAGAATGAAATAAAGAAATTACATCCATTTTGTCAGCTTTGCGGCTTACTCCTCATGCTATTTGAAGTTTGAGTTAACAGAAAATTCTTATTTTCCTCCTTTAGTTCCCCACTTTGTATTTGCTTGAGGAAATAAAGTGATACAAGGGAACAAGACCTTATTTTTGCTGTTTCATTCATATCACTCATTGTGTTAAATTGGTCTTTTCTTGAAGGGTATTTGCAATTAAATAACAAAATTTCAATTCGTGCAATTTTTACTTTTGTGCATTGGCGGACAAAAACGAATGTCTTCATTCGTGTGTAAAATTTCACTTTGTATTATCTGCCATGATGACAGGCAATTAAATTAGCTTTATTTTGGTGTATGATACAATGATTTTTGTTAAAATCTTCTACTGTTTAAGAAACATGAACTTGAAAAAGTGTTTACTTTCTTCTTTTTTTGCTGAGTATATTATAAATAGATATGTTTCCTGCTGTTTGACAAGAAAAAATATAGCAATCTTTTTAAAGGACAGACACTTATTGCACCAAATTCTCAATCATTAAAACATTGTCAAGATTTTCAATATTCGCTAGATTTCTTCTTCGCCATTTGAACGAGTGAATCTATGAGATTACGTCACAAAAGATTCTACCAATCAGGTCTCACCCTGATGAGCATCACCCCGACAAAGGAGAAAAACCCTAGCATCTCTAGGAAGAGCCAAAGGAGGGGATGCACCGTGTAGGCCAGAGTCATGTGCCGCTGGGAGGCACAGGTCGATAGCTCCTGCAGGTTGCCTATCATTTTGTCCTGAAAATTTCAATAATTAAATGAATTATGGATAGCTAGATAGATAGATGAATAGATCGATGTGTAGATAGATAAAGGGATAGATATAGATAGATATAGATAGGTACATTATGTAGATAGAACTATTAGAATTAATGAATAAATAACTATAGTAGTTCGATAGATAAAGCGATAAATAACTAATCAAAAAGTTTGCGTATTTCTAAACAAGAAAATAACATATTTGTCTTGCATGTGCGAAATGAACAAGGAAACAAACTTCAATAAAGGATGAATGAAAATGAATACGTTTGATAAAGATATACTTTCAATAAAAATTGTAATATGACGTAATAATAAGAATAACAACTTATATTCATACGTGAATAAGATTTATCAAAGTCAGACACGCAGTAAGAATGCTGAGAGATTCAACCGCTTCAATCGTTTTGATGAAACAATGATATTTGTCACAGCCGCTTAATCCATAAATAATATAATCATGACATAATGACACAACAACTTTTCTTCTTCTTTAATGAAGATGAAATGAAGTTTGTTAACAGGTTGTTAGGCAGTGAATCATTTCCTATTCTATGTTCGCTTCAGATGGTACTTCTATACCACTCTATTTACCATCGTGTTTGTTTTATCTACGTCACCACAGACATGGTCATCTTATTGCACTTTGAAAATTAGTTATTGTATGGACAGCTAACCATCATCGTGGAGTCGCAGTTTTCCATGCTCTTGTCGTCTGCCTGTAGCACGTCAACCAGGCCCCAGATCTGGCCGGCCGAGTACTCGTGGAGATAATCCTTGGAGCTCATCCCCCGGAGGCCCGTCACCTGCTGCATGATCGAGATGACCTCCGTCTTCACAAGTTTGAAGATCTGCACGAGTGCGCAAGGTGCCACAAAGTAAAACACTCTATCTCCAAGATGTCAGTAGATGAATAGTAGACAGAATTAGTCGGTGAAGCATTTTGACAATTAGCAAGACTATGTCATTTGCGATACTCTTGGATAAAACGCGTGTACAGCTGAGCCTATTGTTGCAAGTTATGATATGGACACGTGGGAGGTAGGAGTTATTGAGTCAAGAATGTAAATATGGATGTGGACATAAGAAATTCTGAGATATGGGCATTCCCTAAATGTTACATCCATACTGCATGTTAGGTGATAAGAAAAGTTGATAGGACAGAAATGCATATAATACAATTGAAATTGACTGATTAAATGAAACTTTGAAATAAAAATGAAATTATACATCAGTAATCCAATCTATGAAAAGGATGCGTAGAAGCGCGACGAAACTTGTTTATGTTGGTTGAATTCGAACGTTCAAAGTGCGAAGTTGTGTTCCTAAATTGAAGTTGGTAGTATACGTGGGACGAAATTTAATGTCTATCCAGCTAGTGCGAAATTAAATGCCAATTTTGAATCGTTAAATTGAATTAATTTCTCTCTACATTGAATGAAATAGAATTAAAAAATGGCATGAAAGAATTACAGAAATATAACAAACCGTGAGAGTACAGCAATGACCAAAATCTCTTGAATTTGAACGCCTTTTCATTAACTTGAATGCAAATTTGATCAAATTGGATGGGAAAACCTGTATTGATAAGGTACATCTAAAGATGCTATACTGCTGCCTTGATCACTTTTTAGTAATAAAGGTTACAATTACCGTCATAATCATTACTCTTCTTGTAGTATACAGTATATCGTAGTAGTAGGAATAGTATAGTAGTAGTCGTAGTAATAGTAGTAGTGGTATGGTAGTAGCAGTCGCGGTAATGCTACCAATAATGATTATTGTAATGATAACACAACCACAACAACAATCAAGATTGTAGTAGCAGTATTGGTAGTGATAATATTTATGATGATGATGACAATCACAACGATGATGATAATAATAATAACAATGGTAATAATAACAGAAATAATTGAAATGAATTTAACAACGATAACAAGCAGAAGAAAGTGGAAGAATTAAAAAAAAAGGATATTGATGGAAGGGGAAGATAAAGAAGAAAAATGATGTTAATAAGGAAGAGAAGTACTAAGGAGACTACTGTAATAGACTTTGAATGGAAATGTGCCTTGTCATTAAAAAGAAAATATTTGTGCTATGCAGTCATTAATTAGCAAGCGTATCAACTTCAACGCTTATACCTTAAGCTTCTTTTGGCAAGTCAATGACTTCATTCGTGACGCCATGACTAGGATTTGATCCAGGAGCCCGACCTCGGCCGAGACGGTGACCGTGATCATCCGTTGCTTGTCGAGCACCGATTGGAAAGTGAAACCAAACGTCACACTGTAAGGCAGTGGAAGGTCGGTGAGAAGTTGCAGTTGAATGAATATTTAAACAAATCATAGGAATCAGTAACGGCAGACCATTAACAATGCAGTCTACATGATCTAGTTATAATGAAAACGGTAATAACGAAATTCTCGTTAACGGTACAGATTTAGGTCCAAAATTATCAGCTATCTATCTTTCACTTTTAATGTTCAGCTGTAACAAAATCTTGATATAACAAAAGAAAACGGCCCTTCCTGAGGACTTCGTTATAACGGGAGTGCAATATATCAAAGAAGTGGACTGTGTGGGAAAAAACAAGAACATTGGAATAATTAGTGATGGAAGGTCTGCGAATGACGGTGCATACACCAATATGGACAGTCAATCGCTTTGATCGCATTCTCAATATGCGCGGTCACACTGGCAAAACATCGAGATCTTAAAGTTCGCGATCTTAATTAAACTTCGCGATCTTTTGCCAGTCTGACCGCGCCTATTATCGTGGCAATGCACGCAAAGGAAACTGATAGCGTGATTTTATCATCCAAACAGTACAAATTCAATATGAGTCTGTGAGTGCTGTCGACATTTCTTTCCTTAATGTAACGCGCATGTGATTGTCATGGGCAAGTTGAACACGTATTCAAATACTTACGCATATACAAGGCCAGCCGGTGCAAGGAAACAGGCTAAAGGGGGAGATATTGAAGAAAGAAAAGAAATATGTGTTGCAGTCAATGTCAAAAAGTGATTATTGTATTTCAGCAGGTGAGTGACGTCATCGTATTCAAAGTCAATCGTCAACTGTTGTTTCGGTAAAGGGCCTACATACTCAGAATGAATATCTAAAACCAAAGTTATGTATATAGTGTTCTTTCATTACCTACTGTTGGTAATTATCATTTTTTAGATACAATGAATTGCCGAGCTTGCTTTAGGTACTTTGTAATATTAATTTTGCTAGAGGAATACGTCCAGCCCTAAACCAACTTGGGTGGACCACTATTTCCCCGAATTGCTTTGTTTTTCCAATTTCCGTTTGAACGTTATATTCCCTCCCCCCCCCCCCCCGCCCCCGATAAAAAAAAATCGGAATAATTTTTTCGAATGTTGAATATATACCACTCATCCTCTGGGTGTCATCAAATAAGAACTCTGCTTGTCCTCTAGATACACAAACACACACATACCTCTCACACACACACACACACACACACCAAAGACCAATAGTGACCTTAATAATATTATGATGACTACCACTTACCCACAGCATCATTGATGTTGGTCATACCATCGGGCCAAAAGGCCGTCACAAGGGGTAGCTGAAGAAGGAGGAGGCACGGGCAGAGGGCCAGGGAGATGACCGCTGGGAGGGTGATGAATATGAGAGAGACGGGACGGTTGAAGTGCCGCTTCAGCGTGCTCATGGACTCCACATCACCTGCAGACAGGACTGGGGTTAGAAGATCACATCTAAGTCATTGATTATGTAACTTTCTAAAATTTGCGACATGCGGGCGCACGATGGCGTGCGTCACAGAGCAAAAAACATGCGTAACTGAGCAAGCAAATAGTAAAAACGTCGAGAAAGCGTCTGGAAATTAAGCTCGTTATTTTCTAAAACGCCCAAGAGTCCAAGTACGGATACTTACACGGATCGAGTTTTTCGTCCGGGTCGCCCACGTTGCCGAGACGCATGGTGGAGCCATCGAGGATGACACCGACCTTGTTGTCGCCGGGTGGGGGCGTCAGCTCGTTCAGTCGCCGCTTTTTCCACCAGGCCGTGATCATAAGGTAAAGCATACCTGTGTGGGGATGTGAAGATACTGAGGTCTGTACATACCATCCGATATAGCCATTTGAAAGCAGCCATTCATTTTTCATGCGCTAGAGTGGCTAGATTACGTGCCTTCTGAAGTTCCGAATTCCAGTCAACTGCCGCATAATATAATGACTCAAATGCCATTGTGAAGACCGAATGAAATACGGCACAAATAACGGCAATTAAACAAGAATGCAAATATCACTATGAACACAATAAGCGTTTACACATGACATCGCTGCATGACATCGCATATCGTGGAAGTACCCCGGGGAAGTACTCAAGTGACTGATGTACCCGTCTTACCTTTTCCTGCAATGATGATAAATGTTTCATTTCTTCTGCATAATCGTCGTTATGTTATGTTGATTAGAAAACAACATATTCCAAATCGTGAAGATTCAAGCACTCAAGTGATGCATGTGTACTTACATTCTCTCATGTTCTGCCAAGGTCAAGTTTTGAAACTATTTCATGACATTTTTGGTACCTCACTTACAGCAGATGAGAATCACTTTGTGATACCTCATCAACTACGGCATATGTAATTAACTACAATAGTTCATGAATTACGATTAATACTCTAATTTAGGGCTGTCCAGTATCTTTTTTTCTTGTTTGCTTCTCAGAGAATAATTTTGAAGTAACTATGTCATTTATCAAACATCAAAGTTTTGCATTTACTTTAGGCAGGATCAACCTCAGTTTTTGTGATAAGTGTTGGCCGTAATGAAGCACAGACAATCATTGATTCGGACTCTATACGTATTCTAAAAGGGGTACACATCCGCCAAACCAACTCTTTTTTTTTTTTTTTTTGCTGTTTAAATGAAGCAAATACTAATTTCAAACTTTGATTGAAAGAAAATGACGACGATACAGCAGACAGAGCGATACCAACCGCTCTGGTGTAATACATAACATCACTTACATCACTTTCATTACGCAAGTCCTCATCTATATTGTTCTACTGAGGGTA
Organism: Diadema setosum; assembly: GCA_033980235.1. Taxonomy (NCBI): domain Eukaryota; kingdom Metazoa; phylum Echinodermata; class Echinoidea; order Diadematoida; family Diadematidae; genus Diadema; species Diadema setosum. The sequence goes on from CM067064.1 coordinate 7,851,948, forward strand.
TGGTGCTTGCCTGATTAGCACTTTGTAATGAGAGTTCAGGAATAAAATCCGTTACGAAAGCGACTTCAAAAGCGATGATTCTTAAGCCATTTGCCTGTAAAATATTATGTAAGTCCCTGTAATATGGCGGAAGATCGTGTATAGCAAGACTGATATAAGAGAGGCAAGTAACAAATGTCTTTAGAATTGGCTTCTTGCACCATAATAATGTATCTAGGCAAGCGTGTCACTATAGACTCTCCCACGTGGCGAATTATAATTAATTTACAGACAATGAGAAGCTTTAATCGACACAAGGACGTACCAACCACGAGCAACTGGTTGAAAGTGCTGACCTCACTTTTCGTTGTAATCCATGATGTAATAATAGTAATTTGACGTCGTTAGGACTGAAGTATCCTAGAATAGCTGAGGCTAGATTTCGAAGCCGTCACGGATGTCGATAAAGGCCCGGTCCCACTGCACTTACGGATGCAAAGGGGATGTAAAGCGTACAAAAAATCTTGCCATCCGTTGGAAAACGCTACGAATCCGCTGTGTACCCATCGCATACGTGTTTCATCCGCTCTATCCATCGAGCATCCGTCCACTGTGATTTCATCCGCGCAAAAAGTTTTAAGCTGCTTAAAACTTTTAGAACGGATGAACTTTCCGCTGTGTACGATGTAAATCCGCGACATACGAGCAACAAACGTTGTATGTCCGTGCGGCATCCCTTAAACGTCCGCTGCATCCTCTCTGCATCCTCTGGGCATCCTCGCAACTCACATCCGCTGCAGCTAAAAACGGAAAGAGGGAGGAAAGATATGGTACGTGGAACGTCTTTACATCGTTAATAGCACGTTAATAGAAAGGATGTAAGCGTATGCATCTCGTATATAAAGCATTTCGAAAGCATTCCCTCTGCATCCGCTCTGCATCCGCTCTGCATCCGCTCTGCATCCACTCTGCATCCGCTTTTTCTGCTATGCGTCCGTTTCGCAATTATCTCCGGTAACCCCCTCGGAGCTGTCATCCCCTTCCATCCGCTTTCATCCGCTAGGTTTCCGATGGACATCCGTTTAACATCCCCGCTACATACTACCCACGTCCGTTCTATTTCCGTTCTATTACCGCCAATTTTCGCCAATTTTGTCAATTTCTGGAGCGGATGAAAGCGGATGAAGCCATCCCCGAAATTTTGCTCGTCCGCTGTGTCCTTTCTGCATACGCTTTGTGTCCGTCGGCCAGTGGGACCGGGCCTTAAGCAGCGGACGCACATAATGTTCTCTACATACTGGCGATGTAATGGTGCAATGCATCTGATTGAACCGTCTTGAATGTTCGAGCGTGTTATCTCTGCAATATACAGCCAGATTGTTCACCAAAATATGCCATTATTTTCATCACTTTCTTAATGGTGGCAGCACCATGTTCAGACACATGTTCAGGGAACTTTTCTTGGTGTGCATGCGTGTGTGTGTGTGCGTGTGTGCGTGTGTGCGTGTGTGTGTGTGTGTGTGTGTGTTTGGGGGGATCCGGCCCAAGGGACAATTTAATATCTAATATAAGATAATTAGTGAAACTTTATGGTTCTAATGAATTGATGACGGGGTGATAAAGTCTCCCAAGACTACATAGGCTGGCGGATGTGTGATTCACATTACCGACATGCGATTGTATTTTAGATTTTGTTTTATTGTTGATGTTGTTTGTCGTGTTATCTTTGTGGTGATCAGTTAAGTGAAGGATGCAGATGAAATGCTCTTACTCGATTAAATAGCTGAAATAATTAGGTAGTACCCACTGCATGCTATAAGGATTAGAACTAACATTTGCTGTCGGGCGGGAGCTCGGTGGTCTAGTGGAGATGACGCCTGTCCGGAGATCAGAAGGTCGTAGGTTCGAATCCTGCTCGAGTATGTACGCCCATGATTGCTTTTATCAAGGCTGTATACTAAAACACTGATAAATTCAGTGCTTATTCAAGTCGGTGTATATATGGTCAATCAGTTGCAATGAAGACATCTCGACGGAAGAATTTCATGAATTTGAATAAACAAATGTATAATAAATTTCGAGAGTAATTCCTACTTAAGCATGCAGTATACCACTTACTATCCTCTTAACCCGTTGAGGACGAGTCCCGAGTATACTCGGGCAGGTGTCTATGGGAAATGCGTGTTGTAGCAAAATCAAACCGTCCTCAACGGGTTAAAAGGGGACAAATCGTGGCATAAAAAATTCAGAAGCAAAGCTTGTATAGTTGAGATTCCCAAAACAGCTCTGAGAGTAAACTTAATAAAAGCATAATGAATTACAAAGCAGAATACCCTCAAACAAACAAACGAAATAAATTTGAACTTGAACTTGAACTTGAACAAACAAACAAAAATTAAATATGTAGAAATGTTTGAGGAACATTGATATCATGGCTTATATCGTATGGATGCCTTACCTACGAGAAGGAGGCCAATAAGTCCAAAAGGCGGGGCCACGAGCAGGGCCACCGACACGTCGATCTCGGGAGCTCCCACCGGTTCGCCCGACGGTTCGGCGGATGAAAGAGCTGTAGAGCTCTCGGGTTCCCCTTCAGGTAGCAGAAATACCGATGTCTCCGGCTCCAGGGTCATCTCGGGCTCGGGCGACGACGCCATCGTTAACTGAATATGTCCGATGTCCAAAATCGCAAAGGGCGAAGTTAGAGGTGAACGAATATTTTGATGATGTCGAATGTAGATGTCAAGCCGATTCTTTGTGAAGCGCACTGAGAAGAAAAAAAAAACAGTAATATATGGACCTATGTGATAATGTGTCGGGATCTCATGTCTCGTCGATTCCTAGAATAAGTATTATATCAAAGTATTCAAGAAACTTATCTGTAACTGCCATTCATGCCTAAACACCAAACAGAACAGAATTTAATATTCAAATTAACTTAGATTAGAAACCTTTGTCACATTGTTCGTATGCACATAACAAAAGGATGTATACTCCTTCAGTAGGAAACATGTATCATTAACAAATACACAGAATTGCAAGTGACTGACAATTCAAATAAGCACACATAACACGCACACACACACACACACACACACACACACACACACACACACACAATATACACATACATGCAAACGTGTGTGTTCTGTGTGTGTTTTGTCTCTGCTACATCATTCCATACTGAACTCTTACGACATCCTTGTTGGTGATGTGTTAGCCCGTTGTTATTCACTGATGAATCTTGGTGCATTCGAAAGCGCCAGCGTTTGTAGTTAATTGATTGAAGCGGCCACAAAGAAGTGTGAGTTTCTTCCGCAGTCGAGTCGACGATAGAACGAAAGTTTCCAGTTGATTTATAATATCATAATCATCCCAACTCGTTGTCCTCACACGGTGTCGTTCATTCTCTTTTCCTCTCTCTTTCTCACCCACATGTACGCACATCACATGTACTCTCAATTATTTTGTCCTTTTGACTCTCGACCCACCCTCCCCCTCTCCTTCTAGCTTTGTGTTTCTGTTTGACCTCTGAAGTAGTTACAGTCCTATTGTTCCTGTCCTTAGCATCTGCATTCTAGTGCCACAATTTGAATGCTTCTCAGGATATAGGAACCAGGCAGAAGAACAAATAAAGATGATGAGGAATTCCTGTTCAAGAACACAAGTGCGTCAACATCTACACTGGTAAACCGTATAACAAAAACTGGAAGTAAAACGAAGGCATTGGATTGTACTGAATTGTAGATGATTATTATTTGCAAAATTGTACCGAAGCTATTCTAATGTCGTGTCTTTTCAGAGCAGGAAGAGGTAATGGTCATCACATTATACAGCCGATTATTTGGAAATTTTAATCAATGAATACGTCTGGATGAAAATACCCTCATTTTCTAAGCTTTTAACGTACTGTTATTTCTACTCCCTTGGAGTCCAGCATCAACCGTTGCTGGGGTGATTGTGAGCACATGATACGAGTTCCAGCCCTGGCAGTGTCCCAAAGATATTGCACTTCATTAATGGCATAATCGATTCAAAAACCGCATATCAACCATTAAAATTCCTCTTCCACTTTTGTTCATTCACACTAAGTCATCCGAAATAACCATGACCTAACCAATCAAACATCGACGTTCAGCTATCACCGTGGCTATAGCAACAGTTGAAATTAGGACAGCTTGAATAAACACCTCCCGTATCGGCTGGGCTGTTTCTCTGAGTAAATTTTAGTCGTCATGTGTGTGCTTGTGTATCCTCAACAAATAACATCTCTATGTACATAGTGTAGAAATTTTGTGAGTTCTTTCAGTAACATATCGTGAACCACTTTTTTTTTTTTAATTCTAATGAAGTGAACCGTTTCATATCCAATTGCCCATTTTGCAAACCGGAGAACAATACAATTATACTTACCATCTAACGAAGGGTGATACATATGATAATACAAATAATAGATTTCACACAAAAAACCCTCCTATAAAAATTTGTAAAAAGTGGAAGTATAATACAATATATATACGAATTAATATGCTAAATATGAATAAGAGAAACAATGCATACTTAACATAATTTGTCTAATATATTCCCCGCGATCATTGTACTTCATTGGAGGGACTGTAGGGGTGATTTTTCCCCTTTCCGATGCCGTTGTTATTGTTATCTAACCGTTGTCTACCTTTATATATAACCGCAGCTTTCTCTTGGGTTATTGAAGCGTCAATAGTAAAATTTCATGCATATCCAAGCATTCAATACCTCGATAAATGCAGGTCACGCTGTGACAGACTAGAAAACGAAACTCCTAAATTGACTTCGTCATCGATCACACTAAGGACAAATAATGAGGCGGTAATTTCTTGTTGGAATATGAAGCCTTCAGTTTACCCCTGACAGCTGTAATTGATTTCATTTTGCTGAATTACACACCGTCTACACTCGTCCAAAAAACGGGGCCAAAACATTGATTGACTCTATATGCAAGGGAAAACGTAGTCGATTTCGGCCCGCCAGAGTGAATCCTCCTTCCACCACTGTCAAATACGCTTACAGAGTCCATTAATTACGTCAAAGGCTACTAAGTAAACACACGGTAATCTCTCATCCAACACGAGAAACAAGGGATGACTGTCTCCCTCTTTCTCTTCTCTTTCTCATCTCTCTCCCCTTCCCTTGGTCAAAAATTGATATCTTTCTTTATGTTTCTGTCTCCGTTTTTTTTTTTTTTTAGATTTTGCATTTACGCAGAAATCTTCATTGCCAGAATATGTACAGGCAGATGTGGTGAACTAATTTTCTCATCGATTTAATTAGTGCATTTTCACTGGTATACGCTCATTTTTTTTTAAATACATTCGATCGAATATAAACTTTATGTTCATTTTCTCACTATCTCGCGAAGGTTTTTCTGGTAATCCCTCTTTATTTTTGTTTGTTTCGGAGGGGCAACAGTCACAATGTTGAACGTATTTTAGAGTATCTCAACAGCTATCGCGTCGCTCGTACATTAGAACCAATGTTTTGAATCTGTAGTTAAATTTGATGTGTTTAATTCATGTTTTTAATGTATTATTGAAGAGATATCAATAAAGCGGCCCCGTAGAGTATAACCTTGCGGTACTAATTTGGCGCACTAAAGCATGTTCTAAGTACATCTTTCGCTATCCAGTCCGTGAGAGCAACCTTTCAAGCTCTTTTGCTTATTGGTGTACGTCGAGATATTGTATTCATTAATCTAATATATCATTATCACTATGGGACGGGGACGGCGCTACGTTTTTGAAAGGTGAGGGGGCCGACTTTATGGGAACAGGACGCTGATTCGTTTTCAGAATGGTGGGGGGGGGGGGGGACATTTTGCTTCCCTTTGTCTGCCAAAATCGGCTGACAAGCAAAAAAACAAAAAGTCTTCCCGCCTGAGAAATAGCACAAAAACACACAAAAAAATTCTGCAAATCTTCTTCTGCCAAAAAAAAAAAAAAGTGTATGGGGGGGGGGGGGGGGGGGGCTCCCCCACCTATCGCCCCCTTCGCGGCGTCCCTGCGATAGGAAATTGTAATTCCCACAAGACCTTGCTGTCACTATGCGTGTGTACGTACGTGTCTCTGGGGTACATCTAAATTTTACTGTAATTCCAATTTTCTGGGGTCATTGCTGACAACAAAGACTTGATGTTTTCCATCAAACTGAAAGGAAAAAAAGCATATTCTTAAGATTGAAAGCGTGTATTGATATTAGATGGAATATGAGCTGTACAAATACCCTCATCAGATGAACAGTGCCAAAGGTAAAAGTGCTCGTGAAACCTATACATAATAGATTACAGCATGTACCGTAACTCTTGCAGTTCCATAAAATTTGATTGAAATTGCTCTATCTTAATGATCGAGGTGCATAAAGGAACATGCGCATCGGTTCGGAATACCCACAGTGACCTTGTGGACATTCAAGGTCTCCAGCTTGATTGTCGAAGAACAAGCGCGCTACCAAATTATAAATTAGTCCACATAGGGCCCTGTAGGGTGTTTGACAGTAAGTTCGGAGTGTTAAAGAGACGCCACCCCTGCACGCACGTCAAAACAAGCACACAAATCCTTTCCTTATATCTCGGACATCCAGGGAAGATTCACCACTGGTCAGTAAAGCATAAGCGTTGCCAGCAGCTAATGGACAACGGCTTCCTCCTTTACATTGCAAGGCGGCCCGGCCAATAAAAGCTGGATAATAAGCTTGCATTATGCATAATGCGAAAGAAGGTGAAATATTATGTGAAGATGCAATCAATTCACATCAGTTGTCTGAGATATTTACAACGTGATTCAGCCATACTGGACAGGGCGGGGGGGCCTTGCAAGAAAGTTGCAATCATTGACAAGTCCCTAAAATTAATCGCAAGTCCCCGAAATCAATTGCAAGTCTTGCAATTGATTGCAAGCTTCCTCCTTCCTACGGAAAGTTGCGATTGATTGCAACTTGAATTTGATCTATCAATTGCAAGATTTGCATTTGATATTTGCGATCGATTGCAACTCAAATTTTGTCATTTTCATTTCATTTGTTTCCAAATTCCCATTAAAATACAAAGAACAAAGGAGAGAACATAGCATTACATTGGATTACAATAAATACACAAAGATTATATATATATATATATATATATATATATATATATATATGTACTACATTGAGAGAGAGAGAGAGAGAGAGAGAGAGAGAGTAAACAAAAAGCCAAAGAACAACAAAAAAGAAGCAAACTTTGGTGGAAAAATGAAGGAGACTGCAGACAATAAATAACTATCCAGTTGATTACATTTCACCAGATACTAATCATTCATCAAATATATCTTATATTAACGCCTACAGGCACTGTTTACTAGTGATTTTTAAAATGTTTGAGTTATCCCATTTGATGTATTTGTGTAGGTCAGTTGTATTACAAAACATCCTGCCAGATAGGAAAAATAGCAATAAAGCCTAAAATATGACGAGATATCACAATTTTTTCTCAATAAACCATAACTGTAGACGGTTTAGTCTAGAAACAATTTCATTATTACTATTGTTCACATTTTGTATATTTAACAATACTTAACATGGATTATACTGAATAACATTTTTACATTGGTTGTTTCTATCCCTAACTCACATATTTTTAGAACCATTGTGAAGCACTAAAGCTTTGTTTTTGTTTCATATGCAAATGGCAACTAATGCCTTTATAAGAGGAAAGGGATGGAAATGACTTCATTTCACCAGGCACAGAATACCAAATACTCCTTCGTATTTAACAGGTTTATGTGGTGTAATCTATCTGAGAAGAGATAAATAATAAATCACCAGTATGTCTAGTGTGGCATAAAAATGTCCATCTCTCGTATATTTCCAATATATATATATATATTTTCGAAAACAGGGTAATAAATATTGTGTATATACACATACATTAATGAAGTTTTTTTTTTGTATTTAAATAATTATGTCAAATATAGTAAGCAGCTTGAGCTTTTTGAAAAGAGGTTGAGGAGGTGTTCTAGTGTGACAGTTTGTTATTGCACGTAATGATCTTTTCAGAAGTGTGCATACACGATTCAAAAGAGATTTTGCACATTGGCATTATTCTTGCAATGCCCCCTAAGTCTTGAAAAGGCTGAACAAGAATTGACGAAGAAGTGTGATAGCAACAATTTCCATTCCGCTGTTACGAAAATGTGACGTCATAATACCCACTCTCCAATGGAAGGTTGTCCGCCTACCAGGAGCCACCTCTATGCCACTGCTCTGTTCGATCTGATCATCTCCACAGTAGAATTTCTCTTATTCTCAGAATGGTAAGGCTTGAATTATAAAGTCTCTTCCTATGGCAATTAATTGACCTGAGAACCGCCTGTGACACATTTTATATTGCGTCAATTCTATCATAATTTATGTGTTTGACTATCTATATCTCAACGTAAGCTATCTATATGCGATTGCAATTTGTCCTCAGTTGTTATAGGAAACCAAAACCCAAAGAGCAATGTGAAATGAGTGAAAGCAGTAACATAGCAAAACAAATCTGTGAAAGCTTGATGGAAATCGGACAATCGATGCAAAAGTTCTGAATTTTTAAAGTTTTGGTGTTGGAACCGCTGGATGCGAAGATTACTAGAGTTCATGACGTCATGTGTGGATAACAATATAAAGAAAATATAAAGGGAATTCCACAAAAATTCATTTTTCATGAAAATTACACATTCCATCAACTTGATACTGATATATATTAAAGGGATCGTATAGTTTTGGTTGAGACCTAATTTCAGTTTTTTAACATTTTTTTGGTGAGATAATGAGAAACCTCTTTTGAAATATGAAAGAGCATATAATTCTATGAGGAATTCAACGTTTATTTGATGAAAATTGTTTTTTTAAATGGCTGAGATATCCAAAAAAGAGCGATTCTAATAAAGTGTGGGACCCACACTTTGTAACGATCGCTTTGTTTTACTTTGTTTTGGGGTGTTTCAGTCATTCCAAACCCGATTTTCATTTTAAAAACTTTGAATTCCTCTTAAAATGGTATGTTCTGTACTATATCATAAGTGTTTTCTTGGTATCTCGCAAAAAGTTAAAGGGATGGTACAGTATTGGTGGAGATGAAATTTGGGCTTTAACTTTTTTGTGAGATACCAAGAAAACACTTATGACATAGTACAGAGCATACCATTTTAAGAGGAATTCAAAGTTTATTTGATGAAAATCGGATTTGGAATAGCTGAAACAGCCAAAAACAAGGTAACACAAAACGATCGTAATAAAATGTGGGTCCCACACTTTATCAGGATCGCTCTGTTTTGGATATCTCAGCCATTTCAAATAAATTTTCATCAAATAAATGTTGAAGTTAAATTTTCATCAAATAAATGTTGAAGTTCTCATGGAATTACATGCTCTTTCATATTTCATAAGAGGTTTCTCACTATCTCACCAAAAATGATAAAACCTGAAGTTAAGACTCAACCAAAACTATACGATCCCTTTAAAAGCCCAATTCTCATCTCCACCAATACTGTACCATCCCTTTAAGGGTAGTAATTATTCTCCCTGTTTTCTCAAAGCGATAAGTCAAGTTTTCTTTCATTATGCTAGAAAAGTAATATCATTTCTAATTTTCTTTATATTTTCTTTATGATTGTTGTCCACACATGATGCCATAAATTCAAGTAGTTTCCTCATCCAGCGGTTCCAACACCAAACATTTAAAGATTCAGAACTTTTGCATCGATTGTCCGATTTCCTCAAACTTTCACTGATGTGTTGTACTAGCTTTGCTGCTTTCACTCAATTCACATTTCTCTTTGTGTTTTTGCTTCCTTTAACTGCTAGCATATCTTCACAAAGGAGCGTCGTCTGCTGTCATCCACATACAGTGATAGAAACCTTATTTCTCAAGAAGGTAAGCTTCCCTTTCAGTGATATACCACTTTCATTTCAAGTTGCCAATTTTTATCGTCTGCATTCATATTCACGTTTTGCAAACCTTGCTTTTCTGTGGGTCACTCTTCTCCATCGTTATTCTTGCCTTTTTGTCAACTTTGCAAACTACGCATTGCTGTTCTTGATTATTTTATTCGATTACAAATATTTTTTATCATGTTCTTCATGATAAACGCTGAATTATGTATTTCTTATACAACTTGATAAACAATATGATTTGTGTAATGTATGCTTTATGTAACGTTTCATCCTGTTTGATTACATTTAAAAAATTGGTAATTTAATTAAATTTAATTAAAATAAATGTAATTTGATTCAATTTAATTAGATATAAACAAAGTGTGATTGGTCTATGTAAGTATGCAACCATTGTAGGCTTAAAATTGCAGTTAATATGGCAGCAACCAGTTAACAGCCAACCAGTTGCAAGCATTCGCTTCTTCTATTGGCACAGTATCCATAGTAACTGCGATCATTATGATTAAACACAAGTACCAACATCTCAAGGGAAAAGGCCTCTGTTTGGTAGAGATTGACCGATGCTCCAGAAGAAAAAAAAAGAAAAGATGACAGATATTGAGGAAGACACTAGCCAGGGGTACTACTTAGTATTCTCAGTGAGTATGCGCACAATGAAACTCCAACACGACGTCACAATAGAGAGTGGAAATCAATAAATAGGCTCCAGCTGCAGCAGCCCTGTCCACGGTGACACCGCATGTTACAGGATGCCCGAATCAGACATAATTTCACTTCGCACATCACCACACAAAACTCCATTTACAAACAATTTAGGCTTGACAGTTTGTGGTTTTTGAAGAATTCCAACAAGGCGTAATTAAAGGTATTGGGAGAGTGTTTTTTTTTTTTCTCCTCAGATATTATACCAGTACAACATACTAAAAGTTTAACTCGTCCCGTTTTGGGAATATATTCCTAGCTCATGAACGAATTATGTAGCACTAGTATAAGACGAAGAACAATATAAAATACAGACAGGTACTCTTAAGTCACTTGAAAACTCGATTAAAAAAAAAGAAAAACTATGACATCTTTGTGATCATTTCTCTTCCAGAAACTGAATTTAGAATGAATTCAAATCTATATAGATGGAAAGGAATGAAAAGGAAAAGATGAAGGAGGGATAAAAGAAGATCAAGAGAGAAGAAATGGGAGAGGAAGAGAACAGACAGACAAACAGACAGACAGACACAGACGACGAGACAAGGGACAGACAAAGCGATACATATATAGGAACAGAGAAAGAGAATACAGAAGAGAGAGAGAGAAATAGACAGAGAGGGAGAGAGAGGCATGCGTTCCAATCATGAAAGAATAATAATATACCCTTAGGGTGTTTTGAGTTACGGTAAAGAAGAAGTCAGTTCTTCACGCTGTGTTATTTGTTAATGGGTCGACTAGGAGCCTCAGGCAACTAGTAATCCGTCTTTTCATTGGATCAAAGAATAGCTCGGGAAAAACTACCTTGCATAAGCAATGCCCTGTAAATACACTGAAATTGGTCTCTAAGGGTAAGGGGAACGACCACACTATTTTTTCTCTCTGTCTGTCTGTTTGTTTGTGTGTGTGTTTCTGATCTTTTTCCGTATGCAAATAATAACAATCCTTACAAGTGAACAACACATTCCTTCCGCATTCAGGACATGACCTTAATTAGTGCAGTGGACATAGCCTATGCAAATTACGACCTCACCATCAGCAATATCGACGTAGATTATATCGACGTAGACAATTTTCGCTATCGTGCTCATTTTGATTTAGGGAAAATGCACTGCCATTTCAGAAGTAAGTCAGTTACTGGGAAAATGGGTAACGGTGAATATAACGAGCAAGTGAAAAAGAAATGCTTGAGTATCACTTAAGAAAAACATTGTATCCTAAGACACCCTTCACTATAAACTGTGACATATGAACATTCTTTTAGCGTTGCATTTTCTACCAAAAACTGTATTCCGTTTTTTTCTTTCATATGTGCAAGAATTAGGAAAAACTTTTTTTACACTTTGTAGCTGATACAATTTGTAATAAAATCAGTTTCTGTAGTTCATGTACCCTTCTTGACTGATGATAGTTACTAGAGCAAGAAAAGAAACCCGTCTCTTCAGACGATTTTGTTCTTCAAAGAAACTAAGGGACATTCCTATGTCTGGTTCTAAAGCGACTTGAATCGTCATAAAATGTTCTTCAGCGTAACAGATCATGAATGAAAGAAATGGCAAAGTTTAATGAGGACTTACCATGGAAAAACGCAACGCGGTCAGCTGGCAAATGTCTACAGAGCTGTAGGCTTGAATGTAGCTCAGTTAAAGAGGTAGTAGAATACCTGTTTGCTCAGCTCAGGTCCAGCGCAAGAGCCGACATGGAACAATCGCAACTTTAATTATCACCTAAGGTTGAAAATGCTTGCATCTCAGCTGGAGCAAATGGAAACTCGTACAAGGGTTCCTATCGTAGTACTGGTAATTTGCTACAAGTCCGTTGATTAATATCCATCCCACCTCATGACATCTCTTTAACCTTTAGATGCTGTGAGAAAAAGAGATGTCATCATGCGCAGACGATACCCTCGCATTTACGCAATCGAGTCCCCGACTTCCGATCTGGTAACACGCCTCGAGCCGGATCATATAAGAGTGTCTCAGACTCAGGGCGCATGCGCACTCCAACCCGGAGCGCTATATACATGTAATGTACAATACTGTATCATAGTGTAGTGTATTGTTCATGAGATCCATTAGCTCTTCTTGTAGGAAAAAGATGACTTGCTGTAGATTGACTATTATGTATTATTAAGGGTCGACATGACTGCACAAATCAAAAATCCTAATTTCGAAAAGTGATTTGATTTTAAACCGTTGTCTACGCCAACATGTCTGTTCGCAACTAATGATACAATAAATCATGGTAACAATATACGTGTAAATGCAATGGCACATGAGTTTCATACATATAAGTGTAATGTATGCATATAAATGTGCTTTTGACATCAATTATGTTGAAAAATAAGCGTATCTAACTCATACATATGAGAATGATAAATTAACGCATGTTGGGTAACTTAAGGCAGATGCACATATTACAATTAGTTTGTTGCTGCACAGTACTGGGTCTGATCCAAAAATCAAGGGAGCGCGACGGGACGGAATTTGAATGGGTTTTTTATTTAAAACAAAAAAAGTTTAAGTGTTAGCAGCCATTTATTACTACAAATGTGTTAAGCTTACATGAAGACATCACACTGCACTATGGACAAGATCACCATCTGTTTTGTTTCCATGGCAACAACAAATTTTATTGGCGCGACGGGACGGACTGAAAAAATTACTGGTTTTTGTGAAGAAAATTCAAAGGAGAATTAATTCAAAGTTAATGAGTAATACAGACCATGTAATGTGGTGTTTGTTTGTCAATATTCCAAACATTACTTGCACAAATAAAGAAACATCTAGATCTAACAGATTTTATTTTTTTGGTAATTTTCTCAAAAGCTGTTGAAGTCCGTCCCGTCGCGCGACGGGACGGACAAAAATGAACTATGTACAAAACGAATGGGAAATTCTAGAGAATCAGCTAATTTTCATCAAAATGTATTTAAACTTTGGAAAACACAGTTTTATAACATCTTAGTGTAGATTAAGCACACCAAGAGTCAAACTACTAATGAGTGCTGAAAAATTTGATCAACAATTATTATCATAAGGCCAAAAATTCTCATTTTACAAGAATTCTTACACTTTTGGTGCGGTAATCCTTGATTTTCTTTCTCGAGGAAAATTACTTTTCATGAATGATAATGTTGCAATGGCATTTCATTTGCCCAAAGATTGAATCTTTCCACCAAGATTTGATCACCAATGCAAAGGCTGTCTTTAATGACGATCTTGGCAACTGTGGATACTCTTCATATTCTCTTCCATTTTTTTTTCCAATTTCCAGCGAGAAAAACAAAAATGTGGCTCTGAGTCTGATCCCAAAAATCAAGGGACAGCGATGAGACGGAATTTAAGAGATTTTTTTTTTTTTTGATCACCAAAAAAAAAAAAAAAAAACCAACAAATTTTACTGGCGTGACGGGACGGAATTAAAAAAAATCACTGTTTTTTTTTTTTTTTTTTTTTACAAAATTCAAAGGAGAATTGTATCAACGTTGATGAGCAAGACTTGCCATGCTATGTGGCATTGTTTGCTACCATTCCCTACATTACTTCAACAAAAGAGCTAACATACAGATTTACTATAGTTTTTAAGTAATTTCCTTGAAAGGTGTTGAATTCCATCCCATAGCGCAACGGGAGGAAACGATATGCACTATGTACAAAACAAATGGGAAATTTTCAACACTGACTAATTTTTATCAAAATGTGTTCAAGCCTGTAGTTAATACAGTTTTATAACATTTTAGTGTAGAGTACCAAGATTTAAACTACTGAGAAATGATGGAAAATTTCAGTAACAGTTATCACTATTATAGTTTAAGATTTTCATTACACAAAAATCTGTGCACTTTATGGTATAGTAATCCTTGATTATATTTTTCCTAGGAACATATTTTTTTCTTTTTTTTTATGAGTGAAACTGAGACTCATTACGTTGCACGTCATTTGCACAAGCTTTGAATTCTACCTCCATGATTTGACTGACTGTGCTATAAAGTCTATACAAGTTTTCAGCAGCAACAATGCCACTCAGAGTAGTGGCAAATCATTTTGGGGAAGTAATTTTGTGATTATCTTAGTATCCAGGTGCTGTTTTTTTTTTTTTAAATTTCCATCCACAAGGGGTTGAGCATCATATATTAGGATCACAGTTTTTGACAGCCATGTTGTAGTTTTTCAGTTTTAAAACTTCACCTCTTTTTTTGAGTTGCAGTTATATTGTTGACATTTCTTTTTTTTTATATAAGTTGTATTTTTAAACTTGTATGTCAGAAGTGTCTAAGAATTGAAACAGGTTTATGTATTTTTTAGGTGAAGAATTTTGAATTGTCAATTCCCCATGTGCATTCCATCATGGGGATGCTTAAAATCAATGTTTCAGTATTGAAATTCAAACAATTGTCTAAGAATGCTTTTTTCCCCATTTTTCTCATAAACTTTTTGTGGCAATTTTTCTTCCCTATTTCTCAGACAGGGTAGGAATTTGCATGTTGATAAATAGTAATCTCAATTAAAAAAAAATACAGTTCGAACACATGGACAAGAGAATCAGGTTTATCTAAAAATGCAGTATTGACTACCAGAGTAGACTGTGCATTTGTAATTTACAATAATTTTTTTTTAATGTCTAAATGGGAATTGCATTGCTAAAAATAAGTTGGTGAATTACATCACGGACAAAATGAAACAAAAAGTAAGCATAGATCTTAGTACATTACTCCAAACAGTAAAAGGCTATTCATGTACATGTAAAATGAATTCCAACTACAAATCAGCAGAACATCAAACTTAAAGGGAGAGTACAGTATTGGTTGAGATGAAGATTGAGCTTTTACACTGATACCTTCTTTTTTTTCCAGATACTAAGAAACCAATATATGAAATAATACAGAGCATACAATTTTAAGAGGAATTTAAAGTTTATTAGATGAAAATCAGTTTTTAAATGGCTGACATATCTCAAACAAAGTAAAACAAATAATATCCATTGCCGAAAAAGGTGGAACCCATGGCACCTGGCTTTGTTTTACTTTGTTTTGCATATATCAGCCATTTCAAAACCAATTTTCATCAAATAAACTTTAAATCCCTCCAAGAGTTACATGCTGTTTTATATTTCATAAAGGGTTTCTCATTAACTCACAAAAATAGATGAAAACTTGATGCCCCATTTTGATCAAAACTATACCATCTCTTTAACTTCAACTGGTCAACCTCACTAGTCAATCAGATCATGGGATGGGGGTAGAGATACATATAATTTAAGAACTGAAGGGAAGATGAAGGATCCATAAAACCCCTTGACCACATACAATGGTTACTCTTTTCACAAGTTTGCCAATTACATTGTAGTCTTTTAATTCTGTTCAAGCTAGGGACACTCTTTTTCTAGCCCATTGTGATATAAAAATTCCGTCCCGTCGCACCTACCATTGTTTACATGTGCAGTCCGTCCCGTCGCGCCTGCCATTATGTAAAGTCCGTCCCGTCGCGCGACGGGACGGACATTATGTTGGACAGTTATAATTTTCTTATGAATAGAGAATTATTTAATTTAGTGTCATGGATATAGAGCCCCACTAATTCATTGATACATTATGGAATATGAGTGACCAAACTCAAGTCTATCATACAGAAAAAAATAATGATTTTGTGTCAAAGTACTGAAAAACATGTTTTTTCAAGAAAAAATGAAGATTTTGACCCAAAATTCAACTATAATGAGAAAAATGAATACCAGATATGAATTGCTCCCAGGAAGGGTACTCTATGATAAGAATTGATGTTTCCCCTACTTTTGTAGTTTTTGTGCAAATTACTTGAAAAAGCAAAGTCCGTCCCGTCGCGCAAAGAGGGCGCTTTTCATGTTTTATCGGTAATTTACGGAAAAGTCTGACGTCAAATATATTAGACACATACTTTTCTGAAAACTGCAGATTCTCAGCTTTTATATGATATATAACATGAAATACAAGTGTCAATGTGAAAATTTAGTCCAAGTGAACACTATTTTTGGATCAGACCCTACTGTACATGATTAACATCAAGTGCATGTATCATCAGTGCATGTGTATGTATACGTGAAATGGATACCAATACATTGTTAGTTTTTTTTTTTTCTCCTTTTTTCCGGATTCTCACAACCAGTAGGAGTTTTACTGCAAAGCGCACTAGCATAATCAATGTTACTTTTGTTCTTTATTTGTATTACTAGTACATAACTAATGCATAATTATGTATATGTATATATATATATATATATATATATATATATATATACATATGTATATATATATATATATATATATATATATATATATATATATATATATATATATATATATATATTGAGAGAAAGAGAGAGAGAGAGAGAGAAGGAGGGAGATTAATAGGTAGATATGTGTGCAGATACTATGAATATGTGCTTATTCATTCTGTTTGCGGCAGATGTATACGCAGTTAGAGTTGCAGAAAATAAGTGTTTTGATGTGATGTGTCGCACAATGAATAACAGAATAGATAAATTCAACTCGACAAAATTTGTCATAATAAGCAATCAAAGCGCTCCAGACCTTTACATAATATGTGAATATATATTTTATTCTCTCAAAGAGTGTTTTCTTAATTATTGCGGAATACAAAAGATAATGACACAAATATCCACGATTGTTTGAAAATGACACCAATAAAAGGCAGTTACAAATCAGAATATTAAAAATGTGACACTCAAAGAAAAAATGCAACCTTACAATGAGTTACAGATTATGAACAAAAACCAAACTTATACTAAGCGATCACAAACTTTTTACTTCATCCCCAAATGAAGCATTGGAACCAAGTTACGGCTCGCACAACATTTTCTTTAAATCATTCCGGTGGAAATCCTTGAATACTCAAACTTCATTATCGATGTTGTTTACCATGTACCAAAGTGTCCTTTCGGCAATTTTTTGTTTGCCAATTTTTCTTTATTCGTAAAAAAACAACAACAATAATAAATTAACACACAGTGGTCGCTATGAGCAAGTAAATGGAGGTATATACGAGATTGACGAGCAACTTCTTCTGAATCACCAAGGTGATAAAGTGATAAAACCATCAGGATTGTTAATGCAAAATTGGTCAAACTGCTGAATTCAAACAGCGATTATTAGGAGTACTATTCTAACTCGCTGTTCTCAATTGTACCTGAAGTGAAGCAAGGCCTATGTACTAACAGCTAACCAGCACCGTTATATCGATGCGCTTTATAACCACTTCGCATGTGTTACATTTCATCGTCGGAATGAATGAAAAAAAAAAGCCTTTAAAAAGTTTCACGAATATGCATTGTGTTTCTGCATGAAAACTATCCTTGCTTATACTGTTCAGCGTTTGGAAATACTGCCACTTATGTTACTTCTGCCTGCGTCGTTGCATGATGGCCTTGACAAACGTCTGTGCATTTTGGTATTCTACTTATACTCAATTGTCTTGCCTAAAAAATTGCATAACAACGATTTATTACAGTCATCTTAAAACCGGTATGATATTTTTGACGTTTTGCGTCTCGCAGCTGTCACCTATCACCACATTATACAACATACATGTAAACAATATAGCATGTCTTTTATATGGCTCCTTGACTGTCTACGTCTATGAAAGGTATATATTTTGTAGGGTTTTTTTTTTTCCCATTCAAGAAAAGGTAGTATTTTTTTTTTCTTTCCATGTGCAACAAAACTCTATTAAAATCAGTATTCTTGCTCGATTACATAAATCAATACTTTTTTCTTCTTAAAATCTCATGTAAAGTTTCGTCTGTGGAGACTAAAATGTTTATAATTTAATTGAAAATACCTTGTCAACCTTTGAAAGACAATGTAGAAAAAAAAAACCTGATCGCCGACTCTTTGTATTAAAGGAAATCATGACAATACCATGACCATGAATAGATAATGACGAATAACAGATCACAACAATAAATGTTGCGTAACTTCCCAACCAAAGATCGTACCCAATGAATAATTTAAATTCATTTCACATGTGTAACAATAAACACAAATCTATGCATGGATGCATGGGTGTACTAATGCATGTATTAATATTTACACTTAAAATGGAAGCTCATGGATGACAATGATAGAAGCAGGAAATTGAAATAAAATTGCGTTGTGCAGTATAATTACGTAGTAAAAAAAAGTGCCCTACCTAAAGGGCCTACGCAAGGCAAAGGCATGTTGACTTGTATATCATACCCTGGCCGTCAATAATGTGGTCCAAAGGATATCTAAATACGTGCCATATGTTTTATAGTAAAGTCTATACTATTTTTCTTCAGATTACTTGGAGATGCTCCTTAACAAGCAAGCATGCAAACACACAAAATAACTTCCATCATCAAACAACTTACTGTCATCTTGCAATCATTACAAAAATATTACGATTAACAAAAGACATTGGAATGCACCTTCCCTTAACTGAGCATAACTCGCAAGTTTCCATGTAACTGAAGAAAAATAGTGGAAAAATAGAACGACTATAAGACGATACGCATTTAGATATACTTTTGGCCGAATAAGTGAAGATTAGGGTTTTATGAATCGACACAAGTCAACATGTATTTGCATTGCACGGGTCCTTTAATCATGTCGTGACAGACTCCAATAAGGACGTTGCATTACAGTCTAGCTTTGAATGTGCACCAAACTAGTGTATTATGTCACATCCACTTCAACACTTGAGGTGAGTGTCAAAAAGGCACTGCTGTTCATCACGCCGTTGCCGAAAGCGATTACCCCTTATCATTGTTCCTTTTTCCCACTTATCGTTCCAGTTTTGCCTGATGAAGCGTCGAAAAAAGCTATGTGACTACCTAATCAATGCCGACCTGACCCTAATCTCGAGTATGAAATTCAGTTTCGAGATGTTCATGGTCATTATTTGCACGCAAAATATTGACTTCTAAACTACTCTTCTCGGCTATGCAGCAACCAAGTAAATTTAATTTGTATCGCTAAAATATTTCAGAAATTTAGAATGAAATGTGCTGTATACACAAGGGATCAAGATAATTGCAATGATTTCCAACTAGTTCCAAAAATGATTTCGTTTCAGTCTTTCGACCACACTCATGCCCTTTGTGAATTTCCTCTACGTCCTTTTCCTTTTGTTTTCTTTTGACGGAGTACATCCTGATTGCAAGCTTAAGCTTTAACATAATATCATTACATTTTGCGAAGGCAATATGAATTATGGTGCCCTTTACAAATGAAAACATGGGAATTACCTAGAATAAAACAGCTGTCATTGCAACAATCGACAGGTATCATGTTAATTAAAAGCAATGTAAATATGAAAATTCTTTGATACCTTGATTTATGAACATACTCTTTCTTTTTACATGAAATATTACTTAAAACTGACTTTGTCGGAGTCAATCAACAAACCACGAGAATAATTTAATATACCCTGTACATTCCTTACAGACCTTTAATTTCCGTTTACTATATTAATGGTTATGGAGATATCGCACATTTCCCCCCTCCACTCCATCAAACGTCAGTCTTCCTACATACAGAACATGAATGATGCCACTGCGAAGATAGTCAAAAGTGCAAATGGAAAGGTTTTTACTGGATTGGCATACAAATGCATAAAGACTCCATTGGTAAATATATAAAAACATTGCTTTGAAAACCGATGGGTTGAACCCCGCCGCGAAAGACACGGTATACAGGACATTCATATAATGCTGATGTTATGACTTGTACTCGTCTTCCCGCCGACAGAAGTAGCAGCAGGCGAGCAGGAGGATGATGAGGAGGATGAACGCCAGAACTCCGAGAATGGCGAAGATAATGACCCAGTTTTCTTCTATTGTTCCGAGCTGAGGAGCCGACGTCGGTCGTATGACAACTGTATGAAAATCAGTGAAGAGAGAAAAAAAAAATGACTAGGATCCTTTGGTTTGGTTTCACTTGTTGTCATAATCGCCGAAGCTGTGTCCAGTCCTAAACCCTCTTTAACATTAGCAACCAATGCTGTGGTGAATATAATTATTTTTCTTTTGCTTGTGTCTCATTAATAAACAACATCTTCGTCTTGATTGGGTTCTGAATCAGAATTTGTTCCTGACCAGGCAGCTGTGCGCGGCCCGGTCGCTGTGCACAAGTGTGTTACACTTGTGTGCGGCGGCGGGGCTGTGTGTAGTCAATTGCAATGGTCCTGTGGAACTTATTCATTGTGCACTCGTCGTCGCCATGTCGGGCGGGCCTGGGCGGGCTTTCGGACTGCCAAGTGTTATTTTGTCCTATTTTCGTAATGGAATTGAATAATTATGATAATGAATAATATTCTTCTCTGTATTACGGAGGAGGGCTGTCATAATCAGCTGTTTTTGGAGGTCCCTGCCAAACCATTTTTTTTTTTTTTTGGGGGGGGGGGGGGTTGGGTATATACAGTCATGTTTGCATAAGTGGGTATCCTCGCATGTACAACCCTTTATAGTATGTTTGTTAGTAAGGAGTTATTTAAATATTTGAAAAAAAAAAACATGAAAAACACAGATAAGTGTTTAAATTGTTTGTACCAAAGAAATGGCTTTGTGTTGAAGTAATAATTTTGTATTTCATCCATCCTCTGTATAATTATGTTGCTTCGAGAAATCAATAAATTCTATCATTTGAAAAAAAGAAAGAATTTGTTCCTTTTTCAAAAATGCGTTTAATCTCTTTTATGTCACATCATTGTTACTTCTGACTTCATTATCTCCATTATTATTTTTCTTTTTCAGTGTCATTATCAGTATTATTATCATACAATAATTTCTCTCAATAGATACAATAAAATACATTTTCACAATTAGTGGTTGCAATAATAGGAGCAGTAATAGTAACATAACTGCTCAAAAACTTCTTTGAATACTACCACATAAACACACCATGACTTCAATCGCATTATACTGTACTAGTGCTAGTTTCGCTGCTACCACGACGACTTACGTGTTTCGCAGTTGGTGCCTATCGTATCTGTCGTGCAGCTGCATCCATAAGAGGCGCCGTTGTTCACACACAGACCGCCATTCTGACAGGGGTTGGACGCACAGTGGTCAATTTCTGCGGATGAGACAGTGATTTTGGTAAGTTAGATTGTGACATTGAAAACACTCCGGACACGTAATACTCACTTTACTCTCTAATTTTGACTTTGCTTTGTGTTTTTTTTTTCCACAATTTATTCATTGCATTGGGCTATATGAATATTTTGATAGCAGAATCAACGTGATTATTTACGCCACCATGGTTGACTGATTGACAAATTGTCCTACATTGACGTTAATATGCAACGATTATCCAGTGTTTTAATAGTGGCCATGATAAAAGTCACGGGCATACATATTCGGGTGGGACTCGAACCAACGATTTCCTGATTACTAGACAGGTGTGGTCATCCACTAGCTACCGAGCTTTCGCCCGACAGCCTGCAGTGGTTCATGATGCTGGTTCTGGAACATGGTGAGAATTGTTTGGCATTTTGCGGAATCACGTTGGTCATTATATCAATCGGCACTGACAGCTTGAAATTATCTTTTACAATGAAAGTCTGGCCGACTCATAGAGGGGGAAAAGGAGAGCTCCCTTACTACAGCTCCACCAGCTCCACAAGTCTAACATCAAAAGAGAGTGACATACACACTACGAAGACAAGTTTCTCGTCCTTGATGCTACTGCTCTTACAATTCTCATGACACGAAAAAAAAAACATTTTCAACGCTGCAAAAGTTGTCAAAATATCTTCACATACAGTCATACACTCGTGTCTCTGTCATAGGGTCAAGTGTAAAATTTCTGGGTTGTTTTAATCGTCTATCTTATTGTTAGGTGTCTGAGTTATGATGTCACGATTTCCAGAGTTTTCGTGTCTAATACCTTGTTCGCAGTACAAGCCACTGTAACGACTTGCATCGCAGTTGCACTCGTAGGCTATCTCGGAGATGGCTGTACATGACGCATTGTTCTGACATTTGTGTGCAACGCATGGATCTTCCCCTGTCAAAAAAAGCAAAAACATCATAACCAATAATAATTCATAATCATAACCACGAAATTTGTTTTTTCACTTCATCTGAATGAGATTTCTGAAGGTGGTGACAGTTTAAAGCGTGGAACTTTGATAAAAGGTACTCCTGAAATCACAGACTCAGGTGAATCACGTGGCACGTTCAAGACGAATTTGCGTGGGTTTTTTTTTCGAAGGTTAATAACGTAAAAAGTTGGAACAACAAATTTCACAGCACTTTATAATCATCGATAGCCTATCAGTAACAGGCTACAACGTAAAGCTCTATGACAAGGATGAGAAGATGGAAGCTGGCATTGTTTAATTAAAAACAAAAATACGCCGCAAGTAAAGGAACCCCTTCGATTGATTTACATGTCCCTTGAACAAACCTACATAAAACTTTCCTAGATTGGAGGGATACTTTGGTCTTCTGAATGTTCTTCTCACAGGCATATTAAACGAATGAACTGCTGGATGCTATAATTTTCTCTCTCTGAAAGCCTGAATATTTTGATAGTTTGTTCTGCAACCAAAAAAGGCAATCACACTACACGCTACGCGTATATACAGTGAAGTATAAAATATTGGTTTAACAATCCCATTCTGTAAAATATGGCAATTTGCGGCCTGAAGCTGACTTGTTTTGTTTTGTTAAACATTAATTGGTGGCCAAGAGACAGCCCCATCGTTGAATCGACGTTTAAACAAAAAAAAAAAAAAAAAAAAAAAAAAAGGACTAAAACTCACGTGTCGAACACAGGGCTCCGGTGAATCCCTTGAGACAAACACATTGCGAGACGCCATTTTGCTTGATACAGGTACCACCGTTCTCACATTGAATACCAGACGAGCACCGCAGGGCAGTGTCGTCGGCTGCAGAAAAAGGCAGAAATAACAAAGATTAGATTAGAATAGAATACAGGACAATGAAATGAAATGAAATGAAATGAAATTGAATGACATAAAACAAAAACATATCAAAACAGAATAAAATAAAACAGAATTGAATAACATAAAATAAACAAAATACCATAAAATGACAACATAACATAACATAACATAACATCACATAACAAAGCATAACATAACATAACATTTAACATAAAATGAAATAATATGAAATAAAGCAAAATACAATACAATAAATGATAAAACATAAGGACGTTCAGAAGAATTCTAAGTAACCGTGAATTTTTATTTTATTTATGTTTCATTAAAATTCACTTCAATTATCAAAGAGATTAGTAGACATCAAATTAAGCCTTGCTGACTTTTAGCCTCTCATAACGAGTCTTTCCATGGACAGAGAAAGAAATGGAGGTGGACAGTATTTGTGTGTGTATTGTATGTGTGTGTGTGCGTGCATGTCTTAGAAATAGCTTGATACATAGAAAGGCAGGGTGAGGGGGACCGAGGGAGGGACGGGAAAGGAAAAGTGATTCTTTTTTCCCAACGTATCAGGAGTATGAGTGGTAAATATGTGAGACGTAATAGCACCTGTTGCAGAATTACTAAAATTATAGCTATATTATCATGCAGCAGCATTAATTGGGCATAACTTATGCGTCAGACGGAGAATACAAGTCATTGCAGTGGCAGTTGTAGAAGTAGTGGTAGTAACAGTGTTGGGAATTTTCATCAAGAGTAAAAGGGTAGTACAGTATCACCAAAAATTGGTTCTTACTTTATTTGTTTATTTATCTGGTTTCTTTTTGTTCGTTGGTCTGTCTGTCTGTTTTCGTTTTGTTTAATCAATGACACAAATTATTATGACTAGCAACAAATTACACAAATTAAACAATTATAAACGATTCTCACCCGTTCTACAGTCGTCGCCCGTCCATCCTGAGGGGCAAATGCACTGGTAACTCCCCCGAGCCGGTTCCATGCACACTCCTCCGTTGGCACAGGGCAAGCTCCTACATGCCAGATTGGCTGAAGGATGATTTTAAGGAGAAGTTTTAATTACAATCTTTGCTTTACTTTCTTTCATCACAGTATTCATGTTGATAATTAACAAGTTAACAGTTGAAAACAAAGAGCATTGGTACTTTTCATATTGGTGTAGGAATCACGTAATATACGCAGGTGGGTCTTCAAAGTGAAACAACTTAGTTTTGTAGTAAAACAACCTACATCGTAATTATAATACCTTACCATATCGACAAATATCATGAGCATAAAATGTCACTTCCTTAATGGACAAGGAAAGATTTTCTTTTATCAGAAACATTAATGGAGAGAAGAAGGCTATATGATGAACAGTTGCCATGGAAACGTACTTCCTCTGCAGTCCGGGCCCATGAGGGCGGTATCGCAGTCGCACGAGTATCCGTTAATCTCATCAGTGCAGGAATAGCCATTCAGACAGGGACCACTTGCACATTCGTCAACATCTATACAAGAAAAATAAAAAAGAAGTATTTTAAACAAAGACACACATGGTAGGGAAAAAGAGTGGAAGCGGATGGGGTGAGAGACTAGTTTCTTTTTAAACGTAAAATGGAATTACATGTATTCCTTTTCAGCATTGGCTAGAACAATTTTCACTTTCTCACACTACCCTAAACCGAGTCAAAACAGAAACATGTCTAAAGTTTAAAGCTGAACACCTATATTCTACCGTTTGTTTGTCATGTACTACAGTAATTCACATTTTGTACAAGAATAGTCGTGCGCCACGAACAATGTAGTGCAGACGAGATACATGATATAGATGTCCCCATAAGCTCTTGATGTTATCACACATTATAATGCAGTCACACTTGGAAAAACTGTTCACTCCATACACCCAAAAATGCAAGTTATCTTTTTTATATTGCTGATACTGTTTGCTTTCCCTTAGTGCGATTGTTTTTATTACAGATAGATTTATGATTTTGATGTGGATGTATAAACCTCATCCGGCACTCACCGACTTCGCAGTCAGAGCCAATGTAGCCATCCTCGCAGATACAAGTGTACTGAATGCCGTTGTCCTGTGGCGGTACACACATTCCGCCATTCTTACACGGGTTGGTGTCGCAGATAGTCTCGCCGGCACCTGTTTCAAGGTAGCAGAAATGGAAAGGGAAGAATAAACATTAGATTAATTTTTGTAATATGGGGTGCAAGATTTTCAAAAGGCAGTCGTGATTGACAACGTGCAGAATTGCAAACACATGTAATGAAACTTAATCTTTGTTTTAAATCAGTTTGCTGAGAGGTGGTTTCTTCTTTGTCTTAAGATGAAAATAATACTAAAGAAAATTTACAAATTCTCTATCATACTTACGTCAATGTAATTCAATTCCTTGAAATCTGACCTTTTGTGGCAGTGGAAACCTTGTCCAGTAGACACTCAGTTGACTTTAGAGGTGGGCTTGATTAGAGTAATTATACAGAGTAATTTTTTTTTTTTTTTTTAAATGTAACAGTCTTGTAAGGTGCCTTTGGCATCGCAGCCTGCGGGAAAGCGTCTCACAGAAAATATTTTCTCTTTCTTTTCTTATGGATTCCACAATTATCATTGTGCTTTTTCCTCTATTTCCTTTTCTTTTTCATCTACTATCATAATTTTCATTATCAGCACGAATTCAATCATTACCATTATAAGCACTACGTACGGCAGAAGTAATAGCATCGTCATTATCAGCAGCATCCATATTACTGTATCATAATGATAGATGTCACAGACTTACTGATTTCGCAGCGATCGCCGCTAAAGATATCACAACATTCACACTGGTACATCCCCTGGCCATTGATGCACGTTCCACCGTTGAAGCACGGCTGACTCAAACACTCGTTGATATCTGTTTCACAGGGCATGATAAAGAAGTGTAAAATCAATGTAAGAGGAGTAGTCATCCAATCTTATCACTTTTAT
Source organism: Diadema setosum (assembly GCA_033980235.1). Lineage (NCBI taxonomy): Eukaryota > Metazoa > Echinodermata > Echinoidea > Diadematoida > Diadematidae > Diadema > Diadema setosum. Next base: position 7,878,483 of record CM067064.1, read on the forward strand.
GACTAATTATGCATGATACACTTCCTTTTTCCTAATGCTCTTCAAATGATGCGTTACACTCCGGTCTGTATAATTGGAATAAATGACAAAGGTATAAAATTCTGCTCTTTTGCAATTTGGGATAACGCATGGAATTTACATTAAGACTGGATATCGTGCAAGGATAATCATTCACGGAGCTTACCAATATTGCAACGTTCGCCTGTCCACCCTTCGGCGCATGTGCATTGAAAATCGTCACCGTTCAGCTGGCAAGTTCCTCCATTGGCGCACGGAGAGTCGTCGCAAGGACCACTTTCAGCTACGTCTAAACATGAACACGAATGGATCATCGTCATTTAAGGGGCTTCCTCGAAAATGTATTGTAAACTTAGTGTAATGATCACGATAACTGCCCGTTTTTTCAAGCAACCAGTAAACAACAGATTTCCACACTGATGTTATTTAAAGGACAAGTCCACCTTCATAGACATGTGGATTGAGTGAATGCAGCAATATTAGTAGAACACATCAGTGAGAGTTTGAGAAAAATTGGACAACCTGTTCAAAAGTGATGAATTTTTGAAGTTTCTGCTCAGTCACTGCTGGATAAGAAGACTACTACAGCTTGTGATGTCCCATGTGTACAACGATATAAAGAAAACAAAAAGAAGACTCAACGTATTTTCACTTTTCTCGCATGATAAAAGAATGCTTGACTTGCCTCTTCCAGAAGGCAGGCGGAATAACATTTGTTTTTTCAAATGATAGAGTTTATTGATTTCTCGAAGCAATAAAAATGATATTTTCTACCGTCAATGCACAATACATAAACTCATTATAAGTGCTATATTATTATCCGATGGATATCATACCGAAAACTGTTTATAGTATCTTTATTTCTATCATGCGTGCAAGGGTACACAATAATGCAGAGAAATGGCTGCACCCAACTAAAAGTGGTTTGCCAAGGACCTACGAAAGCAGCTGATTATGACCAGACAAGAGTATTTTTCATTAAAATAGTTAACATAGTTATTCAATTCCATTTCGAAAATAGGACAAAATACTCTTGGGCATACTCACTAACGACCAAACACGCATCATCTACGAAGCCCTCTGGACAGAGACAGGTAAACCCGCTTAGATCGCTGAAACACTGGGTATTCTCCGGACACGGGCTGCTGGCACAAAAGTTGATCTCTGAAATATGCCAGAAACAGATGAGTGATTATTTGATCCTCAAGCTTTTCTAGAATCAGACATCATGACTTATTTCTGGGGGCTTTGGACAATGAATAAAACATAAAATGGATTAATGCGCGCATTTAAATATTGTACTATGCACTGGCACATTGTCAATGTTTATCATAACGTCAGCAGTGAATATTCAACTCTTGAAACATGTGAGTAGTGAATGTTTTTACTTTGTTCCATTTCTAACTATAATGTAAGCTTGACCGTGTTGATGCACTTAGTAATAGGCTCATAATATTGTTAGGGTCTCTATTAAGGAAAGAAAACAGTGGTTGATAAAGACGTCATACCGATTACAGTTTCGCACAAGATTCCGGTGTAATATCGATCGCACAGACAGTCAAAGCGGTTGACACCGTTGACACAGGTTCCTCCATTCAGACACGGGTTACTGGTGCATTCGTCAACAAGATCTGTTTGCAGATGAAAGGAAATGTCAAAGGCAATATGAATGATGACCCTGTAAGCATGTATGTGAACGTGACAACAGGTCAAGTGTCCCTTACTTTCAGGGAATAAGAAACATTGCAAATTCATGAGAACAATGCAGTGATGTCTGAAACCAGGGATACATTTTTCTCTTCCCATGTCATTTTGACTCTCGCTCTCTATTAAATTCGATGTGATTGTAATTGACAATTTAAGTAGGAAAACCAGGTATGATTTTTTTTTTCATCTCAATCATGTCACCAGGTTTCGAATTTAGATAAAGAATAATAAATTCATTTCGGTTTATTCCCACCATGGATGCGTTTACATCATGCACATCATAATACTTAGAGTTAAACCACATTATCTTGTGACATCCTACAAATGAGGGACAGATTCCGGAATTTGCCATAGCACCCTTTCGTAGATTTGCATTTCTGATATCATAAGTAAATACCATAATCAAAGTAATCCCTTAGACTCTCTGCTCGATTTTCACTGAAAGTTATGATTGCCCGATGGTATTCTTTGGAGAGCCACTGAACTGTAAGTAGTAATCGGTCAATTGAGATCAGACTGAGCGATGCGTGAAAGCATCTTGGAGAAAAGACCATTTTTTTTTAATGCTGTAATTTGCACTCGATGAGAGCACTTCCACTCTTTTTAATCGGCCGGTCACCAGCAGGTATGACGTGGAAGGGTTTGCAAAATCCCAGCTTACCGGCATCGTCAACGACCGTGTAGGTGACTCTAAAGCCGGCCTCCGTTTTGCTCCCGTCCGAAGTAAACAGCGTCCACACCAGGTTGTCTGTCGTTAGGAAAGAAGGCGGCAACTCGAAGCCCGACGCGTACACCACGCGCGAGCCGAGATCACTGACGTCCAACCCGTTGCCAACGGACACGTGGTCGTAGTTGATTTCAGTGCCCATTGCGTTGAAGGAGACGAGGATGTGGCTGCCTGGAGGAGTGGTGACGTACCACAGGCAGTAGCGATTGTTGTCGTAGTTGGCCGGGTAGTTAGGAGAGCTCAGGGTAAGTTGACGGTCGGCAGTGAGGGTGTAGTTTCGACTGCAGCTGCCAGCTATAGATGCACGAACAGATAAACGACGAATATGATAACTTCTTCACGCTCTAATGTCCTATAATGAGATCTGTAGATCTTGACCTTGGCCTTTACAAATATCATCAGAAGAATATCAACATCACTCGAATGCAAATCGCAAATGTAAAGTGATATCCTCACGACAGACAGTCGCAAAAAGTTGATCAATATCATAACATACATGTAGTTAGGCTATTATTATATCCTTTCTAAATTTGTCAAATTGAAATGCAGCTGTCATCTGTTTGCAAATATTTTACCTTAATTCATGGTTAGAATAGAATCTCAGATCAGAGGATAACATACTCATAAGCACATTCTCATTGCATTAATTTATGCAATAATGTAGACAAATTGTATGAGTGAGGTTGGATATCTCATATCCGTCTCATATCGACGTTATTGCATTGCCTTTGTGAACAATCACAATCTCATTGGCCTTTTCTACTCGTGTTATAATTTCTGCCTTTCCGAACCAGTCCTGAATCAAAACACAGAACCATCTAAAAGATATATTCATTCTCAAGGGAACAGAGTAGCACAGGGCACTAAAACGGATGGGAAATGGTTCCGGGGTACTGATAACTTACCGAGTTCACATCGGTCGCCACCCCACTCCACGGGGCACTGACAGATGAAACCGTTGACTTCGTCTATGCAGGAGCCTCCGTTTAGACAGGGGTTGCTCGCACATTCGTTGATGTCTAGAGAAAAGAGGATATGAAATTTAGAAGTTACATTCGTGTGTGTTATCTCCCTCCACTCACAATCAAAACTACTGATGACATCATTTCATATGACTTCTTTGTCGTCACTCTTAATCATATTTTAAGATTCTTTGTTGAATACATCACTGCTATTTTTTCAATGTGTTTTTGGATGCTGGTATATTGTGAAGAGATGACACTTTGGCCTCGTAGATCATAGATTTCTGAGGAAACTAATCAATCACAGTTGTAACTGCACTGAGCATGAATTCGTACTTGCTTGCTTGCAGAAGACAGTTTAATATCTGTACATATTAAAAGACAGGATTGTGGAAGGAAAGAGTCAAATAATGCAAAAAAAAAACTAAAACATTTTGTGTGTGTCCTCTCCCATGACAGGATTGTTGCTGACAAAGCAGTGAGACATTCATTTAATAAAACAGATCTCATTTTGGCCAAAACAAACAAACAAACAAACAAACAAACAAACGGATAGAGTAGGTAGAGGAGAAAACTAACAAGATTTTGTGCTTATTTGGAGAACAGACAATCATATATATATACTTACTCTCATCACAAAGGATTCCTCGGTAACCAGGGGAACAGGAGCAGGTGAAACTGTTAACAGCATCTACGCAGTCACCATAAACACAAGGGTTGCTGTCGCATTCGTTGATTTCTGCGGCAGAATATAATAGATTGTGATATCTCAAACTGTATTTCCTCTGTATATTCCTCAGATTTCGTGCGGTACCTTTTCTGGCTTATCGCGACGGACAGACACACAATAATAACTTGCTGCAAAGTGTAGACAAACTTGCGGAATGACAAGGCAACATGAGAATATTTACAGGGATGACGTGTGTATCAGTGAGTATTTTGCATACTTTTTTTAGATGAAAAACGGACTGAAAACATTTTAATCGCAGTAAATTTCCTACGGGACGTTGATATCATTGCATTGCTTGTTTGGTTGATATTACTCGAAATATATAAAGAGACCCAAATCTTCATTCAGGAAATGTCCAACATGCTAAAATTTTGTTGAACCCATACATGTTAGATACTCTATTTTTCGAGACTAAATGCAGTATACATTGGTCGTTACTATTTGTAATAATGTAAGAATGGGGAGGAGATGTTACCAGCAGCAGTAATTACCTGTATCACAGAGATCCCCAGTCCAGCCTGATAAACAGATGCAAGAGAATCCGTTCACCATGTCAACGCATATTCCTCCATTCTGACAAGGATTCTGTTCACAGTCGTTGATATCTAGAGGGAAATAACATGTCACATTGCTGTTTCATTGCATTTCTAAGTGAAGGATTTAGATACAATCGTTCTTGCTAAGAATATGTCATAGAAAACTTGGGCTGTCCAATGCAGCATCAGTACAGAAGCCATTGCCTAAAACTCTCTCGTATCTGCTTGGTCTGGTTCATTGCAGTAAAGACAATCATTCAGTGTGACGACCTGAATCGAAGTCATTGTTTCGACTCAAGATGTTGCAAATAATTACCAAGCGACAAATCAAATAGACCATCATGCTTCTACGTAGACTCAATGCTAATCAGAAGGATCGAATTCCCAACATTTCGGCGGGTGATAGTGCCTACATTTACGATATAATACTAATAATAATCGTTGACTTTGTGTGTACTGGAAACTCTTTTTAAATCAAATTTACAGACAATACGTATGGTATTTTGGTAAACTAAAAGGATGTTTGCAAAAGAAAAAGAAGAAGAAAGAAGAAGAACTGAAGGGAAAATGTGATCGCATGTCTGCGGTAATTACAAAATACCACGATGAAAGGGGCGGAATATCGTAAGGTGGTAGAATTCGGTTTCGATCGTGCTTACTTGTTTCACATCGTATTCCCGTGAAACCCGCTGCACATTCACACGTAAAAGTATTGTCTCCATCAGTGCAGGTTCCTCCATTGAGACACGGATCACCGGAGCAGTCATCGCCCTCTGTTCAAACAAACACACGTAATTACAAATGATAAGTCAATGTCATGATATACGAAATCTGTAGGTATTTCGCCAATATGTGGACACTATTACATTTGCGAATATCAATAAAGGAAAAATAAAGGAAATGTGCGTTGCATTTATGTTGTTGATAGGATTTTAAATCTTCTCTTACCAAGCTTAGCTAGATTGGCTCTGCAGCAAGCTAAATGACCACTGCCTTTGATCGTACTGTATGCTGCACTTCGTGGTATTGGGCGAAAAATGTTCTATTCCTTACATAGTGACAACTCGGGGACACTACCTCTTGGTATAGAAAGTCAAAGTACTGGCGCTATTCATCACACTCACCAATCTGGCACCTCTCCCCGGAAAACCCGGTCAAACAGCGACACTGGAAGCGATTCTCCAGGTTGTCACACGTCCCGCCGTTCAGGCAGGGTTGACTGGAACACTCGTCAATATCTAGATGGAAACATTTAACCTGTGTTATGGCATTTTATCATGTTGTGTGACCAAACACATACATTACAATGTGCATATGATATATGTATTCATGAGAACTAAATCATGAGTAGCCCTAAAATCTACAAATTCCTTTCTTGTATGAATGTTATATCTCTGTTAATTTCTCATTTTTAATCCATAACATCAACGTGATAGACATTGTAAACAAGAATGAAAAGATATATGGTATGAAATTATTTCAAACTGGTATACGTTTTAACGTGTCCAGATTTGGTAATGAGTTAACGCATTGCATATCAAGGGAATGGTTCTGTTTATAATAATCACATTGTAATTCAATGACATGAAAATATTTGTAACTGGTGCACGTCCTAACGTGTCCAGACTTGGTAATGAGTTAACTCATTTCATATCACGGAAATGGTTCTGTTTTTATGATAACCCCATTGTGTGATTCGCACCTTCGTCGCAAAGGTCTCCAGTCCAACCAGACCTGCAGTCGCAGTTGAATCCATTGATTTCGTCCATACATTCCCCGTTTACACAAGGGTTGCTGGCACATTCGTCAATGTCTATGCAAGAAAAAGAAGCGAGGACCAGTGGTGAGTTCTGAACAGCTGACATGATTACGAGACAAGATGAATTAGATATCATTTAAATGTGCTATTTCTTTCTGCAGAAAGTAAGTGAAATGAATTTGCCAAATGGTGCGCTCGTGTTGAATATATTTCATCGAATGTCTATTCACTCTTATGGTTTATTCCACTTTGGTACTTACGGTGATGCGAACTATTCAGCCATTTCAGAAGTTAGTCAACTCTAAAACACTGACAGCTCTCATGCAAATCAATCGACTGCAATTGACCAGGCACTATATAAACACTGTACAAGAAAGAGATGTGTTCAAGACTTGTACAGACAACAGGACGAACGGAAGGATGAGTTACGATATCTGGCAATATTTAAGTTTTTTTTTTATTAATAATTAGTTTGTTGCATTTAAATTAATTGTATAGTACATCCAATGGCAAGTAAATGTTCACATACGGACCAAAAACGACTCTGAATATGAAGAACAAACAGCGAAATAGTGAAAAGAAGCAGATACTATGGGTATGATGTAACGCAGGGATCATATCCGAACTCACTGATTTGGCACTCCAAACCGGTGAAGCCTGGAAGACAGACACACTGGTAGCCGTTCTGCAGGTTGTTACACGCCCCACCGTTTTGGCATGGGTCGCTGTCGCATTCGTTAATGTCTGAGGGTGAGATAGACACATGACGGTATGATCAATGATACAGAGAGCCCGAAACAATCTTTCTTATATTTCCAGTCAGCTTGAAATTGAGATTCACATACTAGTGTCTAAGATAATACAAAACTCATGTACCGATGTCCACGCTCTTTTATGTTTTAAGGAGGTATTATGTGCAATTTAATAGTGTCGAAAGATAATCATTTAATTAACCAGCTTGCGCGGGTTACATCTCTTCTCTCTTTTTTTGTGACAAACATGAAATAGGCAAATATTGTTCAAGGAAATAAAAGTAAATTTCAATTTACCAACAAGGCAGTGAGGTCCAGTCCAGCCTGAAGTGCAGAAACACGTGTATCCTCCGATCTTATCTTGGCAAGTACCATTATTCCCACATGGATTGCTGGCACACTCATTTACAGCTAAATGTAGGAAAGGAAGATCAACGATAATCCATATTACTACAGTATCTGTGATAAAAGTCAAATATGAGCAATTTGAATGTTGTATGAGGTATGAATGCACAGAGTGTACGGGTTAAACAGGGAATGTGACCGACCTCGTGTATGCGATTTTCTCGCCAATCAACCAATGACTTAACTCCTATAATTCTATCATGCATACTGTCGACGTTTTGCCAAGCTATTCTTTAGAAGCTTTCTCTTTAGAAAGAGGCCCACAATATGTTTAATTGCACATTAGGCCAGCTGAATGATAAATTTATGCAAAATAATAGCAAACAGCTGTTTATAAATAAAAAGACAGGGTTTGCCTATTCAGTACATAAATGGTAACATTTCAAAAGAATATTTCGTGTAGCATATGGTTATTTGGTGATTTTATGTTGTCATTTTTGTTATTCCGTCTTTTTATATTATCTATCTAAATATTATCTACTTTCCGTACATTCGTCATAAAAAAAAATGCATCATTTCATCATACTCACATAATTCGCATCGTGGTCCAGTCCAGATATCAGTACAGCGGCATGTGTATTCGTTTGCTCCATTTATGCAAGTCCCTCCGTTTTGGCAAGGGGAACTGTGACACTCATCGAAATCTGGAAGAGCATCGATATTTCATCAAATTTATCAATATTTCCTTCACTCATCATTTCTAATATAGGTCTACACTGGCTAAAGAGCATGAGCAGTCAGAATTATTGCTAAACTGGCAATCATTTCAGCTTATCAATTTTTAATTAAAATAGGAAAATTATTTTTCATAATTCATTCAACATGTGCTTATCAATTTTTAAAGGAATATTATCTATTGTCAGGCAATGAAATGAGAATAAAAAATAAAAAAAAATTATAGATGCTTTTAGTTGCTGACACACACGAACACTAAGATAGAAGAAAATGCAACCCTATAGGGAACGTAAATACTCTATATGCAATCAGATGATTCTTTATGCATGGTTATACCATGAAAGTAGATTCTTATGCAAAACGAAACATCTCAGTGACGTATTAATCATCACATTGACTGGTAACTTGCAAAGCAAAAACACTATTGACATACCACTACAACACTTCATCTGAACGATTAATGATATCATGAGGGGAGAGGTCATTCGTCCAACCTGAATATTCCATTATTAAAATATCGAGCAATGGTCTTGGCACCTTATGCCTTCTATTACCTTCTGCGCAAGTTACGCCGGTCCATCCCGAAGCGCAGATGCATGAAAATGAATTGTCTCCCTCCACACAGGTTCCATTGTTTTCGCATGGGTCGCTCCTACATTCACTCAGACCTGAAGAAAAGAAAAGTTACTTGATATCCTACTGCCAAAACCAACCCCCCCCCCCCCCACAAAAACCAAAAAACCAAAAAACACTGGCCCCGCCATATTTCTCAACGCACTTCTGGTGAATATGTCATTTAACTGGCTGTGATTGTGAAGCGTGTGTATGCACACGAATAAGAATCTGGACCAGCTTATTTTATTTTTTTTCACAAAATCAAGACATCATAGTGGGGAAAGTAATAAGTTTGGTAAGTGAGTACGAATATTTACATAATCGTCAGGAAAACTAATGCTCAACTATTACAGTGCATAGCAGGGGCGGATCCAGGAATTCCATAAGGGGGGGGGGCGGAAAAATATTTCTGGTGCTACTTCCGGGTTTTGTCTCAGTTTTTAATTTTTATTTCTTTTGTTTTAACAACAAATAAAGAGGAGGCGCGCGCCCGGTGCGCCCCCGCTGGATCCGCCACTGCATAGTTTTATAACGCAACTATCGTTGAAATGGGATTAAATCATTATACTGTCAAAAACAGGGTCCTAGTTACAAAGATATTAGAAATTATCGGAATCATTTCTTCGAAAGAAAGTAACCTTCATTATACTTACATAATATGCATCCCAAAATATTCAATAACAGATAAACCAATGGGAAACAATAACGAAATTTCCCAACTGAGCTTATACGTGTCAGCATTAGTAAATTTAAAAAAAAAAATCAAAAGTATCTACTGCTTTTAATAGTCTGCCCTTGGGACGTCGTAGACCAAACTGTGTGCTTTGAATTAAATGATTTTGCCCTGTAGTGGCATCTCACTTTATCTGTAAATATTGGGTTTAATAAATTGATGTTTCCCCCTTACTTGTCTCGCAGTGGACGCCGGTCCAGTCGACTGTGCACGCACACGCATATCCGTTCACCTTATCCGTGCAGGTACCTCCATTAAGACAGGGGCTGCTAGCACACTCATCGATGTCTGTATGAGATAAACGGATTCAATTAAAGGAGATTACACTCGATGTCATAAATCGCTCGAATCGTACATGAGTGATATGGTTAGAGATGGATTTGGAGTAAATTAATATTTGTGCAAAACCCCTCCTCAAATATTATCACAACATAAGACGTATAAGACATAAGTGAATACGAACTCCCTCTGCTTGTTGGAGTAAACAGATATCATTCACTGCACAAGACGAACAGAAAAAGCGAAAAGTCTACGCAAGAAATCTGGATATATCTAAATGTTAACACATTGCACTGGATGAATAACGTGGAAATACTCGTTTGAGATCCTTGTTGATTCATATTTGGTTACTACAAGTTCAGCGTAGCAAGTTGCAGCTATTTCTTGCATATATCACAAATAAATACAGTCAAGGCCTCACCGGTCTCACAGTGAGTTCCAGTAAATCCCGAGAGACACTGGCAGTTATATCCGTTGACGACATCAAAGCAACGTCCTCCGTTTTGACAGGGAGCACTTAGGCACTCGTTGATATCTGAATGGAAAGATATTTTAGTTGAAGCTTGAATATTTGCAAAATACACATAAATGTTGACATAAATATATATCACAATCATGAAGTAAAGGGGATAGCATTGCCAATTATACTTAAATAAATCCCACATTGCATTCCAAATCGGGTACATAAAATAGGTACAATCTGTAAAGGATGAAAGCTATCATGACAAATATGATTTTGCCTAAAAACAATTTTCATTTCAGTCTTATGTATTAACATGTGTGTCAAACCAGTTTATGGGTATGTTTCTGTCTCGAAATAACAAACGCCTTTCATCACCATCTCCTTTTCATCCTTTCACACGCAGGAATCTTAGGCTGCTTCTCGATTATCTTCTTACTTCTATAAGATTGAAAAGAGCGAGATATTATACTTAGCCGTCACGCCATCATCACTTAGAATGTTTGATCCTATACTTTCTTTTGCTTCTACGACTAGCGCAAATTGTCCATGTTATTCATACATGATGGCTATAAGACCCGAGTACTTACTGCCATTGCATGTCTTTCCCGTATATCCGGGCGCGCAGGCGCAGCTGAAATCAGCTATCAGATCTGTGCAGTTTCCTCCGTTTCGACAAGGGTTGTCTCGGCATTCATCGATCTCTGCGTAGTGGCGAAATTCATATTTTTATTGAAATGTCTTCGTCTAACCAGCCACTGACTGATTAAACACTGAAATATAAAATCTTTCTGTATATACATTTGTGCAGAAAGATAAAAAATAGTGTGTCAATTGGTTTTAAAGATTTTTTTGTGAGAAGGTTCCGTAGCAGTTTATGTTTACCATAAATGTACATTATGCCATGAATTTGTCACACATACGACATTTATCAAATTCTTTCTTCTGAGGAAAGTTGTACTTGTTTATTTATTATGTTGTACCTTCCGTGTAAAGAGAACTATATGATAAAGCATGACAATAACTATGTTACAATGTGGATCGTACGAAGGATCCTGTATGTCCTTTATCACACAGGGTGTCTACAGACTCTGGTAAATCCATAGAAAAAAAAATACTCACCCACGCTGCAGTCAAATTCCGTGTATCCGGGCGCGCAGTCACAGTTGAAGTAGGTTACGCGGTTTATGCAGTTACCGCTGTTCTGACACGGCTGTACCTGGCACTGGTCGATCTCTGTTTGGAAATGAAATGAGTGTTAGCAATTTGATGTACAGCATGAAATAAAAGTGGAAATGTGAAATCTTTACCCTTTCCACGTATTTGACATTGTTTTTAACATTTTTAGAAGAAAGGAGAAATCTGCACTCATCGCATATAATATTAACTTAAACTGTGTGATCGAGTGAAGTCCTTTTCATTGTCAAGGCATGATTTTAACTAAAATAATCAGAATTGTATTTCGTCTGTAATTGTTAGTTTTTGATGAAAAATATGATTGTTTTACTGTATATATTATAGTCACTAATGCATTGCTGGAGTATTCACTGATGGCTATTGAATTACTACATTCAGAAAGCATAAAGGCTGTAGAGACCTACATCACTAATTTCACAACATTTTAGTTCACGCTTAAAGTGAAGGGATCACTCGAAAATCTTTTAGGCTATTTTGAAGAAAACTGGCCCAACCGATTAGTGAATCATCAAAGAGTATGCACTCTACGTCAGAACTCAATTAATGCTGCAGTGAAAGGGTGGATTTTCTTCGGCAGCATCGGGTCGAGTACGAGGGACTTTCGTCTCCTCATACACAGATTGTTATTACGAATTCGCTTCACTGATAGGGCAAACGGCTGACATTGAGCAAAACTTGAGGGACTTACGTGTCTCACAGTGAGTCCCTGTGAACCCGTTGGCGCAGATACATTCGTATCGATTGACTTGGTCTATGCAGAAGCCGCCGTTACTACAAGGATTGCTGGCACACTCATTGATACCTTGAGAAAAAAGAAGCAAAGATTTCGGTGTTTATTATTTCAATCACAAATCATTACATGTCATCAGAGTTACTTAGCTTACAACATCATTCGTTGGAGGTGAGATGCACGATGTGTAATGGCTCCAGTTTGGACACTTTTGTCACAGCACAAGAATTTCGTGTTCACCAGCAGAATAAGGTATGCCTTCGTAGGGATGAATTTAGCCACGATTAGCTCAACAGAATTGAATGATTATCCCGATAAGGCAAAGGCGTAAAGTGTCCTCCGAAGAACTGGGAAATGTGAATGAAGTATCTTGCCTAAAAGCACTACTATTGCTATCGGTGTCTCCAAACGCGGGAGTCAAGGTGGGCAGTTCAAGGGCATATCACCTGAACTACAACGTGTCCTTAAATGTTACCAGCTCAAAGTTTCTTAAAAAGTTTTTTTTTTTTTGTAAGGTGCTTGAACGAAAATATACCTTTTTTTAATACTTCACCTCCGTTAATCGACTTCGAAAGTAAGGCAAGCCCAAGTGGATATGTGACGTAATTTATGTTTAATAAAACAAATCAGACTCGAGTCTTCGCAGGTGCTACCAAAGTGTGTAATATAAAAGAATGAATATGCTACAAAAGGGAGTGAGCTATTTCAAAGATTAGCGTTAATCAAACAGTCACAGAGCACTCAGAGTAGTTACAATTTCTGCAAAAGAGCGCCATCTCATGTGCTTCTGATACTCACTGATGTCACACAGTGTGCCTGTCCAGCCGGCTGTACATGCACAAGAAAAGCCATTGACCAGATCTGAGCAGACACCCTCATTGTTGCATGGTTCGCCGAGACAGTCGTCCGTATCTGAATAAGACAACAAACGAGACAAATTAACATCCATATGCCGTAGCGCAAGCCTCATTACATAATATAATATAATTATAACTATTTCTTTTAGGGAGTTACAGGGAAAGGTCTGACGTTGCTAGAGAGTGTTAGGCTGAGACGAATAAAAGATCAGCGACGGTAAATTTAAATATTTTTTTTTTTTGATTAGTCTCTTTTTAGGGGATGTTTCACTGTATTGTGGTTCAAGGTTGATGGTAAAAGTTGATTTGCCACCAGCTGGAGGTTATCTCCTCCTACTCGCCCCCTCCATTTTAGCCTGAATGGTTGCGCTAAAATGATACAAACTAGTTGACAAAGTCTCAGAAGGAGAAGGGATGCTAAGAACTGGTTTACAATACAGACAACATTACATCAAATGAACACAATTGATGTGAACCTAATGAAAAAGAAACACGATTTGCCATTGAAACATTTTCTTCTCTGTAAGGTAATGACAAATAGTTAAATGCTGTGCTTAATGGTATCCTTAAGCATTCGTTACATTCAGACATTGATGGTGTGTATGTTAAGGGGTTGTTCTTCTTATTTCATTAATCATAATCCGAGTCCTTTGCAATTAATGTAAGATGGCGATGGCAGGTGAGAAGAGACCAACACGTCATATTGGCATGTTAATTTAAAAAAGTATCTCAAAGTATATTTTCTGGTCTGACCGGCCAGACAGTTCCCTGCTTTTTAGTAGGGCGATCATATTAAATGTTTTCACAGGTTGTGAGCTACATTATGCAGACGCTGTTGACCATATTTTTTTCTCTTGTCGTCTGCCATGCGGCGAGTAATCATTCTCTTAGGAAGGAACAAAAACAAACAAACAAACAAACAAACAAACAAACACACACACACACACACACACACAAAGCAAGCATCTCTACCAGTGTGACCATCAGCTATTGCAAGACTGGTTACCCAAGGAAAAATATAAAAAATGGCATACTTACTTATTTGGCAGTTGATACCCTCCCAACCGGGTTGGCATGTACACGTGTAGAAGGTGCGGAAATTGTTGCAGAACCCGCTGTTCTGGCACGGATTCGTCGCGCACCTGTCGATCTCTGTATAGAAGAATGACGTCAGGTTTTCTCATTAGAGATGAGTACAAGAAACAGAAAATTCGGGTTGCTATTTTCACAAAAAAAAAAAAAATCAATGACAATATCATTTGCAAATCAGATCATTATCCGTGACATATTTCTTACTTGAACTGAAATTAATTTAATTGAAATGAATTGAATTGAATTGAATTGAATTGAATTGATTGAAATGAAATGAATTGAATTGATTTGAGTGCATGAAGGACGTAAGATGCTTACCAATTTCACACTCTGTGCCTTCGTATCCGGGCTCACAAGTGCAGGAGAAGCCATTGATGAGATCATTGCACTGGCCCCGTCCGCTACACAGCTGATTGGCGCACTCATTGATATCTTTAACAGGGGAGAAATGACGCCATATTACTCGATGTCACCCGATATCAGGTCATGTGACACAACATGCAGTAATGCCATACAATATACGCCGGTGTAGTCCTACATGTCCTGCAAATTGGCTGTATTGTAGAGGAATCAGTCCAATATCATCTTGTCTTAGAAAGGAATAAGATATTCTACGGTGAGACCTCTCATAGTACCATACCGGCGGAAGATTATTTGATATTCATCATTAACTCTTTTTTTTTTTACATTTACATTGTTTAATGCACAAAAGGTTTGATAGTGACATGCATCGTTCTGGCACTCTTCAAAGTCTAGATCGACATCTGGAGACGTCGTACTGAAATCGCTGTATCCTACGCAGGGAGTAGTAGTGTACAATAATCACACATATCTATGTCATGAATCTATTGTGGTTAATTTCTCGGGAGACTACTCCATGCTTTACCTTCTGCGCAGTTGGTCCCTGTGAAGCCAGGTGCGCAGATACAAGTGTACATATTCTGTCCATTGACGCAGGTGGCGCCCTGGAGACATGGATTGGATGAACACTCGTCCACATCTATAAAGAAAGCGTTGTACGAAGGAAAAACGTAACATCATAAACATTGGGCAGATTAAGTGTCATAATCATAGATCGACCTCGAGTCGGAGCGATAAGGGGTAAATTTCACTGAAGTTTCCCGCGGTCAACATACACGTTCATAAAATATCACACATATGCTGTATGTGTATGCACATCATCACGTATGTTAAGCACAACCGTGCTCGGAATAATCCTGAAATATCGAATTCTATAGTGAATGGTTATCTTTTATCTTCAGCCAAACTACATTCATCGCACTTCAGTTGCTATTACCTGAAATGTTTTGATAGAGTGTTAAAAGTAGTTGTAACAAGAGTTGAACTACGAGCTGTTTGCCATTCTATTCACCACGTAAGATTTAAACTACATTATCGAATAACTTAAGACGTTAGATCGGTGCTTGTTACTAACCTTGGTCACACACATCGCCTGTCCAGCCCGGCCGGCAGAAGCATTGGAATGCATAGTCAGGCCTGTCGAGACAGCTTCCTCCGTTAAGGCAAGGGTCGCTAGCACACTCGTCTAGATCTGTGGCAACATTTAGAATAAGGAAGCACGATACAAAAGTTTGGAAATGTAGGTCCTACTGAACAACAGTTAGGCGTATTCACAGAAAATACTACAGTAATAATATTTTACTGAACTACTCTAACCGCCTCTGCTTGCTAATTGGTCAAACGGAATTTGAAAGACCGTTTCACATGTAGACTGACTCACACCTTTTCAAGGCGTCAGTGCCATTCGTAGTTCATCTTTTATGAAAGTTTTAGCTCTACCAATTCTTGACATGTAGACCTTGCCCAAGACAAATAACCCTCGTATTCGAATACAAAAATACCTTTTTCATAATTAATTCGGCCATGAAGGCTCAGAAGAACTTTAACGACAGATAAACGACAGCACAAGTTCCAGAGTTCTTATTCAGCCTCTCAAACAAGCATAACGCAATAGGAGAGACGTGTTATTAACTAAAATGCGTTGTAAGTATGCGTAATATTGTCAGAATTACACATATAGCTATACCATGGCATTAAAAAGAAATACTTTTGACATGCTTACATCATCTCGTTACTGAAAGTTCAATTTGGTACGCCTAGAAAGCAACTCTGAAGGTTTGGATCAAATAATGCAAGCAGCTTTTTAAATGCTTAAGTGCAGTAAATTCTTAGCGCTCTAAAGATGAAAGCTGTATACCTATCTCACAGTTGTCACCGCTCCATCCCAAGGGACATTCACATTCATACATGTTGATGCCATTGATGCAGTTTCCTCCATTCAGGCACGGATTGCTCTGGCATTCATTGATGTCTGTGTTGGGCCAAACATAATTATCAAAAAGGGGAAGACCAGACATTATAATCAGTCTATCAATTGTAGATGTCATTATACACACTGTGAATATCTATTTCAAAAAATAGCAACAGAATAGTCGATAGCATCTAAATTGAACATTCTAATTATCGAGGAAACTTTTATCCTATTAAGCTTTAAAAACGTCGCTATGAGTATATTTCTTCCTATGGCGCGTGAAATTGTTAAACAACCTTCTCGCGAACCATTGTGTTGAACTAAAGAAACAGCGAAATTTTTATATTGCTTCGCCTGCATATACATGTTGCCTGAATGCGAGTTTGCTTTGTATGAAATGAAATTGTAATGTTAATCGCAGTAGTATGCATATAAACACGTCTGCCTTGTTTACAATCTCAAACAATATCTGTTTAAACGGTCATCCAGATACTGTCAGCTCGTTGCATTATTCAAAACTAAAAACAGAAAAAGTGTCCTTCCGTGTTAAAGGAGAGAATTATATAGAGTTTAAGAAAAAAAAAACCCACACATACATACATATATATATACACACACACACACACACACAAGGAGTGTTTGGGCTGGGACAGATATTGGCATAGACAAGATAACACATTAATAGACCAAAGGGTCTTTCAGAGGCCACCATCAATCGCATGATTATCATACCTTGCTGGCAGTTTGTGCCTGTGTATCCAGCGGCGCAGGAGCAAACGTAGGACAAGTGTTGATCCAAACACGTTCCACCATTTTGACACGGGGACGAGGCGCACTCATCCACAGCTAATTGCAGAAAATATGTGATGATTTTATAAAAAATGAAAAGATGAATCACAACGATAATGATTTCATATCTATTTTGAAAGGTAGTCCCTGCCAGAAACCATAGCAATAATTAACAAATCGAACACTTGACATAAGTATATGTAATATATCATCAGGTTGGTAAGCATTAATGTTTTTCGTTTAAGATCTCGTAATATAAAATGAAAAACCATGTATGAGAAAATCCATCTTAGAGAGTTGCTATTATGCCAATTGTTATCAAAATTGTTATGCGTATGGACTTACCTATAGGAAAAACTAAAGATGGCAATCAAAACACTACATTTTGCAGACTTCCGATATGTTCAAAATATCTAATATGAGGCAAGATGACCTCATTTCTTTGAGATCGCTTTAACAAAGTTTCGAGTTTCATTGAGAGTAGCTAGCATTTTGTCTCAAAGATGATCAATTCATAAACATAAGAGGCCCCGTACCGTTTTACCTCTAAATACACTGCTTTAACATTATTTTGGTGGAAGCACGTCGATAAATAGAAGACTCAATTTGGAATCTTCCTTTCCTTGAAATGGCTTCATATGTCTTTACTTATCCCCTATATACAGTAGTTGTCTAGCCACGGGTTCTACGTACAGTTTTCACACCGGGTTCCCGTCCAGCCTGGGGTGCAGACACACAGGAATGCGTTCGTGAGGTCCTGGCAGACTCCATCATTAAGACATGTGGTGTCTGTACAGTCCGGTACGTCTATAGAATACACACACGAATAGAAAGAGAAATGGCAATGTATTAGTCCGACTCTTAATGAGCACCATGTGCGTTGTCAATCGACGCTGCACTAAGCAACTAAAAGTTTAGTTAGAGCTTCGTTTTCTGCTCTCCAAAACGTTCACTTCTTTCTTCTGCATAGAAGCCATTTTAACATAGTTCTTAACTTCGGCACAAAGCAAATGGAGAGCGAAAAGTAATCATACCAAATTGACATCTGTCGCCTTGGTAACCGGTAGGGCAGGAACAGGTGTACCCATCGATCTCGTCTGCGCAGGTTCCGCCATTCAGACATGGATTAGATGCACACTCATCAATGTCTGGTGTAGTACACATGGGAGCAAAAATATGCTTTTGTAATAACATAGAAGGACTCATATTTCATCAAACTTGACAACACATTTAGAATTGATCACAAAACAAATTATCAACTTATCTTGACTCACTTACCGGCCAGAAAAGTATACTTACACTTCCAAATCTGCTTGATTTTTTAGATCGGTTAATATTGTCATAGAAATAATGTACACCGACATGTTAGAGATAGGTAAATGAAAGAACGACACCGTTGACAATCGTTAAAGATGGAACAGCATTAAATCAGACAAAATTGATAATCTAAAGTGCCTACATGAAATAGAATCGTCTTCGAGCGTTTACATGAATTTTAATCAATTTCGTATAATAAAAACAAAAACAAAACAAAGAGTAAACTCAAAGGAGGCTTTAGTATGTTTATTTGATGAAATCAGAGGCAGAACGGTGTCTTACTAATGCCACAGTTGGTGCCTTCGAAGCCAGGAAGACAAACACAAGTGTAGAAGTTCACTCCGTCCATACACGTTCCCAAGTTAACACATGGTGAGGAAGCGCATTCATCGATATCTGCAGAGGTGTGGGAAATTGAAATTTATTACAGATTACAGATTATAGCGTCCGATGAAAACATAACAAAAAAATCATGAGGAAAACATATAAAGATCTGAGCTAATGAGGTTGTATACTTTTTCCCACAATATCATATTGATTACATGCTGCTCATAAAGCTGGGCACAGGCGTGTGTAGCTGATTAAAACTTCTTCTTTATTCTTCAGTCTATTGGTGTGTTGTCTTTGCAAAAAGATGACTGTGATATTTTGTGATCTCATCCCGAAATATGAAGTAGCTCCACCCTAAACAACTTCACCTTTATCTCAGCAGTGAGTCTAGCGTGAGCTTGGTACCAGGCCTGCTTACGGCCAAACGGGATTATGCTGTCCAGTGTAACATATTATTCGTCGCTCTTTTTTTAGAATTGCGATTTCATCTCCATAATCTAATGTCCATTGATGATATTTGTCACGTTTGTGATGCCCGTCTGTCTATGGTCGTTTGTATGTTGCATTGTCTTCTATTTGTCAATGCACTCGTGTGTGTGTGTTTGTTTCTCTTCAGCTGGATAGGTTTCGGTCTTCAAATGGCATTATGGCCTACAGAAGGCTAAATCTATAGTGATGTATGAAAGGTAGTGTTGCATGCGTGTGTCTCTGTCTCTATTCTGCGTCAGTTGGTTTTGTTTTATTGAGTCTTTCGTCTGTTGTTAACTATTTGATGTTTAATTGTTTGTATCAGTTTTTTTATTTTATATTTGGGGGGAGGGGGGAGGTACTCACTTGTTTCGCAGTTAACGCCTGTGTAACCGTCACGACATAGACACCTGTACATGTTCTGCTCATTTAAGCATGTACCTCCATTTTGGCATGGGTTTACTCCTCCGTTGGCGAGACACTCGTTGATATCTGTTCGATATCATTAAGAGATACACGTTAAAATTCAATCTGGGAAATATCAATACATGAGTTACAGGGTATAGTTTGAACATATCGAAACGAAAATGCAATGTACAGGAAACACATGAACCAAAAACGAATCTAAATCATCATGGCACATGCTATGATTTATGCTTTTTGCAGTTAGAGTAAGGATTTTGCAATGCATCACAATAACAAGGGGTCATTACGATGTTTCGTTCAAACAACAATCACATTCAATAATTTATACATATCTTACATATATTAGTATTTTCATAACACTTGTCTCCTGTGTCCATGCTTCTGATAACTTTGAATGGAAGTAAGTTCCCAAAGAGTCATGAGTCTTACCGATGTCGCAGTTCACTCCTGTCCATCCCGGGTTGCAGGTGCAGGTGTACATGTTAACGCCATCTGCGCATACTCCGTTGGCACATGGGTTAGACTCACATTCGTTGATATCTGAATACCGACGTAAGGCAGGCAAGAATTTCAACAAATACTCACATTACGTAAAGCAGTGACGGTGTTTGTTTGCACGCGTAGTGTGTGCGTGTGTGTTTGTGTGCATGCATGTGTGCGTATGTGCTAGTTTAATCATATACAAACACATACTTATTAAGTTAGGTGTGTCTTCAGATGTGTCGAATAGATTGAATAAATCTTATGATATATTATGAGGACATAGGAAGTTTAAATGTCATATCAAGAGCTGTTATGCTGAATCACTGAGGATTTGAGTACATTTCATCATACAATGTTTGACCAGCTGAGAAACTGGTAATGATACTCTTATTTAATACATGTTACATTTCCTCTTTTATCAGAAAAGATAAATTTTAGTATTCTGAACACAATGTTAAATGACAGAATGTAGCCCCAGTCAATATTAATAGCATGAATGAGAATCCTAATGATTACTAGAAAATGGAAGGAAAACAAATATCGTATGAATTTCCAATATGATTTTTCTTTTTTGGTATAAAAGAAATTTTATCTAAGTGAATGATACATAAGAATACTAACTTGTTTCACAAATGGTGCCAGTATAACCAGCTGCGCAGGCGCAGGAATAACTGTTGATTAGGTCCATGCAAGTGGCACCATTGAGACAGGGGTCACTTGCACATTCGTCGATATCTGCAGAATGTAACAAACGTATCAATATGAAAACAACTCCTTTATGCAAAGCGCAATAATTTTGCAAAAATTTCGAAACCAATAACAAATTTACGAGGAACGCTTCCGAACACGAAAGACATGATATGCCTCTGATTATATATTGCAGTAGAATCATTGATATGCTCAGCAGATCTTTGTGACATAATCATAAGCGCAACGGCGTTGCATCTCTGTAAAAATGTGACTTATTCTATCCAATGTACGTCATGTTTTTAACTGTAGATATCTGACAGAAATAAACAGCTTAAACTCTGACATATAGGCTGATATTTGGGATCCACTGTTGTCAGCACTATTAACATTTTTCACTCTCTCACTAAGTATTATAGTAAGTGAACACTTGAAAATAATGATGCCTGATTAAGAATAAGACTGAAATAGGTGCACGTCGACATTTCTGTATCATGTATTCTGCTTTTTCCTGTGATATAGTTTTTGAGGTTTGAGTGAATCATGCGAATTCATTTTGTTCTTGGTTATTCTGGCGAAGATTGATCAAAATCCTTTACCGTTTTCACAATGTGTCCCTTCGAAACCTGGCAGACAGGAACAAGTGTACCCATTTATACCATCCACGCAGCCAGCACCGTTTTGGCAAGGTGAACTCCCACATTCATCAACGTCTGTAAGCAATACACAAAACATACGGATAAACATACGGTCACATCTTCAAATCAACACTACCACAACTATCGTCATTGGAAAGAGCAGCAACCATTTCAGTTTAAGAGATTGAGGGACGTACACAGTCGGTATGTATACATTGCTGACAGGGTATATAGTGATGAATGCTTTGAGAGATCGATTGGTAAAGGAAGAGGACATTACATGATTATAGAAATATCAACGGAGAAATGGACATGGGTAGAAGGAGAAATACGTAATGCAATTGTACACATACAGAAATAAGACAGACAGGCAGACGAACGGAGCGGATTCGAAAGTCCTCAACACGGTATACCTGTCATACTATGCATCATTTAGTCAGCTTCGAAATATAACTCATTTTCCCATTCTCTTCAGAGCGTTCCGTTCCTTGATTTGTCACACTAATGCGTGGTTGTTTATATTCACTGGTTAGATTTGAATGAAATCGTCGGACATGTTGCCATTGATATAGCATGCGTTGGGATGCAGTATGTAACAGAGTGAAAAGAAGGACTCTGCGGCTCAAAATCGTACACGAAAGGAGCAACAAGAAAAAAAAAAGGGAGGTCTGTATGGACGGCTCAATACGTGAAAGGAGACAGTTCGTTTCGTTGTATCAGGATACTTACTTGTTTGGCAGCGTACCCCTGTAAATCCTGCGGCACACACGCAAGCATAGGCATCCGTTCCTTCGAAGCATGTTGCTCCATTCTCGCACGGTCCCGATGCGCACTCCAGAATATCTGGAGAAGAAAATGACATCATTTAATGTCGTAATATATCAACGTCTTAGACCTGGCAAATGCACTTAATGTAGTAATATGTCCACATAACTATATCTAACTACATATTATCTACTTATTCATTGTCTATCTTGATATATATTCCATATAACTATAATCTTGCGTAAATCTTGTATACATTTATGCGTATGCATGAAGGCAAAGCTGTATTGGTATTTATCTCAGTGTGCCAGATTGTAATGAAACCATCCGTTTCTAACTGGTTGTAAGATGAAAGAAGTAAGAAGACAGTCAGAAAATTCCCATCGAAAACAGATTGTGGCTCCTTTAGTTCAAAATACGTTGAAGTTTTATTTAAAAAAAGAATCATTATGAACTCAACATAACCTCCTGTGTGTCTCTGCTCCTTTCCATGAGTTGCTATTTTCCCAAGCCTCAGAATCCAGCAGGCAACAATAAAAGAACTGTAATCTACTTATGAATTCATTATCATTTTTACATTTCCATTTCGGCCGAAACAAGTAACCTCATTGACAACAGCAATCAAACAAACGAACTATAACTAAATAAAAAAAAAACACTTTTTGAGCATTCTAGAAATGTATCAAGAAAATGGGGTAAATATTTTGTTTCCTACCAGTGTTGCAGTTGATACCGGTCCACCCAGGATCACAGGTACAAGTATACATATTGCGGCCATTATTACAAACTCCGTTGACGCAGGGATCACTTGAGCATTCGTCGAAATCTGATTGAGAAACAAAAGTTTACACAAAATTAGATGCACTTAAGGTATCATCAATTGTGAAAATAGAGTATAGAATAGTCAAGCCGTTTGCCCTTTGGTATACTTTGAGGTATTTTTGACTATTTTTTCCATTGCAGAATTTAAGAGGGTGCATTGTTTAACTGTCCGATTGTCTGAACATTAAAATGATTCTGAAGACATTTTTTTTTATGGTAAATGATGAACTCTTTCACATTTAACAAACACAAAACATGTGGCCAAATGTACCCTTAATCTTTTATGCGTCAAGTCGGCAATCATCAAATGAAAAAACGTTATTCGGCTAACTTTTTGGACTTGGTGTCGGATATTGCAATAATGGCAAGTGATGCAAGTTAGAGAAACAGAATTTCCATTGAAAGCATACAAACAGGAGTTCTGGCAGTTGTACGTAAAATACGGAAGTTGTTGTCTCGGTGAATGCACAGTGAGACCACGTCTAGCAGGAAGCATCCTCACTCAATATTGAAAAGGAACACTGACTTTGGAAAGGTTGAAACGACTTTGAAAGACTCCATTTCGCTGAAGTTCACTTCAACAGAAATAGTAATGAAGCAAGACAGGCAATCACAAACACTAAAGTTCCTTTAAATTCAATTGATGTTAATGTTAAGAACGCTATTCAATGTCAAGTTCCTTGCCGCACGAGTGGTGGGAATTGTAGTTGCAGAGTTTTCAAGATGACCAAAAAAAAAAAAGGGTGTAGCAATAGTAAAGACTGTTAGTAGTAAAGGTAAGTAATAAACTAAGTATTACTATACTATTCAGTACCAGGAGTGGTAGTAAAATCTGCATTTGCCAAAGGAAGAGCTGCGGAGGAAGAACAAAACTGCTTATGATTGCACTTGTAACTATAACACATACCTTCTTCGCATGTCAGCCCTGTCCACCCGTTGACGCACAAACAGGTGAAATCAAGCTGGTCAGATTGACAGATGCCAAGGTTTTGGCAAGGGTCACTAAGACAGGGGTCTATGACTGGAGGGTAAAAAAAAACGCAAAAGAAACTTAGCATCAATTGGTGAGCAAAATATGTTGATATAATTTTCACGGGTTCCTATAGAGATGCGGAACGATGAAGCTGTATGTTGCGATATGGCGTAGTCAAACCTTAGCGATATTTTGAAAGCGATATTCGAATGTATTTCAGTCGCTGGCGGGATACTTAAAAAAAAACACAGACACAATATTATTCCTATTAAACGATACTTATGTTGGTGAGTTTTTCTACCTGCGGTATGGATTAATCACTGCCTAAAAATGAATATTTTACTGAAATGCATCTACTTAATATGCTGATGTTGATTTTGTTTTCAAACAACTTTAACATGAGTTACATAATAATGGCTATACGAGAAGTGAGGTGACATTGAAGAATAGTCAGGACAATTTTCCTCGTACAGCATATATTATAATTATTCAACCCATATTTCACACCGGTGACAAGTCTAAATACACTTTTTCCACACACTAACTCCCTTATAAATTGGATCCAGAGTTTATATATATATATATATATATATATATATATATATATATAACCATACACACAAAGAAACATACATAACATAACATAAAATATACATATTGACACTCAGGACAATGAAGAAAGCAAGAGTGATGAGCCGGTGAAGTGTGCGACAGACACGGGCAAGTAAAGTATGCTTACTGTCCTGGCATCTTTCCCCAGAATATCCCTCTGGGCAGACACATGCGAAGGCATTGGCGTTGTTTTGACACGTTCCACCATTGAGGCAAGGGTCACTGGCGCACTCGTCGATGTCTTTGAATGGAGAGAGAATTGAGACAGACATTAGAATATCAATGTCTTACCGACTAGGAATATTCATGGTGTCATGGTCACTTAAAGAGGTACACGCGTGTATGCTCCTGGCAGACTCCCAAGAAAAAAAAGAATTTCTTTGCTGCTTTATAGCACGATAATTCCGACTTTATGAGAATATCCAGCTTTGCACATAACACTCGTGCAAAAGGTAGGTAAGCCAAGACCACAACAGCATTAATTAAATACGCTATAGAACTATTCGGTTTTAAAACACTGTAACTCTTATGTCGGCCATAAATGAAGTGCCTACAAAATAAGAAGAAAAGATGATTCAATGGGATATGCAAGTATTCGGGTGCATTGCTGTGCTAGTGCATTAAGACCCCCCCCCCCCCCCTCCCCAGTTATGACTGAAACAGACATCAACCTGATCCAAACCAACCAGGTCTTACACATTGGGTTTCACTGAGTGTAATGGCTGATTTCCCCACTCTTCCTTCAATGTAGGCAGCAAGTGATCCACACACATTAGATGAAATCACCTTCAGTCACACACTAAAAGCCATGATGACATAACATACTTTAAAAAAAAAACAACTTCAAAGGTATCTAAAAAAAAAAGAACAGTAGTTCAAGATGTATATATTTTGTTATGGAAAAAAAAATAGAAGCGGAATCATTTATTTACATTACAACGGTATCTTAAAGCCATTCCAGCGTTGTGAAATGTTGAGATTTCAAGATAGCGGGCTGAAAATTGATGTGTGGTGCTTAAATGGGCGGAAAACAGGGCGGAGATGTCTTACCAATGCACATGAAATCGTATTCTAGATCAATGCATTCCTCTCCAGGAGAGCACGGAAAAGGGTCGCATTCATCACCATCTGCAAAGATACACAGTAAATATTACAATCTCGGATTAAATGTCTATTGGAATGACTATACACAGCTTCTGGTTAACACAAGAGATCCCCCCCCCCCCCCCCCCACCTACAACCCTCTCCTTCAAACACACTTTCATCCATTTACACACACACTGAAACATATACACACACGTAAACACGCCTTGCATTGCTATCAAGGAGACTCAATCTGTATGAGCTGTCCACTCCAGTCTTTCATGATATGTATTGTCGAAGAGGGTCCACGTTAATGCAAATTAGATTGATGGATGACAAGAAATGTCGCATTAATTCACTTCTTCATTTATCTAATCGTGGATAAAAGTTCTTCGAATATACTTAGAGACACAGTAAGCAGGTAACCATGTTGAATATCAAATCACAGTTTACGAATGTCTGTCTTTGTGGTGTATTCTGGTGGCAGTGTCTTTCTCATTCTTTGGTTCATTCTTT
The DNA here is from genome assembly GCA_033980235.1 of Diadema setosum. Classification (NCBI taxonomy): domain Eukaryota; kingdom Metazoa; phylum Echinodermata; class Echinoidea; order Diadematoida; family Diadematidae; genus Diadema; species Diadema setosum. The sequence goes on from CM067064.1 coordinate 7,904,898, forward strand.
GGAAATGTTGTTTATCTTCATCATTCATTACGTTTATCAGTGCCTTTTGGCAACGCAGACAAGACCTTTTCACCATTAGATTAGTTAACACTGATTAAGTTGAAATTCATAATAATTATGTTTCAGTTCCACTGACTCTGCAAGCTTTTTACCGTGTCCATGGAATGTTCATAAAAAATTTTATCGGCAAGGACCCATCAGTAGAAAAAAAAAATGGATGTCTATGGGCCGAAAGTTTAGCATTAATTTAAACAAACGCTCATCACAATGTGAGACTTTGGCTCCCACCCAAACGGGGGAAAAAAATAATTCAGAGATACGCTGCAATATCAAAGGCATTGTTTACCTTTTACAGATCAAACAAAACCCCAGCTTAAGTGCTTCAAAATAGTTCTAAAATGTGAGTCAGGGATAGAAACAACCAATGTAAAAGTGTTAATCAGTAAACATACAAAATGTCAGCAATAGTTGAAATATTTCTATTTGTCTAGAATAGCCCGTCTACACTTTATATTGATAAAAATAGTGATATCTCCTTATATTTTAGACTTTACTGCATAACTTTTATTTATTAGGATGTTTTGTGATACACCTGACCTACACATATGCATCAAACGTGATAACTCGAACATTTTTAAATCACTGCTCCCGATGGTAAGCAATGCCTTTAACCTGGTTACCATGGTTACAGCGGTTACTATATTATACCAGAAGAACTCACATAATACTGATGATTATGATATATAAACGAGAATACATTCAAAAGAGAAACATACCAAACAGCCACGACAGAGAGAAACCAGTGTAGTTAAACGGGTTATTCCTGTCCGTGAAGAAATTCGCAAAAATCAAGTCGGAAACGATCTCAAAGTCGGCAGGTGGTGGGTTGTAAACCCCCGTATAAGATACAATTGCCGCGTTGAAATCCACGGTGGAGCCAGAGCCGATGGCCAGTTCGTCCTTTGCGGGCTCGATATTGATTGGTCCATTAAAAGAAATTCGGACCTACGAGCAAAAGAAAATATGCGATGTTTTTAATACATCAAACCGTCATGGCCATGTAATCACATTTCCGTTGTTTGGCATTGTATCTTTTCATTTCATTCTTTTTTTTTATGTACAATCAAAATCAATAGGGTAAAATTAAAACGGTTTAAAGTTTAAAACTATCATATCATATTTTGGTATAAATGTGTACATGATATAATAGTTACACATTATGAAACTTTTTCAACAAGTGCCTTGTATTACATGACGTTGCATGAGTGAGCAATTCATTTCTTCATAATCTGATTTTGTGGTATCATAATTAATTTTGTCCCTCTTTTTCTCTCCTCCAGTGCGTACAAGACTGTTCGCGTATCACAGTATCATTGTATCTAAAACTTAGCGTGTCTGCGTATGTCCCTGTGTAAATAAGTATGTAAAACTTGTGTAGCGGCAGTGTCTGTCACAAGGTTTTATAGAAGTGAGTCTGTCATCATGAGTTACAGTCTCCAGACTCGGATACTTTACCTTTCTCCCTCCCGGATAACCGATGAGATGATTGCAGTTCAGACTGTCTCCGTAATTATTTGGATAACTTGGCGATGTCAGCGTGCCACTCTTGGTGTAGAAACTCTGCGAGCACCCATCGCCATCTGGATAAATAAAGTGAGTTACGGATAAGCCAAGTGATTAGGCCTACTGGAAACTAGTCGAAACATTAAAAGTTTCCCCACTCCCGTCAAAGAGAATACATTTTTTTGTTCAATGTTTATTTAGATCTTATTCAAAGCATAATGTAGGCATCATACATTACGTGAGTCCATAGAAACAAATCACAGTGCTCGAAAAATTGCACATTATTGAGGAAAATACGCCACAATTTGTTGATACAAGTTAAAGAGGAAAATACAATGTATACAACAATAGATATGTACGTATACATGTGAAACTCATGTTCAAAATAATTGCGCTATTGGAAAAGAGAGGCACATGTAAAAGACAAAAGAAAATGTAAAATGTTGAAAGGGAAGAGTTTGAAATTGTCATTGCCAATCGGAGAATTACTTCACAGTGCCTTCTTTGATAGAAATTTAACTTATTAAACAAGTTTTGTGACTCAAACAAAAGCCTTTAAATCTCGACATGACTTTGGTGGTCAATGTTCCACAATTTCGTCATACATATTCTACTAAGTTTTGAGGGAATCGTTTACTGTGCTGGGCTAATTTCAGGATTATAAGTGCATCAAAGGGAAAATACACTCTAAATTCACGTTAGTTATCATACGAAGGGTGGATATAAACAGACAGAGTATAGTTACATTTTAAATTGCATTGGACGTTATAAAAATGCGAAGTTTTTAAGGTGGGCAGTACCCGGTCACATCTGCTTTTTCTGATCAACAAAAGGATAGCAATTCTCCCACCAGTTTGGATGTATAAGTATCAGTATTCCAAGTATCACTATTGCAGCATGGTGAGCTGAAAATGAGTTATGGGAGGTAGCCAAGCCCTACGAACTAATGATGTCTTTTAGGACCAACAACCAATGTTGGTATGACTAAAACTGCATGAGATTATGATTGCTTTACTGTTAATCATACCAGCACGTTTGGTTTAGGTAGTTTTTCTCATCATTTTGTCTGTTATTGTTGTTGTAGATATTGATGTTGATGTTGTTGGGTGGTTTTTTTTTCAATCTAACCGACATCGTAGTAATTGCTGGAGTTTAGCAAAGTCATATTCATACTTATAGCATAAAGCACAGATATCAATATTACCATATCGCGCAATATTAAGTATATTCCACATTCCAAATTTGCTGATGGCAAAAAACGAGAAAACAAAAGAAGACTTACTCAATCTTTCTTGGCAGGTTTCCCCTTGATAGAAATCATTCCCATCTCCAGGGCAAAGACAAAATGGAGATCCATCGCTGAGAGCACAATCGGCACCATTCTGGCACGGGTTGGGATCACACTCTGTGAGAAGGAATGGGATAAGAGGAAATACAATTAGTCATTTTCATCGATTGTATTCATGCTTTAAATCGTGTATATCTATATCTACTATCTATTATATATATAAATATATATATATATATATATATATATATATATATATATATATATATAAACATATGCATATACTATATATTTATTTATCTATTTATCTATCTATCAATAGATACTTTATACATGCACATAATTATATTCATAAAGAGAGAGACATGCAAAACGTTTACAAATCGCTGGAAAATGATTTTCAGAACTGACTGTGTGTTTTGAAAGACTTTCTTACACTAGGAGACAGAGATAAATAACATTAATGAAAATGCCCTGTCAATCATTGCCATCATGAACTGGTTGTAGCAGGACTATATTACGTCAACGTGGACCAGGGCGTGAAGCAAGTGGTGCCTGAGCAGGCCTATAGTAGTTTTTAAACTGTTTTTAAATGTCAGTGTTCTGCATATACTGTGATTGCAAAATGAGTAGAGTACATTCAATTCGAATTGATAGATAAATCCCTGCTATCGTCACCGAAACGGTCTTCTCTTTGAACCCGATTTTTTTCGATATTCGTTCATTTTAAACAATATCAGTGACTGGGATCATCACTGTAATGACCAGCAGTGTTTACTATCACGTCAGTGGAGGGCCGAGTCGTGCAGGTTATCACCACTTTGTAGGATCAACAGAACGCTATTAAAGCTGCAAAATAAAAAATAAAAAAAGATATGGATGTACCATGCATAATATTCGCCTGAATATTATTCTAACAAGTACAGCTTGCATTAACCTGGGAGCTAGGTCTGACGAAATTTCGCTTCACCTCCCTATACTTTAACCAACAAGGCCGCACAAGCAAATTTAGATCACAGCAATTCGAAAACCTCTTTTTTTTTCTTCCCTCATCTGATAGGAAAAAAAAAGAAAACAGAGCATAGACCGAAGCCCGTCAATCTCTGAAACCAATATTTGCAATCCCCCGTTAAGACGACCTGATGAGGGTTGCATTGTCGAAGAGAACAATGGATACTATCCGTGCATCCCTCTCAGTTTGTGTTCAGGTGCACACACTAAATGTCTGTGTAGCAGGTGACTACACACCCTCTGCCCTTCCGTTTTTTCCTCTCTTTCTATTTTACTGTCTATCTCTCTTTCTCTGCGCATCTATCACCGTTTGAAAGGATTGTAGAAATAATCGCACACCAGAACCATCAAGACGCTTGCAGATTGTGAAACGAGTTTATCCTTTGAAGAGACTCCTCATGTAAAAGGAATATTGGAAGTTCTCTTTAGATCGGGAACGCGCGTGTGCTCGCCCGCGCACAAACACAGATACGCTTATAATAATTATTATATGGCTACATTTCGTGGAGAATAGACCAATATCGCAAGATTTTTGAAGAAAAAATGCGAAAATGTCCTGTGCAAGATGCAATCTGTACGAGTTATTTGGTCATTTCATGCATGAAGCCGTCCAAAAGAAACAAGAAGAAAAAAAAAAGTTCAGTTTCAAATCTGGGCTAAAGTACAAACAAAAGAAAAGAATATGTGACCTCCGTAAGCCAGAATTATTAGAGCGGACACAGGAGTAGCCTACTTAGTATAATTTGGTAACTCTGCACAAACGGTATACACTCGGATAGCAGACTGATAGCTATCATCGCCGACTTAACACATTTTTACAATAAAGCATATCAAATTCGGTCAACGAACAATAAAATATTTAAACTTGTATCAAATTGTATCAAAATTCTGGCGTCTTGCTGGGCGACCGTGAACTTGGTATTCAGTGTGTGATGAAGGCGACAGGTGACTCTATTCAGCGCAATGCGGATGACAATGATATATTATAGCTCACCGAGACTTTGAATGGAGTCATTCAAAAATAATGATGGGAAAATTACACATAAGCCACTGAATGTAAATATATCAATTGAACTACGAAAGTCGTTGGACCACGTCGAACAGTTTCTGCCAGGCAATGGCAAGAAGTATAAAGACTTTTTATAATCTTCGTCCATCATGTGTCAATGATGTGATACTTTGACAAATGGATTTTTTATTTATGACTTTTTTGAAGACAGGGGACACAATTATGCTGAAAGATTATGTACATAATATAATTTCCTAAATATATATATATATACATGTATATATATATATATATATATATATATATATATATATATATATATACATATTTCAGTCTATGGTGTAACATGACAATCTGTATCAATATGATTGTGTATTGGGTTGTTTATTTGTGTGTGTACGTGTGTGGTGTCTGTGTCTGTATGTGTGTAGGTTCGTGTGTGTGTGTGTGTCTGTCTGTGTGTGTGTGTTTGTGAATGACTATGCGTGTGTGCATGTATTCAGAGTTACAGCACCGCATTCCGAAGTGTCCGTTTTGCACTATGATTCTGACGAAGTCGCTGAATGGATCTGCTCAACCATTAATAACAAGAATGAACATTCGTTGATTCGTTTAACAATAGCTTTGGTAACACTTGAACGTTTGGACGTGTTGTTCTGCAATAAAATGCCGTCCATTCATCTTTTTTTTTCTACCCACACAGACACACACACACACAAATGGGTGTTTTCAGACATGGAGACGCGCCCTCGTCCTATGGGTTGGGCCCAATACCTGAACTTCATCGTGGCGGACCAGTGATTATGGTATGCGCGTCCGGTGAAAGAAGTTAAATTCTCTAAGATTCTCCACTCCCCCTCTCTTTCTTTCCCTGTCTGTTTATCCATCTATCTGTCTCAGTCTTTCCATCTCTCTATCTATCTATCCACTCTTCCTCCAATTCACTATATTCAACCCCGTCCCTGAACCAAAACTTTAGACGTGAGGGGCAAGCACAGGATGGTACACAATGTATTATCTTTTGCTGAATGACAATTCGGTCGCAGAAGGTGGTCTACTATAGTTGCTTTCTCATAATAAATCGATAAACGTATAATCTTGAACATATTCCTATGATTAGGAGATTTAATAACCTCTTCTATTGATTTCATATAGAGAATTCAGAGCTCAGGAGAATGAGGTTCATGCATAGTATATAATCTTTAATGTGATGAAAATCTATCCGAAGTTATCATGTAACTCGTAATTGCCGCTAATCATAATGGCAGGTAGTGACTTTAACGTGTTGGGGCAGCACTGTGCATACAAGTATCTATCAATGTTATAGGCCTAGAGTGGTCAACTGGCTTACCAACTTTAACCAATAAGGCATAAGGCTTGAGAAAGTCCTCAGGAGTAGGACGAAAGCTTGCCCACTACAATTAAAGGTTGGTAGAAGCTTAAACTTTTAAATTAACTTAAACCAGTTATTCGTCAGTCTTGCCACATCCCGTTTTCCTGCGATGAACAGCGTCAAAACATGATTAACGAATGAAGCATTGTGGGTAAGTGCAAAGACTGGTAGACTGACTGAGAAGGAATGTAAATGAACAAACAGAAACATTTGCAGACTCAGGTATGAGTAGAGTTAGGGGATGTGAATTGTACACAATTATAGTGCCAAATGGTAGAGGTACCTAAACGAGTTCATGCTTGGCCAGTGAGCAGTGCTACTCTTCAAAACCATCATGCTTTTTACCAGTGTTTCATGTATACGCATTATACATTTACCCGTGTGTTTGAACGCATGTTCGTTTATGTGTTTCTGTTTGTCCGTGAGGGCTGTGTGCCTAGTGCGTGGACGTGAACTGCATGCATACATACATGTGTACCCGTGTCTTATTAAGACACATACACTCATCCCCGAATAATTCACAACTACATACATGTATACCAACAACGGCAACATCTGAAACCACAGAGGTAAGACTCTTCAACAATGATACACTGCACTGGAGCGCCGTCACATAACCATTCCGTTTACAGTGCTAATCATGCCTTCGTAACGAACCCCTTTGGTCGATGACGTCGGAATACTTTTTGTTGCACAACACTTGCATTTGTGGGGTGACATAAGTTCGCATGTTACGCCTGAACGGGCTCTCCGAAAAGTGATCGATGATTGACAGTAAGTTCTCGTTTGTTTCTCTCCCCCTTATCTCTTTTGTTTCTATCCTTATATAAGAAATTCCTTGTCATTTTGGGACATACTAAACACTAGTATACATATCACGATATCACTTTTAATGGCAAACATCGTCCAAGAGTGTCCTAGACGTAGTTAACCGACTGAAAAAATAAACTGTTGAAATGTTGAAGTCTGAAAAAAAAAAAATCAGCCGGAATTCTCCTTTCAGCAAGAACATTATTTTGGTCCAATGCTGAGAGATGTGCATTTAAGTGGTGGGCATTTCGAGTCTGTTTCTACTATAACCTAAAGTGTTCCTTTATAGCAGGAATAATCAAGAAGACATTGTCAGCTGGATGGGATACAGTAAATCGGGAACAAGTTTTGTCTGCGTGTAGGTAGCCGGGAAACATTGACATTTTATTTCATTTCTTTCGCAAATCATTTAAGTCGACATTACAGCAATAACAATAACAACAATACAGCCAGTGAAATCATAATGATGTTTTGCGCTATGAGGCGTAAAACCGCCAATCACGTTTTTCACCTTAGCGTACTTCGGTGTCATTCTCAAGGCTGGCTAGCGGTTGTAACAAAACATGAGTGATAATTGCAATTAACCGCAAGAAAAAATTTGATGAACGAGAATGTCAGCGCTCCCTTCTGCTTTCAACAAACAAATCTCGTCATGTCTCCCCAGTCTTTGAATGGAAATGTGGATGAACTTGAATGAATGTGCGCCCTAAGGGTGCGCACCTTTCTAACACACACGCTGGGTCATGACGTGTAGGATGGGAGCGGTGGGACGTTGTCTGAGCGTGAAGGTGTATTTTCATTGTTTCTTTGTGATGACTACAATCGAAGGTGAAAAATAGAAATTACACAATGGACAGATATGCCACTGTCCTATGAAGACCAGAAAGAGTATCCTGTTTACTGCTGAGCTAGTAGTGATTGGTTTTTATTCATCATTACAATTGGGAAGCGTAAAAGAAACACAAAATGCCCTTGTCTTTGTTCGTTATTCTATGAATTCTAGGAGGTGGGAATCTATGTTTTCAGAAACGTCAAGCGTAAGATGATCACGTAAGGTGCTGTAAAAGTTCCCAGCAGAATAACAAACAGTTGTTTTTAGTATTGGGCCAAACAGGTTGTTATCCTCCGATAGAATGCGCATCTATTCAAATAATGTACGTGCCCTTTCATATCTGATAGCAGGGAGGTCCTCTCACCTCCCTGCTGATAGTGAACCCAACGATACCGTAAATGATCATGTGACACGGTTATCACATAATTCATATCAGTACATACTAGTCGCGAGTGCACCCTACAAGTTTCTGTGATTTTGTTACTTCTGACAGTGATGTTTTAAGTAGCACTATCTCTGTTTCCTTTTCTCTAATGTCCGCTTTCAAAATCCATCTGCCATTACTTCTCCACATAGGCCTATTCCATTTCGCGCTCATTCGCGCTCTCTTCCCCTCATTTTCTCTTGCTACTATATTTTTTTTTTTCATATCACTTTGCACCTTTCTTTGCTTGTATTTATCCATCTGCCCAGTCGTGTATCAATCTCTGGAATATCTTGATTCTTATCTATATTCTATATATGCTGATCCTCTTCGTCTATCAATTAACATGTTTGTCTGTCTGTCGTTCCTTTCTCTGCTATAATCCGATATACCAAGGAGGTTGAAGAGATGGAGTAACAACAGAGTTATTCCCTTTGATCTATGTTCGAAGCCGCCGCTCAAAAATATTTGAAGCATGTGCCAAACAGGATCTGCCGCGCCGATACGAAGACAATTGACTCGTGTCTCATTGCATAATCACCAACCACTTTCAAAGGAAGTTATGTCTTTGTGATGGTAATTACTTTTCGCTATCCCTTCTTATAAAAGCTAGGTGGTACAGACACGAGGATGCGCGAACAGAATGAGGAAAAAATGCTGAAATGAAAATGAAAATTACTCGACTGGGCATACGCGGGCACTAATCTGATATATCTATCAATAAAGAATTATACTTAAAGATTATTACATGTTTGTTTCATTTGGGCAAATTAAGTCGAAAATTGATAAAACCAGCTTTCCAGGATGGTACAGTTTTAAACATTTTCACATAATACAGCTCTGATTTACACTTTTGCGCAAATTTCTGAACGGAATTGACTTTTGTTTTACATGCTTTATTATTAAGTGAAATTTCATTTCATTTGATAAAATAGATAAGCAAAATATGGCCAACATTATGATAACGTTCAAAATGAATCTTCAGATTGCCCAGCAAGACGGCGGCTTGGAACATCGATCATCAAAGGCACAAGTGCACCTGTGGAATTCTTTTGTACATCAATAGAAATCTGACAACTGTTTGAATAAATTACAGCCAGTTGTAAAACCTCCTTGGTCTCAGCCAGCCGTGACGTATTCCAGTATGGTTGCTGCCACTGCAATGCGTGGGTTAGGTCCATGGTAGTACGCATGTCGCTTTACATCGCTATTGCTGAGGTTGGCGTTCCGTCGCTATAGCAACCGGAATATAGCGGGTACAAGATTGCGAGAGAATCTATGGCAGAGCATCATCACAAGCTAGGTTGCATTGTGCGTTCGGTTGAACGGACAATGCGGATAGGTTAATTAATCAGCCCCCTTTCCATATCTCAAAGCTCAGTGTTGCTGTGTGTCACACACCCTTATATGCCGCTAAATACATACGAAATGTGCGGTGTACATGTGCATACTAGTATTTGCGTTTGTAATAGGTTTCTTAATCAGCGTCAAGCACTCCAACGCACACGTACTGCTTGCAATATAAAGATACTGACCTTATTATGATTTCAACTATTACTGGTCTTTTTTGTTTGCGTTCTGATTTGTAGTGATTTATACATTACAAGACTTGCATGAAGAGTGGCAAGAGTCACTTTGTTAAGTGCGGTTACCTGAAGATTGATAAGAATTACAGGAAGCGAATATTTTATGCCAGGAAGAGGTCTATGTGGTCATTATTAGGAAAACTCCAATCATGTCGAAGGAAGAACAGTTCGTTAAAATGATTAAATGTTAAATCTAATGGATTCTTGTTACCTATGCCGTATTTTTTTTTTCATATATGCCGTACATTTTATTATATGACGTATATTTCGGATGTGAACTCAATTTCAAAGTTCCAGAGCTGGTTTTCAGAGCATGATATTGTACACTTCACATTATTGAACTAATGCCGCCATCATCATGCAGTCATTTGCAAATTCTGATATCCGTTTGAAGAAAATGTTGTTTGGTAAAGGCATTTCCATCACGAAAAGACATAATGGCGATAGGCATAAGACTTTTTAGAGAACTCTCATTGTACTCTTTCTTCTATTTTCCTTTGTTTCTTGACATATCGATGAATGACATATTAAGAATGAGCTCAGTATGTAACCTACAGACACAGTGAAACAAACTGTAACCGCGGTAACTGCTATTTCGCGATTTTAAAGAATGTTTGGCATTGTTTTCTGCACTTCAGTGAGACCGTGCGCCAATGATCCAAATAGAAGTAATGGTGTGTGGTTCGTCTTGATTCTGTTTTGTCCCAAGCAGCTCACCCTCTTTCTCTTTCTCTATGATCTCTTTGTATATTTTTGTCTGTCTGTCTGTTTCTCCCTCTCTCTCCGCATGTCTGCTTCTACTGGTCTTGCATTTTATGAGTTATGCCAGCCAAACAATGAAATACGGAGGTAATGGGGCGTAGGTCAATAACAGTCTGGAGGGTTTCCGCTGAATTCAAAAAGGATCTTGAACTATGCTGGCTCCAATGTTGTTTTGCTTAAACATCACAACAGGGCATTTCTTATACTGAAACAAGAAATCTGCAAAATACATGATTTCAAAATCGGTGTGAGAATTACAAAATATCAAAACTGTCCTTGATCGCACTGAAATACTAGTTGGAGTAGAAATAATGGATCACAAATATTCCCTAACACACTCGCACACACCCACAGAATATGCATATATAATGGTGTGTGTTTGTGCTATACTGTGTGTGTTCGTTGATGTTATGCGCATGATTGCCTTTTCGCTTGGTCACCGCCGGAAATTACAACCATTGGTTCAGTAGTTGCTTGCTTTACGAGCATTTGAACGCGTACAAGTCAGTCTTATACCACTTCTATGTAATAGACCAGCACAAACCATAGAATAGCTTTTCAGATCGATTTGACTTCAACAGAATTCATCATTAAGAGTATTTGTCGGAATATCCTTGATTTGCTAGCTAATTACAATATAAACGTTACGAAATTAACATCAACTCCGTAACATTTTTTACTTCTAACTCTTCCGGAAAATGAATTCAAAGCAGCGCAAAATTGATAAAACAATGTGCCTTAAACCTTCCTCACTATATTTCTTAGAGAAGTATACCCGATGAGCCCTATTGGAGCTGTTCACCGTACCAATTGATTCGGATAGGAGGGCGTGAACAGATGAGCGTTTTTGTTTGTTTGCTTTTTAAAAGATATGCTATTGTGTGCAAATGACTCTTCTATGCGTGGGTGTATGCGATGTTTTGGTCTTTATTACGATTGGTGTGACGCCTGGAAAATATTTGTCTCAGTCTAGTCAGGATGCTACTTCTCTCTCCCTCACGTTCTCTCTAACATTGAACTAAGATCTGCAAATTGTAAGACGACAAGAAATTACAACCTCTCGCTTTCCAAATTGTTAACGCGACAGCAGTTGGAGTTAGCCTTTGACATGAGCTTGATCTTTTGATACCGAAAACATAATCTGGACAACAAAGCTTGCAACGTAGTTTCACCGTGCAAACTGCAAGAGTTTAAAGGGATTGTGCAGTACTGGTTGAGGTGGGGATTCATGTTTTGAACATTCCTAAGTCAGATCATGAGAAACCTCTTATGAAATATAAAAGAGCATGTAATTTTAAGAAGGATTCAACGTTTATTGGATGAAAATTGGTTTCAAAAGTGATAATGATAAAAGGCGACAGGCCACGCCTTTTATTAGGATCTCTTTGTTTCACCCTGTTTTTGGATAGCTCAGCCATTTCAAATAAACTTTTGATGCCCCTTAGAATTGCATGCTCTTTGACATCTCATAGAGTGGTCTCTGAATATCTCGCAAAACGTTAAAAGCTAAATCCTCACCTCAACCAGAACTGTACACACCCTTTAATTGAAGACCGAAATTCTATCCTACAGACATCATCACCATCATCATGATTACCAGCAACAACAACAACAACAACAACAACAATAACAATAATAATAATAAAAATATATCGTGGAGGCAGAATACCTGTACATACATTCAGTGGTGTAATTACAGTAACGGTAACATCCAAGTCAAAATGTGAATAGCTAGTTAATCGTAGGAAACAAAGGTGACACAGATTCGCAGTGTCTTTACTGCAATAGTTTACATTCCGTTTTCAGTTAAATGTTGTATTATTTTCGACTTCTCTAGCTATTATGATTATATATATATGACTAATGCGAAGTCTGATTCTGTGCGGTCTAAATCCCCGTTCCAGTGACCATCGGAGGTTCATCTAATCTACAAAATGGGATAAAACTTCGACGCTCCGATGATATGACTTCTGATGGAATCTGATGCGACACGCTGCGCCTGCACTCCCGAGACTCGCACCAAGGCTATCGAGGGGGATAAGCAATGCCAGAAGAGCCCCAGAACCAAGATTCAAGTTAACCTGTTTGAAGACTCTTTCATCGTCGGAAACTCAACAGATTGTCATATAGAATGTCGGCTGGACACGTCAGAATATTTCATAACGTGTCTTGTTTCGTATAAGCCGGCCCATGAATGGGAACGGCTGATTTACGCTATAAGAGTATAATGATAATGCTTCATATCGTTGTGTCATATAATAGAGAAAAGCAAAGACGATTATAGTTTCCCACGCGGATGGATCGGTACAATAGGGAGACGCGGGCGGGACTGTTTACACTGACTGTAGCGTAATACTCAGCACCATGACATACACACGGGATGAATATGACAGAGAGAGAATCACAAATACTATGTCGGCAAGACTTTGCAGCCTGGTTGAGTTAGGTATAGTAATAATAGCGGCTGTAATGATGATGATGATGATGATGATACTACTACTACTACTACTACTACTACTACTACTACTACTACTAATAATAATAATAATAATAATACGAATAAGAATGATAACAATAATGATATATAACAACATCAACAGTTATCATGATAATTATCAACATTTATGCAGTATACATAATTATAACTCCATACAGTCACCATGTACTCGAGAATAAAGACTTACAAAGGATGGGTACAGAATCTCATTGAGGTCTCAACTCAAACAGCTTAATTCTTTTTTAAACTCAAATTTTGACAGTTTTCTTAAAACACATCACGGGACTGCCGTTCTTACGATCTGGCAAATCGTTCCGTGCTTCTGCAGGGATATCCCTTTAAGTGTAGCTTATATTTATGTGGACGCTGAGAATAGGGTGGGGTAGAGCGAAGGATCGAGCGTTCTGCTAATGGAAGTGTCCATGTTCTTTGTGTTTATTATGTAGAAGAAGACTAAAGATTGCGGACTCTGGCCTCATTTTGTGGCGCCTATATAGCGGAGTCGCGCCTCAACAGCAGGCAGTGTAGGTCCGCTTCAAAAAAAAAAAAAAAAAAAAAAAAAAAAGAACAGAAACGCGGCAGACATGGTCTACCAGTCGCGCGATTGCTGCAAGGTTTACCGATTTATCAGCGTTTACTGGTGTTGGAATCGCGGACAAAAGATTGCACAGTTGGTACTAAAAGCGCGATTACTTCGCTTGCTCTTTTTCCCCATCAATGCCCATAAATGACCCATTTGTCGACGTCCTCGAGGGAGGACAAGTTTGATGGATGACTAGAGAGAAATTCAAAGCCCCCCATAGGTACCACTGCACACAGAAGAAAGGAAATAAATAATTCAAAGACCTTTACATAGTCGATTCTTTCACCAAATCGAGAAAGAATGGTTCTGGATTCAAAGACGCAATTGGCACCATTATAGAAAAGGAGTACGTCTTACCAGCTGCAATTGCCATCACAAGCCATGTATAAAGAATAACTTATCATTCTTCGCACCATCATAGAACATCCCGATTAAGAGCTGCGTGCATTCAACAAGAAGCAATGACATACAAATTAAATTTTGCAACGGTTTGAAACGTGCCAAATGCAGTCTCTCGTTAAAACAACAGAAGGTAGACCCATTCGGTTCTTTTCGTCTGTGAGGAAATACATTATCCTCGTTAAAAGAGTTCATCGTTAAAATTTTCATAGCGATGACTGTGATGATAATGATACCACTGAATATAAAAATACTATTCTTCAAATGATGCTACTCCTTCCACCCTTTCTAATCGTGACTTTGTGTTTAGATAAGATACGAGCATTTAGTTTCTACTGTCTGAACTCTATTTCTCTCAGTTAGTATGTAGAGTTGCAATTCACTGTTGGGTATCTATGATTTACAATGGAAAACAAATTATTTTTACCAGTCTCGAGTATGCAAAAGAAATCCAAAAAATTCTGCACTCCCATATTTGGTTCTTCTCGTCTATTATGGGTACTACACTTTTCATCACCGCAGTTTACTTTTCAAAGTCTTTTTCCTCGATACTTTGCCCTGGAAGATGCCATATCAATATTTATATGATTTGGGTATACTCTCAATCGGTTACTAAGACAATGCCAATTATGATGAGGAATGTAGCGATTGACATTAGGGTGAGGCAATGCCGCACAGTTTTACAGTGGTTCTCTAGCTGACATCTTCGGGCTTGAATACTGATATACAGCCTTTGAACAGCAGCGTGATCTGAAAAAGAAAAATGGTTTGGCCTTAATCAAGTGCATGGGGAATGATAGATCGATAGTGTTCCTTCCCACGCATTGTGCAGCGCACTGTGCACCGTTCTTTCAGTATACAATGTAGCTGTGCCCCAAGCTGCAATAGCTGGGAACGCAACTGGGCCGGATCGAACAGACGCCGTGTGCATTTCGTATGAGCTGAGGACGGTGTTGTGAATAGTCATTGACCGTGGACGCTCATTCGAAGAAATGGTAATTTAAAGTACTGGTATATGAAGTCAAGGTCACATAGGAAAACGTCAAATGAAAACGCGTAATACGGAGATGTTCTAAATGAAAGCAAATTGTGTTACATTGCTATTATCTGTACATTTGGAGATTAAGGGTATATATGACAGGCCGAAAGCTCGATTGATTAAAAGGGAGAACAAGTTCGAGAGCAACGTTCGCCTCAAGTCTAATTTCTTTCACTAGTATATGGGGGGGGGGGGGGGGGGGGAGTCGATTTGGCCCGGAACTCGAGAAGGAGTAGCTATACAAGGACTTTGTGAGCACAACGTTATACGTCAGCAATCTCGAAATAATAGCCTTTGATACGCATGTACTTGTAGTTGAAGCTAGCAGACCAAATCCAAGCACCTCCCTAAATCTGCACATTATGCTTCTAATATGTCATGACAAGAAAAAAGAAATGTCACTTCATAGGGCAATCAGAAATATGTAATGCTCTCTTGATTATATTTTCTCTTTTCTGTATTTGCTTACGAATCCCTCAGTCGCCAATTTCAAAAGGCGTTAATTTCCCCGTGTGAATGTTCACGTTTGTTAACTAAAGCTTATTAATCAAATGCTGAAATTAGTTTTTAACAGATAAGTCAGCATTTCATGTATCAACTTGTTCCCCCTCTGTGAACCTCAAAGTGCTTCACAAATCAGGTCTGAAATCTTCAAAGGATAAGCCACCCCGAATACGATTGTGCTAATATTAACACTAATTCAACAGAGTGCCGCCAGGAAATTGTATAGCTTGGACACCCTTACGTGCGTCGTTACAGGTTGGATGTGTGTATAATCTCTTTATCTGCAAGGATCATCATTCACATACTTGAACGTGAGAGGATTCAGGAATTTAAACACACCCACTTCACAGTTGCTGATTGGTCATTCTGCTTTTGTTGGTCGCTTGCTAATTAGTGCGTGTCTGGTTGTTTACAACAAAACATTTGATAAAATTCCGTGCCATGCACTTGCCCTATCGGCTCCTCCCACAGTATGACGTTTCAAGAATGTAAATGTGTGTGTGTGTGTGTGTGTGTGTGTGTGTGTGTGCGTGTGTGCGTGCGTGTGTGTGTGTGTGCGTGTATGATTGTGTGTATGCGACTGGGTTTTGATTTGGAAGTGAAGATAAGTATTAATAATGTAAAAATGATATGGCATGATTTATTATCTATATAGAATAGGATATGATAAGAAATAAAGATTTGTTTCAGTTTGTAAGTGGGGAGGGGGGGGGGCTGATAGGGCCTGATAAAAAATCTAATTCTTCAGTTGCGTAATATATTTATC
Source organism: Diadema setosum (assembly GCA_033980235.1). Classification (NCBI taxonomy): domain Eukaryota; kingdom Metazoa; phylum Echinodermata; class Echinoidea; order Diadematoida; family Diadematidae; genus Diadema; species Diadema setosum. Next base: position 7,921,364 of record CM067064.1, read on the forward strand.
TATAGACATTCTCACACGTGGAATATAAGTTGTACGCTTACACATTCAAATTCAAGTGAGATATGGTTTCATATGTAAATACATTCAGGTGGAATGTAATACATTTTATTTAAAAAAACAGTTGTTCCGATTGTATTGTTGAGTAAGTTTGATTTTGATTGATTTATTTGTAGCAGTAAATACTGAAAATGATGTTGATTTTGCGCTGTATTTGTAGAACAGAATAAATGATTGTTTATTCATGCATAATTTGACAATGAAATCAATAAAGATTAAGGATAAAAAGTGTTTGTGCGTGTGCGTGTCTGTTTATGAGAGGGTTCTTTGTTCTGACAGAAAAGATTGTTTAGCACAGAGTATGAGGAAAGATGAGAAGCATCATAAAAAATCCTACTCCGTCGATGATCGTCAGATTATGTTTCGATTATTTACAACGTGGCGATATGATAAGACGGACAAAATACCATGACGCAAATCTCTCGTTTGAAGAGGCTACACCCCAGTAAATAATGCCAGTGCATATCTTGGCAATCAATGACTTAAAGTCAAAGATATAAAACACCTGTTTCTTGACCCTGGCCTAATCTAAGCATCAGTCATCGCCACAGCGCCACAGGAGGGGGGGGGGGGGGGCACCGCGAGAGGAGGAGATTGTTTTGGTTTTGGCATGGGCCATGTAGCTCCATGGTGCGTGTGTGTGTGCGTGTGTGTGTGTGAGTGTAGACATTCACCCTTTCAGACAGAGCATGCCTGTACTGTAGTGACCGGAACTATTGTCATTCCATTTTGCTCTCCCCTTTTCCCTCCCCCATCTCTCCCCCCTCTCCCTCCCTCTCTCCCCCTCGCTCTCCCTCTCTCTCTCTCTCTCTCTCTCCCTCTCTCTCTCTTTCTCAATGATCCAGTCAGCAGGCTGATTGTAACCAGGGAGGTAGTCTCACCTCCCCGTTGTAACTCACTGCCAAATAGCACATTGTCAGCACCGGCAAACTGGCAATGCTCTCCTTCTTATTCCTGTATTTTCGTTATTTACGGGTCAATTTTTTTCGTTCGAAATGTAAAATGGATGACCATAGAATTTCTCAGTAGAATATAAAATTGAAAACTTTAGAAAGGATAGAGAAAATTGAGTTCACTTTGAATGGTCTGCCACAGGCAGATATCCTTATCATGCTCTTACGTAATACGACAGCTGCTTTCTCAGCGACCAGTCAGCAGGCTGATTGTAACCAGGGAGTAGTCTCACCTCCCCGTTGTAACTCACTGCCAAATAGCACCGGCAAACTGGCAATGCTCTCCTTCTTATTCCTGTATTTTCGTTATTTACGGGTCAATTTTTTTCGTTCGAAATGTAAAATGGATGACCATAGAATTTCTCAATAGAATATAAAATTGAAAACTTTAGAAAGGATAGAGAAAATTGAGTTCACTTTGAATGGTCTGCCACAGGCAGATATCCTTATCATGCTCTTACGTAATACGACAGCTGCTGGAGTCATCAAACCCTGGCTTGGCCTCCAGGTTTGTCACGCCGAGCAGAAAGTTTATTTGCAATGGGCAAGTACTTCGACTCCCAACTCTCAAACGACAAATAAATGCACCCCACTTTGGAAAAAGTTCGGCTGGGGTCTCGCCTCAAACGAGAGATTGACGGCATGCACTCAAAAGTTGCCGTTTTCTTTATCGAGAATGCAAGATGTCGAATGCAAGATGTCTGCAACTCTTTCACTTCAGAAAGTAATCAGTACCTGGAGTAAATCATATCACATTCACTTCGGGATTCTCAAAGTTTTTCCGACCTTCGTTTCCCATTCTTTCCTCTATTTCCTCTGATTTTTTTTTTAAGTCTTAAAATTACCAAGAGATTTTTTTTTCAAATTGTTTTAATGACCAACAACGGTTGACAAGATATCACAACAGAGGTCATATGCAGGAGCAATATCAAGATATACAATTGTATTTCGTTAAAGAGTTCTTTAATGCACAGTGCAACATGTCATGCCCTGAAAGAAACAAGAAAAATACATATGTATATATATATATATATATATATATATATATATATATATATATATTATATATATATATATATATATATATACATATACACAATATATATATACGTGTATATATATAATATATATATATATATATATATATATATATATATATATATGTATATATATATATATATATATATATGTATCGATTTTTAAGATTTCATTGATTTGGTCACAAAGATAGAACTATTTTCTCTAATCGTAAGTCATAGCATTGACATCCGAACAAATGAGTACACCACAAACGTGTCCCTGGTTTCCAAGCTGTCATGAGGTGTGACTAGACATCCAGTTATTAACTTTGGACCCAGCAAGATCATTGAGCTGATATTACGTGTGATTTTACTGAAGATAGAGTAGACCAATGAGTTACAAATCAAGCCGTACGTATAGACTGATCATGGGATACTGAATTGGCTCCTTTAATAACTATGAACACAGTATATGTATACTTTCGTAGGGAGCACAAGTGACAAATACGTGACCAAATGAATGGGTGATTGTTGATCTCTCAGTATTATACTGACAGCACCGACGAAAAATATATTATGCAGTCTAACAAAGCGTGTTTGCCTCTATAGATGACATGTTATGATAAAGTCAATAGAAAAAGGCTCTATGAAGAGGTCGTCGCAGGACATATCTTCACAAGTGATGCGAGAGGAATATGTAACGAAATGATGCATAATATGATTTAACATAATAAACAGGAGATTAAAGTAAGCAACTGTAGAAATAGTAATAGAAACAGCAACAGCAGCAGTAGCAGCATCAGTAAAGTAGTAGTAGTAGCAGTAGTAGTAGTAGTAGTAGTAGTAGTAGTAGTAGCAGTAGTAGTAGTAGTAGTAGTGGCAGCAGCAGCATGGTAGCAGTGTAATCGTGATGTTGGTGGTGGTGGTGTACGTTTATATACAGTAATAGCAGACGCACTATACATGAAATACATAGTACAGCTAAAGTAGTATTACGACCATAGACAGCAGTAGTAAGGGTGATCGTATCAGTGATGGCATAGCAGTAGTGCACGTATAAAATAGTGACGGGCGGAGTTTAAGCACAAACAGAGAGAATGGGAAAAAGAGAAAATAATTATATTGCCACTGATTGAAGAGGTTTCGGTAGCAGTGTATAAGCGATCGAGAGTAGCGATGTTGAAAGTGCCTTGCCGGTGTCATAATGATGATGATGGTGATGACAACAACGACGGCAACGACGACGACGACGGTGATGGTGATGATGACGATGATGATGATGGGGATGAAGATGATGATGATGATGATGATGATGATGACGATGATGATCGTGGTGGTGGTGGTGGTGATGATGATTTCAGTGGTCGTCGTCATGGTGACGATGCCGACGTGATTACAGTATGTCGGTGATGGCGATTCAAAAGAATCTTTTGATGGAAACCGAGTAAGTGAAAGGTTTTCTTGTCTTTTTTAATTTTTCGTGTTTTCTGAGAGCCCAAATGTGTGGAAAGGTTGCAGCCCTCCTCTATACCCACCCCCGTAGTAATAGTAGTAGTGTACAAGGTAAGTAGTAGCAGCAGTCGCAGTTGTGGTGGCGGTGGTATAAGTAGTAGTAGTGGTAGCAGTGGTGGTGGTGGTAGTATGAGTAGTAGCAGTAGAAAGTAGTAGTAGTAGCAGTAGTAATGATAGTAGTAGTAGTAGCAGCAGCAGAAGTAGAAGTAGTAGTAGAAGAAATGGTAGCAGTAGCAGTAGGTAGTAGAAGTAAGTGGTAGTAGAAGTTGCAGTCATTAAGATTTGCAGTATTGCATGGTAGTGGCAGAAATGATAGTGCTTGTAGTTTACACTTTTTCTGAGACTACTACTTTCTACATCACGTATTTGAAAGTTATCCATAAACACAATAATCATGCAAGTCTTCAGTAACAGTCGATGCTCAAAATAAACATTTCTCTTACCTTGGGCATGTGTTATTCCGCATAACAGCGCCACAAACAGGGATATGCCGTACGACCTCATCTTCGGTGGAGATTGGCAAAGCGGAGAAGTAAACCCGTGGTAGCGGTTTCGCAACCACTCTCTAAGTGGACACCAGTGTTACGCCAAAGCCCCGTCAAGCTTCTGTTGACTGGTAGTTTTACCACTGCACCGGGAATGATTGTATTTTATCTTCCCTTTCAGAATCTCCCTTAGCTTCCTGGGATGTCTAGTTCTTCCCTCTGATCCCAGTGTTTTCCGTCACCATTCCGGTGTATGATGTCAATATTAGATCGAATGTTTCGAATATGAAGAGGCTGTGGATCCTAGCGAGCCCCCTCTCGTCATACGTAAGTCAAGCCGTGGGTATCTCTTTCAATGCGCTTGAAACGTCAGTGAAGCCATGCACTTCAATACTATTATTGCGAACTCCTCTGCTGTAGGGACTCGCCCCATTCCATTGGCTGCGTGCGTCTTTATGAAACAATAAGATCATACACAACAACAACGTCAACGGTATTCATTGAGCTTAATCACTGAGTGGGGTGGGTGTGTATTGCGTGCTTTTTTGCATCAGTTTTTATTCGTTTCAAACAGGTGTTTGTCGTTAGGATCTTTTTTTTTTTCATGGTTTGAAAAGAAAAGGCGTGGACTGTCACGCTCTGCAAGTTGTTCAACGGCTGTCACCCGAAGAACCAATATTATGGTTATATATATTTCTAGTGTTGAGACTGCCCAGTCGAGTTCACATCAGACACTCGGCAGGTATGGACGTGATATCAATATTTCGTCACTCTCAAGCAAAAAAAAAAAGAAAAGAAAAAAAGAAAAAAAAGAATTTGAATAGTAGTCATGGTAGTAATTCTCTACTTTGCTTAAAGTTCTACATCTCCCTCTTCTCTCTCTCTCTCTATCTCTGAGTGGGGGGGGGGGGGGGTGTTTGTAACGAGAACTCCTGCAACGACCCTCGGCGACATTTTTGGGGCTTCTCGGAGAATGACCGTCTTACAATATTCATGACAAGCCTTTCTCTTTCTCCGCCGTTGCATTACGAAGAACGCGGTGAAGGGAAGTCCATCATTACAAAAGAAAGTGTCCCAGCCACAGTTTTGGTAAATCGAGAAGGGGAGAGAACGCGAAGTGGTGAGGGTGGGGAGCTACAGGACTGAGACAACCCCTTTTGTTATTTAAATGACTCCATCGGATAAGCTGTCATTCCATTGTTGCGTGCAAAAAGGTATCTGGGCGTGTTTGGTTTTGGTTGTATGCGGTATTCGGGTGAACCTGTCGGAGAAAAAAAAAAGACGTTATATTAGTACTTCTTGGAGTCCTTGGAGCGTTGGTTGTTGATTCGGTAACTGGTCATGAAAGACGGCAGAACTGTATTTTCATCAACGTCTTGACATTTGTAATGTTTTGAAGTATTCTTTTGAAAAAGATAGATAAGGGGCAAAAAAGACATCAGATACTTCGAGGTTTAGCCTGACAAGAAAGAAAAAATCCATTATTAGGTTCAATCGTTCTTCTAATTTTCTTTTATTCTCTTTGAAATCTTCAGAAAACGTGTTACCTCCTGATCACGTGAATTATCTGTTTCATACGTGAAGATATTGTCTGAAATTTTCATCAAACTTCGCGTTATGACTGCGCGATATGCTGAATTGTAATGTTTTCTAATACACTGTTGCTAATAGATAAACTGATTATTAGATAAATCGAGCATTTGAGGAAAAACAGCAAAATTTACTCAGACTCAGCTGTCAGTTATCATTGTTACCATAACATGAAATGGCATTTAACGTTCAGGTTAAATTGAATAATTGTGATGTATGGTCATCGGCATGGATATGTCTGCTTAAGTTTGACGTTTGATTGTAAACTTTGCACGACACCACATACTAGTAGCTTCCAATGCCCTAGTTGTAATTTGGAACCTGTCCGATTCTTGTTATTTTCTCTATACCAGTTAATACAATGATACAAATGGTAACAATAGATAAGTTCAGAGACCAGTTGCTCATTCTGATAGTATTTTTTCACTCTCCTCGTTTTAACTTTTTTTTTTTCATTATTATTTTCTTTCGGGTCCTTACAGCATCTTCCGTTGGCCTTCCAGCGAACTGTTGATTACACATGAATGTTTGAATGCAACAAACTAGTCACAAATATGTATTGTGCGTTGCCCATGTAATGTCTATCTGCATCTATAGGCATCCCATGCTAGAGCTTAAATTTTGTGCAAAACATTTCTTTTTGCTTAAAAGATAAACCATAAACTCTAATCGAAATAGAATGACACAGATCATGAGCGAATCAAGCGTTGAATGTTTCGAGCATATGATTATACTATATTGAATGTTAATCATAAAATCTCTGTGACTTCTCTTTTTCGTTGCTTAGATAATATCATAAAATGATGATGTTTCTTTCTGTCTTCTTTTGTTTTCTATACCTATTCGACCTTTTCCTTTAGTGTAAATGGTGTTGTTGTTTTGCTAGTATACTTTTTCTCTCTTTTAGGAATGTTCTTTTTTGATTCTGTATCATATCGTGATGTTTTATATGCTGCAAGCTGATATACGGACTCATTGAAAAACAGCCCTGAGACTGAGAGTGTGTGTGTGTGTGTTTTTTTTTTTTTTTTACTGTATTGAAATAGATTGAAAAAAAATACTGGCAGTGACAAAATATGACATCGAAAGAATTATTTCAAGTTTATATTTATTTTGTTAAATGTCAGTTCCTTACTGGAAAGGACACAGTGTCCCACAGTGTGTTCACAGTGTGGTCACATAGTCGACTGTGAAAACGCTCAAATCTAACAGTGTGGAGATGATTTCACATTGTGGTTTGGTTTTCACAGAGTGTTCACATGGTAATGTTCTGTGTCACACTGTGAATTGATGATTCACAATGTGTTCACATTGTTAAAAAGTTCGAATTTAACAGTGTGAAGAGATTTCACGCTGTGTTCACACTGTGTTCACACTGTGCTTCTCACACTGTGGGACAATTTTTTTTTTCCAACAGGGTTACATTATTTACCACGAGTAGCCGTGTGCATATAAATTTGTATGCTGAATTGGTGTGAAAGTGAAACACAAGTCATTATAAAAGAAGTGGAATGAAAATGAGGAATATGGAATTAATAGAAGACTGTTGGCGGATTTTTTAACAGGACATTTTAGTTGGCGAATAGCGAATATGAAGTATCAAGAATTACTTCTCATATTATATTATGAGTTAATGCCTTGAACGTATTATTGAATGTCCACATTAAACAACTTTTGGGGTATTTATTTATGAATCTAAACTTGAAACTTTGCGGAACAGTGCAAACAAAATATTTCTGTAACTTAATAACACAATAGCTGCAAAGTAAAGCAGGTCAATCACAATGACTGCAACTTTCCTCATGAAAAGAATAATCAAACATCGCCAAGGTGGAATTTACAATAGGACCCCGTCTGGTAACTGTGTTACAGAGTCCTTTCATAATATCAGTATTTCCCTTTTCAGTCCCTGTATAAACTATGATATGCGTCTTCATCCTATTAAAGATTGAACTGGATACAGACCCCTACCATTACCTCACCCACCCACCCCCTCACGTGCCTAAGAATTAGCGGTGACGGCTTTAAGAGCCCCCTTCACATGATAAGCTATCAGGCTAACTGCCAATATTTCTACAACTTAATGTTTCTTGTCAACAGCTGATCGCAAGGTGTGTGAGAGCTTATAAAAAAAAAAAAATGGAAGTAGCGAAACGGTTGTCAGTATTCGCCGTCCAAATGCCGACTGGGTTCTGTCATTGCAAAAGCCGATTCTTTTGTTTTGTTTTGGTAGTTGGGTGTGTAAGAAGGTTAGCAATGAATGACCTTTTCAGAATTAGTTTTCAGATAATCTGATGTGAAATGTAAACTGTGTTTTGTAGGCCTCCTTGTTTAATTAAGCATAAGTGAGTGTGTGCAAGGCATGCTTGCACGATACATGGGTTCACCATGTTCATATTTTCATAAAGCTTACCATGCACAAGAAAGCAACAACCTTTTTTTTTTCTTTCACAACATATTTGTTACACACGTGTTTCTAGATCAAGGTAAGTTTGAATAGCTTGCAAACCACCCGCGAACAATTGAGCAAATACGCAGACGACAAAGTTCCAGTAGTTATTCTTACAAATAGCCCATAAGTGTTATACATTCCATCCATTAAACTGCGTGGGCATATCCCTCTTTTGCTAAATTATTCGCCTAAACTGAACCACAAAATATAATATTAGTCATGGTACAATTGCGCTAACAAGTAACCCTCTTAGGCGTGACATCAAAAGGGGCTGTTCAAGCGGGGAAAATCTGGCAATAGAAATGGGCTTACTTTTCTTTTCCAGATTTGTTGGGTTTTTCCTCCTGCTATGCTGCACTGCGGTTGACTCACCTTAGATAACCCGTGCATTTTGGGTGTGTTCATACAGACAGTCGCGTCAATGTCCATAATAATGTCATATATGAACTTAACTCATCACTGAATCATCATAACTATCACTTGATCATCACATGACACCATCATCAGCATCAAGAGAATAAGTGTTGCAGAAATGGAATCAATAGTGTGAGGGCGTACTAGCAGTCTACTTGTATAGTGGTGGCGGTGGGACATATAGCAGTGGCGGTAGTAGTTGCCGTTGAAGGTACTAGTGGTGTTGGTGGTTCTTGAGAAGTATATGGAGTGTTCTACTTAGTTGCAGTTCATTGCTCTGAAGGGTCGTAAATTCGAAAATGAAATAAGATTTGTTATTCCGAAGGTTATTTATTCCTAAGGTCCTTAATTCCGAAACGAAATGAGATTCGTTATTCCGAAAGTTCGTTAATCCAAAATCAAAATGAAGAAAGGTTCATTATTCCGAAGCTTCGTTGATCCGAAAACGAAACAAAGTTAGTTAGTGGGGGCGCTGTGGCATAGTGGATAAGACTCCCGACTCCCGATCGAAGGACCCGAGTTCGAATCCTGCTCAGTGCTTACGTCCTTGGACAAGATGATTTTACCCACTGTGTCCCTCTCGACCCAGGTGTATAAATGGGTATCTGGTAACCCTAGGGTAATAATGATAGCAGGGCCCTCTGGTAGAGGAGTGGCAACACTGAAGAGGCTACCCTGGGTAAATAAGACCTTATTATTATTATTATTATTATTATTATTATTATTATTATTATTATTATTATTATTATTATATATATATATATATATATATATATATATATATATATAAAGGTTCGAATGTACGTTCTTTTCATTTTTGGATCAATAAAACTTACGAATAACGACAGAGATGTTCGGATTAACGAACCCTTTTTATTTTCGGATTAACGAGCCTTAGAAATAACGAACACCACTCATTGTACCAACGATAGTGCAAGTATGCGAAGTATTAATGACAGGGTTTCTGATTACATCTCATTAACTAGTACATTATACTATTCATAACATAATGCACTCATATGCATTATTTCAACGCTTATTATCAAGTGCATAATCAAGATCAGAAATACTGATGATTACTTGTAGTCTCAGCAGCAGCAGCAGCAGCAGCAATAACGACGACAACAACAACAAAATCAATAGCAACAACAGCAAAATCAGTCATCAGCAGTTGCCTAAGTAAAAGCAGCATAGTGATGACACTGTTGGCATGGTTTGTGATAAAGTCAGGACGGGTTCATGAACGACATGGGGGGTCAATGGTGCATCATATGCAGCGGATTGTGACTCAAAACCTGTTGTAGTCCTTAGTTATAGATCAAACCCTTGGAAAGGGATGGTTTCAGAGGTCTTCTCTTGAATCATTTTAGGAACACCAACTGAAATATCTATAGTCAAGTTGTTGTTGTTGTTGTTGTTGTTGTTGTTGTTGTTAGTAATGGCGGAGTTGATTAGCCATTTCTCTGACAGGGAATTTTGTCAGTGCATACATCTATATGGATAAGACCTAGCTATGGGATAATCTGGCCAATCGGCACTAAAAGGACAGTATGGGTGTAGATGACATCTATATTAGATAGGTATACGAGAGAACAAGAAGCAGTTCCCATCGGGCTGCAACCACAGTTCAGCTTTTACATTCATTGGCCCTACATTTTGCATTACATATATCTTTACACTTCTAAAAACCCATTCTGTTCAAATGTGTATGTATACATACACATTTCCTCGCATCTATCTGTCCGTCTGTCTGTCTCTGTCTCTATTTCTCTCTCTCTCTCTCTCTCTCTCAATATATATATATATATATATATATATATATATATATATATATATGTTGTTCGTCCAACTAAACCTTATTTCATCAGTATAGTACGAATGTATTTTGCCTTTTATACAAAGGCATTGGCAAACTTAAAAACTGTTTACGATATTTCTCGAAACATAAATTTACTCTGCTGAAATTGGTGATAAAGAAAAATAGGACGAAATTACAAGCAAAGGTGCTGTTTTTATATAGTACTCAAAAGAGTACTTTAGCTGCTGCTACCCAAAGAACTAACTCTGGGCTTTACTGGCCATCAATTCAATTAGCAATTCTACTGATTATAACCGTAATTTCTAATATCTCCTCTCAGATACCGCTGGCAAGCTTTACACTCCTGGTGAAAGCTTATGGAAAATTGTTGGATAAAGCAGTGTAGTATAGATACCCATTTGAAATTACACATGTAACAAGGAGTCACGCATGATAGATACTATGCGTGAAAAAAGGAGTGGTCTTGTTTGGTGGTTCATTGCGCGAGTGATCGTGCTATGAATGGGGTGCACAGTGACGAGATCGTGATAAAAAAGAGAAAAAAATGCGTACAGACAAAAGCGCAAAATAATAACCGCTATTTCCTGCCCATTGTTGAGCAAAATGATAAGCAAACAATGCAGCTCCGTTTGGACAACGAAAAAAAAAAGAAGCCTCAAATCGAGCAGAATGACAACAAAGACAAAGAAATTTCATGGGCAAAATAAAAAAAAGCAACCTTTATCTAACAAAGGTCACCTGCATTACAAAAAACCAACCCTGATTTTAGAAATCTAATGACTTTCAGAATCTGTATGTGCGTCGTATGGCAAGAAACTTAAAAATGTGTAAACAGCTATAAGGAATCGGACCGTAGGAATCGGAAGCCACTGCATGGAATCCTAACTTTTCTTAATGATAACAAAGAAATCAAAATTCACTATTCTGCTAAGATTCTTTGAAAGGATTGATCAGCAATAGAAGAGATTTTATCCAAATTGTAACTGACAAAACAAAAATGATATTATAAAAGAAGACTGAATTAAAGCATAAGTCTTCATACGCACACGAAATATCTTGCAATTGTTATTAAGACTTTAACGCTATAGACAATGTGAATATCATGGCTACATTGTACGTCTCAATAAAATGTGTGTGTGTGTGTGTGTGTGTGTGTGTGTGTGTTTAATTTTTTTTTTTTCTGATTGCCTTTCTTTCTATTTTGATTTAGTCCAGTGGTAAATGTATGGTACAATACATTAGCGACTGTAAAGTTTATTTCAGCTGGATATCATAATTATACCGTAGTTGATGAAAGGCAAGATTTTGATTTTTTTTTTTCATAGGCCGAAGTCATTGGAGCAGAAAAAGAGGGAAAATGATTTCAAATTCATGATACGATATCTTACGCATTTCATATCCAATTGGGCCCCATGGAAGACCCAGCTAGTGGCAGCTGTCCAGCCATCTTCTCAGATGGAAAAAAATGAAACAAACAAACGAACAAACGAACAAACAAACAAACAAACAAACAAACACCAAACATACAAACAAACGCAAATATTTTCAGAATTTGTGATTTGGCGACCAATTCACATCAGGAGAATTAGAGACACTTGATTCATTCTTTAGAAGCCCATTAACGTATACATATGCATATATATATATATATATATATATATATATATATATATATATGCATACATAATAACTGATTATAAAAGAGAAATAGCCGAATCCACTGCGCTGAACGATATGTTAATCGGTATTGATATTTCCACGGGTATATTTCTTCATGGTTAGACAAGATGCTTGCCAGGGGTAGCAAGGGATGTTAGAATATAGGGTTGTACAATCAGTTTCTCAATAGAATGTAAACATTAGTCATGCCAATTTTGCCTTGCGTGTTGATTGAAAGTTGGAAAAATAAACATAACTCTTTCGTTATATGCCCGAGACACATACTTTTCAAAAAATAATGAAAAAAAAAACAAGACGGGGGGCATTATTGTTTACAAAGTATTTACTCTGATATCCCGTTATAGGGCAAATGGTTGGCCTGAAAATGGTCTAAAACAAATTACATGGTGAAATCTCTCACTGTAATAAAATTTATTTTCGATTATAACGGAGCATGGTTTATTTTTTATTCAACACGAATCGTTGACACGATTGGTCTTCATACAATATTTCAAGTTCAACTCTCTGTAAAAAATGCCATATATAATAAGATGGCACCGTTGGTTTTAAGGGAAACGTGATCATCATTGTAATAGAATTATTCATGCCTTCCTGATGGCTGCAGGGTGGGCCTAAACGGCTATACAATAGCAAATGTGCACGTGGCAATGCGTTATCGGTGCAACATCTATACTATAATTGCGTCAAACTTTGATGCCCATGATAATCAGAGAGCAAACACACTCGAGACGTCTAGTGGTAGAGCCGTTCTCGAGATTTCTTACAGTTAACCCCCTGTGTGCCACATTAATTGTCTGTCCATAGGTTTGTGTGTGAAATTTGTACACACATTTGACTCATCGGCACAGAATAGGTTAATAGTGATCATTTATCTGATGGACAACCCAACTAAACTAAAACTAAAAACCAAATAAATATAGAAAACACAGAAGATGTGGCGGAAGAATTGAATTGACTCAGAGTTCTCTTTCAAACAATTTGTTTACTCTTCTTGAATGGGTACAAAAAATTTGATTACAAATTTGAAGAAAAAACAACAACAACAACATCAATGAGCACATTGCACAGACTTATAATTAGCCTGCTTGTATCCATTATCGCAGATGTTATGATGTTAAAGGGATATTTTAAACAAAAAAGGTAAATGTCTGCAGCAAATGATGGTAAGCTCCATTTCTCACTCATTGAAGAACGAAACGTCTGAATAAAGGGCACGCAATTCAGGGTATCCTCCATAACATTGTCAAAATAGTAATTAAGGAAAAACTTTAAGTATTGGTCCTGATGAGATAACAATGGAAAGCGCCAAGCATCGCAGAAACTCGGTAACACTTCCCCAAGACAACACATGCATGTAGCATTTACATTCTAAAACGAGATTTGCATGATAAGTACTCACTCGAATAGAGAGTGGCCTTTAATCACATCTTAAGGGGATCGTATAGTTTTGGTAGAGATCTAACTTCAGGTTTCCAACATTTCTTGATGATATAATGAGAAACCTCTCATGAAATATGAAAGAGCATGTAATTCCATGAGGAATTCAACGTTTATTTGATGAAAATTGGTTTTGAAATGGCTGAGATATCCAAAACAGCGCGATCCTGATAAAAGGTGGGACCCACCTTTTATTACGATCGCTTCGTTTTACTTTGTTTTTGGATGTTTCAGCCATTCCGAAACCGTTTTTCATCATATAAAAGTTGAATTCCTCTAAGAATGGTATGGCCTGTACTATTTCATTAGTGTTGTCTTGGTATCTCGCAAAAACTTAAAAGCCTAATCCTCATCCCCAACAATACTATACTATCTCTTTAACATTCAGGTTCACCATCAAACCATTTTGCATGACATTCATTTTCAAGATATCTTTAGAGGAGAAAGTCAAAGCAATGAAATGCGATAGTCTGCAAAGAACGTAAATGCTGAGTACTATATAATAATTACTAACATTTATGCGTACTTATCTGTTTGTTGCCATAGCAACAGATTATTTGACATGAAAAAATAGCGAAGTTCAAAGTCAGGAAAAAGTCCGATGTGATACGGTTGTTCGCGAAAGTACCCTGTTAACCTGTTGCCACCATGTTTAACATATTAAACCTTAGATTTCAGATCAGTAATACCTACAACTTATTCAATATTGAGTAAATACGTATTGATGTCAATTCCACGAAACAGTAAAATAAAATATATCAGTATGAGCTGCATAAACTTAAAATGAAATCATATTTTGAAAGACATAAAATACATCTTGTGAAATCAACCGCTCATTACTCAGCATACATAATTATATCAGAATGCAAAACTCGCAACAATCACAAGTTAGTTACGAATGTCGATTTCATCAAGTATGTATTGGTTTATATTCCAGAGTGCCAAGAAAAAAAAAAGTATAATCATACCAGCGTAATCCTGAGTAATGATGAGTAATGGCTACTTCATGAAAGACATGGTATTTATTGTAATTTTATATTCTACAATGTCATATAATAACATTTAAATTGTGTATTTGACGTGACTACTTTTAAGTGGGTTTTAAAACAGATATGTACACTCTTCTGACGCCCTTCCGAATGCCTGGTAGTCAGTATTCTGCATTTTCAGGTTTAGGCAGGTATCAGACTTGATTAGCATTCATCCTATTTTCTGGTACCTTTTATCCTGCATTCATGCATGTGCCTTTCATTATGTATTACGCCATATAAACACGTGAATATAGATAACAGCTTCAACTTCAACTTCAGCTTCAACGAAACAACAGCAACAACAGAAATAATACTTACTTTAGAAAAAAAAATAATCAATGGTTTTATTTTCGATACATCGTCATATGTCATTATTGTAAGGTCACATCAAATCTTTGCATATTCGCAGAATATTTTGGGTTTCCAAAGCCCACAATCACCCTCAGAACGGAAAGTATTGTTCTATTTTCCCCCGTTTTTTTTTGTTTTTTTTGTTCAAGTCCAATGATGTCACGAAGTATTTGATAATTTCTGTTAAAAAAACCAAGAAGTACTAGTATTTTTTTAAAACTAAACCTAACGGGAATGTTGAAGTTTTAACGCTTTGTTGTTGCAAGAAAAATTTCATGATCTTAGATCAGACCATGGGTGAAAATGGTAATCCTACAAATATTCGTATATAAGCTGAAATAGAAAAATAAATGGAAGCTGGGTTGCAAAATAAAACATTGGTGGTTGTAGCATGCTTTTGATAGAAACACGTTATGTCATATCCCAGCCAGCGAAAAAGAAAGGGATAAGCTTATAGAAATAATACTATATCCATGTATATTACATATACAAAGTCATGTAGGCCTGCTGTCAAAAAGTGGGTTTGGCAGACAATAAAAAAATATCTCCCGTTGTTGGCATAGTTTCATTGAAATACTGCAGCATGCCATGATAGCTCTGATAAAGTCCATTGTTATTTAAGCCCAATCATTGAAAAAAATGGTTTATCTTAAACATACTCAAATGCTTACACTTTCCGGAGTCAATGCAAAATGTACACACATACATAAGCAAACATGTTTATATTTGAAAAAGCACCCAAGAAAATCACATCTTTACCGCAAAGTATTCTATATACTGATACAAAAGTGGCACCTTTGCTTACAGTACACATGACAAGACTGATATTACATAGAAAAGTGCCTTTGGTAGTTGTGCGGTAGAATATCAACGAATATGACATAAACAGACACATACGGTTTGCAAATACAACGTAGGGCCTACTCAGGAGTTGAGTATAATGTGTTATGTGGGATGTATGTCCTGAGCAGTTTTGAATTAAGTATGTGATAATCTATTCATATATTTGTGTTGCATTATGCGTGTGAGGAAATAGTTCATGTTACGCGTGATTACGACTTTAATATTCATTTGTAGATTGTTATATGACTTCACTCATCACGAAATCGCATAGCCCTCCAGTTTTATTTAACATGCCGATGAACTGATAAGTAAATCACGATGGATTTTTCCATTTTCCACTATGCACGTATGTAGATTTATGCTTTTGTAGATGTGTATAGGAAGTTCAAGTTATCACAGGCTGTGCATGTTTAGTTGTACATGAAGGTTTACTAGTACTTATTTCAGTTCGTTATTCCGTATAAGCGCGGTCCTGACACTATGATTTATCTCTGTTGGAGAAGTACACAGCGCCGATGATGAGGAGGATGAAGAGAATAAAGGCGAGAACACCGAGCACGGCAAAGATGACTATCCAATCCGTCTCCAGCGATCCCTCCTCTGTTCGTGGTGCCGGTGTTACGACAACTAGGCGTGGTGAAAGAGGGAAGAGCATAACGTGCGTAACAGAGGGTGAGAATACAACGGCAATGAGAGATTCCATAGCGAAAAAAAAAATTAAAACAATTCTCGCTATCGCCAATGACTTAAAAAGTACCCGGATGTTGATTTAAGCGTCATTTATGGTGCATTATGGGATAGTCCGGTAGCAAAGTCACTTCCGTTCGTACACGCGTAATACGTGACTAATGCTTTTTACACATACAACCGACTGTACTTACTGTGTACTTACTGTTTTCTCGACTTGAATTTTTAGCTTTAATATGATTTGAAATTTCTCCATTCTTAAGAAATTGCTGTTAATACGACACATAAAAAAACATGAGCATTCCATGACGATATCCAGGTGGGTGAAAATATTCCAGCATAATATTGTCAGCGTATGCAGAGATGACTGATCAGTGATGTGCAAATCGATCGCATGATCAAGCAGTATACGATGTACCGGTATGTCTGTTAGCTTGTATGCGTGCGCAGGTGCATGCTAATGCAAGGCCTAGGGCAATCAATGCGGGGGCTATGGCTACAGTGTACGAGTATCACAGGCCTGGCCACTGGCTGGCTCGGGTACAGCCGCCTACTGTACTAGTATCCGTGGTCGGCGCGGTGCTATACGTAAGGTACACGTACGCGCACGCTAGCGCTGTGCAAAATAATATGCCCCGCGCCGGAAGTGCCCCAGTCCCGGAAGTGCACTAAATCTTGACGAAAAAGCCACATCCGGATGCACTGGATGCACTACAGGCACAGGAAAAAAAGATTAGAGATAGTAGGTCAGCGTGATTGTGTAATTACCTTGATTGCAGAGCAGCCCTGTGGTTCCCTCCAGGCACTCACACTCGACGTCATTGATGCGATCGTAACAAGTGGCGCCGTTGGCACAGGGATTACTCGCGCACTCATCTATGTCTATTATGTGTGGCCACATTCGTGGATGGAAAGATAGAGAATGCATGCAATAATGTCAACAAAGTGGGTAGTGTTCTTTAGCACTCTTCATTATGAATAATCTCAACTTTGCCATGGTCCCATGTACACACATGAGACAACATGGCCATTCTGAAGAAAAAAAAATCCTGCCCAAAGATAAATGCATTGACCAAGAAGAGAACCAGGGGGTGGGGCTTGAGAGAAATGCTCTGAATAGTTCGCTTGCGAGAGATGAGGACAGAATAATGGGATATGAATAGATTACATGTATGTATGAGTACAACCATCCATATCTGAGCACGAAGAGGGAATAAACCATATCTATGGCAAACAAGAAATTAAAGAATAACTGGTCCCCTCCCCTCCCCCTCCCCCCCCCCCCCCTGCTAGAGACATTTTACCCCAAGCAACTTCAATTTGGGGTATTTCATTGCTTAGATAGCAAAAGAGAGAAAACACTATACTAGGAACAAGAGTGTCCCGAACTCGTTTGGTGACCTATTACTGACCTAATGATACTCGATTTAAAAAGCGAAATACCTTCCAGTTCAAATTAGATAGTCAAAATAATGTTTTTCTCAAAAACAAGGAAAAGTAGAAATTACGCGGTGCGTAATATATGTCCCCGCCGGAAGTAGCATTTTTTAGCAAAATGTACAATATACAAATTTGTAGGTCAAAAATCAAGGTCAAAGGTCAAAGAAGTCAAAGGTCAAAATTCTGTGTAGAAGTTTTGAAGCGCTCACCTAGTGCCATCACATAAAGCAAACGGAATCAAAATCGGGTAAGAAATGGTGAAGGAGTAGCATTTTGTAGCAAAATGTACAAAAAATGTAGGTCAAAAATTAAGGTCAAAGGTCAAAGAAGTCAAAGGTCAAAATTCTGTGTAGAAGTTTTGAAGCCCTCACCTAGTGCCATCACATAAAGCAAACAGAATCGAAATCGGGTAGAAATGGCGAAGGAGTAGCATTTTGTAGCAAAATGTACAAAACAGGTCAAAAATCAAGGTCAAAGGTCAAAGAAGTCAAAGGTCAAAATTCTGTGTAGAAGTTTTGAAGCCCTCACCTAATGCCATCACATAAAGCAAACGGAATCGAAATCGGGTAAGAAATGGCGAAGGAGTAGCATTTTGTAGCAAAATGTACAATACAGGTCAAAAATCAAGGTCAAATGTCAAAGAAGTCAAAGGTCAAAATTCTGTGTAGAAGTTTTGAAGCCCTCACCTAGTTCCATCACATAAAGCAAACGGAATCGAAATCGGGTTAGAAATGGCGAAGGAGTAGCATTTTGTAGCAAAATGTACAATATAGGTCAAAGGTCAAGGTCAAAGGTCACGACTAAAATTCTGTGTAGAAGTTTCAGAGCTCCCATGTAGTGCTATCATATAAAGCAAACAGAATCAAAATTGGCTCATAAATGACAGAGAAGTAGCAAATTGAAGATTTTGATCACACACGGACGCACACACGGACGGACACACGGACGCACGGACGGACGGACGGACGGACACACGGACACACACACGTACGGAGCCCGTTTCATAGTCCCCTGCTCGAACTCGTTCGGCGGGGACAAAAAAAACCCTCTGACAATATGGACAATAAAGACATGCATGTCTAATATAGCTACATTAAAATTCTTGGTTTGCACGTGTGATTGTGTCTGTAATTATTTCGAGCTCTCACTTTCTTGACAGTATTGGCCTGTATATCCCTCGAGGCACACGCAGTTTCCGTCCGCTCCGCATTGGCCGTCATTCAGACACTGCGTGCTGTTACAGACGTCCGCAACAATGACTGTGTGAAATGAAGAATCAAGACGACATGTTACAATCATAATGTTGATTACAATGTTGCATGATATCACGATTAACTTGGTTCGCGGCGTTCAGCACTTGAATAAGTCGAATGTTATGATAGTTTATGTCAACAACGCTGAAATAGGAACAAACCACTTTGCTTATTATCAAAATTTACAAGGACTGAGACCAAATGATAGATAGATTGCATACTCAAAAGGTCAGAACTCAATATTTTTCTATTACATTTCTTCTACTACTTCTCGTCAATCTCGTATTGTGAAAAAAAAGGAAACGTATATTTTCTTCGAAATATTTTTGTTTCAGAGAGAAAGAAGTTTGATGATGTCACTAGTAGGCGTGGCAAGACAAACGTGACTGACGTGACATAGGTCTCGTCATAAAAACGTATTAAAGGGCACTTAATGATCCCTCTCAAGCTGAAACTTTAAGTGAATCACAGAAAAGGATTGTTGAGCAGTAGGTACTCCAGCTCACCCGTTTCGCAAGAAGGCCCCGTATAGCCTGCTGCACAGACGCACACGGTGTCTCCATTCTGCCTAATACAAGTGGCGCCATTTTGGCACAAGTCGATATCATTTTCAGTGCAAATGGTGTTTTCGACTAAAATTTGACAAAGAAAAAGAAAAGAAACATTATTTACACATATTTTTTTCAAGAATGTTAAACAAAGATACACAACAAAAGTTTATGCACTTTTCACTGCAGCCTAAAACTCTGGGAGCATATGAACCACGTGGCAGAAGGCGGTAATGACTCTCCTCAAGAGATATGAAAGTATCACGACATAAGCTGATTGAACAATGACCATAGAGGAACGTCCAGTCACAATATACAGTAGAAAAGCCGTCACAAAAAGTCAATATCTAATAATTGCTATTATGAGCATCGCCTCTGGTTACCCATTAATTCATAGATATTATATTGCAGGATTGCGCAAGATGTTTTCGATTTATTAGTGAACCCTATTTTGTCAGATTGTGAAATGAACGTAAGAATAAAAAAAAAAAAAACTCTTTTAAAGTAATATGTCGCAATATCATGTTGGCTGGTTGCAAAATTGCTTACGGTTTACTATAGTAATTTCCAAACTTCTCTTTTAGTATTTTATCTCACCTCTTCTTCGTTTGGCATCTACAAAAGGCAGAGTTATTTGAAATTGTACAAACAAATAAAAAAAAAGAAATTGCACTTACTGGTGTTACACGTCTTGCCCGTCCATCCGGAGGGACACGAACAGGAGAAATCCCCGGGAATTTCACGGCATGTCGCTCCGTTCATGCACGGTAGAGAGAGACAGACCACTGCTTGATAACAATAGAAGGTAGTAAATAAGCATTGATAATCATTGTGCATAATCCTTTGGATAGTTGCCTGTCGAGCAAAAGACCGATGTCACCAGAGAGGAAATCAGGATGCTTTTTTTTTTTCATAAAGCAGAAGTCATTTCTTAAAACAACAACAACGAATTTGTTATGACAATAATAATACCATTTTGAAAACAATAATAATGATAATAATAATGCTGATGATAATACTACTTCTACGAGTACTACTACTACTACTATTACTACTACTACTACTACTACTACTGCTACTGCTACTACTACTACTACTACTACTACTACTACTACTACTAATGATAATAATGATGATGATGATGATAACCGAAGTGAAAATAATAATAATAATAATAATAATAACTAGAAGATGAAGAAGAACACTAACAATGATAACAATAATAATGTAGTAGTGACACTTTATTGTTTTCATCACTAAGAGACAGAACTTACCTCCCCGACATGTTGGTCCCATGTTCGTCGGACAGTTACAGCGATACGAGTCCACCAGGTCCTCGCACTGGTAGCCGTTCAGACACGGATTGCTGGCACACTCGTTCACATCTGCAGCAAAGAGCATCGCATGTGCACAGCAGTGACATACAAGCAAGAACACCGGCCGTATTCATATCATCAATCAGTATAAGCTGATAAGTACTGCACTTCCCTTGCGCGTGCTCTTCCATTAAGCGCTGTCTCCCCTTTTGATGCAGAAGTTAAAATGTTTCACGTTGAGGAGACAACACACCAACAGAATTTGAACATGAAATACGAAGGCCAGCACCTACAATAATGTTATATTATCTCAAGACTGCAAGAGAATTGAACAAAGCAGTTGCTTACGAATCATATGACGTGACAATCTTGTCTGTGTGTACACAGTGGACATTATTACAGGGATGCCGCACCAGGTGATGCTTTAACATCCGAAACATTTGTAACTTTCTCAGAATTTCTCCAATTTCTTTAGTAGCAGACATGTTACTATACAGTCCCAACAGTATTCTATGAGAGGGAAGAGTCTCCCCGTGAGACTTCGATAACTCACCTATCTCACAATCGGCCCCTGCGTATCCAGGTGGGCACTGACAAATGTACTGGAGATTGCTCTCACTCTGAGGGGGGAGGCAACGGCCGCCATTTTGACAGGGCTGGGTATCACAGATAGAGGCGGCAAGACCTGAAGAAAGAAGGAGTAGTGATGCAAATATGTATATATTATACAAATATTCAATGTTTATGAGTGCGATGATTCCGAATATTACATGAGCGCGCAAGTTAAACCGTTCTATTCAAAGACGCGAAGCGAGTTGAATAGAACGGTTAAGCTTACACGGAATGTAATATTCATACCGTGGCACGAATGATAAAACACTGAATATTTGTTTTATACAACACGCGATAAAGGCCTGGTCAATACTGAAAAGGACAAACAGTTGGCCTAGATCTAGATCTGGCTCTAGGTCTTGAAACAGGTGCGCGTCTGCATCAATGCTTTACGATACACAAGTTCAGTGTGTCCTAGGATCATATTTATACATATACATGTACTGTTTTATGAAACATTGGTAAGAGAAAAAGCATGAAAAATTGAGAGAAAGGAATGTATTGATAAATGCTTGTACCATTGTTGCTTTTCTTTTATCTTGTTGATATACGGGACTCGATATTTCACGCAATATTGTTTCCATCACATGTAATAAAAACAAATCTTTGAAATATGCGTGGATATCCAATATGTTTGGGCACGTCTACTAATGAGAACGAAGACACACCATAGTGTAGATATGATGATTGAACATAAACGATTAGAAAAGTAGGTTTTCTGTTCCTAATATCTTCTATTGCGGCAACATCATGGGACTGAGTACTCACTAATCTCACACTGGGGTCCCGTGAAGAGGGTCTCGCAGCAGCGGCATTCATAGGTGCCGACCAGGTTGAGGCAGGTGCCACCGTTCCGGCAGGGAGAATCAGCGCATTCGTCCACGTCTGGGGAAAGTGTTCAACGACAAGTGAAAAAATGTCACATGAAGTGGTTGTAGCTTTGATGGACAAACGGGCATATCAAGTCATCATATTGTGCAAATACTTGAGAATGCACTGACTCGAGAGCAATATCTTCCAAATGATAGGAAATGCAGACCATGGAAAGACGAGCGGACAGGAAAGTGACGATCATCCTCACCTGCGGTGCATTACTACAAGTTAAGTAAGCTCAAGCTCTGATGCGACAGGTGACAGGGCAGCGTTCATGCAATACTACGTCATTATGACCCTATGGCATGTATCACGCCTCGTTATATGATATACGTTTGTATCACTATTCTTAATTTCACCCATCGATTTGGTTATTCTAACTTTTCGGTGAGCAAATACAGTCATCTTGTAAACGTCGTTATTAGAATAGGAATATCGTCGTTAAATTTTCTCCCGCCAGAGGCGGTTGTTGTAATAGCTGTTGCTGTTGTTGGGTTTTCTGTTGTTGTTGTTGTTCACGCGATATCTGCATTGGTCACCTACCAATATTACAGTTTGTGCCTGTCCATTCAGGTGTGCAGGTGCAATCGTAGCTACCATCTGAGATGTCCGCACAGGTCCCACCATTAGCACACGGGTTCGATTCGCATGGAGTTCGCTCGGCAACAACTGTTGTAATAGAATGAATCGATTCATAGTTACCTAATTATGAATTCTTCTTCATCGCTTAAGTAGGCAGTTATAAATCAAATGTGTGACACGATAACCCTCACCTGTAACAGACAATCCCGATAGACATTGGATTGAAGAGATGTTGAAAAGATATAAAATCAACTCTATTTTCAAGTTCGTGCTCAATCTTCTCCGC
This sequence comes from Diadema setosum, assembly GCA_033980235.1. Lineage (NCBI taxonomy): Eukaryota > Metazoa > Echinodermata > Echinoidea > Diadematoida > Diadematidae > Diadema > Diadema setosum. The sequence continues at coordinate 7,944,604 of CM067064.1, forward strand.
CAAAACCCTAAAACGTTTACAAGTAGGTTTGCAGTCCATTGTAAGACAAGTGGGACACAGTGCAAGTGCACTACAATATTATGACTGTAAGTATAGCCAAGGAGCTATAGCTCTTTGGTATAGCACAAGGAAAAGATAGCAAAATATAATACCTTCTATAACGCAACTGTCATCAACGACTCCAGGAGGGCACAGACATATGAAAGAACCATCGCCACTCTCACAATGCGTGCCTGCTGGACACGGGTTGTCAAAGCAGAAATTCCTCTCTGAAGTGTGGGAAAAAGAGGTAACAATTAAACAAAATCATTAACCACAGCAAACACAGAGAAAAGACTGTCAAGTACATTGGGGATGAACCCATTAGAGAGCAATACTGAGAGGCTGTTGATGGTTAAATTGAATAACAAGGAAAAGTAAAAATTACGCGTTGCGTAATATATGTCCCCGCCGGAAGTAGCATTTTGTAGCAAAATGTATAATATAGGTCAAAAATCAAGGTCAAAGGTCAAAGAAGTCAAAGGTCAAAATTCTGTGTAGAAGTTTTGAAGCCCTCACCTAGTGCCATCACATAAAGCAAACGGAATCGAGATCGGGTTAGAAATGGCGAAGGAGTAGCATTTTGTAGCAAAATGTACAATATAGGTCAGAGGTCAAGGTCAAAGGTCACAACTGAAATTCTGTGTAGAAGTTTCAAAGCTCCCATGTAGTGCTATCATGTAAAGCAAACAGAATCAAAATTGGCTCATAAATGACAGAGAAGTAGCAAATTGAACATTTTGCACGGACGCACACACGGACGCACACACGGACACACACACGGACGGACACACGGACACACACACATACGGAGCCCGTTTCATAGTCCCCTGCTCGAACTCGTTCGGCGGGGACAAAAAAATAGAGGAATCAATGAGTACTTGCTTGTACGCAAAGTGAGTTGCCTAATGGGACAGCTGCTACTTAAAGGGAATTCGAACGGGAGACTTCCAGTTTAATAACCCGTAGTTTTATTTTAATAACAAGCCACAACATCTCATATATTCTCGCACACACACAAAAAACAGTTTTTTTGTTTTGTTTTTGTTTTGTTTTATTTATTTCAATACGGTTTAAAAAAAAACTCACTATCAGCCTCAGGGCTGTTTTTCAGTGAGTCCGTATATATCAACATACATGGTATAAAACAACAAAAGTAAAATACAAAACAAAAATTGCATTCATAAACACGACAAGAAACATTGACAAAACAAAAATACAGTAACAAAGTTTGATAAGGGAAAAATTTAGATACAAAAAACAAAGAGAAAAAGTAATCTAGACAAAAATAAAAAAATAAAAAAAAAATAAAAAAAAAATCATACAAATCTGAAAATTACCATATTAAAACGGAGTTTGGAAAATGGTGCAATTAATGTTTGACACAAATCTATTCAACTGGGTTTCACATCTGAGATTAATCGGGAGGCCGTTATAAACTTTTGACGCTACATACAATGCGCTGTTTCTCTTGAAATTTGTGTTTGGCTTTGGGAGGGAAACTTTGGATACGTTATTTCTCAGTTGGTAATGCGACAATTTTGTTGTTAATTTAGCAGAAATCTCCCTAGGAACAAGTTTGTGTAGTAGTTTGAAAACCAATATAGCCAAATCTTTTTCTAACTTCACATTCAGACAGTCTATATGTAAGGTTTCATACAGTAGCTTTCGATTATACATACCATTTACTTGTAGGATTATTCTCAGTGCCCTATTCTGAACGACCTGGAGTTTCCGTATGGCGGTAGAATTTGAATGCATCCAAATTGTATTACAGTAGTCAAAATGGGGTTGTATCATGCTTTTGTACAATAAGATCGCGGTATCTAGGTCAATGAATGCGCGTGTGCGTCTTAACACGTGTAAGCTACTCAATGCCTTTGACTTTACATGACTTATTTGTGGAGTCCAAGACAAATGACTATCAAGAATAACGCCAAGGTATTTACATTCCGAGACAAACTCCAGCTTGCTATTTTCAATAAAGAAGGACACGTTACGAAAACGGGATAATCTCCTTTGTGATCCCATCAGCATAGCTTTGCACTTTTTTACATTCAATAGTAACTCGTTATGGCTCAGCCAGTTCACTACTGAGGTTAAGTCATCATTCACCTTTCTTTCAAGCTCATAGGGGTCTTTAGTTGCTACGTATAGACAAGTATCGTCTGCGTACAGAGATACAGTACAATGATGGACAACACGAGGTAAATCGTTCATGTATAGAATAAATAACAATGGCCCTAGTATACTGCCTTGGGGCACCCCAGATGTGACAAATGATGTGGTCGACGTATGTCCATTTATAATAGTTACTTGCTTACGAAGAGAAAAATAACATTTGAACCATTTTAATGCATCATCACTGAAACCGTACAATTTCAGTTTCCTGAGCAAGATATCATGGGAAATCATATCAAATGCTTTTTCTAAGTCCAAGGTTACCAAACCCACGACATAACCATTGTCTATGGCGGTGCTTATATTTTCAGTGAGTTGTAAGAGTGCAAGGCTTGTCGAGTGGTTTGGCCTAAAACCAAATTGATTCGGGCACAAGATATCGTTCTCCGTGAGATATGTGTAAGTCTGCTTAAAAACAACTTTTTCAATTACCTTCGATAGGACGGGTAACACAGAAATCGGCCTGTAGTTGCGAGGATCGCAAACATCTCCATTTTTAAACACTGGAGTTATTCGAGCTAATTTCCATTCATCAGGAACATGTCCTTCCATTAATGAGAGATTTATTATGTGTGTCAACGATTTACCAATGCATTCAATTGAGTCCTTAATTACACTGCAAGGAATATAATCAAGTCCTGTCGCTTTATTTCTGGGTATTTCCTTTACTATCTTCGACACATCCTTCTCGGTAACGGGAGTGAAGTAAAATAAAATATCACGTGACATTGGTTTGAGAAATTGCTCAGGATTTGCCTGGAAATCAATCGATGCTTTTCTACATCTTACAGCATCAGCATAATGATTATTAAACACATTTGCTATAATTTTACCATCTGTTATTTCTTCACCATTATATTTTACCTTTTGAATATTAGATGTCTTCTTGCCTGGTATCAAAAATCGTACTAATTTCCATATAACACTAGAGTTTCCCTTATTCTTACAAATGCTGTCTACAACATACACACGTTTTGCTGAACGAATCAGAGACGTTACACGGTTTTTAAGATTTTTATATCGCTGCCAATCAGCAGGTACTCCAGATTCTTTTGCTTTATTTTTCATATTATCTCTTTCTCGCATGGTGTCCAGTATTTGTTTATTCATCCATGGAGACTTCTGTTTTCGCACTCTTTTCCTTTTAACAGGAGCCTGTGTGTCTAGGGCGGCTTTAAATCTTTCAACCCAATTCTCATAAGCCTTTTCAGTATCATTCATTTCAAGGACATCATTCGCGGAATGCTCCTGCAGATATCTTATCAGTGTATTAACATAAATTTTCTTAACATTACGTGAACAAATATAATTGTGATCTCTTTGCACATGAGGTTTACATTTCCCCCACGTCACTGCAATCATATAATGATCACTCAAACTTACTGGAATAACATTGCAATGTAAGATTTTATCACATGACGCGAGTGCGAGATCGATTTTTGTTGCAGTGTTTTCAGTCACACGTGTGGCCTCAGTAACATATTGCTTCAAACTATAATCTTTCATCAATTCAAGTAAACGTTTGCTACTGTGTGATAATTTTCCTGATAATAGATCACAATTGAGATCTCCAATCAAAAGATATTCAATTTGTTGCACTTCGACAGTCTGCAGAACTGTTTCAAACGAATCGAATATATGAGCATATGAGTCGGGGGGTCTATACCATGACATGATTAAAAATGGTTTCTGTTTTTCCAAACTAATTTCAATGCACAATAACTCTAATCCTTCGATGTGCAGATCTTCTCTAATGATGAAATTTAACGTCTCACAAATATACATAATTACACCACCGCCTTGTCTATTTCTGTCTCTCCTGGCTATCTTAAAGCCCGGTATTCCTATCTCTTCGTTACTAATTGAATCATCTAGCCTGGTTTCACATAGAGTTAATATATGAATATGTGATTTTTGCATTATGAGTCGAATTTCGTCTATATTTTTAACAAGAGAACAGACATTGAGATGTGCAATATTCATACCAGAATAAGTTTTTAGAGAGTTCAATAAATCACATGACGCTTTAACTTGGTTGAGCTTATTATTTTGACACTGAAGTGTACTATCACAATCTTGACTGTCGTTTGCGCTAAATGGCAATTCATCGTATAAACACATATCACAGAACCAGTCTGAGCTTGAGAGAAAAAAATTCAGATCCAAAGTCGAACACTTCAGGTGAATCCACCTCTTACACATGAAACACATAACTGCATTTTGATTTGATTTAACTGTTGTATTACATGAGATGCATGGGTATTTTAAGACCATGTTTAGTACGTCAACTATTTAAATGTTCGACACAAGTTTGAGGGGAAAACTTACAGTCTGTCAAGTTTCTCGAGGTCTTTTTCACCGTGTATGGCTACTTTCTTCATGTTTTTCGTGAGGGCTGTGATCCTTCCGTCGTATGTCCAAGTTCTTAGAACGTTGGTGTGGCGCAGAGCCTTGTTCAAGAGTTGCTGTCTGTACGCTGTGAGAGATTCGTTGACGTAGAATGGCGTTCCCTTCAGTTTGGCCTTTGCTTTGTAAACTCTCTCTCTGGCGTTGTACGTCGAGAAGCGGACGATGATCACGTTCGGTTTTCGCTTTCCATGACTCTCTTCTCGAGCGTCGCGTCCATGTCGATTTTGTCGGGCAAGTCGGTGGCTGCGGTCGATCTCAGTTGGTTTGATGTCGACGTCTAGCTGATCCTTGGCGAACTGTATGACCACGTCGTCGGTGTTCTCACTGGGTCTCTCAGCTATTCCATGGATTTTGAGGCAGTGTCGTCGACTATACTGCTCTTGGTCGTCGAGCTCGTCATCAACCTCGTCAAGCCTTTGTTGTAGTTTCCTCATTTGGGATGTGAGCGCACCGATTTCCCTTTCCTTGCTCTCTATATCGAGTCGTAGGGATTCGTACACTCTCTGGGTCACGTCTTCAATGACAGCCTCTTTGACAGCTTTCACAAGGGCAGCCATGACAGTCGGTGAAAGGAGAGCCCGGCGAATCTTTTCAACCAGTATACAATCCAGGTCATTGTCATTATCTGTCACTTCATTGTCCGGCGACGTGATGGTTGGTTGCCCAGCTGGATTTTGGCCATGGTCAGTGGGCTGCTCTTCCTCCGCTGGGTTGCCCGGACAGGCGTCGTGCCGATTTCGCTTCGGTTTGAGCCTGGTGGCCATCGGCATTGCAGACCCTCAAAATGTCTTGAATTCGGAAGAATTCCAGACGAAATGCACTCCACCAGTCAATTCAGTCGTTTAGGGTACAAACATATATCTGCTATCTATGGTACATCGAAGTCAACAGATGAAATTTAGGGTCAGAAACCAATTGAAATAGCAGAAAGGAGTTGCGGAGCTGCGGAGCTGCGGAGCTGCGGAGCTGCGGTCAATCTGGAAGACAGTTGGTTACCACGACATCATCAGTCCAAGTGACTTGTAAACGTCACAGTCACAGTGACTTGTAAACGAGAGATTGGGGATGGGGAGGGGGGCTATGGCTATGTGTTCCCCTATTTTTTTTTATGGGACCATCCCTCCTTGACATATTTTCAGGCGTTATTTTTTCCCGCACGAGTGCATTTATTTTGTTGTTGTTGTTGTTCCTCTGCCCCTTACCACTTGCTGCAGGGAATAGCCGCCGCTGTTAGTGTGATCAGCAGGGGGGCATTTCATGAAGCTTTTTGTCAGATATTTTGTCTGACAAACAGTTAAAAGCTACTGAAATCCTTGCATCCGATTGGCTGAGGGCAAATTTGTCCGACAAAGTTGTCGGACAAAAAGCTTCATGAAATGCCCCCTGCATTTGTTTGATACCTTTTTGTACAGACTGGTCTTCAGCTAGTCGTTCAGAATCAGACAGTATGACTATGACATGATACGAAGGTGGACTTTTATCCACACTGACATCCAAATCCATCGGTAAGTACTACAAGCGAGGCTTGGAGGGTATGATGACCTTTAATCATTGTAAAAACTCGTCTGACCACTCACCAACAGAAATTTCACAGTTTGTGCCCGTAAAGAATCGATCGCACTGGCAAACATATCGCCCGATAGAGTTGATGCAAGTTCCGCCGTTCAGGCAAGGGCTGTCTAGTCCCGCCTGACATTCGTCCACCAGGTCTGGTGCGGAACAAAAACAAGGCGAGAAAAAAAAAGTTACTAAATGACGTGCACACAGATGAGATATTAAAAACAGGTCAGCGATTAAATAAATACATGTTGATAATACAATATGGCAAACAGCACGAACTGGAAATTTGACAGATCAGTTTCCTAATACTAGTATCTCATTTAAAGTATATGGTATTACAGATGATCTAAGTGTTTATTTTCATTATTTTCAAACAATGATTTAGGTATCTTCTCTTCCTGAAACAATATAGAAACGCGACGTTTCTCAGCCATAAACAGAAATTGGCGTCTTTTCCAGCAGCTTCCCAGCAAAAAGCAGCTTTCTCTTTCTCTCTCTCCCTCCACTCTCCCCCCCCCCTTTCTCTCTCTCTCACACACACACACACCCACACCCACACGACGCATACTACCGCTCATATACAGGTGAACACAATTATAGGCACATATGTCAGAAATCTATCACTTTATAAGTTCGAAATGGGGGAAATAGATGTATTCAAATAGGTTCAAAGGTTATGCAAGCCTAGAGATAATGATAGTAATTATATGAACAATTCTATTGCAAATTTCAACATGTTTGCTTTAATAGGATCGACGCAGCGAGTCAACGCTTGGATGTTATGCTATAGATACCAGCATTGGCTTGTATGGTGAAGTTGACGGTAAAGCCGGACTCAGTCTTGGAGCCATCCGAGTGGAAGAAGGCCCAGACCACTTCACCAGTGGAGAGAAACGGTGGGGGCCTCTCCGTTCCCGTCTGTTCCAAGTTGCCCGAGGTCTGGATGATTGCCGAGCCGAGGTCGTTGACGTTGAGTAGGTTCCCGATAGCAAGGTAGTCGTACAGGAGCTCGGTGTTGTAAGTGGAGACCTGGACGTAGATGTGGTAGCCGGCCTGGGCGCTGACAAACCAAAGGCAGTCTTCGTTGTTGAGGTAATTGGCCGGGTAGTTGGTTGAAGTCACGACCACGGTCGGGTTGGCGCTGGTCAGCGTATAGTTGCGACTACACTCCCCACCTGTTCATCAGTAATCAGGAATATACAACAACAACATCAACAATAGCAAGAACAACAACAACAACAATTGGTGAGTACCGGAATATCCCCACACCCCTAACGGGTGCACTCATTAAGGTGTGTTAAGCCCTGGTCACAACTCGCCGTGCGTGCTTTTCGTCCGTACGTTCTTGGCGGAGGCCACGGCGTTCATGTTTTTTTCTAAAAACGTGGGGAGGAAGTGACTAGCGCAGGGAGGAAGTACGTCAACGCACGACACTCGCACGGATGCGCAGGATATACGTACGTGGCCCGCACGCCACGCCTGGCAATGAGGGGTTACGTGCATCGTACGTTGTGCACGTGGTAAGTGAGTTGTACGTGCTTACAACTTACAATCTGCGTGAGATTGCTACGTTCTCTTGCGGAGGCTGTAATTATACGTGCTGCTCACGTAAGGTATCCCTACTCTGTCGCATGTTGTAAGTGCGTGCAAGTGCGATGATTTTTCTTTTCTCCCCGTCAGATGCTACTAGGGGTAGGCCTATTTATAGGACCACCTTCCAAAGTTCTTCAGATGTATAATCATACTTCTTCTCCATAGATGTATAATAGTTTAACCTTCTGTGTGTCATATTCATTTCATGTCTACAGGTTTTTATATATTCTGTTGAAAGAAATGAGATTGAAATAAATAAACTAAGTGAAATATGTGAAATGTGTGAATATTTGACTCATTGACAGAGAAAGGGTTAATATGCTATATCAGATAGCTGTACAACTCTATGTATAGGACCTAGGTTACATCACGTATAAAATGGCATTGTATACCTGATGTAGGCTAATAGGCTAATGTCAATATCAGGTATACAACGACATTGTATTACATTATTTGGATTAAAACATCCTAACACATTGGCACTTGAGGTGAGATGCGTATAATTTGCTGTTCTGAAGTCTGCCATCTTTATACCCAGTTTCAGAGGTGGTGGCATTTCAGACATGGAGGCATTTTTTAGCTAGATTTATCATCATATTAATAGAACAATGAATGTAGGTCTATGAGTTTGCAGTTTCATCTGAGACTAAGGTGTCACGTTTGCAATTAAGGCCCTATATAAGGTAATACTGTCATAGAAAATTTTTCCTCGCTTAATTTCAAAATATACACATTCTCAATTTCAGAGAATGGTACTGAATTTATAACTGTTCTGTATATACAATGATGATCAATGCCTTTTAACCACGCTTGTGCAGATCTTAAATGTAACATTTTTGTTTAAACTCCAAAAATCTTGTCACTTCATGCATTGACCATTCAGAGCTAAAGATTTCTATATGTTTTGCTTCTTCAAGAAGTTTTTTACTTTGTCTTATGTGCCACAAAATATGGTACAAGTGTATACAAGTGTGTGTATATACATATATATAAACATATTACTAATCGCCTACCAGGCAGAAGGGTCCTATAACATAATAATTTCGGTTTGTGACACAATTCGAAAGAGTTTTGAAAGCCCTTTCAAGTGATATAACAATCATTTTACTGTGTATGCGATTTTTTCGATCCTATAATCCTTACAGGGAATTTCTGCCCGGTAGGTGAAATAGAACAGTATGAATATATAATTGCTATCATCATGACATCTTGGAGACGAAAATGATGATACTCGTCCGTCGGCTCGGTTCGTGTACCTTGCAGAGATCACTGCGCACAACTTACGTTTTAAGTGCGGAGCAGGTGCTTATTCGGCAAGTTCGGTACAGTCTGCGTGCTCTATTGAACAGTTGAACTCAGGGAAGTGTCGAATAAGCACGGGCTGCGCACTTATTACGTGCTCAACACGTACGTGCTACGTGTGCCGTCAGCCGAGCAAGTGACGGTGGGAAAATTTTAAAAAACGCACGGAGTCAGTGCGTTGTACGCACGTTCGCTGTAGAGTGCACGTACGTTGCCCGCACTTAGGGTAAATCCGTAGCCCGAACGCAGCGAAAGTTCCTCGGGTCCTAAAAGTGCTACGGTGTGTCTGCGTGCTCGAAAATTCGTGCGGAGGCAGTACTTACTACGTACGGATCCCCAAATTTTGCCCACGTTTTTGTAAGTAGACAGCACGCACTTGCAAGTACGGCGAGTTGTGACCACGGCTTTACGAAGTGCATTCCCTACCTTTCCCAAGTAACTCTTTACACCCACCAAACAGTCGCGCAAGAACTTGTTACGTGCTCTTTCTGTCTGACGATATTGCGGACTTCGTGTTTACATGAAACAACGGTAACCGTTGAATATAAACAACTACTTCTATATCTACACTGCGATTTTCGTCTCACATTTCTACCGATGCAGTTGTAAATTAAGTCAATATATTACACAACGGCCCATTCAAAAAGTGGCTTCTATCTAATCTAGGGATGTATTTCGAATCAGCGTTAAAAAAAAATCGCTGATCAGTTCTTGTCACAAAAAACACTTACGGATTTCACACTGGAGTCCAGTCCAACCCGTGGCACACCGGCAGACATAGCTGTTTACACCATCGATGCACGATCCTCCGTTCTGACATGGATTACTGGCGCAGTCATCGATATCTGCAAGGGTAAAAGTGGATAGGTTGGACCATTTTCAAATTTTCTTCTTTCTTCCTACCCAAGATATCCGAAGCATGACTGTAGTTGCCTACTTGAACAGACTTTTCTTTATTGTAAATAAAAGTGTTACCATTCTTCTTATTTTCTGCATATTGCAGAATGTAACGGGTAGATTATCATTTCCTCATGTCTTCTCTGAACACTTTATTCTATTGAAATATTATTTTTACATAGCATGCAACCCTTTTTTTTTTTCCATTGCTATAGGCCGAATTAGGTAAGCAGATTTGAATCCATTTACATGTTAAACGAAAGAAGAAGAAGAAGAAGAAGAAGAAGAAGAAGAAGAAGAAGAAGAAGAAGAAGAAGAGAATGGGAAGGTAAGATTTTGTCATACTCTCTTCGCAGTAAATCCCTCTGAAGCCCAAGACGCACATGCAGGAATAGCCGTTAACACCGTCTACACACGTTCCACCGTTGTCGCATGGATTCGATTCACATTCGTTGATGTCTGCGGAGAAGATATTCACTTGAGATAAACGTGCTGGTACAAAATCGAGGTTTATACTCTGCACATGGACGCACATTAAAGGCGTAGCTTTCTTGAAATAATATGTATCATGTATTACTTTCTATCACATGAACTATTTACCAAAAAAAAAAAAAAAAAACACGCACGCACACACAAACCCATACACACACACACACACACACACACACAACAAAAACAACATCAACAACAACAACAACATCAACAACAACAACAACAACAACAACATCAACAACAGAGGTCACATATTCCTGATTGATTATTCCTAACTATCGATGTTTCTAATTTTGAACTTCATAATAAAGTGAACTAGGACATTGTTACAGAACTGTGTGTACTACCTAGCGCCTACGTTGTGTCAAGGCTGGCGATTTTGAGATGGATAGTTTGTAGATATTACAAAGTTAAAAAAAAGTGATTGTTGTGTAAAAAATAACCAGCAAATGGAACAATCCACTATGCAGAGCCAAAGACACAAATTTCATGACTGTTAAGAAAACTATACAATGCTGGTCTTGCCAATATATATTTTGGCAAACCCAACAGAATACGCTTGGAGCCAGAGCCAGCATAATATCATCGCATTAGTGATGTAACCAGATCTCTGCAGTAACGGCTGGAAGTACTGTTTTGAATTAGAACTGATATTTGTTCAGAACTCATATTTGTGCATGTGTTATTTACTTTTCATTTGATGCTGATAGCTCCAGCGTGGGCCACGATACGAACGGTATTCTCTCCCCTTTTTCACTCCCCACCCCCATTAAATAATGGATTAACCCATAACTGAGGCGCACACAGACACTACACAGAAATAGACATACTCACTTATATCACACAGGCTGCCGGTGTATCCAGACAAACAAATACAGGAGAAGTCGTTGATTTCATCTCGACAGATGCCACCATTACGGCAGGGGTTGGGGCTACAGTCATCATCGTCTGGTGGAAAGCATGCATAGATAAAACTTTGTGGTGTGCGGTGTTTCATGATAATCTGGCTGGATATGTGGGTTTCTTAATTACACATGATAGACTGAAATTATATATATATATATGCATCTTGTATGTGTGTATGTATGAATGTATGATAGAGATAGAGATTTTTTCCGACATATATACATAATATATATTATAATTATATATATATATATATATATATATATATATATACAATCAGCAAAAAAAGAAAGTAACCACTTTTCCAAGTTTATATTTCTCATAGAATCTTTGGCTAAATGTTAATGTATGATACACCATATGAAAGTTAATTTGATTGGCTAACAGCTTGATAAGTCAATAAAAAGGAAAACTTTACGCATGAGCAAACACCTTTATTTTTCTCTTCCAAGGCACATAAAGAATTGCAAAAATTCTTCCATGTAACAAGAACAAAAGATAAGTTGCAAAAATATACCTATGATCTCTATAATACCTTTGAAGCCCAAAAGATCAAGAAACTTGAAAAATAATGGACAAAAATGAAGAATTTTCTGTCAAATCCAAATTCAAATGAAATGAGAGAAGTAATATTAACAAAAGTAGTATGATTTTCAATTGATTTCTCATATTACGAAAATGTTAATCATATTTCGTTCTTGAATTTGTCTCATGAATTCTTTCATTACTGAATTGAATGAATGAAATAAAGATATTCTGTTCATTCAATCATCTTTGTGCCCCTACTCCCTACACTGTATGTCATTTGAAGTTTGAGTTGACAGAAAATTCTTATTTCCCCCCTTCAGTTTCCCAATTTGATTTTGTTTGAGGTTATAAGGAAATAAAGAGAAAGAAAACTTATTTTTGCTTTTTCATTCAGGTCTCTCATTGTCTTAAACTGCTCTTTTGTTATCATTGTTACCATGAAGGGCATTTGCAAATGAAAGACAATATGTCAATTTTTGCAATTTTTACTTTAGCGCCTTGGAAGACAAAAACAAATGTGTTCACTCATGCTTAAAATATCCCTTTGATCCACTACGTTGATAGCCAATTAAATTACCTTTATTATGGTATATAATACATTGATTTTCATCAAAATCTTCTATGAAAATTATGCTGAGCGTATATACCGTATATATATATATATAGCTTATAAAGTTAGACATTTAAATTTCAGTGTGACATATTGTATATACTAACTTTTGAACGTTGTTTTATTACTCTGTCGTAGCAAAGTATATCATAATTGGTAATAACTGCATTGTGACATTGAATATATTCAAGTGTTGAATAATCTTGGAAAAATACCAATAATTATTACATTTTGCTTCATGTTTAAATTTGAAGTAGAATAGTTCGTAATATCTTTTTTTATTATTATCTCTACTGGATGGCGTTTTTATTATCATGATTGTTGTTGTTGTTATTGTCATCAGAATGATTATCTCTACTGGAAAGAACACAGTGTCCCAACAGTGTGTTTACAGTGTGCTAACAAAGTCAACTATGTGAAAACGCTCGAATATAACAGTGTGAAGATGATTATACACTGTGGTGTGGTTTTTCACAGAGTGTCCACATAGTAACGCTTTCTTTCACATTGCGAATTGATGACTCACACTGTATTCACCCTTTTAAAACGTTCGAATTTAACAGTGTGAAGATATTTCACACTGTGTTCATACTGTGTTCACATTGCGTTTCACACTGTGTCTCACACTGTGGGACACTGTTTTCTTTCCAGCAGGGATGTCTTTCAACATTAACATCAACATCATCATCAAGGTGAACTCACTTATTTGACATCTGTCTCCCGAGAATCCTAGCAAGCAACTACAAGTGAAAGAGTTGATGCCGTCATTGCACGTTCCTCCATTAAGGCAGGGGTTCACAGCACAGTCATTGACGTCTGCGTCAAAACACCCAAGAAATTCATTATTATAATGATGTGATGGATTTGACTAATCCTAGAAATCCAAGAAACGCGATCTGCACTGCAGTTCAGGCAACATGGAATCAACGACAATAATAATCATTTCATTTAATAATAATCATGTTTGCTCACGTCAAAATGGTAACTACAGTGTACGAGATAATTTTTCTTCCAAGCTAAACTTTTGCTTCCATTGTTTCAAGAACTAGCTCATCCAATCTTCTTATCACAAATCAGGATTAAATGTATTTACTATTTTTTCAATTTACTTGTAGATTAGTGTCTTTTCAACATTAGATTCAGTTTTCATTTCCAAATAAAAAAAAAAAACTAGATACAGATGCAAGTCATATTGAAAACTAGAAATGTCGCTGTGGCGACTGGTATGTTCCGCCATAATGCGTGGTTCTCCTAATAGGTCTATAGTACGTCTTGACAATGTTTAATGACAGTTAACATAATTGGCAAAATATTAAAATGACACGTTTGTCACAAATGTGTTGAATGTTCATTTTCTTTCAACTAGTATTAATTGGATGAATTAATATTTTGAGAGAGCATGTATTGAGGAATTTGAGGATTTATGCTTGACTTTTGACTCTTTTATACGTTTATGCATAGAGTAATTTTCAAGGTATGGAGAAAAATTGTACTTCCGGTATTAAAGAGTAAATTGTTAGCATTTTAACTTGGCCTTTGACCCTCGACCTTTGATGCTATGACCCCAAATTCCCAAGAGAATCACTGTCAGGCAGAACATGTATAGACATGTGCCAAGTTTCACGATGATACCTTGAGCCACTTCCAAGATATGGAAGAAGCGACATTTAGCACTTTCACTTGACCTTTGACCTTTTTGGCAAAAAAAAAAAATATCAGAGAATCTCTATTGGGTAGTACATGTATACACTAAGTTTGAAGAAAAATCTTGCAGGCAGTGCATTTCTGAATATGAGGGGAAAAGTGAAATTTTGAGGAGTTGACCTTGACCTTTGACCCTATGACCCCCAAATTCCTTACATTATCATTGCCAGTCAATATATGCATATGTAGGCCTACTAAGTTCCATGAAGATACCTTGAACCATTTGCGAGATATGGAGAAAAAAAAGGTGAAATTTTACCAATTTCACTTTACTTTTGACCTTTGACCGCATGGCCCGAAACTCTCTCTAGAGAATCGTTATTGGGTAGTACGTGCATAAAACTGCATACACAACGTTTCAAGAAAATACCATTAGGTACTGCATAGATACAGAGGAAATAAAGAAATTTTGAGCATTTGACCTTGACATGAGAATGAGACATTAACACAAATGTACAGTGAACCTTGAAACATGTACAAGGTTGATGTTGGTTTTTATTCCTGTTTGTAGGACATGACTATTAGTTAAGAGATTACTGCTGCAGGAACATAGGGTCTACGACGTGGAACATCTTTTGAAAAAAAAAAAAAGCTTCAACGGAATCACATGGCAAAAATGAAGAGACTTACTCTCCTCACAGTGGACTCCAGCAAAGCCAACAGAGCAGATACATTCGTAGGAATTTACGAGATCCCTGCAGATACCATTCACACAAGGGGAACTGTCGCATTCGTCGATGTCTGACGAGAAAGACAGAGACATACGATGCAGATAATGTTACAAACCACGTGATCAAGGGGTCATCCAATCTCGCAGAGTCCTGCGATATAGAGTCTCTAAAAGGGAACAAACAGTGATGAAATTGCCTTCACTGTCGTAGTCTTCTATTACAGATATACGGAATTTCACTCTCTGCCATTTATCAATGATTTTTCATGTCATTATCTCACTTCTATAAAGGGGGTTCTAAAACCCTTATCTATTCTCGTATGATTACTCGGATACTCAGAACGCGTGGTTACAATTTTAAACATGTTTCCTTTTCATACACAAAGAAAAAATAAAATGATCACAAGAATTGCAGGTGTAGACATGTTCTGCGATAATCAACACTTTACAACACATGATAGAATAAACTTCAACAGCAAGTACATTATGAATATAGCTGGTATTCGTGCAATATACTCTATACCTTCAAAGAAAAATGCAAGTTAAGGAGATTCGACAAGACATGCAAGAGTTATTTTATGTGCACATCTAAAACAACATCAAAACACTTACTACCTATGTATTTTTATCGCATTTTCATGACTATTAATATTCGTTCTAAAACCAAACAGCTAATCTCGCGGCAAAACACTGATTACCTATGTATTTTCATCGCATTTTCATGATTACTAACATTCGTTCTAAAACCATAAACAGCTAATTTCGTGGCTTACTGAAATTGCAGGCTGCACCGGTCCATCCTGCGTAACACTGGCAAGAAAAGCCGTTCAATTCGTCGATGCAGTCACCGTTGCTGTTACAGCTTGCGGGGGTGCATTCGTTTGTTTCTAAAATAAAAAAAGTAAGGGCAAAGGCATTCAAAAAGTAATCAACGTTAAGTATGATAACTCTACTAACTTTACTGTATTGCCATGCCCCCATGTCCATAATATCATGTTGCAAATTATCCTCCCTGTTAATATCAGGCAGGCAACATATGTCCTGCCTTGAGCATTAGTTTTCTCCTCTATAAAAAAAGGTCACAAATCAGTAATACATAATATCATATGAACATATCACTGCAAGAATAATGAATAATATTTCCTTGAGTCATCAATAGAACAGGTATATCTTTTCCCTTACTGACGTACCTATTTGACATTCGGTGCCAGTGTAACCAGGCACACAGAAACAGGAGTAGCCGTTTATTTCTTCTCGGCAAGTTCCGCCGTTGTCACAAGGGTCGCTGATGCAAAATTCCACAGCTGCAGGGGGAGAATTTTTAAGATATCTTGACAACAGTTGATCATTCTGAATACTTAAGTTGGACGGGTATATGTTATTTTGATGATTCTTAGCTCAGAATTGTTTGTATTCCATGCATTACCAGCATGACCAGCTGATCACTCTTCTAGAGAATTACTGTTGAAAATTGTGATTAAAATTCAGCGCAGCAGACGTAAAGAACATTTCGTTTTATTCCATTTCGCTTCTCTAATTTCCAACAAATATAATCATAACAAATGAATACCCATAACACAGCATAACATTCCATCGATCTTGGCGGTTGGAATATTTCTTTATCATTATTATTATTATTATTATTATTATTATTATTATTATTATTATTATTTTTATTATCATTATTATTATTATTATTATTATTATTATTATTATCATTATCATTATTTTTATTATTATTATTGTCATTATCATTATCATTGTTATTATCATTATTATTATTATTATCATCATCATTATCCAGATGAGATCAGCCATCAATTTATAAGAGATTCTTGAGACTGACGCTGCTACTGTCATTATTTTTTGTAAAATTGCTATGTTTTTTAGTAGGCAAAAAGATCTGCTAAAGCCACAAAAGAAATCTACTAGTATGTAACAGCAAAGTGAAAGATAATTATACAAACGCTTGATAGGCATGAATGACGTGATTTTCTCTGGAAATATAACTCCACATCAAACTTGCAAGAATTTGTAACACTGGAAGAGACAAAAACACGAGGTTTTTTTTCTCTCTCACCGACTTCACAGTGGGATCCTGTCCAGGTGGCGGTACAGGCACAAGTGTAGCCACCAATCTCATCAGTGCACGTTCCCCCATTTCTGCAAGGTGAGCTCGAACATTCATCCACCTCTGAAACACAAGGCGAGGTGAAGACAAAACACAGCAATCATAAATGATACTGTCATCTTATTACCGGTCAATGCATTAGAGTGCTTGTTGACGTGAGTTATGGACAGATACTTATATAATTTCTACTCAAAATCACCCTCCCTCTCCGTGCTGTTGATACCTAAGAAAACGATATTAGAAGAATTGTGAACAAATCATTTCCAACATCGCAGATTCCTCAATAGCACGCCTCCAAAGATGCTGTCTTTCTGCTTCGAAGACATTTTTGCTTATACAAATTGTATATATTATAATACAATATTGCAGCAATTAAAAATTGTTTACACACCATAGAGTACTATATAAAGTATCGTTTATTAATGCACAAGAGAAGCACAAGGGCTAAACTTTCCTTTAGACAATTATAGGGTCTTCACAGTGCCAATAATGTGCGGAGACCAGTCATAAGAAATCACAGAGATGAACATCAAACGTGGAGGATAACATAACATGGTGGTTGAAATGTCGAGAGGAACTGTGGATAGAAACATGGGCCCCACTGCACATGGCTCATTGAGGTACAGTTCACCCAATGACTCGATCATGAGCAGGAGATATACAAAACGCAAGTACGTGTGTGACTGCGTATAGTCACAGAAACTTGCGTGGTATGTTGGAGAAAGTATACATATTCAGCTTTGGTCCTGTTGGTTAGGATATCAAATGTACCACCTCTCCCAGGAAAGGAATTCGCATATCTCTAATAAATGATGGCGTCTTTTGAAGTGAGATAAATTGAAAAGGGACATTATGCATGAATGCTGAATAAACCTACACTCACCATCCGTGCACTTCGGTCCAGTCCAAGCACCAGTACATTGACAGGTGAACTGATTTGTATCAGGTCCGTTCAGGCAGGTTCCATCGTTTTGACAAGGAAAGCTCAGGCACTCATCGTAATCTAATATATATAAGAAAGTGACGTAAAATTATTTACAAGTTAGCCCAAGGTACAGAAACTGCTGTTTTTCTTGGCATCCAGTGCCCAGTGATCAGGATACTTATAAAGATTCTAAGAATATCAAGACCAATGTCACTAGAAATCGGTGACTGGCAATCTCTCCTGTACGCGAGGTCTACATGCGATCTTCGTACGCACACGAAGGCATAAATTGTTTTTTCTCCTTTATAGAGAAACAGACATTATAATTTATCTGCAAGCGTCCTTGGCCCTGTAAAGATTACAGAACCGCTTTCAAATTGGCATTGTACCGCTTTTATTTCGTTTAAAGGATAGAGTTTCTGTGACATCTTGTCATAAGCAGCAAAGACACTAAGGTGACAAACAGAGTAAAACTCAGAAGACTACAGTGTTTTTATACCGAATCATCACAATTACAATAAATTGTGGGAGATATTTTGTCAATTTAATGATTCTATATCGTTGTGATTACAGGCTACAGTAAGATCATTATTGTTCATGGACACATATATTTTCTTATATATCATTAAACAATATCATATATCATAATCATGTCACATCATATCATATCATATCATATCATATCATATCATATCATATCATATATCATATCATATCAAATCATATTATATCAAATTATCCTCAACCATACTATATTATGTTAAGATGATTATTTGATCTTGATCTTTATCATACTGCGTTACATCATATTTCATTTTATCATATACTAGAATCTTAAGCTTCCATACGACAAGTCTTTGAATACACCTGCCGATAAGGCTCTTACCTATGTCGCACGTGGACCCGATCCAGCCGGGGGGACAGGAACATGTGAAACCGTCTTCTGCTTCATTGCAGGTTCCTCCATTGCGACAGGGGTCACTGCCGCAGACACGCAAGCCTGAAAGGTGACAGTCAGGTATGCTATCTCCGTCAGGCCATTCCATGTCCACATGGACATTGCACTATGTATTCACTTGGTCATGAGCCCCTTGTAGGTATTTTCCACGTTACAATAAACTATAATATTTATTATTACAATGGCTTTATTTCAGCTGACAATGATACATACTGACAATCAAACTGTTCAAAAATTGTTATTTTCGCCAAAGTCTTCAAGAGCGACAACTTGATGAACGTAGCAATATTAGATAGTTTTGCATGAACATTTGAGTGAAACAACTGCACACTTACTTACAAAAAAAGCGAAATGTTTAAATCAGAAGCTCATGACTAAAGTATGACACCGTGTCTTAAAGACGTTGGAGCTAGAGGTGATAAAAAGCACACCGTCAGCCGTTTTTTTTTCCACAATATATCTTTACCTCTGTCTCTAGATAGGACCTTGTTGAATGAGAATTCTTCAAGACCACTTACTTGTTCCACAACGTGTGCCTGTCCAGTCGACGGTACATGCACACACGAATCCGTTGACTTTATCTGTACACGTGCCACCGTTGAAGCATGGAGAGCTGGCGCATTCATCAATATCTGATGGCCACGCCAGAAGTGAGGTCAAAAGCATGATATCGAAAAGGTATGTGATTGCAATCAATGGCCGATTTCTCGACAGGTCTAACGCCGTTAATACATCTATAGACTTTATTGCATGCATGTCAGTGGCATTACAAAGTTGCAGTCTTCCTATAGGGTTAAAATGGAGGTATTTTGCCCTTTATGTTCACACTGTTTTCATGGTGTCATTTCATAAATCCAAAAAGCCTTTTAACCGTGACTCATTGCATCATAACATTTAATTGCCGGTGCGAAAAGGAGTGGTCTCCTGTAGTAAACTGATACTAAATTCAACATGCTGATATACAATTCTGTCCAAGACTTCAAACGAGTTTCATTCACTTCGATCAGTATCGATCAACTTGAAAAAGTAGATATTTGCAGTAATCTCGGACACAAAGACACACACACACACAAAAAAAAGAAAATAATTGTTTCGATTAAAGTCTAACGATTTTTCGTGTGACTGAATTAACGTTTCTCTTACCGATGCCGCAGTTTGTTCCCGTATATCCTGGCAGGCACGTGCATTCAAATCTATTGATGAGATTAGTACATTGACCACCAATACCGCATGGACTGCTCAAGCACTCATTTATGTCTGAAAAAAAAAAGTACACAATAAAAGAAGAGGAAAATACTTCATTTCAAAAATTCGCGGATTACCTTTATGCGCTGTCGTAAATTGACAATAAACGAAACCATAGGCCAAATACAAAATGTATGGGTGTGGATTGAGCAAAAGCAGCAATATCAATATAGAACATGATAAATTAGTGAAAGTGTGAGGAAATTCGGGCAATCCATTCAAAAGTTATGATTTTTTGATGAACTTTTGGTGCCGTCATCGCTGGATAAAAAGACGTCTTACTTCATGACGTCATGATGGACACAATATAAAGAAATATAAAGAAAATTCAACACACTTTCACTTTTCTAGCACAATGAAAGAAAAGCCATACAGGCTCAAAGCAAAGAACAATAAGATAGAGCGTTCTAAATAAGGGGAGTTTTTGATTATGTAAGATTTCTACAAATGTCGTGGCATTATGAGGAATTCTAATACACATATTTTACATGTTTGAACACAGCAGTAGACTGCTAATAAATTCAGAGTGACAGATAACAACTACAGAAAACAAGCTAACCTTCCCCACAATCTTTGCCCACGTAGCCTGGGAGACAGTCGCAGCGATAGTCTGCTATCAGGTCGATGCAAGGGGCGTTGTTTCGGCATGGAGAACTCAGACACTCGTCGATATCTGCAGGAACGGAATGTTAAAAAAAAGGTGTTATCAGAAAAGTCACAAGAAAGCTGAATGACCTATTTCAGAGCAAACGGTGTAGTGGTCATATCCTGACGTTCTTTTACACCTTCATTCCACATAGATCAGACATGTCAGACGTGTCAGGCATGATCCGGTGGAGCAAGATCGTCCGATGAAAATTACGCTCGACACGTCTGACACTGACCTGACAGTTGACCAACAGTCTGATTCATCAGACTGCATGCGATCCGATGCACTTCGTTGGGTGGCCGAAGGCAACAAACTTTGCTTCCGATGAGTGACCGATGAGAAAAAAAAAATCTCTGTGGAATGGGGATATTGATAGGTCTCCTTGGTGTGTTTCATGATTACAGGAAAAAGTCGTCATACATACAAGTATTAAGTCAACTTCCAAATGCTCAAAAACGAATTGAATCAAAAACGTGAGACCAGTCCTTCACTTTTAGCCTATACAATGTACAACAAAGTGCTAGATGATACACGTATTTCCTTTACATAGCTTTGAATGGTGCTTAGTGACAGTTTTAATTTGATTACTTTATTACTTGTTGATGGCGGCCTAGAACAGCTCAGTTTCTGTTCAGAAGTTAGCAAATAGGCAAAAAAGGTTTAGAAAATAACAGCTAGCTAAAGGCACTCATATCCAGGAGCTACATGAAACAGGCCATGTTATTGCCGTGAAAATGCCGTGGTTCCATGGGGTTCATACTCACTCCTGCCGCAGTCGAAGTTTCCGAATCCGGGCAGACAATCACACGTAAAGTAGGTATCGAAGTCGTTGCATGTCCCGTTGTTTTGGCATGGAAGTGAGAGGCAGGCGTCCCTTTCTGATTGACATTAAAAAAAAAGTGATGTCAGCGAATACTGAAGAAATTATCATTCCACATCTTTTATTTGGTGCAATGAATATTCGGTTATTACATTGTAACGCTACGAACTTTCCGCTTCGAAAAACCAATGATACAATCCTGTAACTATACACACACTGTAATATGCACACATAAGAATTTGTATAGTCACTGTCGTGTCTAGATTTTTTCGCAACATATTCTTTGTTTTGATCATTTATACACGTTTCTCTAAATACTTCTTCCCCAATAACCTGACTTAATACAATTTGTATTGCCACAGTTTGTGTAATTTTATGTCTTAAACGAACTGTTCATAGAATAATGTTTTCTATCACTGGTCAACGTGACGAGTGGAAGCGTGTTTTCTTGCATCATGAACTCACCATTTTCACATAAGACTCCCATATACGCTGTTTGACAGACGCATTCAAAGCTATTGATTCCGTCCACACATATACCACCATTCTGACATGGATCCAAATCACACTCATCGATATCTGAGAAAGAGAAATATGAATACTTAATTTATCACAAACTTGAAAATCGGAGGGACAAACAGTTAAGGCAATCAACAAAGTATGAGGATTAAAATTTTTAAATTCTGGGATCTATGAGGTGTTTTTTTTTGTAACATTTCAAATGAAAAATGAATTAAAGTATTAGTACATTCAAATCGATGTTTTTAGAGGGTTGCTACAATTTTGATAGACTTACATTTAATAGCTCTGAAAATTGGTCGGACAGAAATGCATAAATAATGCTGAATGATCACCATCCGTTCCCATGACGACGCACAACTTACTTGGGCATATGACCAGTGCTCTGAATATATTCATATTACAACGCATATTTTCTCATCGTGTGACACTACGTCAATTGTCACTATTCTTCATAGGGTCGTTTTTTATACTTGACAACACAAGGTGTTGTTGAATATGGAAGCTCTAAAATCAGAAGTATCTTAACGATTAAAACTTATCTGTTCGGTGTTATTTTTTTTTTCAAGCATATCTATTTGACATCAGTCGGGTAGGCAATTGTAATTGTCGTTGAAAATTAAGAAAAATAAAAGAAAAAAGAAGACATTATGGATTCGCGATGGTTAAAATGGATAAAGCAAGCATTAAATACATCTTGGCAATCTTGTAGACAGACTTAAGGATAGTTTTCGATCTATCAGTGTTAGGAGTGGCACTGATGCTGACTATTTGAAGGTCGAACTAACACTGTATTTGAATAGAATCTATATGGTGATGCAGTTGTAGCCAGATCTGGCAATATAGACCGGCGTCTGTTTCTTCGCATACTCAAATATCGCATAGTTCTCTCTCTCTAAAAAAAAAAAAAGAGATAATGAACCTATATAATCTATACCGAAAGCTATGCTATACTCACTGATTTCACAGGTCGTCCCCGTCCATCCGTCGCGGCATCTACATGTGAAGGCAGCGATGCCATCCTCACACGTGCCACCATTATTGCAGGGAAGACCAATGCATTCGTCCGTGTCTACGAGGAAAGAAACCAGAGAAAGATTCGTCATGTTTATTCTTAGGAATGAATCGGGGTTTTTAATTCTTTAAAAGACATTACAAAAATATATCCATGTGTCTTCTTAACGCCATCATGAATTTGTTAAGGTTATAAAAGGATATAAATGATAACAATCCTTTTCTTTTTCTTTCAACACATACATCACTTTCTGATACATACACAAAACTTTGAAATTGAGCTCATGTTCTATATGTACCTGTGTACCTCTTGTTAGTTAATCTGCCTCTTTATGATACCTTATGTTCCTTCAATGTGCCCCCTGTTTTTATCTTTACTTCTGTAATCGCTCATAAAGATAAACGTGTATAGTTTAGTTATCACAAATTCGAACAGACTGAACTGACTGATAAAAATTGTCGTTTTCCAAAATACTCAGATTTCTGTTCCCTCACCTGTGTGCAAGAAGAGAAAGACTATTATAGTGTTCCATGTTGCCGGTAAAATGATACGTCCTGGATGCAATACTTACTGATATCACAGTTGTCGCCCTCAAAGCCCGGGGTGCAGACACATGTGTAGAATGTTCGGTTATTGATACACATGCCACCGTTTAGACACGGATCGGTCAGACACAGATCAATTTCTGCAGATTAAACAAACCGGACAAAAATAAGAAGAAAAAGAAAGAAAACAAAATTGTACAGGATTTACTGAGTCATTGAAATCTATAGTTGATTGCCTTTTTTTTTTTTCTGCGAGTGGCCACAGATGGGCAGTGTATTTTGGAGCATTTTGAGTTTCTTTTTATCTTGCAAATTTCCAGTAATTCATTTGACTGGACACATCCTGAATTATGGACTCAGACAATTCAATAGCTGCATGAGCAACAACAACACCAACAAAAATACAACAATGAAATATAGTAAATCCGAACCATAAAACAAGCATTGATCAGGGTAACACGCACACGCGCGGGCGCCTGCACACACACACCCACACAGGCACACAAGCACACGCACTAACACACACTGGACTTTGTTATACCTTGATCGCAGTTAACACCGGTGTACCCTGGTAAGCATGTACACACGTAAAAGTTCCTGCCGTTGCCGCAGAATCCGTTGGCTCCACATGGGTTGCTGGCGCATTCATTGATATCTTTTAAAAGAAAAAGGAAGGATGATTTTGATTTTTGGATTCGAAAACCTAAAATGAGATTCTTTAGGTTATGTTTTCTTTAAATTGACTTGAGTAGCGATCCAGTTTTATGAACAATGAAGTCTTAACCTGTATCTCCGAAAATTGCAAATCATTATCTGCTTCAACAACAGGAGAGTGATGTTACTCTTTCCTTGTTTCATTTACTGACTGTATAGCAAAGACCCCGTCTTTGAACAATGAAGTCTCTGCCGCCCTCCTGTAGCATTGCAGTAAACTACTATTATTGTGTTTGGAAGATAATCGGCAAAATAGTCATTTCCATATTGACGACTGCCACTTTGAGGAGAACACTTTCTCCATTATCTTCATCAAATGGAAGGTTTTCTCCAAAATATACATTTGAATTGTGAAAATATAAAAAGAATAAAATACAGGTGTAAGAAGAAGGCACACTGAAGTTTGAGGAAAATTGGACAATCCGTTCAAAAGTTTTGATAGTTTCAGTGCCGACATCGCTTGACGAAAGGACTAAAACAGTTCCTATGACGACACGGCGAAACAACGATATAAAGAGAATATTAACAAAATTTCGCAAGATTTCATATTTCTAACATAAACCCCAGTAAGCTTACCTCTTTCAAGGGGGAATGATATTACCTGTAGCATGATTATTTCAGTGACAAGTCAAAGGAATGTGTGCTTTCATTACTGCTTTATGTTATTGCTCTTCAGTAAATGTGCCATCCAGCGATGGCAGCACCACGCTTTAAAAATCCATAACTTTTAAACGTACTTTCGGAATTTCCTCAAAATTTACTCATTTGTCTACTAATTTTGCTGCATTCATTCAACCAGCTACTTCGTTTGTTGTCTTCATTGGCAAACACTTAGCATGATAAACATCATCCGTTCCTTACTATATTGTGAAATCCGCACTTCTTAAACGTTCCGAAATTCCCATAACAGCCAATATATAGGCAAAGGTCAAATCAACTCTATCGTACCTCTTCCCCTCTCTTCCCATTATACCCCTGCCTTACCTGATTGTCAAGTTCATCTCTTGCTTTCCATTAGCTATCTTAACTTATATCCTCCATTGCCATATAAAATTAAGCACTCCGAACATTTGCGGCTTACAATTTTATCAGCGTGTGATGTGGAGCTGAAGTCTTAAAGGGATTCACATTTCATTTTGTCGAACAAACCTCCTCCAACAGTGGGCTACTTTGTTATCAAACCATGTGAAGACTTAAAGGAATATTATCTTGTGTTCATTTAAAAATGCAAGTTTCTCACCAGAACTTATAGCGGAACATCAAATTTTGGCTAGAGTGATAGGCAACGTACTCTGAATCATCACTTTCTCTGTAAGTCTAATTGAACATAATATATGATATCATGTAATCAGTGATTATTAGGTCATACGCTCATTTTTATTCCATTAGCTCTAAGAACGTTATCACATTAAACAATGTTGTTGTGTTTCTCTTGTTTTGTTCCGTCCTGTCGTAAATTAGATTCGTGATAAGTGTTTGTAAATAAGTGTTCATAAGTTTTTTGAGTGGTTTCACAATATACAAGCTTGCTTTTTAGTGGACCTCTCATTTTTTTTTCAACTGAAGCATTACTTTGTGTTGTTTTTTTTTTTTTTTGGTCAGGATTCAGTTTTATGTTTATTGGTATCATTTATCTTTTGCAAAGTCGAACGTTTATGTTTATGGTGTAATTCCTGATTTATTCTGTGTTATATTTTGTTGGAAAAAAGAAGAATGAAAATAAATGAAATGAATTGAATTGAATTGAATTGAATTGAATTGAATTTAAATGAACAATGGTTAAAGCTAATGGTAGAGGGTTGTACTGAGGAGGGAATGGCAGTTACCTTCGGCACAGTTGGTTCCCGTGAATCCGGCTGCGCACACGCATTCATATTCGTTGAGACCGTTGATACACGTACCATCGTTCAGACAAGGCGAGGAAGCGCACTCGTCGATATCTGATATAAGATACATACATTCCACCGAAAATGTGATAATTCATATGGATTTGCATGACATGAAATCTTTGAAAATAGCAAACCTGTTATTAGAAAGCGAGATAAGAGTTTCTTTTGGTAGTCATATTCGCAGAATGAAAACATGCAATTCATCATCAGCTATGAGAAAGCGTGTACTATTACGATATTTTCGTTAATCAAACTGATAATTTAACAATACATGGCAGATGACACATTATCATTGAAATCAACCTGTTTCGAAAGTTTTTCTCTTTTTTGTAGCGGGATCTAAGTAATTTGAAGAAGATAGCAGAAAAAAAAAATTAAATCGATGGCACCTACTCAGATATTCTCTTGGCTAGAAAAGTGATGATGGGGTCATATATACAGTCAAAGTACATTTGCACTGTGACTTGTCTTTTAAAACACATAGCTGGTCATAAAATGTGTTCTTCATTGTATATGCTCAAGTGCATCCTCACATTATATCTCATGCAATCACCGACTCCACATGCACTTTACTACAATTCAGAACCTCACGCAGCTGTATCATGAATCATACGGCCTCTTGTACTTCTTTTTATATCAAATAAGACCGGCCATTCATTCCTTGAAGCTATGCTTGCTTTGGCAGCCATCTGCATTTTCTATTACCGCTATTTATGTTTCTTCATAATGCAAGATTAACTTGAATCTGTTCTTTAGTCTTGAGTTATAGTTTGTCATTTTTGTACCTCAGTACATTTATCTGCAGCCAGCTGCAACAAATGAACTTTATGTCGTAAAATGTTGTGAAATATCAGTTACTGTAACATTTACTGAAAGCGCGGAATTAAAGTCCTACCACTGAAAGAAGGAAGCAAATAAGAGTGTTGAATGTCTCAAAAGCGGCTGACGAACATCTGACAAAGACTTCATATTGTAAAACGCAAAACAAGGGAGTTCACTGTCTTAACAGCCCCGCTTTTTTTAATTTGCTTTTCTTTTATTTCGGTTGGTGCTAGATATGATGCTTGTGAGAGACAGTGAGTAATATTTACTTACCATTTTCACAGTGTGTCCCCGTCCAGCCATTGACACACACACAAGAGTATCCGTTGATCGCGTCCACACAGAAACCTAGGTTGTCGCATGGAGTGCTTTCACACTCGTCAATATCTGTTTAGTGTCATACCCGATTAAAAAAAAAAAACAATTTTATTTGTAGCAAAATTGGCAGAGTAATTCTGATGAAGTATCATCGTCAACATCATTATCATCTTTACCAGTCTTAGGCCTATCACAATGACCACCAGTCAGTAGCATTAGTCCTTTCTGTTAAGAGCCGATATTTCATCAACTCTACCACAGTGCTGAAATTCCCCACACTACCCAGGGGTTAATCTGTGAGGATAAGAAGTAATGTCGTAATCAGATACGCTAATATATATATATATATATATATATATATATATATATATACATATGACATATTGACAAGAAGAGACACACATTGCCTCATGATTCGTATTTCCTTTGTTGTCACAATAACCTCGACTTATTTATATGGTAAGGTAATAACCGAGTTCTAATTCAAGACATCTACTCACGTACTGTTCAGGAATTATGGATACTGTTGTAATCTACTTACACTGATAATCCTGAATTGAAAATGCTCACCTGGCTTGTAAAAAGTAGGTAGGTACTTAAACAGGTACTTCTAATGATACCACGATTACTTTGTAGTAAATAACATATCATGAAAGTGAAAATTTGTCCTTGATAGAATAATGTTCTTAGCATGAGAACATCAACGGGGCGTCAAATTACTGTTCTGAGGTTGCGGCAACCCACACACAGCGTCAATCTTTACTAGCCCTATACGTACTGTCCTGACAAACAGTCCCAGTCCATCCCGGTTGGCAGGTACAACGGTATGAGTTGACCAAATCGTCACATGATCCACTGTTGAGGCAAGGCTCACTGGCACACTCGTTGATATCTGTTGTTACAAAAAAGGACGAGAAGTGGTGAGAACTGTTAATACTTCTACTACCACTTTCACTTCCGAATTGATTTTATGGATTTGACAGGGCGACACACACTGTGTTGCCTCGCCCATCCATGGACCTTGGTCCATGCCTCTCCCAACTAATAATGTAATCCGATGTGAGGGGAAGAAGTATTTGACGTGAAAGCGACATTAAGTTTTAACGAGGTTACTTGAAGGCCTATCTAATGACGCGGTGATTCAACAACTAGAATGTATTTCGTTAACAGTGGATCTGTCTTGGTCTACGAGTCAAGCCACAATGTTATCATCTTTAGTATTACTCAAAAACAAAAAGCAAACAAGTAAACAGACAAAGCAGGAAAGAGTAAACACAGGAAAGCGCTACAACAGCGAATGGATCTAACGCAAAGTAGTTGTGATGTCGTATCCTCATTGTCATACCTATTTCACAAAGTGTACCCGTGTAGCCGGGTGGGCAGTCACAACGGAAGGCATTGTGGAGGTCGACGCAGGTTGCATCGTTCATGCAAGGTTGTGGGCTGCAGTCATCCACGGCTAGAAGATAATCACAAAGGAAGAAACCAGTATTACTCGGCCTAGACGATGATTCGTTCTATTGATTGTTTTCAGTATACAACTTCACAGTAATGCATCCATCGATTCGAGAATACTTTTAATGTACTTACTCTCCTTGATTTTGTCAAGTTCTGTTACCATGGTTACTAACGTCTCAACCAGTTGTTCGCATATTAGAGAAAGTCATTATACATTTTCTTTTGTTCGTGGTGGTGACTAACATGAAATTTCATAATCATATTCAGTGAAAGTCTTGACACACTTCTGTATTTCAACGACATGACATTACGAGGGTTGGTCTGACAAGAGCAGTGATGGAACGTTGGAATCACACGAGACACGGAGAATAGTATACTATTCTGAGAACCAAGTGGAAACATATCTGTAAAAAGACTCTGCATGCGAATATATAACAGGAACTCTTATGTGTACTTCAAACGAGTAATCAGATGGACAGTTCTGTTTCTCCTTAACATCAAGAAAAGTGTTGTTCTCCCACCGGGTCCAACAACACAAGATTTGATAACATTGAAAATGTAGTATTCTATACATATACATATATCATATTCATTTTTTTTCTGTTTAATCTTTTATCTCGTGTGAATTAGTAACATATGTACGTGTATGAATATGAATGTGTATAATATACATACACCACTGACATCTATCTATATAATATACTAGTATATATGTATATATATATATATATATATATATATATATATATACCACCGAGATTTATCTATATCTATCTATCTATGTGATTAATACCATATTAGGTTTTTATCACATAGATTGATATATATAGATAAATCTCAGTGGTACTATTTATTGAATGCATCCCCCCCCCCAAAAAAAAAAAAAAAAAAAAAAAAAAAAAACGTGGGGGATACGAGACATACGACATCAGGGCTATTCCGATGACAGTCCTAACACTTTCAAGGAGCTAACTTTCACTTCACCGGCTTTTTTTTTTTAATTATCAAATTTGTTTATATTGAGTTGTTTATTTTTTTTAAGGAAACGCGTGACGTCATGTTTGAACTTACATGTTTGACAGAACTGTCCTGTCCACCCTGGGAAACAGGTGCAAGTAAATGTGTTGTCGCCGTCCTGACACTGACCATTGCCGTTACAACTGTCCGTCAGACAGTCGTTTACATCTATGCACATAATTATGAAATGTGAATATGACACAACAAACAATGAATATAAATGCACCATATAAGCAATTTCAAAACTGAATACGAGCCACTGTCTTAATGACTCATGATTATTAACCTTCTGTGGGTCACAGTTAATTCTAGTCAGTACATTAGTATACATTTACGTGTGAAATCTGCGCACATTCGACTAATTGGCACAGAAGGGGTTAAACGCTCAACATTCTGGTTTGAGGATGTATTTGAGATGAAATATGAATGGGTAAATTATGTGGTTTTGTGATATTTCATCTTGAGAAAATATTTCTGCCCATTCCCCCCCCCCCAATTAGTCGTGTACAAATGAAGGCTCTTTAAAGAAGAAATCCAGTCCAAACGTAAGTTATTCTGATTGAAAAAAAGAGAGTATAATTTTACGAGTTCAACGGTAAAAATTTGACCGAAATCGGATGAAAAACAAGGAAGCTATGAAAATTTGAAGTTTTGATAATTTCTCCAAAACAGTTCTTGTACAGTGGGTATGAATATGCAAATGAATGAGCTAACCATGCCATACCCTCACAATTTTGCATTGATCGTGTACCAAAAAAAAATGACGAAAATTCAATGTTTCTGTCATTGAAGTCTGAAACATGACGTAATTCCTGGTTGAATAACTTCAGAATAGTGATCAGTTAGATATATATAATGAGGACTTGAACCTCGGGTATAATTGCGTTTGAATGAAAACTAGGAAATTTCACAAACCATATGGTAAGTTGTGAGCGAATGACATGCTCACTTTGCCATTTGCATATTCATATGGACTGTTCAAGAACTGTCCCCCCCCCAAAAAAAAAAAAAAACAGCAAAACTTCAAAATGTCATTACTTCCTTAGTTTTCATCCGATTTCAGTCGAATTCATACCGTTGAACTCGTAATATTTTACTCTTTCTTATCAGACTAACTTATATTTGGACTGGATTTCTCCTTTAATCATGGGTACATGTGCTATAATTATTGCAAAAATTATGAAACTATCCATTAAGACTTTCAATATTTTTCTTCACAGGCATATTTTGCCAGCGATAAGTAAATATGACTGTATCTTTTGTATTTATCCAAACCTTTTCAAAACATCTTCACTTCTCTCATTGTTGTACATTCAAACACTTTCTTGTCTTTTAGATTGAGAAAAAATATCTTCACTTCACTTACAATTCGCGATGGATTATTACACATCATATAGCACTCTGTACTTTGCAGCAGAGAGTTATTTTTCTCAGTTTTGAGGGGTTTGGGCTTTTATCAAAACATCGCTTAAACACACAATAACTTATTGTATAGTCTTCTGCAGTCAAATTTAACTTACTTTCGCCACAAGTGGCGCCCTGGTAACCGACTGGACAGTCGCAGAAGAAGGAGTTGATCCTATTTTCGCAGGTACCTCCATTTAGGCAAGGGTCGCTTTCACACTCGTTGATATCTATGTTTATCATACAAGGCAAATGTTACAAAACACAAACGGGCATGACATAAATATTTCTCACAGGATTTTTTTTTTTTCAAAGAGAATATGTCACCGTATTTTGGATCATTCATTTCACATTGCTGCGGGCTATGCAGGATATCATAAAAAGAGCGGTACACGACAAATAAATCATATTTACCCTATCTCATCACTTTGCGCTTAGTGCAATTTTACCAGTTCATCATGGAAGGTCAATTAATTGATAATAACTCAGGTATGAGCGTCCGAAAATGTACATTTTCTCAACGTCTTCTCTCCATTTTTTTGTAAAGCATTCGTCGTACTGACTTCCATGCAAGGACTAACAAAACTGGTATCTTTTAATAGATCAAACAGTCAAAGCCCTGACAAAACTTCAAACACTGATGTCTTTTTTTTACTCGACCATTGAGGGTTCATCTCCGAAACAGTAATGACTACTTGTGGTATGGACTGAAGTGTTAATGGTATTTAACAACAAGAAAAAAAAAATCATCTAGATGTAATCTGCTTCTTTTTCATTCACTGGGAAATAATACAGAAATTCGTTTTCATGTCACACTACAAAATTCTTATAGATCTGACTTACCAATTTGGCAGTTAGTTCCGGTGTAGCCAGGCAAACAGGTACACGTGTAATCGTTGACTAAATCGTCGCAAGAGCCGCCGTTTTGGCACGGTGCCGGCGCACAGTCATCGATATCTAATAAAAATGAACACGAAAAATAAAAACAAAAACAAAAGCAAAAGTAATCATAAACAGAAACTCCGTTGCACCATTCTTCTATTAATGCACCGTGGAAATAAAAATATGTCAATAATAGGTTTTGCCTATTCATTGCAGGTCTGCCTCTCAAACAGTGGCAAGACATTAACACCTATACGTCAAACGTTGTGGAGGTGTCGTGGCCGAGTGGTAAGAGCGCATGTTTCTGAATCGCGTTCTTGGGTTCGAGCCCCACAGTCAGACACGTTTGCCCTTCAGCAAGGCAATTTATTCACATTGCTACTCTCCACCCAGGAGTATAAATGGCTACCCGGTAGGATGAGAATGTTTATATTGGTTGATCATCATGTGCGCGCCTGTGAAATGGCGACTGGCTGGAATGCTCCCCAGGGATTGGAGAGCGGGCACTGTCAGTGCTGGCGGGAAATAATGTATCCAGACACCGGGGTGATAATAGTATGTAGCGCTTTGAGCACTCTATAGAGTGGATTTAGCGCAATATAAATTCATATTATCATCATCATTATTATATTTATCAAACAACTTGGTAGATCCAATGTCTTAAAACAGCATTTTGAATTGCTTCTCCTGAATTCATATTTGTCGCTTAAACCCATTGACATATGACGTCATATTTCTCTTCCTATTGTGTATGATCCGTCTGAATTTCTATGGCAGCAACTTTTGCTCACTACGGATTTACGGTATCTTATTGGGTTTTTCTTTTCAGTTGGGTGACATGACTGCATTCCCTTGCATGATACTACGTGTACTTTTCCATTGATATCAATATATTACAGGAATTGGATAGGCCATTAACAATATTTTTGGATTAATATCTATATTTCTTTTTCTCTTTCATTGTGCATGCTACCAGCAAGAAACTGCCCGAAGTAAAGGCTTCGTTTCAATGATGTCCTTGAATTAACAATCAATTTGCATTCAAGATTTTATTTCGTCATAAAGTAATACAAAGCAATATAAATAACGCTTGCATGAGTATATCATATTTCAAGGAACCTTGAATCACATACGTTTCCAACAAAACATGGATACAATTATGATAACATCAACTTAGTTTTTAGATAAATAGACAAGAAAGCAATACAATTTAATTTTGTAACTCTACATGGAAAAGAGAAATTCACAAGCGAAGCATAGCTTGTAAATTTTGTGAATTACTCTAGAAGATGAGGGCTTCTCAAGATCCGTCAATTAAGGACTCCATGTATGAAAATTTTGATATCCTAATGTCAGGCGAAACAAACAGAAAGAAAGGACCATGACAAGGACAAGAAGGAAAGCATGGACGGAACAAATTAAAGATAGGCATAACAAAGAAAGGAAGAGACACAAAGACGAGTGGTCTACAATTCAGTTTTCAGGAAAGATCGCCAATGCATGGGTAGAAACTTGAAATTTCTATTATATAGAAACTTGAAAATTCTATTATAATTATGGCTAATGGGTTTTACCTATGTCACAAAGGAGCCCTGTGTAGCCTGCATCACACGTGCACGTGAAAGAGTCAACGCCGTCAGTGCAGACGCCGTTCACGCATGGGTCTGGATTACAATCGTCGATATCTATTGTAAAGAAGATTAAAATGAATAAAAAATGGAATAAAACAATATAATACACATTCACAAACACATGTATGTAAGTACACCCAAACAAATATATAAAAAATGTGTGTGTATATATATATATATATATATATATATTAATATACACACATATATACATACATATTGGAAATGATGTCGTTATCATGTTTTATCTGGAATCTGTCATGAATTATATAGGCTGATAAGATCAGCTCCAATTAAGGATAAACTAAAATATTTCCATACGTGACGTAAAATGGGATATTTTGTCAAACCTTTTTTTTTCCAATGTTTGATACATAATTACATAATTCTAATACCGGTTATTGAATTTCTCTTAAGGTATCAATCGTCAAGCAGTTTTCCTTCCTCAATAATGGAACGTGAAGAATAGATTTAATGCTACGTTAAACGTGTATTCAGCCATGAATCATTGATTTTTTTATACGATATAATTTTGTAATTATTAGTATGATGATTATTCCTATTGTTATTACCCAATAATAATAATAATAATAATAATAATGATAATGATAATAATATAGTGTAAATATCATTATCATCATTATTATTATCATTATCATTATTATTGTTAATATTATTATTATCATCATCATCAGCAGCAGCATCATCATCATTAGGATTGTGATTCATTCATTCATTTATTTTGTTTCCACACGGGCAGTTGCTTCAGCAAATTTGATATCTTAAAAGACTCGTGGACGGGAAAGAGATGCAATACATGAATATTGTGAGGGTACTGGGAGCAAGGGGAGAGGAGTCTGAGTCCCTGGTGCCTTACCTATATCGCAGTTCGTTCCCGTGTACCCAGGGATACAGTCACATGTGTAACCGTTGACGAGATCATTGCACGATCCGAACGCGCATGGGTTGGGACTGCATTCGTTAATGTCTGAAGAGGAAGAAAGAATTAAACATAATATGTCAGTAGGTAGTTCTGACAGCATTAAGTGTTCACGACTATATTTTAGACATTCAGACGTGTATGCGGCGTTCTGAAGTGAACATTGCTAGTACACAAATAACTGTTTAAGCACTACAAATGAATTACTAGTGAGGTCATAAAGAAAAGAAGAAAGAAAAGAGCAATTGAAATACTTAATCATGTCACCCAGTGGGTAAGAAAGAAACCCCAGAAAGTTTTCCAATAAGGTAAAGGGGAATATCCTGTGTCAAAGTAAGCGACATCATTATCGACATCAACATCAAGCTGTCTCTTGTTAGTTTAGTTAATGAGATGTCAAAATCCTTAGATGAAGGTAGAGTGACACTGGGAGTTTTTATTGATTTCCAGAAAGCATTTGATACAATGAATCACGATATCTTGTGCAGTAAATTAGAAAATTATGGAGTCAGAGACACACCTCTCCAGTGGTTCTATGAGATTATAGTGAGACTATTTGAGTAATAGATATCACTTTGTTAGTTATGATGGGAAAATGTCTCCCAGACGACTTATTACTTGTGGGGTTCCTCGGGGATCTGTGTTAGGCCCAACACTGTTTATTGTTCATATTAATGAGCTGCCTAATTCAACTAATTTCTTTAAATTTAAGATTTTTGCAGATGACACTATTTCATTTCATACTTTCCCAGTCAAAGATGGTAGAGTAGATATGTCTCAAGTCAAGTGCATCTTTGTGAGGTAGCTAAGTGGTGTAGTGTTAATAAATTGACAATTAATCTATCAGAAACAAATTATATTATTGTAAGGGGAAGACATTGATGGTCGAAGGTGGAAGGGAAAATGACAATAGCTAATACGACAAGTTAAGAAGTAGATGCTGTTTCTTTTGTTGGCGTGTGTATTGATAAACATTTAAGTTGGAAAACTCACATTGAAAAGATAAACAGTAATCTGAGGAAAAAGGTTGATATATTATTTCGAGTACGGAATTATGTGCCAAGGTATATCTTGATACTGATGTATAAGACACTCCTGCAACCTTATCTTGAACATGCAATAGAAGATTGGGGGAGTACTTATGAATTTTAAAATTAAGACCACTTACGAAAAGTTGTCTTTGTCATTTGTTGGTGTACCTTTCAGGAATGATCTGCCGCTACCCGTACGGGTGTGCAGCTCAACATACTCATTCCGTATATCACTAAAATAGAACTTGTTGGCTGTATATAGCAAAATTACTATTTTGTGTGCTGTCACCAATTTTACGGCTCAATATCATAAAGCAACATATTCATATACATAAGCTTACTTATTATAGTTACATTATTTTAGACTCACATATTTGTTTACACTTATTGTAGGAGATGAACTATCATGTCAAGTTTTCAACTTAAATCTTTTGTAATGTAAATACTTGTAAATATGTTCATGTTTCATGTATTTTCAAACTGCAATTGTAGAACTATTCAATGTACTGTATAATATTACGTTTTTTTAGAACCTTTGTTTCAGACAGGCATCGGACTTGATTAGCATTCATACTATTTTCTGATACCTTTTTTCCTGTATTCATGCATGTGTCTTTTGTTTTGTTATGCCATGTAAACATGTGAATATAGATAGATAATAAACTTCAACTTCATTATGTGAGGGCAGTAGTGCCGGTTTAGTCATAAGCTGTTATAAAGCATTCAGAATAGAAAAAAAAATGAATTCAGCTCTTTCACTGAGGACAAACTAATCTGAGACAATTCAGTGTTATCCCTCATTTGATTTTGTGCTCTCCACTTCTATCAACGATATGCATGTAGAATAGAAAACACGCAATCACAGTTAAACGCGGAGTTAACGCAGATACACGGCCCCACACAAAAATACACTGTACACATTGCACACACCCAAAACCAAGGATGGTCCAGACATGCTCCCCAGCATCCCTGGCTTTGGGTGTCAGCAGCAACAATTCCCACAACTCTCACCGACATCGCAAAGAACTTCAGTGTAGCCGGGTACACATGTGCAAGTAAACCCGTTGACGAGGTCCGTACAAGTGGCACCATTGCGACAGGGGTCACTGGCGCATTCGTCGATATCTGCGCATTGACAACAGGGGGAACCAAATAAGCATTTGGTGAATCATAAACAGTCCATATTTTTTTCTGTACAATTTATTGAGAAGGACAAATCAATATGGAGAGAGATAGCACACTGGAATGCTCTTATTTCATTAGATTTAAAGAAATGTGCAAACGCATGTTGACTTGTACTAACTTATGATTCCCTGATCATCACTATATGATCAAAAGAATATCTTGATATGTGCAATATAATTCAAAATAATATTTCAACAATTATTTTTTCAGATTACTTGGATACTCTCACTATAAACTTTCAAACCAATTAATATTCTGCCAGTGACATCTAAATTATTATGTCAATCGTTGCTAAAGCACTATATGATTAACATGACATTGGAATGCACCATTCACAAGAGCAATCATATCACTTGCATCTTTCCTTGTATATCTGGACAAATACAGTGGATTTTTTTTATAAGATCTAAGGCACGTATTTATTCAGTTGGCCACACAGGGGATATTGAGGGTATCATGAATCAACAAAAGTCAACATGCGTTTGAATATATATATGGTTCCTTAAAAAAGAAAACGAGAAAGAGTGTGATAATAATGTACAAGGGCTGTTATTGGCTAGATTAATACAGCGTATGGCCAGCCTGACATTACTGGAAAGGTTAAACCATTTTTGATGTTGCTGAATAGAAATTATGCAACGTCTTAAAACAAAACAGTGCAAGGGGGGATTTCACCATTCGTTACATAATAACACTGATTTCAAGCTTCATTTCAGGCCAGGATAAACACGGTTTTTTAGATTATTTCAAAAAGTAAGGTAATTATGAACCCCGCTTGTTGGATTTCTCAAGACTTTTGCACAAATTAATATATTTTGGGTGTCAAGAGACGGAAACATACAGAAAGATATAGAATAAGCCATACAAAAGGTGTAATAAATGTTTACACATATATTTCTTCTTACTAAATATCTGAGTTGGTTTAAAGTACATACCAGTTCCGCAGTCTTCCCCAATGTAACCCGCAGCACAATTGCATGCAAAGTCGTTTATCAGGTCTGAGCAGGCGCCGCCATTTTGACATGGATTTGGATCACAGTCGTCAATATCTAGGGGGATGCAAAATGGTTTTAAGGGTGTATAGTGTTAGCGGGATGAGGAATGAGCTTTAAAAATCACTTATGAAATGTTACAGAGCATACTATTCTAACATGAATTCAAAGTTTATTTGATGAAAATCGGTTTTTAAATGGCTGAGATATTTAAAAACAAAATAAAAAGTGATCCAAATATCGCTGGTTTTTGGATATCTCAGTCATTTCAAAACCAATATCATCAAAGCAAACGTTGAATTCTTCTTGGAATTCCATGCTCTGTCATACTTCAGAAGATGTTTCTCATTATGTCATCAAAAGTTAGAAACCTGAAGCAGGGTCTAAACTAAAACTATATATCATCCCTTTAAGACATTTTTCTGAGAACAAGGCAGATTTGCGTGTTTATGTAGTAAAATAGTATGTGACGTGTATAATCAACAAATCCAAGAATTGTAAGTAATTCCAAGTAAGAAAGATCTTGATAAATAGATCAACATTTTACTAGCCTTAAACCAAACTGTCTTACAAGTTGTACACCATACACTCGCCAAAGAAATCTCGAAATACAAGTATCAAATATTACATAACATATTACTGTGACCTTTGTTTAAAATGAATACATTTCGGGAGAACAAAATATACGTAGCATGTAAAAACGAAAAGAGAGTATAGTCACATAGTTAATTTGGAATAATAATGATGATAATAAAAAATAATTGTAAATAATATTTCGTCCCCGAGAGAAGGAATTTCTTTCATATCTGTCTCTGCATAATGCTTGCAGTGGTCCTCAGTTCTTCCTACCTCTGTGTAAAATATATCACTGCGGGTGTCTGATATACAAAATGAATATATTGTATAACCTGTATAAATGCATACATATTATACATACGTAAGTGTAATGTATGTAAATGAATCACATATACACGTACATATACACGTATATAGGGCCGACACACATATAATTACATGAATATACATAAATGAATAAATATACATATATATTGTACAAATATATCAATACAATATATTCATTTTTCTAAAGTGAGTGTTGAATACACAAACACGCACAAAAAAACACATACTTATTTCACATGTTGTCCCGGAGAAGCCCGGTTGACATGTACAGTTGAATCCGTTAATGAGATCCGTACATGATCCTCCATTCATGCAAGGGTTCGGAGAGCACTCGTCTATGTCTGTAAACACGAGGAAGGTAAAATGTCTTGCATTTCTCTTCAGATCTTTTCTTCAACACATTCTACAGTATATATATATAAAAATTATAATAAGATTTTCGCATTGATAACACCCAATATGATTAAACTGTCTAAATGCTACTTCAGGATCTTAAATTATATCATCTTAGCTCTATTTTGTAGAAAACCCCATTCAATTTGGTTAGAAATGTGGATTGTTGTAAAGCATGTCAGGAGTCTGATTCTTCCAAGTTTAGCACTTCGATGCTCTTGTGTGTGAATACAATAGACAGAACTTGGCGGGAAGAGATTCTTGACATCCTCTACAAAATTCATCATCTCTCTTTGACCACTGAAGCAAATCGAATGGGGTTTTCTTTAAGATGTGGGCAATGAGTTATTGATTCATACCCTGAATTTGAATTTAGATTGATTCACTATTTTTAAAGATATCATTGCGGAAGGTCCCGTTGTAATTTTTTGGGGGGACATACGGTACTTTGATACTCCACTTATACCTCCATTTGGTTTTTACGATCTACTACGAGTTACTTCTGCTGTGAGGTTATTTTTCATAATAAAACGAAGAAAACAAGTTTTTTTTTTTTTGGCAATATCATTTAACTTTTTATGGGCCCCCCAAATATACTCCCACAACTTGTACTATTTATTTCACTCATCCAAGCTTAAAAAATAACAACTAATTACTGTTTCGATGCAAACCATGATATTCTACTGCTTGCAGCTACAATAGCTGCTTGACGTCATGTCTCTCAGTCTGATTTCCAGTTGGTGCCCCTTTTTCATTTCATTTCATTTCATTTATTTTTGTTTTTGTGTGCAAGTCTGTATTGCTGTCTACTCCTACTTGGGGAAAATTTCTGGCAGACTTTTATCATCTTGTCATAATTCAGTTAGTAACTCTGCCTATAACTGTATATTTGATAATAGCAAGATTAAATGAAAGTATTTCAATTCATTAAATTGGAAGGAAATATCAAAGACATTCGGTCAAAATGGATTTTGCCATTGAAGAAGAAACAAGAATTAAAGAAAAAACAAATATGTAGTCCTATGTCAAATGTGTGCCACTTGAAGAATCAGATATAAATATATATAAACATGAATATATATGTGTGCCTGAGTATACAAACAAACACACACACACACACACACACACATATATATATATATATATATATATATATATATGTATAATTAAGAGGATTTTGAAGATTGTGGAGCCTTGATATATTCAAACAAGAAATTGCTCAACATGCTCTAGTTAAAAATTAATGCATCCTATATTATGACGATGAAATGATATTTTGTCTCATAAATAGATAAAAAGAAAAAGCATAATACTGCAATAATATGATTTGTGGGACTTGGTACTTAAGATTTTGTTTAACAATTAAACACAAATAATCGTTTTAACACCGCTGCCACGATTTTCGAATATTGGAAGTTGATACGACAAAACATTAAACGTACTGAGGTACAAGTAATAGCATAAGGTGACTGCACGTATATATTAAACAAAAGTGTCGCAATGATAGCAACATAGAGGATCAGAACAGGGAGTATACCGGTT
Source organism: Diadema setosum (assembly GCA_033980235.1). Lineage (NCBI taxonomy): Eukaryota > Metazoa > Echinodermata > Echinoidea > Diadematoida > Diadematidae > Diadema > Diadema setosum. The sequence continues at coordinate 7,985,423 of CM067064.1, forward strand.
GGTATTTGATTAACGTCTTTTAAAACACAATTCTTTAGAATAGTCTACGTGAAAAATAGGTGCGGAATGTCTCCATGTCTCAACACATGATGGACTTTCATATACATGTAGTTAGTGCGGTTGTGAAGCAGTTTATTAATCCTGTTATCATTCTACCCAATGCATTCGGGTTAACTTGAACACGAAGTGGAGTTGCTCAAATTTACGTGTACATACCTATGTTGCAGGTGAGTCCGCTGAAACCTGGCGCGCATGTGCACTCAAAGGCAGCAATCAAATCGTCGCATGTTGCTCCATTTAGACATGGATCCGAGGCACACTCATCGATCTCTGGATGACGTCATATACAAGGAAGAGTTCACCATTAAACTGCTTGTATAGATATACAATATGTTCACAACATCATTCGGAGCATCACGTCTATATCATAATTGTGACACGACATTTGACCCTGCGACAGTTTTCCGGTCTTATTTTTCCCCATGGACTTTTCCAACGACTTCACAAGGGATAGGGTTAAGGTTATAGTGATTTAGGTTTAGTTTGATGTGAATATTAGGTTTGGGGTGAGGGTTATGTTCGGGGATAGAATTTATGTTTGGCTTAGCGTGCAGATATTTCACGGGAGCAACTGTCGCAGGAGTAAATGTCATGGAACCGTTATAATTGTATTACTCAGCTAGTATAAGTATGGAAGATTAAGGTGTCAGTTACAGCTGCTTAGCTGAAATAATACATTAACAATACTGTAGGTAGGATAACATAAACTGAGAAAGCATGTTCAGTCAAATAATGAATTATTAACAAAATCAGTCTCTACATTGCAAGCTGCTATCTCATTACGTTGAATTTTCTTTCTTTGTTGATTATGATATGGTTTTACCCCTATGTCAGTTCGTTCTTTTCATCAAGATATTTTGGTGAAAATAATGTCATGTTTTTTTTTATAACTGCGCAGAATAAACATACTGAATATCTTGTGAAGACGAACTAATCCTATCCGTCTTTCGTCTCTTTGTTGTTTATTACAGAACGTCGGATGAAACCACTGTAGCCACTCAAATTACATGAAATTTATGTGTGTGTGTGTGTGTGTGTGTGTGCGTGGTTCTTTTGTTAAGAAAGTACGTGTAAGAATGTGTGCGTGTGGGTGTTGCATGTTACTTTGTCAACTGTAGAGTGTCTTTGCAAAGATCATACTCCAAGCCTTTCAACACTCATCGCCCTACTTACCTACTTCGCAGTTGGTGCCATTCCATCCTGGACGACATCTACATTGATATGAAGTCACAAGGTTGTCGCATACCAAGGTGTTGTTGGCGATGCAAGGATCACTCACACAAGGATCGACCACTGCAAACAAGGTGAAGGTGAAGAACTCATTCGTTTCATACATCTTTAAATACGCAGTCTTTATAGATGTTTGTTTGGTTGTGTGTGTTATTTCAATACAGGTTTGTTTTTTTTTAAAAGAAAACCTGTCAGCCACAGTGAGTCCGTATATTTACAGCCGACAACGTATAAAACAATACAAAATGATGCAGTATAATATATCATTCAAAACAAGTGAAAGAACATATTGGGGAAAAAACAGAAGGGGACTAAAGTAAAAGAAAGTCGTATTGACAGAAAAAAAAAGAAGACAGACAAAAGGAGGAACGTAATAACCTATTTGCAATATCATAGATCATATTACATAATATCATGTAAATGCACAGAGCGGACAAGGATTTATTTGATGGTGTGTGTGTGTGTGTGTGTGTGTGTGTGTGTGTGTGTGTGTGTGCTGTGTGCGTGTGTGTGCGTGTGTGTGTCTGTGTATGTGTGTGTACGTGTGTGTGTCTTGTGTTTGTGTTATCAGACGAAAAAGTGCTGCAGAACATTACAACACAAAACTTATAATTACATACGATGAAAGCTACCACGTAAAATCTCTAGCTAATACAAATATTGTCTCGTACGTTTTCCGAGAGTCGTGAAACTGCAGAATCTACGTGTATAAATTGCAGAAAAGTGTTAGTGAAACAACCCTTTGCTTGTTACTTCACTGTAGCGCCATTAATTTGTGCGTACAAGAGAAGTTGCAGTTATACAATAATAGTATATAATTATGCATTAAGTATACAAAACCGTGCATGTGAATGATGAAGGAAGAAAGAGACACTGGTAGTAAGCATGTAACATTGGCCCAAACTCCACTTGGGAGGGGGTCAGCATGGTATGAAATATTTCTAGCTTCTATTTGTTTGGGTCAACGTAAATCCCCCGCCCCCTCCCCATGGAAAGTATCTCTGGGTGAAACCGTGGAGAGTCATTGGTTTCCTTGGGAGAATATAGGTATAAAATACCATAACAGAAACTCGGATTTCACGTACATGAAGGCCAACTCAATATACAATATCTGAGCTCAAATTTTAACTTAATAGTTATGATACACTTACCAGTGTTACAATTTGGTCCAGAATGAGTCGCGGGGCACATACACGTGTAGTTGGCGACTAGATCAACACACGTTCCACCATTGTTACACGGTTCCGAAAGACATTCATCAATTTCTGTTGAGAGAAACAAAAAAAAAATTGTGATGAGATGTGCATGAGCAAAGCCCTGCAGTTTCTGAGACAAAAGATTTTTACATCTAACTGTTAGGCATTGCACTCCCTTTCTAGGTTTATAGCCTAAACTTATCGAGGTAACACATAACAACGCATTCACTAGAGGACACTTTTTCTAGTTATTAAACCAAAGGTCAACGACCTGTAGCACTTACCAACACATTCGTAATTGAAATTTAGATCCACGCAATTGAATCCGACAGGACAAGTTTCCCGGAGACATGCGTCATCATCTGCGCAAAAGAAAGAAAGAACGAAAGAAGGAAAAAAGGAGCAGCAATTGAATGAGATATGTGAAAAAGACAGAAAAGGTTCTGAACATTTATAGCAGAAGTAGTATGAGATACGAAAATGGACTACCCATAATAAAGGCCCTACTTCATTCAATGAACAAAGGTCGTACATTGGCTTTCTGTGACAGTTTGGAAATCAATGTATTTGTCACAAGCTTTATCTCAATTGACTTATCATGCTTATGGAAACTTTTGTCTCTAACATTCTTTGTCCATATACTACTCAATGAAAACTATTCTAGTCACAGAACAGCAACAACAACAATTTCTACGCAATTAAATCAACACTTCGGCAAACATGATGCTAAACCCGCCCTCTTGTGTTCAAATGAAGATAAGGCAACAACTTGAAAGAGTACTAGTAAATTAACATGAAAGAACTGTTACCAAAGGTCGTAAGCGAATTATTGCAAGTGCAAGAAGTTTTACTGTGTGGTTGAAAGGGACAGCTATAATGCCTTTGTCAATTCACTTGAATGAATCACAAAAAAAGAAAGAAAAATGTCTGTCATAAGGCAGGGGTCTGCTTCATATACCAGCATCCCTCCATAATTATACTATTCATCCTGGCAATATGCATGTATATATGTATATATATATATATATATATATATATATATATATATATATATATATATGTATATATATATATATATTCACAACAGTAGGTCAATATAAAAACTCCGTTAGAGACGTAATTTTGACGAATTTTCGCCCATAGGGCTTTGTCAAGTCAATACATTTGATATTTATAAATTAAAATAAAAGATGCGTCGTCAGTATTTTGAAGATGCTTCAAAATGAAAAGTCAAATGTATTGACTTGACAAAGCCCTATGGGCGAAAATTCGTCAAAATTACGTCTCTAGCGGAGTTTTTATATTGACCTACTGTTGTAAATCTATACTTTCTTGGGACTCCGAGCAGAAACTAATTGCTGTTATATATTTATATATATAAGATTGAAAAAATATTACATCATCATTTCCCGAACAACTACAATAAGCAAAAGAATAGGGACAGGCAAACAGAGAGAATCATGGCAAGTCCACACACATAAATCTTACCAACAGCAAAGCTGATGTGATACCCCAGACGAACGATGTTCCTGTCCGTGAAAAAGCTAGCCCACACAGTATCGCCCAAAAGAATGATCGGCTCCGGCAATGGAGTGACGGGTAAGTCGAAATCTGCGGTATCATACTCGTCGGAGAAGTTGTACAGACCACCCTGTAAGACAATCGTCAGAGAAAACCTGTCATTCCGGAATCGCATTTTTTTTTTCTTATTATAATTCATTAACACCAAGGGCTTACAGTGTAATTCCACAGTATGTCATGCTGAACGTTAAGTGAAAAAAAAATGGCGCATTCATTTCAAGCTTAATCGCTTGCGATGGCGGTCTCCTGCATTCAATTATCTCTGTTATTTACTGAAAAAATACTGTATATTTTATTTTATGTTTTTTTTTTTAGCGTATGTCTGCTCAATGCAATCACTTATGTGTATCTATTTGTGTACTGTTATCGATTTATTTTTACCGCACTTGCTATTCTTTGTCGTTGTGCTTTTGAAATTTGTATTCAATTTGTATCTGATTGAATGCGGAAATAAATCAAATCAAATCAAATCAAATCAAACAGAACTGTGGGGATATTCACAAAATATCGACTTTGAGTAGGCTAATGCACGAAGTTAAGAAATAGCTAAGGTCATGATGTTAACGCCCAATTTTCCAACTGATTGTACACAGAGGCAGGTTAAATTATTTGGTTGAAAATTCAGCATTTGTTTACCTATTAAAAGTTACCATTGTCAGGTCAAATAACTCGACTTTAGTCATTTGACGCAAAGGAAGGGTACTGATATACATTAAAAAAACAACAAATGCCGTTGAGGATTGGAATGGGATTGTTGGTACATATTATGTGTAATATCTTTCATTTTCCAACACTTCCCCTGTATTTTCGATGGGAGCCGTAATGAATAGTTCATGTCGCAGTCAAATTATTACACCTCCGTCAATACTGCTAAAAAAAAAAGTAAATTTGGGTGCAGAATGTTACTAAGAATGTTATTATGAAAATGTGATTATTTGTTCTCTTTTGATTGCCTTTAAAGTTCATGTGCTCAGTCATGAATGACATTAAATATTAACATTTTTGTCAACGTGATTTGGTATCAATGGAAAGAGGAAAAGTTTCCCCTTCCTCTCAACTAACATTACGCTCTCACAATTATGAAAAAGTAGCCCTCCACAGTTGGATTACCTTCTTTTTATACGCACTGTATTATATTGATATGAATATATTATATCAAGCCGGTGCGCATTGACATAATATTTGTATTATGAACATAGATAAAATTGTTGAAATGAAGTTGAAATCTTTGCATCATTGTCTTTTGCTCCAACGCCGTTATGTTTCAATACCAGTTTCACGTGCGAAATATACACTCGAATGGTTGCCCATACAGTTCGGTCTTGCGGGGTTGCATTGGAAGCATGGAAGTGGTTTGATGTGCCAGTCTGGTATGAATCACGCATCGCGCATTTCGGGACCAAAGCCTGGCCATCAAAAGGGAGAACGCAGCTGGTTTTGCGGATTTTTTTTTCTTCAGAATCTTCCAAATTCTAATTCTACTTAGCCTTGGCTTGACAGCAATACCTTAAATGTTAAATGTTAAACTTCATTTCAAATACATAAGCCGAGTAAAAGATCTGACGCAATCATTTGTGGCTTGTGATTGAAACACTGTTTCCCAAAATGCATTTGCTTCAGTTTGACACTCTATAATAAAGTTAGCAAGTTAGCATTTTTCACGAAGTTAGGCAATGGAGATGGAGATTACCCCATCTACAATATCAGTCCCCAGACCGATATCCAATACGTCTTTAAACTCCTCAATATGCATAAAGTTGAACGTCAAACGGATCCTTTCGGCGTTCGGGGCGTAGATGATATAGTTGCAGGTGAGAAAATTGTCGTAGTCGAGTGGAAAGTTAGGCGAGGTGAGATTCCCCGTTGTTTGGTTGTAGAAATATTCATTGCAGTTTCCTCGACCTGATTATGAGAGAATTGAAAGGAAATGGTAAACCTACATTGAAGCATTATTCAACAGGATGCATGCGAGGGACGGAGCAATTTGGATATCGCCTCGTAAAAGAAATGATGGATGGCATATTTTCAAGTTCTCGATTTTATGAGGTTGAAATCTCTGAATTCCCTGAAGAGACAATTATAATGAACTTCTTTACTCAGTGTATAAGTCATAGTATATCTTCACTTCATTTAAGTTCAGTTCAGCTTTATTCTATTTTCCATCCAACATTCAACAAAGAATAAAACAAAATACGAAGCATGCATCACACCATAACATTGTTTGATCAGTTTGAAAAAAAAAGCGTAATGCAATGTAAATTGTAAAGTTTATTTATGTACAACAAAATAGAATAACGTCAATGCATACGTTGAAAGGTTGACAGAAAAGGAAATAAGGAAAAAAAAGAGGGGTCCACTAAAAAGCAAGGCTTATGTTATTTAGATCACTCAAAACCTAATATGTTACTAAACAACATCATCATAAACAGTAATCACTGAGTACAAAAAACAATTTCAGACTAATCTTAAAATGTTACAACCTGATGCAGGCACTATTCTCTGAGCCGTGTGTACCCAAGAAAAGAACGGTGAAGAAAATAAATAACAAAGAACGGTGAATACATGCACACATGCGCATGCGATTTCCCACTCATGTCAATGCATGTAAAAATGAGATAAATCAAAACCAAGAAAAAACATATACATACACAAAAGACGCAACATTATACAAGGAAGAGAAAACAATAATATTACAAAACAACACAGTACTAGAAGAGAGAATAAAGAAAAAAGGAAAAGGGGCACAGAAGAGTTTGCAAAATCCGGGTTCTATTTGTTACTCAACAACTGCTTAAAGGGAGAATTTCAATGCGCGTTACAGACTGTAAGAAAATCTTTTAGATTATTACGCGCTATATAAATGCAAATTATTGTTATTATTATTACTATTATTATTAGTAGTAGTAGTAGTAGTAGTAGTAGTATTATTATTGTTATTATTATTATTATCGTTATTATTATTATTATCATCATCATTATCATTATTATAATTGCTGTTGCTACTACTACTACTACTACTTCTGCTATTATCATTATTACTTAAAGGAAAACACAATGGGATGTCATGTTTGAAGACAACATAGAAAGTTCTCTTGCTGACTAAGATATAACGAATTATCCCCATCCACATCCCCCGTACCATTTCTATAACAATGCATGCCTTCCAAATTCAATCCAATTTATGCTAGCTCTATGGTTGTTCTTTGAATTATTATTTATCATTTATTTTCCAAGATACCAAACGTTCGGCTAGCACGTGTCATAAACTTGAATAAATTGATAAATGTCAAATGTCAAATTACTAGGGATGAGCTCCCATGCACTTTCTTCCGTAAACTTACTTTTTCATTAATCCTATGTAATTGAGTAGGAGAGTCTAATAACCCTACGAACAGTTTAGTGCAATTAATTTTGTCTGCCGTGATTTGCGTTTATAGTGCTGCAATAGCAATCGTATGCCAAGGGCAACAGAGAACAAGGTCATTAGGACAATTCTGGACTAAGTATGTTGGGGGGGGGGGGGTAAGGAGAGTACCTGAAAGAGCAAGATAACTCATGAAAACTGAGCCTATGCTGCACTGCTAGAAAATCTTCATTTTAAAGTGTTGAACGATAGCTTCCTGGTAACCATGAAACAATCTGTAGAGTCAATAGAGTAAAATATCCCGTTTGTGGCAGTTTAAGCATTGTTAAGGGTTTTTCCAACTTGTAAACAAATCAGGCAAATTATTTTCAACCATTTTATATATCATAGACAAGATTATTCATTAACGCGATTGTTTTCATAAAAGAAATTTACCATTGACCAACGCAGTTTTCATGATTTACCAAGGCAAAACCCGGCACAATTTTCACCGATAAGGGCGATATGCGACGTAGTATTTCTGCGTGCGGCACGATGTACAATCCATATGCAATACGCGCGTGCTCCGCGATCTTTAGCTGAACGCCTTCACATGTCTCGCGAACATTGCGTAAGCGCCAATTCCCATTGCGAAAGCATGTGAAAATAGCAGGCGCACATGCATTGGCCGCAAACAAGATCGCAATTCTGGCGGTTTTGTTGATGTCTTTCTCATGTTTTTCTCATTTTTTTTTTCGATGGTGACATCCACTTTCCGAAAAAAATGGCGGCCCACATCGGCTCGCGAAAGTTCTATTTTACTTGAGGATATGTTTTCAAAATCCATGAACATCGAGAAAACGACAAAAAATCCAGTTTCTTGGACCATTGTTTCTTAAGTACCGAAAATTTCATTTTGGATGCGATATGTTGTCATTTAGGTGAGAAAATTTCACTTTCGTCATAGATCATGCCCATTTTATCGGTTGGTTTTTGTTGATTGCTAGTGTGTTAGTATATGTGTAGTGTGCATGTAACGGTGCAGTGCTGTGTTTTGCGGTATATTACGGTGTATGTTGCACCTGCCGCGAACGGCTGCACGGCCGCATACTGCCGCAGTTACTCTAGATATATTACACAAAGCGTATAGTACTTCATCATTTGAATCTTCATTCAGTTTTCAATGGTTTGTGCAACTCAGTAAAAATGATAGAAATGAATTCATGTAGTCTTTAGAAATGAGGCACAGCAAATAAACGAGACAATCATTTTGTCGAAGCTTACCTGGGTCAAATCTTTCACATGTATCGCCATTGTAACGTGACGGGCACTGACACATTCGGGGCCCGTCCAAGCGCTCGACGCAGGTTCCCCCGTTCTGGCAGTAATCCGGCGTGCAGGGCTCTGAGGGGGAAATAGAAAAAAAAAGGAATTGAATAAGGGAAGTCAGAAGAAAATAAGTACTCACGTGCAGTAGTGATTACTATCACAGTTTACTAAGTATCTCAAGGACCAATTATGACTCCATCCTACTGGATGTTTCCATCCCCAGTTATTTGGACAAAAATACCTGAGCAGCGTTCAATTCAATTCATTTCAATTCAATTAGATTCAAGTTAATTTCACAAGAAAGCCATCAATAATGCAATATAATAAGAACAGAAAATACATCAAGCATGACAGGCATGAAAGACAGATTGCGCTTGTCTAGCAATGTTCACTTTTTGTCTGCAGTAGAATGAAGATTGACATAATGACAATGGCGGTAATAAGTAGCGTAGTGGGTATAAGACGGACTTGAACCATTGGTTACACACAAACAAAAAACAAACAGAAAACAGGAATAATAATTTAACATTTTCTGTCGTCATTTTTCACAAAGAGGTAGAAGACACCCCCTCGAAAACAGAAACAATAAGAACGTTGTAGATTTAAACATTCCATTCGATGATCACGGACTGGAACAACAAAGGTGAATATCATTTTGCATTCAAAACGATGCGATCTTTTTTTTTTAATTTCTTAAGTATCTTGGCAAACCTTTTTTTTTTTTTTTTTGGTAATCTGTGTTGATTATCATGATATGATAGGTACAATTCTCAAGCGCAGCTGCTATATACACTATGCACTTTTTGTGCTGTAATAGGAGACTTCTGTCTGTTTGTTTTCTTTCTCGAGTACATAATTATATACTAATAACAGTTAAAAATGCAAAAATGAAAACAGTTAAATGAAACATCTGCAATATTAAAAAGGTGCAGAATGTATACCATAATATTGATATAAAATGTTAAGCGCACGTGGTGGAGATGAGCTGTCAACCCATTCGAAATGTCGATACCACCTGACCGATTCTTGTCACCCTTCCATCTATCGTAATATTCTCGATTCTTCCATCATTTCTCCTCCTGCACGTACCTCCATCGCAATATTCATCTCAATCCTTTACAATCCTCTTTCTTCCCTTTGTTTCCTCCCGAGGTCCTCTTACAGAACTACCTCGTTTACAAAGTAGTAAGGGCCTACGCCCCAAGCCTGTGATATTATGGAACCAAGTCCGAGTTGATTGTATAAGATTCAATTCAATTCAATTCAATTCAATCATAGTTTATTTCCAATCAACGAAAATCAAAACATAGTACAAAGTATACATGTCATGAAATGATATTGTTCAAACATTTGCAAAAGATTCATGTAGTATACGAGATAAATTACATAACAATATATATATATATATATATATATATATATATATATATATATATATATATATTTATGTATATATATATACAATAATTAGGAGGAACAATGCATATACACACTTCGTGGGCGTGCGGAAAATATATTCGATTATGGAAAACAGTGATCCACTAAAAAGCAAAGCTTGTGGGACGTGGATCGCGAGATGAATAATGAGTGAACAATATATTATTCAAGGTTTTTTATAACTATTAATATTATTATTATTTAAGTCATTTGTAAAAATATACATGTAGGACCTAGTTATTTTGAGATACGCAGGTCGGGAAAAAATAAAAATGTAAAAGTATCAATGCTAATGCCTAGACACTGTTCATTGAACCGCGTGTACCGGGAAAATATGACAAGGAAAACACACTCGTACACACATTCAATTACCCACACAATAAGACGCGAGACAGTACAAGTCTACGAAGAGCAAAGACAGGAAGAGGAGAGAAGATTACGATTAAGGAAGAGAGGTCTGCATACAAGATTTACCGCAACATGTAGGCAGGATATATGATACAACAATTCTGTGTTTGCACCTTTAGGATGTACTCAAATGTGACTCAATTCAATTTTACATTTGAAAGGGGGATATGCGTACAACATGACCGTTCTTTACAACTCTGCCATCGATTTTCATCTCTTGATTTTGACCGGTTTTAGAGCGCGTATCTAAACAGCTCCATTTTATTATGACAGGATGGCCTGCAGAGAAAGCCATAGGGCCCACTGCTGTAATGTCGTACAGCAATGGTGTTCTCTTTGAAAAGAACAAAACACACACATACGCACACACACACACACACACACACACACACCGCACGCAGCATTGTGTTCTGCTGTTTTCTTTATTTTCAATTTACCACGGCAACACATTCCAAATAATCATAATCCATGGGTGTGGTGTTGTTTTCTCTTGTTCCGCAACATAGCCATTCATTACCAGCTCATTGTCACTGTCAATAAAGGATCCAGAATTGTATACTAGGTGTAGGCGTATGCATGACAGTCGGTGCGTTTTGGAATATTTCTCCAAGCGGATGAAGCAAGCTTCGTGTTTGCATTCAGACCTGCAGACGAAGCAATCCCTTGTTGCATGTTCACTGACGAGATAATACATAGCCTTGAGGGGATAGGAGCCATACCTGCTTTGATAGGATGGAAATCTATGAACTCAACTTTGAGTATGCCATCCCATGTCTAAATCAGGGAGGTGCTAGAGAAGGAGAGACAACTAAAGCTCTCCTTTGAAGTCATGCGCGGCACCGCCGAGAAGTTATGCGTTCAACTACAGGTGTTACCCATGTGCTTTGACAAAAGAGAGCATCAATAATCGGGACTAGCGCTCTCCCATCTAGAAATATTTGCTCCTACTGCAATTCGCTCTCTCTTTCAATGTGATGGCAACAATGAATCATTTGTGTACCTTGAATTGGAGCAGCGAATCAAAATGCAGTGTAAAACTCACAATTTTAACAGCAAATAGTTTAAAAACACGTTGGAACACGCTTTAATGGAGTACTTTGTTTGAAAGATCAAAATAATATCCCTTATCAAAAGATAGAAAAAATTAACATGCGGAAATGTGCGCATTATAGAAAAAAAAATAGGTTTTTAAGAGGGCCTAATTTTCATTTCCTTTCGATTTGCGAATTACGAAGAAACTAGAAATACATGTTAATAATATTGAATTCTTTCCTAAACTATTCTAAATCAATTCGAGTATTTCATATAAGATTTTGCGGTGAAATAAAGCTTGTAATTCAACGAAAGGTGAAATCCGTTCTTCGTCTCCGAACTTCGTCTTGCAACTAGAGCGGTGCCGAGCATGACTTCAAAGCGTAATGGAATGCTAGACATCCTATTGCAACGCCTTGAACCCAAACATGTGTTTGCATGAATTACGAAGAGTTGCCACTCCATCTCTGTAACACCTCCCTGTCTGAATCATGACAGCTTTGTATAAGTTTACGTGAGTGTGTAATGCGGTATGTGAGTAAATGTGTGTGTGTGTGTGTGTGTGTGCGTGTGTGCGTGTGTGTATGTGTGTGTAGTAGTGAGAGACTAGCTATTGTGTTTGGCTGGTTACGTAAGTAGAATGAGGATTCTACTTTAGAATCAATCTATACAATTAAAAAAAAATGCGGAAATACATCTGTAAGCTGAAGCTGGTGATACTAGTATTCAACAGCGGTACACAAGAGCGACGTGAGAGACCTTTGCTTACAATAGAGACAAAAAAAAAAATCCATTCAGTTTAGAGATAAAGCGAGCATCCGATACTGTTACCCAATATGTAACAGATATTTTGTGCGAACGTAAAGAGGGATTCGTACTGTGGTTGAAAGAGCACACCATAAAAATGAAGCAAGAAATGTTAAAGTGATAATGCTACAATGGTATAGAGAGGGTTATGCAATGGCAGACGAAACAACAACAATAATTTAACTTTCACCGGATACAGAATGTTTCACAGAATTCCCATGCAAAAGCTACTTTTGTTACTTTTAAAGTGACTACTTTATTTCAGATATGTGCTTACTTATCCATGACTCAACATATCACTCTCTTTTTCACATATAAGTTAGTCAATAAGTGTAAATACAGCCCTGCTAAATCATTTTGCTCAAAACGGATTCTTTCCAAAGTTACTCTATTTTGATGAGCGGGAAGTTATTTTTTGTTTTTTGTTATGTATTCTATTGTCAATACAGTGAAACGTAATGTCGGCATACCTATGTGAATTACATATGCATCGATATACATCATTATATAGTACGGTCGTACGAAAAGGGCATAAGGTAAAGATATAAAGCAATGTCATATTGAAGGTATGCACTAACAGAGGAAACATTTTAATAAAATCCTAAGAAAATATTTGGAAATGCCGGGCACCATGACGATTTTCAATGCAATTTAAACTTCTTTTTATATTTTGACAGAACACTATAAAATTCACTTCGCTCTTTTTTTTTTTTTGTTACAAAAGTAATGTAAACGGTAAAGTTTGAAAGAGACAGAATATACAACAGCTGAAAACATAATAATATATCATCATAATGACGAAAAATTGTAGTCAGTCACGAAGGAGAATAATGACGTAATGTACGAAATACGGAAGGACCCGCTGTTAAGACAATGCGTGTAGATGTGGGTCCCTTTGAAGAAAAAGCAAAGCTTTTTACTATTGGAATCTGGCTTCATCCTTCTAGATAACTATCTTCCTATGATGTTCCTATACAATCATGTCATGATTATCTTGTCCAAGCGCGGAAGATCGCCAAGCTCTAAAACTGTATGGGTATGAAGAGGAATGAATTCCTTCATTGATGTTATCAATTTGAACTGCAAATATGCGCTCCATGAACCCACTTACTAACAGTTTTGATTGTATTACCCAAAATAGCCGTTTAACATTACCAGTTTATGAAGGTGACAAAAAAGTGAGTGACCAGATTGGAAGGACTACGATAGTGTAAATAAATACCATGATAATTGTTCTTTGATCACATGATATAATGAATGATTCATTTTTACAGCCTTCGGAGTAGGATGAACTTGAGTGCTTCTCACTAAGTTGAATGATATTTTGCATCTCAGGCTGCGAAGTTCGGTTTTGTTTGTTGTTGTTTTATGTAGCTGTCATGTTGTAGAACAGTGTCCAGAAGGTGAAATCACATTCAGCATTCGTGTTGACCTACAAAGATAAAGTAAACTGAAACATGACAATATCAAAGAAGTTTTAACAAAATCGGACGTGAAATCGGTAAGGTGTGTATTAACAGCCACGAAGTCAATGAGTGTGTACACGGTTTTTATGTGTTTATCTCACTTTGATATAACTGCCCGCTTTTCAGCTAGTTGCCGCGACCAAAATGGCTTGCCAAATCGCCGCCTTTCTTCATAGCAAAGTTTAGTCTATTTTACCGCCAAAGTTGCCCCAACTATATATACGTATATATATATATATATATATATATATATATATATATATATATATATATATTGGTCACGGCCAATTTTCACGGAAATAAATATATATGGAGGTGATATAACCCTATGCACTAAAAGACATTCCCAATTTTTGAGTTATTAAGACACTCACAAGTTTTGGGATTTGAGTTTAACTTCACTAGAGCCTAGCCATGAGGCAAGTCATACACACTTTAGAAGCATTCCTATATCCATGTATATGCGTATGTATATGTTTTATGTTAATGTATATGCATGATATGTATATATGTATATTTTATATATATATATATATATATATATATATATATATATATATATATATATATTATGTTTAACATGTTTCAGGACTGCATTATATACTTTAACTTTTTTTTTTTACATGAATATTAGTTTATTTCTACATGTTTATTTCCATGACAAAGAGAAATGTGTGAAACTTCGCACTTCTCGTCCTAACCCTTTGAACACCCCCCCTCTCTCTCTCTAGAAAAGAAAAAAAAATCATACAACAAATGATACTCACTTCCTGACAAAGGCTATAGACAGGAAGAGAGAGAAAAGAGGGGTGAAAGATATATGAAAAATAAAGAAAGATATATATATGATAAGTATATACCTTACGTCTAAAAATGCTCTTCTTCAACTCCGTGCATTGTGTTGAAGCTATACATTCACCATTTTGATATAAAGGGCCTCGATGCGGACAATGCTCTTCATGACAAGCTACACCCCTATGCGCGCCACTTGGATGATGTTACCCCGAGATATAGTATAATTCTCTTTATTGGATATTTGTCGTAATTGTAATCGCCTTTACCAAATGAACAATAGACAAAAAAAAAATAAGAGCAAAACATATTTCATGGCTTGTTTCCAAGCAGTTCAGTAGTATTACACGATTGGCGGATTATTGTAGTGCATTCAACTTCCCGTGAAGTTACAACGCACCCTTTTCCCACTGATGCTTCTTCCCCGTTACCTCTTTTAGACTTACAATAGAATGTCAATGTTTATCTTTGCGTGGGCATTTTTCATTACATAAATAAGAAGCTCATATTCCTTTGCCATGGTTACTAGATGGCATGGAGATCGTTCTGTGCTTGACCAAGCAAAGGCGCGGGTCAATGAATATACCGATGAAATCTGTGTGATTCGATGATATACAACGTTGGGTTTAATACTAGTCCTGGTTTCTACTGTATTTGGGTGCTTGTAAAGGGTGTTTCATTTATATGGGCTGGACCAATTCTAGGCCTATTTCTCTTTTGTCTCTAGATAATATATACTGCGGTGAAATACGTTTTTCCCCTGCTGTCTTCGCAGCAGAATTTGTATTGTACTGTAGTATTACGAAACTAGTATACGTCCCTACCTTTTCCTCTGGCCGGCCATCTTTTCAAGCTATGCTTACAATGGCGGCCCTCTGCATTATCGCTCCATAATTATAATTGTTGTAATCCCCGCTGCATAGACATGCATACTGTATATTGTATCATTAATTACCTTTTATATCTTTGTTTACGCAAGTCAAACGACTCTGTTTTGAATCTATTTTGTAAATTTCCCACATGTTCATGATCATGTGCCTTATGTATATTGATTTGCTGATTGATTTGTTGATTTGCAGAAAATAAAGTATCTATTAAACAAACAAAAATATTGTGGTCTTATTGCGATCTCATGAGTAGTATACAACTGTTTATGATAGATTGTCTAGCAGCGAACAGAGTTGAGGGCAGTTCAGTCAAGTTGAAAAACTGTGTCAACACCCAAGGAGTAAGTGGGGAAAGTAATAGGCGAGTCTAACTCAATGGCATTGCGAGCCCCGTGTTTGACCCTAAGCATAGAGGGTGGTTCGGCCACGCATGACGCGATTTGCTGCTTTTACATGATCATAATGATTAAGCCCCAAATAATTCATCATTCGCAACTTGTTTTGCAACTTCATTGGGCCACTGCTTCTCACGGAGAGAGAGAGAGAGAGAGAGAGAGGAAGAGAGAAAGTTAGTCAATGCCCTAACCAGGAATTTCCCATCTATTTGCGCAAAGAAACAATCGTTATTTGCTGATTGGGTCGGGAAGAAAGAAAAAATAAACAGAGAGCGAGGTCGTCTAGATATAAGCCTGTGCCTAGCGATTCGTTCCTCTTAGCAAATAAAAAGTCACTGGGTCGCAGAAACTTCATGCCTGCTTTACATGTGATCATGTTTATTGTCTCTTTCAATCATGCAAGGAAAAAAAAATATAATGACAAATGATGAGTAAGATTTGAAAGTGACCTCTTTTTTTGAAAGTGTGTTATTAGGTGTGTGGTTTTTTTTCTTTGCTTTGCCTTCTTAACATAAACTAGATAACTCCAGTGAGTAATGGTGAATATGATTATACACGATTAATTTTGTGTACAGCATTATAAACTCTCTGTAGTATGTATCTATCAGTCCTCTACTCCTCAAATGTGGCAAGAGTCACCTTGAGTTTTGTGATGGAGAGGGGGATATTGCGAAAAAAAAATGAAATGTTCCACTTATATAGATCATGTAGATCTAGCAGACATTTTTGATGACTTTCATACGATGAACGACAAAACAAAGCATTCGAATTCTTTATTCATGTATTATTCATATCTATAGGACGATATCGTTAAAGTAAGCCTGAAATAATGAAACAAAAGTTTACCACCGAAGCATGACTTATTTATACCGGGTGTCCCCAAAAAAGCGGAATGGTGGATTTTCAGTACCTTGCGTTCTAAAAGTTTTATATTTTTTGACGTCATTAGAAAGAGCATCTTCCGCAGAAGACAATGATACCAAAATCATTGAATTTCGTTCATTACTTTTTATTCTACGCCAATTTCTGTAAATGCAGTCATTTTCACATTTTTGCGACTTATGAGATAATAATTTGGGTGCGACGAGCGTTCCATACGGTGAATTGTGTAAGCTCGTTGATCCATGTCAACAAAAGAATACCACAGCTTTCACATTGGGCGCGCACACACATGCAGACACACACACACACACACACACACACACACACACACACACACACTGTTTTTTCCTGGCCCGCGCCCAATGTGAAAGCTGTATCGTTTGTTGACATGGATCACCGAGCTTACACGATATTCACCGTATGGATCGCGTGTCGCGCTCAAATTATTATCTCATAAGTCGCAAAAATCCGACGAAATTTGAAAATGACTGCATTTACAGAAATTGGCGTAGAATAAAAAGTACAGAACCAAATTTAAAGATTTTGGTATCATTGTCTTCTGCGGAAGATGCTCTTTCTAATGATGTCAAAAAATATATCACTTTTAGAACGCAAGATACTGAAAATCCACCGTTCCACATTTTTGGGGACACCCGGTATATCACATTAGTAACTCATATGTGTAGCTATAACCAAAAGAAAAAAAAAAAAAAAAAAAACCAGGAAATCCATTTGATATTTGTAAGGTATGCCACGACACAGATAGAAATAATGAACACCAGTCTTGTTATTCAATCTTAAATTTTCACGCGCATCATTAAAAAAAAAATGATAATATCTCTGCGGTTAATTCTTAAAGTAGGAGATTCTTTAACCAAACACAATGTCTCGTCACAGGGTCAGTCCAAAACAAAATTGCTTTACAGACGAGAAGGTTTCCTTGGGGATATGAAATTCAGTGTTCTGACGTATCTCATGGATGATTAAATAATTACTTCACAACTGTGACGTCACTGAAACAAGTAGAATTCACGCTCAGTGCCAGAGGTATAGAGCAGAGCAAACCATAAGAAAATCATATCGAAAATTCTGATATTTTGAAAATTTCAAGGTATTATGTTTGCGTGAAATTCTTTATTGTTTTCACTCTGACTGCTAACGTCTATTTTCAAGTTAAGAGAAAGCTCAGTTATTTGCGCACTTCAAAGTCTTTCTTTCCAGTTCAAATTATGAGAATGACACTGTTTTCAAATATCTTTATTTTTTATATTATTTCATACTTTCTAAGTTTTTAAAGTGTCACTTATCAACATCTTATGAGCAAAAATAGTAAGCTACTCAAATTTATATGTCTTTTCACCAAAATACACCGTACGAAATCTGCATTACTTTGTTTCCGAAGAAAGAAAATGAAGAATGATTTCCGGTATTAGTGCGCACTTTTTTTAATAGTATTAATTATTTTGTCATGTTTCAAAAAGTTGTATTTTTTTTTTTGTTGAGTAGCTGCTCTCCACAAGATCATTTTTCAATATCTTAAAAAGCACAGTCATAAATAACAGCACACAATACGGGGTAGCAAGCTAGTACATTGTAATTATATTTTCTCAAATAGCAAGCTAGTACATTGTAATGATATTTTCTCAAAGAAACACTCATAAACGGTCATAACCCACATGCAAAGAGTATCCACGAAATTAGACGACGCGTTGGGATTCTGCATGGCTATTAAATAGGACTTCCTATCAACTGAATTATATCTATTTTTGTCTACCTGAAGTTTGCTGTAAAAATACACATTTGGACAAAAAACTCTTGCTTAAAAATGAACACGTTGCATACATGCATGCAACACTGTCAGACTGTCGCTTTATATGACGTTTATCGTGAACACTGATTGCGACTGCCTTGCTTACTGATCTAAGTGAATAAATGTCTGCAATCATCATTATCATTGATAATACAGGTGGCCACTGGGGAGCAATTAAATCCTTTTAATCCACTACAAAGGATTCGAACTGGGAACCTCAAGTCAAAGCAATCTTGCTCTGTGGATATAAGGCACTGGTCTATCTTGCCCCTGCCCATACATACACAGTTCAAGCACTAAACTTTGAAAGCTCTTGAGAATGAGTGTGTGTCCTCTTGTGTGTATGCATGTGTTTGTAAGTACTCTTCCTTGCTTTTCATATTTATAATCCGGACCTGACCATCTCAGATAGAGAAATAAGACATTGTCAAAGTATATTCAAGAAATGAAACAGGGAACATTATAAATGGGACATGGTTCATACGTCATTAACCGCAAGATTTGGCATCACCTAAAAAAAAAATGATTCAGTGGCGCCAGAAAAAAATATGTGGTTTGTGCCTTGCTTTCAGACGAGAAACATTCATTCATTTGCTCTATAAATAACTCTTTCGAGGCTCAGATCGACAATTCGTTGGTATCATTGATTCGAAATCAGCCTTTGAAAGTACGTGCAATATGCCTGGAATCACAATAAAGAATATAATAGTAACACGTGTACGTGTTTAAAGTGCACAGGGAGATTGTATATACTATAATGAATATAAAATTATGTGTTTATGTGTGCATTCACTGAATGAATGAATGAATGAATGTATATCAAATACATATATATGCATATATTATATGATATGTATCAGTGTGTGAGCGTATGTATACACAATAGATACATTAAACATGTACTTGACACACAATGAAATAATGAAAGAGAGACAGGGAAGAAAGGGAAACGATAAAGGAAATCCAGAAAAATTGCGTTGTTACGTAAAATAATTATGACAGGTTTATATGTGACTTCTCCATATTTACGTTTCTCTCTAAGATAAAAATTAGTTGATCGATCTTTGGTGAGCCATGTTCGCTTCATGTCTTTATAGATAGTGGTAATTGTGTAATGGTTATATCATATTCTTCCAAAACATAAACTGTAAGTCAACGATCCGTCTAATGTAATGGACTATAGATGACTGTTATTATATAATTTATGAAACAAGTGAAACAATATCCGCTTAATTACCTCAAAATTCTAAACTATTTCAAAATTAAATCTCATTAACATTTTGTATGAACAGGTTGTTTTTGGAAATGACAAAGATTTAAATCAGCGTAACAACAGGTAGACTCCGTAATCAGAACGCTCAAAATGTAGGTCGAGGAGAGTGACGGTCTGAACATTGATAGTTTCAGCAGACAGAAACGTTTCAGTTAAGTAAAGAAAAACACATAATTAAGTTTCTTTCGTTGATTTTACGTTCTCTGGGTTCCCCTCTCTTTCTTTCTCTCTCTCAGCTGAACAAACATTTCATTTCAAGCCTTACCTTGGGCCAACGCCAGAGTCGCCAGACAGAGAAGAGTCAGCAAAATTAATTTCATTTCTGGGCCGGAGAGTTAATTGCAGCAGATCTCGGAGTACAGTGTATCCAACGCCCCTCCCGATAGTCCGGGTTTGAAATTAGCCCTGCAGACGTTTCACAATTCCGCTTGTGTGTTGCTGGCAGATAGTAAAGTTCCCTAATCAAGCAATAACAATTGCTAGACTCCTCGTCCGTCCACAGCAAATCTTTCGGTGTACCTCAGAATGGACTTGCACTTCACTTCTTACCAAACCGACAGTCCTAAATCGCCCACCTAATCAGTGTGCGTGTAATCAGAGCTAGCACCCCTAATGCGACTCATCTTGAGCAAGCGCAGGCAGAGGTGTGGTTGCGCGAGCACTAGAGTCCATTCACCTATACAGACAGAGACCGTAACAAGACGCCCGCGTTGATACCTAGTTAGGCACACATCCTTTTATTTATCAACTTTTTCTTTCCTGTGTGGAAAAAAAAAAAGTGCGTAAAATGACAATACTGTGACGAACAGATCTTCCAGTGGCATTCTTACCGATTTTTTTTTTTTTTTTTTTTTTTTTTTACTAGCAGAATTCTATTCATTCAATTATTTACACTAGAAATGTATTCATTCAAATATTTGTTCTAAAGCACCTATCATCTGCAGGAGAGCAAAGATTAAAGAAACACAATTGCTAGGTCTCCGGGTATTGTGACATATCCTTTTTCTATTTCAGTTTTTTCTCTATTTTAGCACTTCATGCTCTCTATGCTGACCTTTACTCTGCAAGACCTTGTTTTGTTTTGTTTTATTTCGAATTTTTCACCACATTCGTGTGATAATGTTTTGTTAACAACACAAAGCAAGCTGAACTCTATTGTTGGATTTAAGCGTCAGTTTTGGAGGCATTTCATTCAAAACGTATACATTATCACTTTTAGAAAGCTGTGTTTATTATACTTTATTTAATCTCGAGTACAATGTCATTGTGAATAATCCAACTTACTGATTAAATTCACACAATCCAATTGATGTAAAGGAAAAAGGCGTGAAATAAATTCCTCGTCTGGAAGATAAGGGAATGCCTTTTTCAATGCCATTGGAAAGCAATTCTTTTTTACTTTGTATGTTAAGAGATAATAAAGAATTTTGAATCTTATGGAGGTAATGGGCAAAATTACAAGGATAACAAACATGACATAGGAAAATTCTCGTTAAGAAGATGATTATCTATCATGGGACTCCGAATGATTTTTCAAAGATAACTAATATCCTGTTAATGATTACTCCCTCCCTCCCTCTTCCTCTACCTTTCTTTCTATCTATCTTCCCGTCTTCCTCTCTGTATCAATTTTTATCTATCTATCTATCCATGACCCTCTTTCAATCCCTTTGGGGATTTTTCTCTTTCTCTCTCTCATTGCAGAGTAAATTGTTCCCCTCTCCCTTGTCGACGTGCATATTATTCTAATGTCTGCTTCATACAGCAGATAACACGATTGTATTCGACAGAACTGTATCTCAGTGGAGTGACAGAGCGTGCACTATACCATGAAGGTATTGCTGAGCCCACGGGGTTGGGCGTTGTATACCATTATGGATTTTTGTGGGCAGAACAAAGAGATATGATCTGTCTTTGAATTTTGCCTTCACCTCTGGAGGCTTTGCTTAAAGAGCGACGGAAACCTTTCCTGCGTGGGCCGGTGCACTTTGGGAGTGCGCCACGCCTCGGAATCCAGTGATGATTTTATGTAGAATCAGCTTATAGGCGTATTCACATAGTGGGAGATTTAATAGCCTGCCTTTCTGGGTGACTTTTCGGAAACCTTTGCTTTAATGCTCTTAATAACCCACGCATGATTAGCAAACGCGCAGTAAGTTTGCGCACCTCGTTAACGGCGTCTTTTTTCTTTCAATAAAGAAAACCTTAGCAAAATAGGCCATCATCCGTTCATCCGTCTTGGGGTTTAAATTGCCTGGTCCAGACACACACTGATTTACTAAAAAGGAGGCGAAAACAATATGACGTTTACATCTTTTCCCGATCCCGCTAGGTTTAGGGCGTGGCAGGATGCAAATGCGTGAATCTTGTATATACTTTATGCAATGGAAGGTGTGTCATAATCATGAAGCGATACCAAAAATCCATAGTTGAATCACACGCACACATGCGCACGCACACACACACACACACACACACACACACACACACATTCACATACATTATACATAGATCAATGTAGATGTCAACTCGGAAGTACTTGATGGGCTTCCTACCAATACTTTCACAGGATGTTTTTGTTAAATTATACAGTCATCATGAGTCTCATCAACCATGTTTTGATAGGCGACCGGAAAGGATATCATATAAACTGATTTCTGCGTTCACTACGTGTATGCGACTTAAAAATTATCAACAAAGGGGTGATAGATTGTTCATGCTTTTTCATAAACTGGGTCATAGCAGAATTATAACAGACAGAAAGCTGTTAAATATCACAATCCTGCCAGCGGGGCCTCTATACGACCCCGCGAGTGATGGTTAAGAACAAATTTGATGTAAGAATAAAATTTCGAAGGCTGAAGGCAGTGAGCCATGTTAACAATAGGTCAAAATAATGGGAGTCTGGAAAAATACTCTTGTGGCATTTTTGTCCTAATATAGCTATCAGTAGGATTTAATAGAGTATAAATTCTCCATTTTCGCATCGAAATGTCCACCGATATGAACATTGCACAGAAAGTTTGTCGCGGATTAATTGATCAAATACATTTTCTGACGACAAACGAAACAAACAGTCTATCCAAGAACATTCGACCTACATTGTTTAGAAAGTTCTTTGATGTCAATGCGTGTTTAATGTTTCTTGTTGTCTGAACTACTGTAATTTGGGTTCTTCTTTTTTTTTCAAGTTCAAGTTCAAGTTGATGAAATCAATGTGATTTCAAGTAAGCATAAGAACATATACATACAGAAAAAACAATCATTAGGAAAATAATACAACATCTTTAAAATAAAAATCTGTGACTCGGGTAAAGTGACGAGTGTGGAGGGGAACAGCAGTAGGCCATTGACCTTTCCAGGCTGAACCCCAAAGGCAAGATGACAACAGTGAGTCATTTAAAATATCATAATTACCTGTTATCAATCAAGGCGTTACAGAATAGTTAACAACAAGCACAGAGTACAATAACAAGGACTAAATGCACTTACAGGGGACAAGCACAGAGTAAAACAACAGGGACTAAGTGCACCAACGGGACAAAGTACTTACAAAACAAAACAGTATACAAAAACAGGACATTATGTAGCATATAGCCATCTGGGACTACAAATTTATACAATAATTTGAAATAAGCTGTAACTTATATTTTCTTCTGAATGATGCTAATGATGGACTTTGTTTTAAATCAATGTTTAAACTGTTCCACAATTTTGGACCCAAAAATCTTTTACTACTTCTTGATATCTTATATCGATAGAATGGAACATACATATTGCAAGAATTTCGAGTTTCATAAAAATTGATAGATCTATTAAAAACAAAGTAACTGCTAAAAATTTGAGGCAAATAACCTTTTGAGTGCTTATACATAAAACTGGCTACTTGAAACAAATAAATGTCATTTACTTTGAGCATGTTCAGTTTCTTAAAAAGAAAATGAGCGGATGTTAAAAAAGATGAATTTGTTATAACACGGATTGCACGCTTTTGCAAAATTAATACTCTATTCAATAAATACAATGCACATTTCCCCCATGCAGAAATACAATATGAAATATATGGCAATATCATAGTGTTATCCAATTCACTAAAATGCGCAATGGTAAAAAACTCTTCATCCTATTTAAAACACCAATAACTTTAGATATTTTACAAGATATATCATTGATATGATATTTCCAACTCAAATATTCATCAACTATAACACCTAAAAATTTAACATTCTTAGCCTCTGCTATTCTATTTTCATATAACCTTATATTCAATGAACTAGTATCAATTGTAACATTACTTGGTCTGAATACCATATAAACAGTTTTTTCATAATTTATTGTAAGTTTGTTAACTACGAACCAATCACACACATTCTTCAGTTCAATATTCAACAAAGCTGTCATATCATGTATATTTTTGCCAGATAAAAATAAATTAATGTCATCTGCAAACATAATTTGGGAACACCAACATTTATAAAATTGTGTTTTGAGGAGTGATTATCAATGAATACATATTGTTGTCTGTTTGTTAAATAACTTTCGAACCACTTTAAAACATTTCCCCTGATTCCATAGTGATACATTTTCTTAATAAGAATAGCAATATCAATAGAATCAAAAGCCTTTGATTAATCTAAAAACAGGCCTAGTATTATTTTCTTTTCTTCAAATGCTGTAGACACATTATTTACAAATTCTAAAAGAGCCATGTCTGTACTAAAACCTTCTCTAAAACCAAATTGTTTATTATACAAAATATTGTTTTTATCTAAAAAGGCTGCCAATCTCTTATATACAAGTTTTTCAAATATTTAAAAAAAAAACTGACAAAACTGAAATAGGTCTGTAATTTGAACATAAAGATTTATCACCCTTTTTATACACAAGTATCACTTTGCTAATTTCAAATCTGTGGGATATAAACCTTGTTTACCATCATTTTAAATCATCGTTTTAAAACAGAAGAATCAACGCCATCATGGCCAGGGCATTTGTTGGCACTTAGACTCATAATAACAGATATAACATCTCCTTCACTAATTGGTTTAAAAAACATAGATTGAGAAAAATTGTCTTTCATTAAATATGAAAAATCTTTATCTGTAGAAGAATGTGGCAAATCAGCAATACTTTTCTTATCATCAATTAATACACCATTAAGTTTTATATAATCACAATCATTTTTCTTACCATTCTTATTCAACAAATTATTAATTACTCTCCATGTACCTTTTGAATCACTCTTCACTTTATCAAACACATTATGGTAATAATCACGTTTTGCTGTTCGGATCATATTGTTAATAGTATTTCTATATTGCTTATAAATCTGTTTACGATATTGAGTGGGATTTTTCAAATATTTTTTATATAATATATACTTTTTGTGACACATTTTTTTTTTAATTCTTTAGTAAACCAAGTTTGACAATTATTATGTTTCTTAATATTTACTTTTCTATAAACAAAACATTCATTATACATATCTAAAAATCTGCGCATAAAATATTCATATTTCTCATCAACCGTAGAAACTCCCACAAGATTATTCCAATCAACAGACTGTAGCAAACCCAGAAATTTCACTTTATTTACCTCATTAATAAGTCTTTTGTATATATGCTTGCCGTCATCGTTATATACCCGATGGCCATTATACACAATAAAAGGCGATAAGTGATCACTGACATCTGAGATAAGAATACCAGCTGTGACAAGATTTTCTGAGCGGTTGATAAAAACATTATCGAGTAAGCTAGCTGACGAGTTCGTTATTCTTGTTGGCTTGAATATCACAGGATTATAAGAAGATGAAATGGATAAATCTAAAAAATGATGTGTCATATTGTTATCAACCAAGAGATCGACATTAAAATCACCTTCTATAATACACTGTTTTCTATCTTGAGATATTTTGTGAAGTACGGGTTGGAGCATATCAATAAAAGACTGAATTGGTTGATTGGGGGGTCTATATACAGAAGCTATAACAAGATTATTTTTAGAGTCAGCTATCTCAATAAACACAGACTCAATACACTCGTTTAATACATCAAAATCAAAACGCTGTTTAAATTTGTATTTGCTATGAACAAAAAGGCCAACACCTCCACCTCTCCTGTTTGGCCTCCCCCTTCCAACAAAGTTATAATTAGGTAATGAAAATAACATATCATCATTGTCCTGCAACCACGTTTCCGACACTCCAATAACAGACAAATTCAAATCTAAAGAGTTTAAACAAGAAACAAAATTATCATAATTTCCTTTAATCTACAATTAAAATGAACACAAGTCAACATAGCAGAAGTATTATATTGTTTCATTTCATTCTTAAATTCACTTGGAAGGTAATATTGTGTAGATGTCTCATATTCATCATCTGATGTATTTTGCATATTTTGATTTAAGTTACTGGTTATACATGTATAGCAAATGCCATCACGTGGTATTTGGTTGTTACATCATGTACAGGTACTATTTACAGACATGTATCCTTAGATATAACAGATAAACATAAAAAAGAGAACATATATGCACATACACATACACAATAGCAATAACTTAACTCAATTGTAAAATGAGATATAGAACAGACAAAGCAAAAACCAGAAAAAAAAAAACCAACAAATCAAAATTCTGATCACAACAGACTTTGGGGAACAAGTCATTGCCTGATTACAATATATGATTACCTTCAGGAGTAATTCAGCAGTAATGATTATTATAATGTATAGAAGCACAAGAAGATACATATGAATGCAACACAGTGTTTACATGTGTACAAACAATATTTATATTCCACATCTGTTACTGAATGAAATTCACTGTATATCATAAGTTCTTTAAGTCACTTTCACATCTGATCAGTTTCTTTACTGTCCTTCCGTTTGTAGCTGGTGTTTCTACAATGATGCGGCCATCTGAGGACCACGCACCCTTCACTTTTGCGTGCTGGGATGCCTTGCGTAACAGGTCAACGTTTCGCTTTGTGAGATCCTCATGAATAGAAACTCCGCTTCCTTTCAAATGTCTTCTTCTTTTCAAGATCTCTTGTCGCTTTCTGTAGGAGGTCAGCTTGACTATGATGGGCCTGAGTGCAGCTGGATCTGCCTTCTTTCTTCCCGTGCGATGGCTACGGTCGATGTCCTTTTCAGGATTGATGGCAAGCCCCAGGTCTTTCTTGGCGATGTCACAAAGAATGTCATCAGTGCTTTCCCCTTCTCTTTCTCTCACTCAAAATTAATGTCAAATTGGAAGTACAATGAAACATTCGTATACACAGATGTCAGAAAATCAGTACCACAATGCGATGAACAGAAATAACATCGTAAAAAAGATACAGGTAGATTATCAACAGAGATACAAAAAAATAACTGTTATGTCACTGTGGTAAATGCATAAACAATATTGCTGGAAATGGAGGAGATTGCTAAAAAGCAGAGCTTGTAGCTTTTTTTTTTTGTTTACTATCATTGTGATAGAAATAAATAAATACGAGTAATCACGTGATTGCAGGGAACACGATGTTGTACAATGATGATGCGAAAAGCTTAGGCGATACCTGAAGTAAATTAGAGGCTACCAGTGGAACAGGCTACAGGTGTGCAGTCCTTCGTTAATGAATTATATTATAGGTTCCCATTTAGGGGCCTAGGCTGGGCGCCGGGGGCTAAACCTTCTTTTACCGCTCGCCCAATGCTTTTTGATAGTTTTGCGCTATTTCGAATTACGTGTCAAAATCCAAATGTGGATGATGCAACACTTGCATCCTTTTATAAAGAGTTCTGAGACATTCAAGGTGTGTGCCAAAGTGTTTAACCCAAAATTTTGAATAATCTCATTTTGAGATTGAAGACTCTTGGTGGTCAGTCGTCTTCTAAATGTCAAAATGCGGATATTCCAAATTGATATCGAATTAAAGATTGTGTGACAAAAAACTTGAATTCTGATAATCAATAAAAAAAAAACCCACCGAATTGTTGGTTGATGACCTGCAAACTCCCATGATCTGCCGATAAAATATGGTAACAGCGTTTTCGATTACAACGACGAAGAAATAAAAAAAAAATGTATATCATTTATAAAACCTATGGACGTATAACTCTCTGACAAACAAAGAGAATTTCAATATTACTTGTTACATGGCGTTATTTACACCAAAAGTACAACAAAATATGTTTTGTCAAATCTATTAAACTTATGATAACATGAAAGAGGAATATATTCACATTTACTCCTGTACTAAAATAAAGTTCAAGATACATTGTATATGGGGGATTTTTTTTTGTGTGTATTTCATGCAACATGAATTACAAATATGGATTGGACAGATTTATCTAAACTAATTCCTGGAAATTCATTCCGAATTAGATTTGTTATTTCTTTTGTAATTGATGTGATAATATAATGATATTTCAGATCAAGAATATACCACAGAAACATTTTCCAATCGTTTGATTAGATGAATTAAATCATATTGGTGTCTGTGGAGGTAGAAAGAATAGTAGCTCAACAAAGGGAGAGTTTATTTGGTTAGTGTCGAACTCGTGGGTCTTGTTTGCTTATAGTGTCGGACTCATGGGCTGTATAACTCGTGTTGGCTGTATGATTCATGGGTGTTGAACTCGTGACGTGCACACATTTAGACTGCTTCGATGGTACCGGGTGTGTGTAATTTTTCTTACATTAACTTATGTCCAAACAAAATAACGAAAATTATTTGATTCATTAAATGATGATGAGTCAAGTAATAAAGGAAAGTAAATGATAAACTTTTTTTTTTTTTTTGGTCGTTTGATAAAGCCACCTTATCATTTGTAAATAAGATGAAGAAATTTCGTTCGGTCACCATGCATCGCGACGTGAAAGTTCTACTGACCAGTCATTATTCGTCACTAATGACCTGTCACAAACAAGATTACGTGTTAGGCAAAATAAATAGCTGGTCACGTGTACGCTCTCAGCCAACCATTCGATTAGAATCTACTCCATTTCGGAATGGAGAAATCTATACTCATAAAAGAAACTGTGTTTATTGTACGCATCTTCATCTGATTACTTACTCCCCACTTCATATACACAGCTTTACTGGGCGTTTAATAGTGCCCGGATTGTTTGACAGTCGTTAAAGTGACCTTTCGTTGGCAGCGAACAAGTAAGCCTTCGAGCTAAATTCACCGTGTTTATGTTTACGTTCCACTACGGATTGGAAATTAAATAGAGAAAAAAATATGACAATTCACCTCACAAGGTAAATAGAGTGAATATATATACGTACCTGACCTCTATTGTTATTATCATCTATATAGGACGTTTTCTAACAAAACAAAATGACCCTCTAAAAAAAATATGGAAGAGGGAGAGAGAGAATCCAATTTAGCATTTAACTGAGTTTTAGCTTGTAATGTAATGGGTATCGCAAATGTCTATTTTACATAGCGATCTGCTTCTTGTCTTAATATGACAAGAGCTGACTCGATCATCATTCTATTACTGCCTGTCTAGAGTTGACCATCTCCAAAAGTTCGAGGAATTGATTCGTCGTTGGTTTCACCGCAGATGGGAATTGGGGATGCTTTGTATTTGGCAGACATTACAAACAGACAAATTACTGGGCAAATGAGCTGAAAGAGCAAACACTCAGATATGACAACTACCACTGGTGCGGGAGAGATTTTGACAGAATGTTGTTTATAAGTATCGATGTAAACAACCAACGAAGACAAGTGAAGCAAACAAAATCATAAGCTTCATCAACAGCCGTTAATCCCCCGACTTCATCTTCAAAGAAAGCATTATTATCCATAAATAAAGAATTATTGTTGATTCCACGAATCACTTGAGAAAAGCAGATCTTCATTATTATTTACTATAAATAGCTCTACATTGGCCACATTCCTTTGAAAGTATTATCTTGAGTCAGTTCGTGGTACTGAAGTTTATCTCAACTCACGATAGATGTTTTGTGTTCTTGTGTGAACACCGCGGCATCATTTTTTGCTTGTCAGCTGAAGAAACCCGGATGTGGCACCAGAAGTTGCGCTGAAGGCCCTTTTCTTTTTTGCTTGTTAGCTTATGAAACCCGGAGGTGCCCCCCCCCCCCCACACACACACACACACACTTTTGAAAACGTGGCGCCGGCGGTGTTAAGACCCCTTAGTTGAGAAAGATGCTTCCCCCTCCGTTGACCTTCGTTGCATGATATGGCACCTCTGAACACTGGCGCAGGCCCCAACAATAATCACATGGGCTTTGGCACAACATGCATAGTGTCAAAGGTAAATAAGATCACAGCATGACAAAGAAAAAAAAATAATACAAATAAATATTGATACATTTTAAAGGAAGATATTGAACAAAAAAAAAAACAGGTTTGACATATATTTTCAATTCAATTTCAATCTATTTCATACTTCTCGTATATCAATACTACATCGAAAAATAACAGCACAAGTTCTTTTACCTTGTCAACAATTACAAAAAATAATACATACATGATAACAACAGTAATTATATTGATAACTGGTCAAATCGGGGTTGCACAAAGAAAAGTATGATCGGACCTACGTACATGAAAGCAAGCTTGTTTGGCTGTAAGCCCCCGATAATCAGTGTTTGTGAAAGAGAAACGGAGAAGGAATAGAAGTTCAGACCAGGTGATTTAATGGTGCCAAATACGGGAAGCGGGATATGCCTATATGATCATGCCTATATGTTTATCGAAATAAGGTAATGAGAATTGTTGTTGAATCAAAGACGTATGATACATGTACTTATATAAGCGTGTTTGTATATGCATAATGTATGTATGTATATACAGTATGTATGTATGTATGTATGTATGTATGTGCTTGGGCAAATTGCCACGGACTTGGTAATTTTTATGTTTATATTTCGTGTATACTGTGACTCTGTTTGGTTTATTCCCTTCCTCCATTCATTCAAAACCGCATCAACGTAAATTGAAAAAAAAATGGTAATTGAAATATTTTCAATTGTATGAGATTGAATTCAGGCAGTAGTCCTATGAAGTTCGTGCGGGCAAAATTTGAAGTGGATGTCATGCCCAATGAAGCACGTACAGACAAACGTGGGATGAGCTTTATTCTCGACTAGCTGCCGTAACGCTAAGAGCCATAGTGTTATTAACTTTTGACTCCTGCAAAGAATCGGCTAATCATGTAGCCTTCAGCAACTTTATTATACAGCGCCAATTGCAGCAATCGGAAACATTTTCAGGAGATAATGTGCCTTCATATCCCACCGTAATTACCTCGAAGCTGTCTAGTAGTATTTGTTCTCTTTTTTTTTTTACATCTTTTCAGCAGTCCCCTCCGTTTTGTAACAACTTTATTTGGTACAGTTATGCTACAATTGCATTTTCGTTCAAAATATCGTGCTTGATCATACGAAATTATTTGCATTACTTTAGGTATATTTCTGAAATGTTATACTGTAATTACATTTTGGATAGAAATGAAAGTGAAAGTGAAATGAAATGAAATAAGACTGGAATGGATTGAAATGAAATAAAATGGAAGGAAAGGAAACGAGATGAAAGACTTCTTGTGAGAGCAAAGAAAGGTCAACTGAATCCTCGCATATCGGTTTTGCATAAATCATGACATGTATCAAAACTTTAACTCAAGATCTATACTCTGATAAATATTCATATATGTAGAACAAGGTGATATGTTATATCAGTAGTAGCAGGACAATCTCAATTTCAAGAAGTTATAGCAGTTATTCTTGACAAGTTGAGTTGAGTTGAGTTGTTTGTTGATGTTGAAGTATAGTGAGTGCCAAGATTAGTTTAGCGATTTGATGTTTCTGCGGGGAAAAGGAACAGACGATGAAAAGTTTACATCTATAACTATCCAACAGAAGCAGCGTCTGCATGACTGACAGAAATTGTTTATTTTGTTGCCTGTAGGACTGAATTAAATGCAAGGAATCACCGAAGTGATGCATCACGAACATCGTATTATATAGAGCTTTCCAAAACTCAGTCAGTAAGAGCACTGGTCTAGCAATCTGGAGGGTTCAGGATCGAATCCTGATGGAATCACATTTTCTTTGTTCATTGTTTCATTTATATTACACTGTATCTATATTTCTGGCTCGTTTCCTTTTGTTTGCATTCATCGAAAAAAAAACACCAACAACATTGTTTTTGGTTGTTGCATATATCTGTCAAGACCTACAGTGGAAAGTCACCTTGCATTATTACTCATCCTTTATATTATTCTCTCATGAACTCAATGATACACCGATTTCCTCTATCCAAATCGCGAATCACACAGTAGCCTGTGCATGTACTGAACAAGACACAATATTCACCTTTTCCATCAGGATATTATGAGGTTTACATTTGGTTTCACAATGTAAACGTAAATGCAAAAGTCCTTTTAATCTATCTAATAAATCCTGGTTACAGCCACAACATTCTGCTATGATTTTGATATTTTACAATGTCTCGAGCCTGTTTGATACGTGCGTGATTATGGTATTATAGCGAACACATTTTACAAAGGGAAATTTTCAAAAATTAATCTTGTATCAAATCATTACTACAAACTTTGGCATCTTCAATTCATTATTCATGAATTCAACCCTTTCTAATGTAATGGGTGCTTTCAAATAACCATTTTGTAATGTCACATTGTCATCACTCAAAGACAGCCCTTTGGCCTGAAGATCCTGTGATTTATTCACGTTTCCTAGAGTATTCAAGTTTTGTACGAGCTAACTTTAGTAAAGAAACATCGGTTGCACTTTCAATCTGACGACCTTTACTGTTTAAAAAAATCCCAATACGCTTTAGTTTTGCCTATCTTATGAAGACCGTAAAGAAGCATTCAAATCTTTACCATTTTTTCTCCTTTTGTACGTAAATAATCTTTCATATTTTCTACTTTGCCAAAAAATTCACTTTGAAAAACTTTTAAATCGAAGACTTAATCACAGTCACTTAATCTTCTGCATAGCTGGATTTTCCTACTTAGTTTGTTCTGTAAATTACTTCACCTTATGGGCAGCATCAAAGCATAATCGTGACGCAGAATTCACATTATGCTGCACTGTGTTGATACAACTCTAAACTTTCATTGACTGTTTCCACTTACACACGCCAATATCTTGTGCAGCCTGTAAAGAGACTTCTAAACAAATTTCAGAGTAACGATGATCTAACTGTTCCTGGCTTGCATATTCATAATAACAAATACTTTCCTTGACAAAAAATTCCTGACAAAACTGTAAGGTTAATACATACGTGTAGCCGAACTAAGTAAAAAAAAAAAAAAAAAAAAAAAAAAAAACACGTTTCCCCATTCCACTTGAAAGACAGCTCTCTGGGTTTAGACGAATCATGAGTGATATTATTTGGGGTATTACTCCTCAATATTCAAACATCTTGCATTTCTTAACTTCTTATACACTTTGAGTGTAAAGTCACAACTATAGGGCAGTGCACATCTGATAACTATCACAGAAGTCAACATATACATTTTGGATGTTTTGAAACAATTCAAGGAAAACAATACAGCAGTGCACGTCCGATAAACACTTAGCAAATAAGTCAACATATCAATTTTGGATGTTATCAAACAATTTATGGGAAACAATAAGGAAGTCTACGTCTGATAACTATCACATACGTCAACATATATATACATTTTGGATGTTATGAAACAATTCAGGGTAAGCAATAGGGAAGTACACGCCATATAAGCACTTATCAAATAAGATGTTATGAAACAATTCATGGGGAAAAAATAGGGCAGTGCGGGTCTGATAAACACTGATTCGTCTTATCAAAATAAGTCAATATTTAAGATTTGAATGTTATAAAACAATTAATGGGAAATGATAAGGAAGTGGACGTTTGATAAACATTTATCAAATGAGTGAACATATCGATTTTGGATTCTATATAACAATTCATACACCACCTTCACATTGGCAACGCAGCTAAAAAAAGAAAATGAAAGGCTTCGTCTAGGTCTGTATGTGTTTTTTATTTGCCTCAATGTAAGTAGGCGATGTGTTTTCACCCGTGTAAAATTCGGTATGTAACTCGATCGGGGATGAAAGAATATTCGAGATTATGAAAACAAAAATCGTTAATGCATGGTGAGAACGGCGGGCTCCTTTGTCATGGTTGTGTACATTACTCTGATCAGCCCTAGTCGTCTCCTTTTGGCTTTGTGACTCGATCCGTAGAGTCGTTACAAAAGTCACTAACGAACAGGTTCGGCAGTAATGAAGAACAATGTTTTGATTTCCATCATTTTTGCTGCTGCTGCAGCTGCTGACTTTTTATGCTATCATTGGAAGATTATCTCTTTTCCATTGTTGTCATCAGCGGCAGCCTGAAACTGGCAGAGTACTTTATGTACGCTCATTCTGAACATGATTTACATTGACACAAACGCCGCTATTGTTGAAGACGTAGTACAAAACGCAATGTGTCACAGTGAGGGCATGTTCAGGGGTTGTTTGTCCAAACTGACAAATTACAGGTTTGTTAGGAGGTCAATGCGTTGCATTACGATTGTGTTAAATCATTCCATATAAAATGAGGGATGAAGACCATAAGCAACTTTAACACGAAATGAATCAACAGTACATGTAACTAATTAGTGACTACTAGTACTACACATGCTACATGTACTATGCTAATGTAGTGCCGTGGAATGAAGGTGAAGACTAATACCTATTAAAGACCCAACAAGGGTAGTAGCCTCAAGAATGCGGCATGCGTAAAGTGTTAAGATACATTGCATTGCACAATTAGTTTCACCTTCGCTTGTGGTCATATACGTGGGCTTGGATAGTGCCACAGACAGCTCACAACAGGGGCCGCGGGCATTTCATAATAATGGAGGGAGGGTAGTACTACCCGTGAGTCATGAGTGCAGCTATTGTGTGTGTTCTACTTTTTCTGTATTTTTCGATTTACATATTTTTTTTCTTTTTATTGTGAGAGACATGAATGTGGAGAGTGCAGCCTGGTGCAGCCCCATCAGCGGACCTGTATTGAATGTGCAACTCAAGAGGGCAGCACAAAAAATATAATGATCAAGCCGGGCTTTGCCAATTTTTATTCCTCCGCCAAGAAGGCATTGTGTTTTCGGGTTGTCTGTCGTGTCTGTCCTTCCTTCAATTTTGTGAACAGCGTAACTAAAAACCCTTTGTAGGTATCCTAATGAAACTTGGAGTCGTGCCTATCAACTTTTGGGTGCACATGCTTAAGGTCAAAGGTAAAGGTCAAATGCTCAAAAATTCTCTATTTCCCCCATATCTGTGCAATGCCTGAAGGTATTTTCTTGAAACTTAGTATATTCATATTCTACCCAATAAAGATTCTCTAGTGAGAGTTTAAGGTCATGAGGTCAAAGGTCAAAGGTCAAGTGAAAATGTCACTTTTTTTCCATCTCGGAAATGGTTCAAGGTATCTTTATGGAACGTAGTAGGCCCTACACATGCATGTACTGACTGGAATTTTGGGGTCATGGGGCTAAAGGTCAGGGGGTCAAAGGTCAAGGTCAATTCTTTAATATTTTATTTTTTCCTCTTATATTTTTGTGATGCCTGCAGGATTTTGTTTTTAAATTTGATGTATACATGTACATATTACCCAGCAGAGATTCTCTGGGAAGTTGTTGTTTTTTTTTTTTTTTTGCCAAAAAGGTCAAAGGTCAAATGGTCAAAGATCAAGTGAAAATACTGAATTTCACTTCTTCCTCCATATCTCAGAAGTGGTTCAAGATATCTTGAAACTTAGTAAATATTTATACATGTTCTGCCTGACAATGATTCTCTGGGGAATTTTAGGGTCATAGGGTTAAAGGTCAAGGGTCAAAATCAGGTTAAAATGCTACAATTTGATATTTGATACAGAAATTACACTTTTTCTCCATACCTTGAAAATTGCTCAATGCATTAACTTATAAAATGTCAAAAGTCAAGTAAAAATCCGCAAATCCCCAAATAAATGCTCTCCTATCCATCCAATTGAACCTAGTTCAAGAAAAGTGAACATTCAACACATTGTCACGATGTACCATAGACCTATTAGGAGAATCATACATTATGGTGGAGGCATACCAGTGGCCATATAGCGACCTTTCTAGTTCATTCTTAAGTTACGATAAGTGGCTGATAAACCATATACAGTTCTCAAGCAATACAATTATATTTTAGTATAAAGCGAAACTCGGCATGCTTTTCCTAGACGAAATTACGATGGTTGAAAAGAGGCAATCGAGCTTTTGTACAAAATTAGTGACACACTTTTGGACAAAATCCAAAATCACCAAGATGTGTTTATAACTGCATGTAAGATTGATAAAAAAGTATTCGATTACATCACTTCCGTTACGTTTATTGATATCTGATAGCTGTGATATAGAATACAAATAAATGGTCTTTATGTGTAAAATCTTTGAAAGCTATTATTTTCGGGACTTATCACAAGCGCACACATTCAATTATCCGTCTCGTTTTCAAGATATTCTTTTTAATGTTCTGCGATTGTTATTTTGTTTAACAACAAAAAATATCCTTTATACTGTAACAGTGCTAGCAACTTTACCTGATATTTAGAAAAGCGGAAGTGATGGTCAGTTCTATCAATTCACAAAAACCAATTAACATCTAACAAATAACTTGGCAATGTTCAGATATTACATTCTTCTTTATAAATATTGGTGCTATTATCAAAGCTTTAAAAGCCTTCGATATGATTTACAAAAAGTGATTATTTGTACTCAAAGTGTATCCTGCGAAATAATTGTTCATAAATGTCATGACAGCATTATCGAAGCAGCAGAGTATTTTAGTATTATTCTGGTTAATGAATGATAACTAGGTTCTAAACGGGTGGCGTTGCTAACACCTACAAATAGATTAAGATTCGACTTGCAATAATAATATATCTGGTTATTGTTTTTAAACTATATTTGATACTGCTCCAAGGAAAAAAAAATCATTTAATATAATTCATTGGCGATTTATATTCGATAGCTTGTAATACAGGTGTATAATTGTACATTTCAAATATGTCGAACTGTACATTGTACATTTTATGTTAAGACTGGGATTAGTAGTCTCTGATTTTGTCATTTTCATTGTGCATTTGTGTGCATTTTTGTATATTTTAACAAGTGGACAAATAAAATCAAACTAAAGCTGAAACTGAAACTACAACTTCAATGTGACTTCATTAAGTGACAAAGCTTCACAGTAAAAACAGAAAATATCTCCACAAATGTAACAGTCAACACATCTTTATTGACCTAATGTTCTGTAACAATGAAATTACTCGCCAATTGCATTCTACACTTTCATATTATTTTCGAAATGTGTTTCAATAATGCTTAAAGATAATTGCAATTATGCGCTAATTACAAGAGATAAACATTGACGCTGCTCTTCTTACAATAGGTTCCTGTAGAAATAATAGCCTTTTTATGTATGAGTCATAAGCTGTGTAAGTCATTAAATATTCTGTATTTTGTACCCACGATAGAGGGCGCATAGTTAGTTCAGAATCAGAGCGTTATATTAGAAGGCTCTGTTCAGAATTATCATCATTGGTGCGTGCGCATAAAGGTTCTTGAGGTTAACGGACAATTGACACGTACACAGTTAGGCAAATACGATAAATAAAAGCATTAAGCGAAATATTCACATATCCACAGAGATGGACAATGGTTCAAATCAGATGTACAGAAGTGTATAATGATTACTAAAAGTAGTACCAGATTTGTGCTGGATATAGCATTCAGACAGATCGATCGCAAAATTTGATTTGGAGTTGTGAGGTTGAACATGATGAACATATCAATAGATGCAAAGCAGCATCGACGTTATCAAATCAATTTAAGTGGTATTACTTTCACAGGAAATGTGTTTCAACATGAGTCAACTGGTGGATCCCAGGAAGTAATTCAAAACTTAATCCTTTCCAGTTCAGATTCTGAATTTTCCACATTCTTTAGCAGTTCGCCGTTGATAATGGGTTAACTGATTTACAAACCAACGGGGTTCTCGGATTTGAAAACTGAAAAGTAGCATAGCATGATATAATTATGAGTGGGACATAAAAAACATTTACAATCTTATCCGATGAGATGTTATGAACAGTTAAAATCATTACAGTAGTCGGTAAATATAAAGAACTAATCAGAATTGTCTTCTGCAGATTCTATAAATGTTACCACACTATTCATATTCCTAATATTTCAAGATGTTTTGTTATTCGTAAAAGATTCGGTCACAACCCTGTAGGCTAACGAGGGTTGGCAGATAAGGTGTGTGTGTGTGTTTTTTTTCCCCTGTATTTTTTTTTTCTTTGCGGAAGACGAATGATAGTCTATCTAAATGGTAGTAATTGATTCAAATTTGCAATATCGAGTGAAATTCTCACGACGTGAATGAATTTATACTGATGGGCGTAGAATCAATTTTTGAAGCGACAGTAGGACCATGCCAGCTTGAATTAATAATGGCTATTGAGTCATAATCCCGGGTCATAATGTGTAAAGAAAGTCTTTCTACAATCCGTTTTGTCTTCCCTTATATTATCCTCATAGCTGCGCACATTTTCAATTCAGTTCGTTGTGGTGGCAACTGGAAAATCCATCTTATTTGATTTGAATTAAATTGGATACATTTCTACTTTGTGTTCACAAGAACAAAGAACCATAGGCCTATAGAATTGAGTAGCTTGAGAGTAACTGTAAGAATTGAAGATGTCCTGCAAATAAAATTATTGGTCGCTTTAACGAAAATATAATAAGAAGAAATGATTGAAGAATGTTCAATTGCAATTTCTTAATTCGTAACCTTCATGATAAAACATTAAGTGTTTTGACTGACTTTCTTCTGCGAAATTAGTCAGCGAATCAATCTTGAGCATGTTGACAAACAAATTAGATTATTGGGGACCTAGACTGGACTCTAGTAGACCTCACAAGAAATCTGTGCACACTTAGCAGTGCTTAGCACTCAAGAAGCTGAAGACCCACGAGCCTTACATGTCAAAATACAATTTCAGCGAGCGAAACTGTAGTGGATGACATTGATTGAAATTAAACGACTGATAGGTTTATAGCAGTATTTTATGATATGAAAACATGTATTATATGCATTTACAAGTTACCATGGAGCTTTTGCTTTGTAAATTGAGATGTTGTTAGAACAAAATGCCACTTACGTGACTTTAGCCACAAAAGGAAATAAAAATGAGGCAATGCGGCTATTTGGTTGCCATGAAAACATTGGAAATACAGTAGAAGAAAGGAAAGCGAAGTAAAAAAAAAAGAGGGGAAGGAAAAATAGTTTAAGAGATATCAAAGTAAAACTACTTTCATATCTTTCGTGTCGGTTTCAAAGGACCACTTACTGATATGAAGTCATCACTCCAGAATGGGTAGATTCCATTATCTCTTTCAAAATGCTTAGTTTCCATCATGTCTTTCAAAACGCGTATTGAGCGATGGGTCGATAATTTTTATTGATCTGAACTGATGTACAAAAGCAATGCTAAAGTGACCATGGATACAGACTAAATTTTCAAGAGAAACTTCCACAAAAGCCATATAGATACACATGATAAAATGCGAGCCAATGGGTACTGATTTCAAAAGATAAAGATGACATTCAATATATTCGTTTTAACTGTTGCCTTCTCTCTGAGTGTGCTTTTTATAGGA
This sequence comes from Diadema setosum, assembly GCA_033980235.1. Taxonomy (NCBI): domain Eukaryota; kingdom Metazoa; phylum Echinodermata; class Echinoidea; order Diadematoida; family Diadematidae; genus Diadema; species Diadema setosum. The sequence continues at coordinate 8,025,076 of CM067064.1, forward strand.
TACAGAGCAACATGAATTGCAAGTATATGAATGCAAGCTTTTAGCTGCTTTATAGAAACGGCTATCCTCAAATTGGTGAAAACACACCGACAGGCCATCATGGCACTTATTGTTCAAAGGTTTAAGCTTTTTTTTAAATATTTTCGTTTTTACTCCCATGCTCTGTCAAAGTTTAGATTAACTCCTTGCACATAGTTGCTTTCTCAAGGTGAAACTAAAGAAATGGTGAATCGATAAAATATTTCATCAAATAACTTTTTTTTTTCCAGAGAGATTGTTAGAAGTAAATGATAGAATATGTGAGGTATACGTACAAGTGTGAATCAATAGGTTTAAATGGTCATATGAAATATAAGAAAAGCGTGTTTTTTTTTTTTTTTTTTTGTCAACTCGAGTTTGCGAGTGAGGGTTTTCTTCATGCATCATTCAACACGTTAATTTAAATGCTTGCATTAGATAAACGTTTTAGAACCGGCGAACTCTAGCCAATAGGACGAGATGAGAGCTTTCATTCGTTAAATTTGATATCAAATACATATATAGCAAGCTAAGTTACTAGGATTGATGGAAAGCGACTTCCTATATAAGTAACACTTCGGTTAACTGCCAATCACTGACTTCAGTGCTTTTTGAACTTTGGACTTTTGTGACCACGGTTGTGTAAAAGGCAATATCGAGCTAATCTGCGCAAGGTATTGCATACAGCCAGAGTTAGAGCTTTAGACATCTATACAGCGTTATATCCTGTTTCATTTACACAAAATATTGGTTCACGATTAAATCTAAAAAAAATGAACAATTCGACAACCACTGCGAGTGATATCAACGTCGTCGAAATTGAGCTTTCACGACCAACTTTTATCATTTACATTTGTTTCGGTATACTAGGCGTGGTCGGTAACGGGATCGTGCTCTTCGTCATTGCCAGAGTCAAAGAGCTCCGCGATACCACCAATCTGCTTATCGCCAACCAATCCCTCATCGATTTCACGTCGTCACTCCTGCTCATGGCCTTGTTCGTGGCGCCGCTGCCTCCTCTGCCGAGACACAACCAACTCCTCGCCAGCTTTCTCTGCGGCTTCTGGTACACCCAGTATCCCTTCTGGGCCACGTTCCCGGCGACAGTAATCAACCTGGCGATTCTGACGACAGAGCGGTACCTGGCGGTGGTCAAACCTTTGCGTTACCGCTTTAAGATGAAACGGCGCAACGCTGTCCTCGTCTTCTTAATCCCGTGGATTTCTGGCTTCCTGTATATGAGCTACCTCCCCTTCCTGACGCGGGTCGATGACTTTCTCTGTTTCCAGTTTCTCTGGCTGAGCGAGATCATGCAGCCAGTGGTAGGCATCTGCACATTTGTGATCTTTTTCTTTCTACCATTCGTCGCGATGATCACCATGTACGGCCATATCGTGGTGGCACTTCGTATGCAGGACGCAGCCTTTTCGAGCAAGCTCAAAGGAGGGGTGCATCAGTCCCGAGACTACCGGAACGTCGCCCGCAGAAACATCATCAAGACCATGATGCTTCTCTGCATATCGTACGCCGTCTGCTGGGCACCTAATCAAATTCTATACCTCTTTTACTGCCTTGGTGGCTATGTCGACTTCAATGGGTTGGTCTATTACATGACGGTGTGCGTCGGTTTCATCAACATGTGGACGAACCCTTTTATCTATACGCTCCAGTATCGGAAATTCCAGCTGGGACTGGCGACTGCATTTGCATGGCGCCAGAAACCTCCTGGAGTCCACCATGGCGCAGTAAGTACCGGGACAGAGATAAGACAGATTTTTTCACAAGAACAGCCTTCTTCGTAGAAGGCCAAATACGCAGGACTTATCATAATTACTGAAAACATTCCAAATGATCAGACGATGACTTTGTATTATATAATTTGTTTCGGGTGTGAATCTCTAGAAGGACTAACCACTGTTGCTAGTGTTTTCATTATTGTACCAACGTTTCCTTCGCAAGAATCTGCAATGGCTCTCATTCCAAATTCCTCAACACAATTCTTTTTTTATTTAACTGAGTGTCACTGCCATCAAGAGATCAAAATTTGTCCATTGTTAAAGCGTCTTGTCACATTGCTCAGACATATAGATATCTATTAGATCAAACTTTGTAAATAGTAAATAGTAAATACAGACCAACCTTCCTTCTGACTGTTATCTCAATACGATTAAAAAAAAATCTCTTAATTGTATATACCATGCTTTAATATAAGTTAAACCAGACGAAAATATGAAAACTTAGTCAAATGTACACAGACCAAATTTGCTTTTCAGAAGGTTAATATTCTCGGAGATCAATGGCAATTGCAAAGAAGTAAAATCTGAAGCAAATTACTGAGAAGAAATCCGTTAAAAAAAAGAGAAAGACATTTTTCTACTGTCCAGTATTGTCTTTTAGAATATGTATGGAAACAAAATGTATTTATGTTCTGGATCTGTCCTTTGCGAAGATGATTATGATACTGTAGTTATAATGATTATTACGTTTATGTTTCATTTCATTTCTTTATTGAAGCATGGCACACGTTTTAGCTAACACGACTGTTCGTCATCATTAAAATACATGTATGTCCTTGCATCATGAGGTAAAAATGACATATTACAAAACTTATATATAGGCGCACATGTACATAAAGGTACACAGTATCAAGTGATACTGTATCAAGTGACACAGTATCAAGTGACACAGTATCAAGTAAATCAAAAGTACAAAAACTAAAAACATGGTGTGTTTAGAGAAAAAAAAGAGGACAAAAATATAGATATATATTATATTTCTTCTTTAAAGATATTTGGCAATCTGTAGATGCTCTGTAAGAGAAATTGTGCATTGATACAATATGATAAGTCACTGGCGATGCTCATTCCGTGCTTTTTCCAACAATACAGTTTGCCCCCCCCCCCCAAAAAAAAAAAAAATTGCAATCGGATTTCCGCATTAATAACGTAAAATATGATTAAACTGTTTGAATGCAATTTCATGGTCCAAGAATATAACGTTTACCTGTATTTTGCAGAAAACTTCATTCAGTTTGGTTAGTGGTCACAGAAAAATGTGGATCATTGTAAAGTGTGTCATGGGTCTGATTCTTCCAATGTTAGCACTATGCTTTGGAACTGCATATTAATGTGTAAAACACAACTGACAGAACTAGGAGAGAATTAGGGATTCCTGACATGCTCTACAAAGATCGTCATTTCTCTTTGACCACTTAAGCAAATTGGATGGGGTCTTCTAGAAGATGCGGAAAATAAGTTATCCTTTCATACCCTGCCATTGTATTTGGATTGATTCACTATTTTTCTGAAGTAGTCACTGCAGAGGGTCCCGTTGTAATTTTTGGGGACATACAGTAACACATATAGGAACTAAGCAGAAAAAGGGTGATTTGTGATATAAGGCATGTTGGTTCTTACATTCATTGAGACAAGCAACCGTCCTGTGATGTAATGATTATTCACGTCATCCTTGTAATGGTGCTTGCTAGAATATACACCATGACAGCAACAAAATGTTTATTGTTAATGCCTGGTATTTGGCAATATTGATACAAAAGGTTTGTTGACTATGCGTGTGCATTCAATGCAAATACAACAAAATAGATGCTTCCGCAATGTCAATTGACGAGTCAGTTTAGTTGGCTGTTGTACAAAGGTTGATTGTTTGTTTGAAAACATATTCAATAAATTGCTACATTGAGCAAGGTTATACATTATGTTGCTTTGACAACAAGTGAAGTGCCTAGCCAAATAAGAAAGAGGAATATCATTTGCCATTAATCATGAACTGGTCATGTACAGTCATAGTTTTGGGTTACACACTGTGTCAATACGGCATATGATGTGCCGTATATAATCAATGCCCAACGTGTAAATCTGCTAAAAGTGAGGATGGTGCATAGCGCTATACCGCTCATCTGTTATCAATTAAGTATAGGGATGGCGAAAAGTATAGTTACCATCATAGCGAACACATATCTCCCTCAAAGAGTAGCCAGTGATGTTATGCAATGAGACATGAGTCGATGTATTCCTATCTGTACAACATCGCATAATTTATTTCAAATATTTTTTGACTGAAGGCATCGAACAGGAATTAAAAGGGAATAAGACTGTTGTAACACAATCTCTTGAACTTCCTTGAACAGACACATAGGTTAACGGACTAGTGGTGCAAATGCATGTTAATTTGTGTTGATTCATGATACCCTCAACATCACTTGTGGTGCGAAACTAGATACATTCGATTTATTTTACGATAATTTTCTCCAATTTTTCTTCAGGTTACTCGATATCCCCCCCCCCCCTACCAAAAAAAATAAAAAATAAAAAATACCCACAACAACAACAACAACAACAAACACCTTCCAAACCAATATTTTGCATGTGACCTCATCTGTCAATCATTGCTTTATTACTAATATGTCTTAAAATGGAATGCACCTTCTAATCGACTGAGCATAGTTTCATGTTTCCTGTTATCAATGTGACTAACAAAATATAACATTAACAGTGTAACTCTGCATGTAATGATGTTTCAATTGGACTTCTTGTTTTGATGGTATAGGAAATATTTCAGTCAAGCAAAAACGACAAGTGAATACAAAGTCCTCGGAATCGCCAGTTTTCTTTCGTCAGACATCGAAATATCGTTGTATGTAGCCGAACAGTTGAATATATAAAGATATGTAGACAATAAATTTTGGACCTGAAGTTCGACTACGTTGTAACGAGAATTTCGTTTTAACCGTGTTCGCTTTTACGGGAACGCACTATAGCATGTAATATTTGAGGGGTAAAGGTTTGTGAATGGTCCTTCCTGTTTTGATGTGCGTTTGTTGACTTTACACAAGTACACCATTGGTATTTATGCTCATTTTCATTTTGACGTTATATATTTACTGAAGAAGGCGCAGTTATCACAGAAGCTACAGCACCAACAGCAATGAATCATTTACGAATTGAATTAGTATCTTACTCTATAAAATGGGCTTTAGAATCTTTGCAATCTGATCGGTAAATTATCATGCATTGATTTTTACTGATTCACACTGAGCCATGCGTCCGGTAAAATCCGAATGCATGGCCATGCGTCCAGTAAAATCCAAACGCATGGCTAACACCTTAATTGTATAGTATAGGTTCGCATGTACCGACCCATGATGGGGAAAAATTTACCGACCCATTTTATAAAACGGATACTCGTAATGCAAAGGCCTATTTTGAGAATCGGTGAAAATCGAGTGCTCTCGTTTAACTTTGGGAACCGTCTAAAACCCATGAGCGCAGGGAGTGGGTTTAAACAATTCCAGAGTTAATTCGCGCATCCATTTCTCACCGATCCACTCTGTCCTGTGCATCATTATTTTGTATGTTAATACATATGATGCTATAAATGGACGGTGCAACATTCTTAATGGAATAATATCCGAGGAGTTTCAACAAAGTAATCATTACATATTTTTGCTTGATTGTGCACTATACTGTTCCACCTCTTGTCATAACCAACTTTAGGCAGGCAAACTTCTGTTAATATGATGTTCTTATCAATACTCTAAGCGCAGAGTACTTAGGTTTTCGGCATTCAAGTGAAGGACTTGCGTAAATATACCTTAACAGTCGCTATACAGTATTTTATTTTCCTAGTTCTGATGTTTATTTTCAAAAGTGTGTAATACGTCCTTATTGTGTATGTTTTATATTATATATATATATATATATATATATATATATATACATATATATATATTCCGAATAATGCAGAAAATATTGATTTGTGTAATTACGATATTTTCTCACTCATTTTTTATGATATAATACGTGCAAATATTTTATTTTGTAACTGTCTGAAGGTTTGAATTTGTCTGTACGTATTATTGGTAATGATATACGCAATTTACTCCCTGGGCTACGAGGTAGGGCCTATAAAAGACACGAATAAATAAACCTTTCTATAACATTAACTATAAAGGGAGAAAACTGATATTAGTATGATATTGTCTTTTCGATTTTCAAGGTTTGACATCCTGAATGGTATTCGATGTCCTACTGCTTTTATTGTACGATCTAAGTCTCAGGCATGGAGGTAGTTTGTGAAATGGGGCCATAGACTTCGAGCATGTCGAGAATGTATCATAAATCTATAGAATCTATTCTATAGAATGACTGCGTACTACCATACGGTATAGGCACAGTCATGATAATTCACTCATTCCCCAGCTATATACCGGTACTTCTTCTTGCAGCTCAGTTCAAATAGGTGTCCGACTTAAAGGTACGATTACTCTTCGAGAAAGGGTTATACTACAGTTCAACAGTGAAAGTGAATCCTTCATAATCTATTACAACATCTTCACATGCATTAAATTCAATTCAATTCAATTCAGTTCAATTCATTTAATTCATTCTCATTTTTCTTCCAACAGAACATAACACAAGGTAAATCAGAAAATCCATCATAAGATTAATACACTACAAAGTACGAAGGATAGTCAACAAACTAATGAAAATAAATTATGTGTACAGACGGGAAAATACAAAGATATGTTTAGAGGATAAAAAAAAAGAGAACTGACAGGTCCACTAAAAAGCAGTGTATGTAGATTCTTTCACCTCTCTGCAGCAAGACAATGACTGAAAAGTTCTTATCGTCTGCATTATTCAAGAAGACATCTTAGCGAATTTGATTTCCAGATACGAAGTGTTTAAAGAATTGATTCTTTCAGAAACGTCGGTCATCAGAATTGATTCTTTCAGAAACGTCGGTCATCAGAAGTGAAAAAAGGGGGGATAAGGAGCATAGAAGCAGCAATAGAGGTAGCATTTAAAGCTTCATACACTGCAAAAAGTCCGGTGTTAGATACGAAGCACCGAGCTGGTATTAAATTTTCGGTGCTCATAGAGGTGTCAGATCAACACCTCCGGGGCGTCACTTCAAAATATAAAATTGTTTTTTGAATAGTTTCCTAGTTTACTGTTTTTCTTGTTAATTTTGAACTCCAACAAGACGATCAAGAATTTTCCGATAAAGTACTCGATTTTTGAAAAAAAAAGTGTGAACACATTTACACCACAGTAACACCAGTTGGTGTGGTCTCCAAACGAAGCTGGGCGGGTGTTATACCATTGACATTAACACCTGCAATATCAAATCAACACCATGCGGTGTCGTTGTTGAATTAACACCAGCGCAGTGTCAAATTAACACCACGAAGTGCCAGGTGAACACTTTTCTACACCTGTGGGTGTGGTCCTCTATTGACACTTGATTGGTGTTAGATTTAACACCCGTGGTGTTAAATCTTAAACCGATGTTTTTGCAGTGTAATGTATACCCCAAACTTCTGTCTGTTATCCAAAACCAAAGACCCAAGCATACACTCTTCAGATCCGACATGATCACGAAATGATAACGTAAATGGCGTATACCACAGACCACATTGGTGTTTGATATATGCATAATTCACTGATGTATATGTCTACTAAACTTCGAAATGACATCATTTTCAGTTTTCGCTGAATTATGATTAGTGAATTACACTTGATTCCACTTTTCATTGTCTCTTTTGTTAGCTCTCTTTGATAGGTAGTATGACATACACAATGTACCCCCCCCCCCCATTTAATTTGACGGCTTGATTAAGCACTTAGATAAAAAGACACGTTCCATTATTCATCACGATTGAAACGCTTCATGAGAGTAAGTCAGCCCCCCCCCCCATAAAATAGTCGTGCAATATATAGAATAAGGAGAGGGAAAACGTGACACTCATTGAGTATACAAGTACGAGTTGTCAATCACAATAGCAAGGATGCCTTGTGCAATTTTTTATAGCGTGCTGTCATCCAGCCGGGAGCGGGATGAGAAAGGGTATAATAATCCAGCAGCTCGTGACGATAGTTTTATTGCCGCTTTGCAGATCTGTAATTTTTCGGCTTAATTTCTGAAAGAATGAATTCTTCAAATACTTCGTCTCTTGAAATTTTTGAAAACAGAAACTGGTCACTTCTGACCAACATTGTATACACTGCGTTTGGTCTGCTGGGGATAACGGGGAATGGGATGGTTTTGTTCGTTATTGCTAGCGTCAAATCGCTGCACGATATGACAAACATCTTGTTTGTCAACCAGTCTCTTATCGATTTCACTTCCTCAGTCCTGCTCGTAGCGATTTTTGTGGTGCCGATGCCACCACTGCCGACCAACACGGTTCTCGCAAGATTTGTGTGTACCTTCTGGCACACCCAGTTTCTGTATTGGGTGACTTACGCAGCGTCTGTGGTAAACCTGACCTTGATGGCGCTTGAGCGGTACCTGGCGGTTGTCTACCCCATACCATACAGACGAGTCTCTGCGAAGGTGATGCGAGTACTCGCATTGATACCGTGGGTCTACGGCTGTCTTCACATGACCTATCTAATGACGATAGCCAGAGTTGAAGATGGAATATGTCATCGGTTTCACTGGCCTAACGAAATTATGCAACCCTCTATTGGAATTTTCACTTTTGTCATGCTATACAGCGGACCCTTCGGCATAATCACCGCCGCTTACATCAAAATTGTTCGCACGCTTCGCCAAACGCCGATGGGGGGTAAAGACGAGATGAACTCAACTCATCAGAAAGCTGACTTCCGGGGCCGAGCCCGCCGAAATGTTATCCGGACGATTTTCACCGTCAGCGTTTGCTATTGTGTGTGCTACACGCCGAATGTCACCATATTCGTGGTCTTCTGCTTTGGAGGAGACGTAGACCTAAACGGGCTAGTATACACATTAACCGTTTGCATCGCATTTATAAATGTTTGGATCAACCCCTTCGTGTACACATTCCAGTATCGCAAATTCCAACAAGGACTGAAATATATGTGTCATTGTCGCCGAAGTTCGCAACGGTCAAACACATCGGACATGTATACGGTAGAAATGACCCAGTCAGCATAAATTAACAGGCTCAAACGGAGACATTATTTGACCTTGACTCTCATAACGAGCTTGTAGGCCCTGCAAGCCATTCTTGTGAAGCTCCCGGTTTCTTTCACATATTGTATTTATGGGGATATGACATATTTTTGCAGGACGGAAACACTGACGAAGTGTCGTTCCTTTTTTCTGCGGCGTTCATCAGATTACTCAAAAGAAAAAAAATAAAGAAAACAAATTATATGTGATTATAAAAAGTTCAAAGGTGAAAGGATGTTATCAAAGGGAAAGAGAATGAATACAGATAGATAGATTAGAAAAGTGGATGGCATATTTCTTCTTTCTTACTATATGGATAGTTATTTTACATGGAAGAACCACATCCATGACGGAGTGAAATAGTGTGTATAAGGGAAAGTTGGCGTTATTCTGACTATACGTGTTATTGTTCCACTGCATATTCTTATTTGCTTTACAAACATTCATTCAGCAACATATCCTGTCTGGAACTAAAGTGCGGGCAACTTCATGCAAATTTATTTTGAATCGCATCTCATCTATGTAAAAAAAAAAAAAAAGGAAGAAAAAAAAATGGCAACGAAAGGGATGGCCTACTGTCGTCCCTTACGAACAACAGAACGAAACCAAAGCCACCTTCACATAACTGCCTGTCATGGACATGTTCCAGTTAAAATAGATATTCCACTTGCAAAATTTGTGCTTGTTTTGCTGACAGGCAATCTACGACATATGGTAGAATATTAGTCAGTATAATTAACACTTCTATGTAACAAGAGATAAAGAACGGACGGTTTACTTTATTTGCCAAAATATAAAACGATGGTAGGTTAACTTTCAACATCCTATGTACCCGAGTTAGATTCGGGAAGTTCTTGCCGAGGGACATTAACCAGAAAAAGCCAATACACAGAGAGCCTGTCATGAAATGCATGACATACACATTATATTTTCATTCACAAGAATATAAGGTAGAAAATATTTTGGTGAATAATACATGTAATATGTTCATAGGCATTGTTAAGCATGTATAGCACTCGCGCTAACTTTTGGTTCTCTTACAACAACTTCACTTTTGTACATACATGCATGTATCAAACCATATATCAGTATATTCAAACTTCACAATATTATTTAGGAGTTAATTCTATAAACTTACTAGTTATAGGAACAAAACGACTGCATCACGGTCAACTATACACTTCGTTGTTTGATTAGGTGTTTGCTCATGAGAAAATTGATTTTTTCATATAGGCCCTACTTAGGAATGACCCTACGTGTACAGGTTAATGATGCATGTCAATATTTTGATTTTTCTGTTTTATGAGCTATGTATTTTGTTGATTTTGTTGTTACCTCTTTGTTTTCAATTTTCATGTAAATATTATTCTGTGCAAAATAAGTCAAATGTCAAATAAATATATATACTCCAATTCTCGCACTTATACGATATTTGTGTATTGTATCTATTGACATCTTATTCAAATGTCTGCCACCAACTTTTCATGAAACTTAAACACCTATCGTTCATAGTAAGACAAGTACTACTTTATAGTGAGAAAAAAAAAACACCTTTCAACTGACGTCTTTGAAGATTATAGCGTAGGTCCTATCTAAAGCAATAGCGTTGAACTAATATCAGAAGTTATTTCCCTGATTGAGTTGGTGACCCTCAGTCCAACACTTAGTGTAACTTGATAACCTTTTTAAAAGACATTTAAAGGAAGTTTGGCACATAACTGTATCTATGAATAGACGAAGTTGTGAATGGCTGTCAACTTTTGGATGCACACGTTTAAGGTCAAATTCATAAGATATCACTTTTTCCCCATATCTCTGCCATTACTGGAGGTATCTAATAAACTTAGTGCATGTTATGTATCACCAGGGCTCCGTTTCATAAAAGTCTTATGAGAGACTTTCCGCTCATAATTCTAAGACACACTTGTGAGAGACTTCATGAAATGGATTTTACTGCTCTTTGAAAATCTCTCTTAGCTACATAGGAGCGACTTTGGCCATTCTAAGATTCATGTAAAGACTTTTATGTGATGAGTCAATGAAACGGACCCCCGGTAAAGATTCTCTCTGGCAAGTTTTGGACCACGGGGGTCAAAGTTCAAAGGTCAAAGGTCAAGTGAAGACATATGAATTTTGCTATTTTCTCCATATCTTGGAAAAGGTTCAGGTTATTTTCATGAAACTTGATGCATGTACTGTTTGTATGACAATGATTCTCTTGAGAAATCTTGGGTCATGAGGTCAAAAGTCAAGGATCAAAGGACAGGTGAAAATCCGAAAATCTGCTATATAATTCTGAAATTACACATGTTCTCCAAACCTCGTAAATTACTCTGTGCATACACTTTTTTTTTATTTATAATTTTGTTTTTATTAGAAACAAATTGAGATCAATTACAACATTTACAACAATCATTACATGATTACAAATCACAGCAAAACAAAAAGGTTACACAAAATAGAAAGGTACATCAGCAAAAATAAAATACTCTTAATTAACATCATCCATCTCCCTGCCCCCCCCCCCTCCCCCCCCCCCCCCAAAAAAAAGCAAAGTGATGACTTTATATAAGTTTAATCAAAACAAACTTAAGTGATTTAGTAATATTATAAGCATACACTTAATTAAATTACTCCTGTATTACTGCGCAATCATTCTGTGAATAAAAGTTGGGTCATGGGGTCAAAGGTTAATCGATCATGTTGAAATGTCACAATTTCCCCCGTATTTTGAGAAAAAAAGGATCAATATCGTCATGAAAATTGGATATCACGGCAGTTGGTGATTATTTGAATGAATATGTGGGGGTCAAAGGGTAATGTTCAAGACAAATGTCAAGCGAAAATGCTCAAATTACCGAATAGGCAGCCTGCCGCTCTAAAACACTTTACCATCCAATTGGAATGTGGTTCAAGGAATGTATGACCACAACAACAACAATAACAACAACAACAACAACAAATGGGGCTGTGCCGTCAAAATTTCATATACATGCCATTTAAGTTTTTTACCAATATTGATTGTGTGAAACTGTCGTCTCACACTATAGGTGTACAACAGACTTAATGCGATACTTGTCGCCATAGCGACATTTCTATTTTTTTTTTGACTAATCAAATTCATAAAGATTTGA